>SNSD01000011.1:0-1200000 GCA_004522665.1 Venturia nashicola
AACCCTAACCTAACCCTAACGGCGGCGCCAACGGTTTGCGTCCTATCCTTTGACCAAGTCTCCTACTCTTATATTTCAAGATTAGAACAGACCTATATAGTCCTTAGGAGAATAATTACCTAGGTTAAAGTAGTTATATTCTCCTAGTTCGCTACTTAGTCTTTTACTACTCGGACTTTATCTCTTAACTATCCTTAGTTAAATTAATAGTATCCTCTACTATTATACTAGTCTAGCTTTACGCTTAAATAGACTTAGTTAGGTATTACTTTCGTAAAACTTAACTTAAAAGTCCTTCTATCTAACCGACTTTTACTCGAATATAATTATAATAGATTAGGTTATTAGAGTAATAACCTAATAATTACTATTACTATCTAGTATACCTACCGAGGAGCTACTTCCTATACTAAGTATTAATACGCGCGACGTATAGGGTAACTCTAGAAATATATAGGATCTTTTAATATATTTAAATATTTTAGGAGTCTTTTAGGTTCTTTCTTAGCTTATAAACTCTTTTAAGTTCTTTCTTAGATTTTAGAAATATTTTAGATTTTATAGTATATTTAAATACTTTAGTATACGTATTAATATTTTATAACTCTTTCGAGTCCTTTCTTACTTTTAAGTTCTTTCTTAGTATCTTAGGATACGAGATATTCTATAACTCCTTTAAGATTCTTCTTAGTATTTAGATTTATTAGTTAGTCTTATATAGTTTTAGTATATATCTTAGAATACGTTAAGGGTCGACGTATTATCTACCTAGGGAGGGAATATAAGGGGGATAAAGGTATAAAACTAGAATAGGAAGTAGAATAGGAATAGGAGAATAATAATATAGGATAATAGTAATATACGATAAGAATAATAAATACTAATAACTATAATATATAGATTAGACCTTAGATATAGAGTCCGTAATCCCCTACTCTAATAATACTATATCGACTACGAACCGCCTCTAATCTAACTCTATTAGTACGGCTTTATTACTAAGGGCTTTCTAAAAAGAGAAATTAGTCTCCTTATAAAATAGTAAGCCTTTCGCCTCTACTTTAGAGTAGTAAGAAGAGTCTACTAAGGAGTTTAATATCTTAGATTTTATATCTCCCTCGATCCTACTCGGTCCTTAAGCTTATATCTACGAAACCTAGGATTTATATTTAAGGGAATATATTTATTAGTCCTTTTACTCGGTCCCTCCTACTTATTAATCTTACTCGATCCTTAAGCTTATATCTATAAAACCTAGGATTTATACTTAAGGGAATATATTTATTAGTCCTTTTACTTAGTCCCTTCTACTTATTAATCCTACTCGGTCCTTAAGCTTATATCTACGAAACCTAGGATTTATATTTAAGAGAATATATTTACCGGTCCTCCTACTCTAGCCCTTTCGATAGCTACTTACTCTTCGATAGCGATTCGCTCTACCTTAGCCTAAATTATACTATTATAGGGAAGAATAACGAAGTAAATACTCGTACTATATTTTATATATACGAAAAGCTTATATCTACGAAACCTAGGATTTATACTTAAGAGAATATATTTACTAGTCCTCCTACTCTAGCCCCTTCGATAGCTACTTACTCTTTAATAGCGATTCGCTCTACCTTAGCCTAAATTATACTATTATAGGGAAGAATAACGAAGTAAATACTCGTACTATATTTTATATATACGAAAAGCTTATATCTATAAAACCTAGGATTTATACTTAAGAGAATATATTTACCGTTCCTCCTACTCTAGCCCCTTTAATAGCTACTTACTCTTCGATAGCCCTCCTAGTAGCGCTAATAATTTACGTCCTATCCTTTATCTAAGCCTCCCTACTCTTATATCCTTAAGCTTATATCTACGAAACCTAGGATTTATACTTAAAGGGATATATTTATCGATCCTTTTACTCGGTCCCTCCTACTTATTAATCCTACTCGGTCCTTAAGCTTATATCTACGAAACCTAGGATTTATACTTAAGAGAATATATTTACTATTCCTTCTACTCTAGCCCCTTTAATAGCTACTTACTCTTCGATAGCCCTCCTAGCGGCGCTAACGATTTACGTCCTATCCTTTATCTAAGCCTCCCTACTCTTATATTTTAAGATTAGAATAGACCTATATAGTCCTTAGGAGGATAATTACTTAGGTTAAAATAGTCGTATTCTTTTAGTCTTTTACTACTTAGTCTTTTACTACTCGGACTTTTACTACTTAGACTTTCGCTACTTCGGCTATTCGCTACCCTTACCCGTTCGTCTCTTAATTATCCTTAGTTAAATTAATAGTATCCTCTACTACTATAGTACTATACTAGTCTAGCTTTTCTTAGTACCTTAGAGTTTAGTATTACTTTCGTAAAACTTAACTTTAGCTATTTTAGAGACTATACTAGTTTGTACCTTCCTCCTTAGATTCTAAGAGATCTAATATTCGGGTACTTAGTATTCGTAATATCTTTATCTCTAGATACTATTATAAGGCGGACTATACCCTAGTATATATATTATAATAGTTCGATTCCCGGATAGCTAGCTTTATAGGAAATTATAAAAATACTAAGTTATAATAAAGGATTATTATATTATAGGTAGGGAGTATAAAAGATATATATACTATAGGTAAGATAAGCGTAGATAATATAGTATTAGATTACTATTAACTTCTACCGCTTAGCTACTATATAAAGGTAAGGTAATAGGATCTTTAAATATTTCGTAAAGAGATAGATAAGGTAGTTTATAAAGAGATAGATAAGGTAGTTAGGAGTAAAGAAGAGAGAGTCTAGAGTTAATATAAGTAATAAGAATTAGATCGTATTATTATATTATCTTAGTTCCTATACGCGTACCGTTAATCTAGTTCCTATATTATTAATATTAGGGTTCTATAAATTATAGTATTACGGTAGTATATTATATTATTTCTTATATATCTATCCGTATCTTATATCCTATTCCTATTCTACTTCCTATTCCGGTTATATACCTTTATCCCCCTTATAGTATATAGCTAGAGATATTTAATTATAAGACTTAAGGCCTAGGATCTATAATCCCCCTATTAATATTACTCGCCGGTAACGCGTATATAAAGAGCGAGTAAAAAACGGTCTAAACCTACCCTTCCTAATACTTAGTTAGAGTTATTAGAAGAATCTAACCCTACCCTAGTTACTAGAGCTAAAGGAGGTAAGTTAGCCTATACTAGGGTTAGTATAGGTAAAACGATAGAGAAGTATAAACTACTTATAACCGAGTAATAAGAATCGTATAGGTTTTCTATAACCCGCGTTATCTAACCTAACTCCCTTAATACTAATACGCCTACTTCTAAGATAGTCTCTAGGATCTTAACGCCGCTAAAGTAAGAATTAAGCTTCTAGATAAAATATATATCCTTAATAAGGATATTATTACGCTCGCGAAGTCTAAATATAACGCCGGCGTCTATCTAGTCCTTACCTAGGTTATCTAGTTTATCCTTAAGGGCCTCGAATTTAGTATAAAGGTAGTTAGGAATCTAGGCGATTAGCTAGTAATATAATAATAGAAAAAAGGTAGGTATAAACTGGTTCGTAGCGTCTACGTAGGGTACGGTAGGGAGCGTACTAAGAAGACTTAAGCTTATCGTATACTACGCGAGGCCCCGGCTTTCTAGGAGCGGGGACTATATACTACGTATAGTAGTAGTAGAGTCCCTTAACCTAGGTAATAGATATTTACTAAGGACGGTCGAAGATAGGCGGCTCGGGAGAGCGCGAAAGGCTAGTAATATAGTAGTACTTACCTTTCGTACCTTTAGGTAGTATTATAGACGTTTAAAGCTTAAGGATAGGTAGAGAAGCCTAAGGGTTAAGTATATAGTAGTAGTATTTATTTAGAGTAAGAGAGAATACGAAGCTTAGTAGGGTTTTATTAGGGAAAAACCTTCTATAGTATTCTATTAGTAAAATACGCGCGTAACGTAATCGCTCTGGTATTATATTATTATTATAATATTCGGATTCTAGGATAAAGGTATTCTATAGTATTAAGATTTTAACTTTACTAAGGCTATATAGTATATATATAAAGTATATTTTATTAGAGTAGGGGTAAACCCTATCTTATATAGCTACTTAGGAGCCCTAGTTACTCCTTCTATAATATATACCCCCTTTAAACGAAGACCTCGTACGTCCTTATATATTAATTAGGGGTATTAATTTAGTTTATACCTATTCGATCTATATCTATTCGTTTCCCGTCCTAATTACTTCCTTATTATACCGGGGTTAATTATTATATCTATTAGATTATCGATATCTATTATCTCGTATATAGTAAAGTTAGGGATCTACGCGGGGACTAAGTTATTAGTAAGGTTTTAGCTATTATCGACGAGCTCGCTAAAGTCTATTACGCGGTCGTTATAGTAGATTAAGGCTTTACCTTTATTAACTAGTATACCGACTAGGGTATTACTAGGTCTAGCCTCTATAGTAGGACGTTAGGCGTCGGCTTCGCGTACTATATTTAGTATATATCTCTTAACTTCCCTTAAGAGATATATAAATAACTTATACTAGTTAGAGTACTAGTTACTCTTCTCGGCCGGGATCTTATCTAGTATAAAATAAGCGAAGTCCTAATCGAAGAGTATAATACTTTTAATTAGAGTCTCTATAGGTTTAGGCGCGGCGACCTCGTTAAACTTACGATATTTAGTAATAATTTTATCGTCGTCTATAAATACTTTATATAACTCTAGATTCTCGATTAGGTCGTAAAAGGGTATATTATATTTAGCGAAGGTATCGGGCTAAGCTTAGATAGTAACGATTATTCGTATAGTATACTAACGCGCTACCGTATATATCTCGGACTTAGTATAGTACGTCTATCTAAACTCGATTTCTCCCTTAGGTAGTATATACGGTATAATACTAGTTACCTAGAATTAATCTTACTCCTACGCCTTACCGTTAGCGCCGTAGACGACTACTATATCCGTATTAAATTTCCTAAACTCGATACTAGCTAGAATTACTCTAGCTTTTAGGAGCTTAATAGTACTAAGGAAAGTATTAAAGCGTATAATATATAATATCGGAATTGCCGCGGAAAGATTATTATATTAGTCTAGCGATACTTCGATATCGTCGATTTCTTTAGTAGCTTAGCGAAATCCGACCTTAGTATTATCTTCTTCTTTTATAGCGCGCTTAATCGTCTTCGCCTATATATAACCGAATTGTAAATAGGGCTAAATATAGTATATATTACTCTCGCCTTTACTTCCTTCGTCTTCGTCTTATTCGCTAATATCTCCGACTTCTATCTAATTATTAGGGCCGAAAGTCTACTTCTATCTCTTTAGTACGGTTCGTCCGGCGGCGATAGTAGAGGTAAGGTTAGTAACTATATATATAGGTTCTTAAGTTTAGATCTAGTCGAGTACGAATCTATTATATATATCGATTAAGGTTTAGTCTCTTCTAGCTTAGATCTATCCTAATTTATTATCGATCTTCTTAAGTTCTTTACGTAGCTCTATACGATCGGGGCGGGTAGTATAGAGGAAGGCGACGTAGTTCTAAAGTTCGAACGCTATATAGATAACTTTATTCTTAGTATATCGGACCTTAAAGCCTAGCTTAGTTAAACCGTTACCTATATATAGTTAAGTATTACGGTTACCGACGAGAGGAAAGATCTTATATCTCTATTAGTATAAAGCGTAAACCGTATCGTAAGCGTTTCTTACTATTACTATTATAAAATACTAGATATTGTTCTTATAGTAGAGGTTAAAGGAGGAGGAGTAAGCTTAAGATATTATTATTATAGTAGAAGTTAGTTAAAGAGGAATAAATTTCTAAAGTAGTATTAGTAGCGAAGTAAAGTAAGTAAAGTCGATAGAATATTATAGAATCGAATAGTAGATCTACGCTCGAGTATTATATATTACCTAGTAGTAAGCTTATTAATCTTTTTAGGCTTTATAACTAGACGTTTCTTATACTTATCGACTAGTCCTTTCGGTATAGAAACTTCTCTCTCCTATATATTATACTATAGACCTACCTCCTTCTAGCGTACTCTATATTCGACGATTCTTAGCTTATTTCTCCCGACTCGGCGTTCTCTTATATCGAGTAGTATTTCTAGCTAAGGTTCGTTAATACTTAGACCTAACGGCTCCTTTCTAGTATATCTCTTAGGTAGCTAGAAGGGATCTTACTACCTAGAAACGGGTTCTAGTTCGGTAATCGAGATTACTAGGTAAATTCCCTAATTCGCTAGGAGTTCGAGCTTATATACTAGTTCTCCGATTATCCTAAGAATAGTAAATAGCCCGACTCGAGGCTCGATTAGTTTCCTATTTACTATACCTAGAATCTTATAGTTAATAAGCCGTAGATAGACTTCGTCCCCCGCCTATAGGCTCTAAGGTTTATAAGTCGTATCGTATCTCTTTTATTCGAACCTATACGTATATAATTATATCTACGGCCTCCCGTCGTAATCCGTCCTAAAGATTTAGATTTTCCTCCTCCGACTCCGATTACTATAAGCCCTAAAGGGTATATTATATCGGTTTTCGCTACGAGCGTAGAGGATATAAGGGTAATTAGGTTACCGCTATCGAGGTATATCGATATATAGGGAAGATCTAGTCGTAAATATACTTGAATTATAGTATACTTAGGTCTAATAATCTATCGAGGTATAATAGATATATCTCTTTACTCCGTTCGGGTAGCGCCTAGTTTTTTATACGCCGCTAATAATTCGTCTCTCGAAGGTAGAGATAAAGCGCGTTACTACTCTAGAAAGGGGATTTATAAGTATTATAGGTATATATACTCGACCTCGTCGCCGAGACGTATCTAGAAAAGGTTGTAATTATAGTATAATTTATATTTTCTACCTAAGGTAGGTCGATAGTATCTAGTATAGGGATATCGTTACCTTAGGCTATATCCTAATCTCCCTAGTCGTCGATATAGTAGACGTCTTCCTCCTACCCCTCCGTATAAGGGATAGCGTTACCTTAGCCGTCTATATAATAAATACCCTTAGCTAGTACTAGCCTATAGTTATCGCCTTCTATTAAAATCCCGTAGGATTACCTAGCGAACTCTTTTAGTTATCCCTAAATAGTTCTTCTATATTACTAACTTAGGTATTACTGACCTTAGCGAAGGTTTAGGGCGGGAGCGTTTATAAGGAGTAACTATCCTAGTAGGGCGGCTAGTCGACGTAGCTCTAGATTTAGTTGGAGCTATATACTTTAATTAGTTTAAGCGAGTAGTATAGCCTACCGATTTATATATTACCCTTAGTTAGGCTATATATTTAATCGTTAAAAGCCGCGAGGGGGGTTATTATACTAACTAGGTATCCTTATCGCTTAAAGGGACTTTATATTACCTTAATTTCTTAGCTAAGAGTCGGCGAGGCCTACCTAGTTTTCTTTCTTCCGCTCTAATAATCTAATAAACTCCGCTACGGTAGTCGTTACGGACGGCGCCTCGAAACCCTAAGCCAAATACTATAATAAGAATTATATTCTAAAGAAGTTTAATAAAAACGATCTTATACTAGTATCAACGAAGAATTTACGACTTAAAGACGTAAGTAAGAAGCTATTATAAAGGATAATAGGACCTTTTAGAGTAGATAAACTAGTAGGTACTTAAGTATATAGAGTATACCTCCTAAAAGGGTAGAGGATTTATAATATCTTCTACGTCTCGCTACTAGAGCCTTACTAGTAGAGAACCGGCGCCTTATAAGAAATCCTACCTCCTCCCGAACTAATTAACGGAGAAGAGGAATAGGAAGTTAAGGAAGTACTCGCGAAAAGTAGACGCTAAGGAGCCCTATAGTACTACGTTAGATAGAAGGACTAGGGACTAGAGTACGACTCGTAGGAACTAGAGGCGAATATAGAGTATACTATAGAAGCTATTCAAGAGTTCGAAGTAAATAAGAAGCGTAAGCGGAACAAAACTAATCCGTAGTAGAGAAGTTAGGTAGTAGTAGACTAATCTACTACCAATCTACCTTACTAAGAAAGGGAGGTAGATAGTAGTCTACTCTATAATAAAAATAGCTACTGAACTGCTCGGTAGTATAGGAGGAGGAGAGAAGGTATAATAGGTAGGGCCTTTATACCTTATAACTAGAGGAGTATACGGAGCCTTAGCTATATACCGGCTCTCTAACTTCCTATAATAAAGCGTAAAGATAGATAGTTAAATTCTAGATAGGACCCTAGTTATATATAAGTATTATACTAGTCCTAGAAAAGATTATTACTTTATAAGTAAAGAGTATAAAAGATATACGTATATAGCTAGAGAAGTTTAATTATAAGGCTAAAGGCCTAGGATAGATAATCCCCTATTAATATTACTCGCGGGCAACTTATATATAGAGAGTAAGTAAAGTAGTCCGAAACCCTACTTTCTAATACTTAGTTAGAGTCTATAGAAGAATCTAGCTCTACTAAAGTTACTAGAGCTAAAGGAGGTAGATTAGACTATATTAAGGTTAGTAGAGGGAAAGATAGAAAAGTATAAGCTACTTATAGCTAAGTAATAAGTATCGTATAGGTTTTCTAAGACCCGTTGAATCTAACTTATCTCCCTTAATAATAACTTACTAATATCTAAGGTATCCTTTAGAACCTTAAGGCCGGTAAAATAAGCCTCGCGATCTATAATACTACGTATTTCGAGGACGAGATTATTATTATACTTACGAAGCTTAACTATACGTTCGTATATATTCGTAGGCCCTTCTATCGTATTTAGCTTATCTCGTAGGGCCTTAAACTTAGTACGGATAGAGAAAGGAAGCTAGGATATTAGCTAGTAATACGATAATAGGAAGGAGATAGATACGAACCGGTTCGTAACGCTTACCTATATCGCGATAAGGATTATACTAAGCGTTACCCTTCTTATTATAGATTAAGTAAGCCTCTATACGACCGGTACTAGGTACGAGGTACGGCGAATAGCGATAGTAGAGTTCGTTAACCTAGGCTACGATAATCTTCTCCGAACGACGAAGAATAGGCGGAGCGGGAGAGCTTTAAGGACTAGCGCTATAGTAGCGTTTATTATTACTACCTTTAGGTAGTATAATAAACGTATAAAAGCTAAGGATAGGCGGGAAGCCTAGAGATTAAGGGTATAGTAATATTATTTAGAGTTAGAAAGAATACGAGAACTCTATAGGTTTTATTAAAGAAAACCCTTCTATAACTTTCTATTAATAATACGCGTATAACGCGATTGATCCGGTATTATATTATTATTATAATATCCGGGTATTAGGATAAAGGTATTCCGTAGTATTAAGATTCTAACGCTAGAAGAGTCGGGATATATAATACCTAGTAGTTAACCCTAACTATTATAGAAAATACGCGAGGAAAAGCGCGAGGACGTACTCCTAGGAGGGGAGGTAATTATAAAACAATTTAGAAAGAAGGATAGATATTACGTAGTATAGAAGTAATTATATAACCTATACCTAAGAAGAACTATTCTATATTAGAAACCGAGTAGCTATATTAGAACCGAGCTACTAAAGAAGAACTATTCTATATTAGAACCGAGTAGCTAAAGAAGAACCGAGTAGCTAAAGAAGAACTATTCTATATTAGAACCGAGTAGCTAAAGAAGTACTATTCTATATTAGAAACCGAGCTACTATATTAGAACCGAGCTACTAGAGAAGAACTATTCTATATTAGAAACTAAGTAGCTATATTAGAACCGAGTAGCTAAAGAAGAGCTATTCTATATTAGAAACCGAGTAGCTAAAGAAGAACTATTAGGCGTAGTATTAGTTCCTTACTATAATATAGTAGACTAAGACTAAATACGGAGAGTAAATAACTTTCTAGCGGTTATTCCTTAATACTATCCTACTATATAGCTCCCGTTTGTACATCGTTAGAATTTAAGAGGTAGTTAGATAAGATAAAGTTATTTCGCGCTAGTAGGTATTATAAGTAGGTAGATAACCTAGGCTAAGTTATTAATACTACTAAGGTAGCTCTCGCCTACCGTTCTCGATAGTATACTAGATCTAACTAAGGAAAGTATTAGTACTATAAACTATACCTTTAATATAGGTACTAGGCGCTATATAACTCTACTCGCCGTTAGATACTCGATATATCTCTAGGCTTATTTCTTAAGGAGTCTCTATAAGAGAGATAGTAAAGCTATATAGGGAATTTTCGACTAGAGATTTAGCCCGGGTTTTAGCCTCGTCGATAAATACCTATAGTACGAAAGATATTATACCGAAGACCTAAGGGAGTAGTTCTATATTCTATACTATTATTATATAACCGAGAATAGGATTAGCTATAGCTATAGTAAACGCTATCCGACCGCTATATAGACGAACTACTTATTTAAGACGCTAAAGTACGACCTACTCGCGCCCTATAAAGTAACTAAGGATGTTAGTAATAACGATAATATCGAAGTATTTCTTAGGTAGAAGGTTAAGGCGAGTACGGAACTCTCTAGGTCGAATATTATATAGTTTATTAATATTATACTATTGGAATTCGATAGGTAGGAGAAGAGAAGTAGTAGATTCGCGAGCGATATAAAGTATTTACTCTATATTATCGATTCCGAGGATACGTCTAGATATACGTAAGCGAGTAATCTCTATAAAGAGACTAGAGCTATAGCTAATATTAAGGATAGAGATATTACTTGAATTACTAGCGCTAAGGCTAAGACGGTCAAGGAGAGCTAGATACTCGAGGGGGGCCGTAATAAAGTAGGTACGATAGTTTAGTACTAGTAAATTATATTAATCTTTTATCGCGTCTAGGGATCCGGGCATAGCGCTTATAGCTATAATAATTAGCTTAGGCGGAGAGACGGGTAAGGGAATATACTAATTAAAGAGTAACTAGGTAACCGATTAATTAACTAGTTAAAGAGTAACTAAATAACCGACTAATTAACTAATTTAAGGCTTAATTTAAAGTTAAAGAAGAAGGTAGTAAAAAGGAGGAAGAAGAAGGTAGTAAGAAGGAGGAAGAAGAAGGTAGTAAGAAGGAGGAAGAAGTAAGGGTTAATAGTATTATAAAGAATAGAAAAAAGAAGAGAGAAGAACGGCTAAGAAGTAAGTAGATATCGGGTTATAATAGGACTTCGCTTAGTAAATAACGCTCTCTATTATAGCGTTATATCTACGTCTAATTAGGGAGACTTTATAGGATTCGTAAGTATACTAGTTTAATAGAATAGGGTAGGTAATACTACCTAAAAGTATTAATAGGGTGGGTAATACTACCTAAAGGTATTAACCTAGGTATTAAATCGGGTGGATTACTCTATATAGAGGTAAGAATATTAAGCGCTATACTATATAATTTAACTTCTAATATCCTCTTACTAGGTATTAGGTATTATAGATAGTACGTAGGGTTATAATCGAATTACCCGGCTATACTACTTTTTAGATTTTCTAGAGTTAAAACGAAGATACTATTTACCCCTCCCTAGTCTATTATTAGATATATACCCGGGAGTCCTATTAGCATCTCCTTATATAGTATATAAGATAAGTTGCTAACTTTACGGTAAGTAATATTATTTATAGTATATATAAATATTTCTTAGAAAAGTTCAACTTTTAAATAAATTTAGAGATATTCGGAATACTCTACCTACCGACCTAATAACGATAGCTTATAGAACCTATAAAGGGTTCGTATTAATAATTAAAGAACTATATTTTACTATCTATTTATAGCGTCGACCCTCTACTACTAAGAGTATCTTCCTAGCGTAGTTTAATACCTAAAGCTTATACGCGAACCGATTTTCCTACGTCTTCGTATTTATTATAATATCGACCTTATCTAGCTCCTTACTCGCCTTTACGTCAAAGCGAACCTTCGTAGTAGTAGAGAGATACCTAAGAATTATTACTATTAACTTTTTAACTATTTTACTAAGTCTTAAGTCTCTTCCGCTATAATAAGAACCTTTCTTTAGGTTATTATAAAGCTATTAAACTAGACCTAGATTACGTAGTACGGGTTATATAGCGAGTACCGGCGTAAGAATACGTATATAGCGCTTATAGTTAGATATAGTACTTAAACCGTCTTTCGAGAAGACGAAGAGTTTCTCTCTCTCGTAGTTAGGAAGTATTAGAATAAACCTAGCTATATAATCCCGGATACTTCGGTCGATAAAGAAGTTAGCCTACTCGATACCTAATTACTATTCTATAATAGTATATATATACTTCGTTATCCCCCGCTACTCGGCGGCATCCTAACTCCGTAATGTTATAGGTTTATTAGCTCTTTTTTCGAGAGGGTTAGGAAACTCTACTCCTTCCTAGCTCTAATTAAAGAGCCTAAATACTCGGTTAACCTAGGTTCCGTTAGTATAATATAGCTCTTTATCTCGATTACTACGTATAAATACGGTCTACTAGACTATTAACTCCTTAGTAGACTCGTATCCGAATAATTTAGCGACGACCTTAGGATATATACTATATAAACTATTTCGCTAGTCCTTAGTCGATTTTATATACTAAATATCCCTAAACTTCTTCTTTATTACCTTAACTTCTTCCCCTATAAGATACTTCCCCCTAGTTTAAGCCCGTTCCTTTCTAAGTTAGATATAATCTCTAACCGAATAGTTATATATCTCCTTATATAACTACGCTAAATACTTAGCGATATATATCTAGGTATAAACTTAATAGACGGTTTTTTTAGGTAGTATATCTAGCTAAATCGGTTTCCTATACTAGGAAATTAGTTACGAGAGGAGGAGATCGAGCGAGTTCTTTATAGATATCTTAACTACTATAATTATACTACCTTTTAAAGTACTACTAAACCTACCCGTTATATTAAACGCTAGGCGTAAGAGGAAGTAGCGTCGAAATCGAGGAAGGCCCGTATCCTAGTTAATAATAGATTATAGAAGCTATATTATACTATACTCTTCTATAATCCTCTTTAGATCTAGTCCGACTATAATATAATTATCGGGATAATTATCTTCTTTATCGTCCGATAAGGCGTTAAGACGATCGACCTTATCTATTTAGTTAGATATAGGGCTATTAGTATCCTTTTCGTCTATTACCTCTTCCTCGGGATATTATTCGGTATTCTAATCGGTCTCGGATAAACTACTATCGTAGTCTCTAACCCGTTACCTATTAATACGCCTCTTTTTCGCTTGGTATTTACGCTTTAGTTACTATTAACGATATATTAGACGGTAGTACTTAGCGTAATCGCCGTCGAAGAGGAACTATAATATAGAAATATAGGTAGCTACTATAGGAGCCTAGACTAGCTCGATTTAAGTCTACTCTACTATAGTTATTTCTCGCTCGCGAATATCCGAATTACTCTCTTTCGCCCGCCTCTATTTATATTATACTGTTATAACTAATAGCTCTAGAAGAATAAGGACTTTATTTATCTAAGTAGTATAAAATTATATAAAGACGTCTAAGGGATATACGAGGTAACCCTAATATAAGTCTAGTTCGTACTCGGATAGTTTACGGGTATAATATAGGTATACTAGAAACTACCCTCCTCTATATATATATTAGAGTAGCTCCTCTAGTTTAGGTATATACTAACGGGAACTCTATAAGCCTTTTAAGTACTAAAAGGACGACCCGAAATTCTATTCGAGTAGAGTAGGTCTTCGGTTTTATACCTATCTATACTCTATATTTAGTATTGGAAATAATCTCTAAGAGCTACTTATAGAAGTCTATAGGGGATAAGGAGAACTTACTACTTATCTTATAGAATTATATAATTAGAGCTTCGCTTAGTCCGGCTACGAATAAGTCCTAATTAGAAAAGGGCTAATAGTTCTTTAGTAATATCGAAAATGCCTCCTTTATAATAGAGTACGCCTTGCCGTAAGCTAGTTTACGGCTAAATATATTACTATCCTTTATAGCGAAGTCTATATTACTAAGGTCGTACGCTCCTATAATAGAATATCTCTTCGTTTATAAAGATCCCCCGTCGATTTCTAGGTTGATATTAATATCGAACTTAGATACCTATTCTTCTAAATATCGCGCGTCGTATATAAGTATAATCGGGTTAGTATTCGCTTTCTCCCTAATAAGAAAATATTCGTAGGTAATATCGGCCTAAGTATCGCTCGTATCGAAGAACTTATAGTAAAAGTATCCCTTTAGCTAGTTTACGAATCGTAAGGACGCTTCTTATAGTAATAAGCTTTATCTCGAAGACTTATTAAGGAGCTTAAGTCCGTATCTAATAATAACGAGGAACGGTTACTAGAAACTATAGCTATAAATTTTTATACGTTTAGTAATCTCGTCCTAGAGTTAGGAGAGGTAGTCCTTAGGTAATAATACCCGATATTCTATATATTACTATTATAACTTAGTAAATACTTCTTTTATAACTCTTACCCGCGCTAGTACGTTCTCTCTATTATTAGGATAATACTACTAGATATCCTTAGGCGTCGATTTCGTAACCGAGGGGAGGAGGATATTATCTATTTATTCTACTAGCTAGGTATCGTCTAGAAGTATATCGCTAGAGAATTATAAGTTAGGAAATACGATATATACGTTAAAGCCGTAACTACCCGAAGCGCTACCGTAACCTAGGTAGAAATATTTATAGTCGTATATATAGTATCTATTAAATTTAGTCTTGGCGTCCGCTTTCTACGTTAAGAAATAGGATAGCGTATATATTAATATTATCCCCCCCTTTAGACCGGCGAGGGAGGTAAGACGTCCTATAAAACTATCGACGTCGTAAGGAAAGTAATAATAAATATAATCCTTACTATCGAAGTTAGGGTAGTATTTCTAACTAGAACTTCCGAGTAAATTAGAGGTATCGAAATCGGCCCTATCGCCGGGTTTATATATAATCTCTTTCTAGGGGAGATTATATACTCCGGTAGGGCTATAGTAAGTAGAAAGGGTTAGAGTACTATAGGGGGCGCCTAGTACTAGAGGTATCGTATTTTAGCGGATCGGAAGGATAATATCTATAAAGAGTTTATTACCCGGTACTAGGCGTAGAGGATACTCTAGTACGGTTAGATCGCTTAGTAACGATAACCTAGGAAGATACGAAGGAGACTCCCTAGTATAGCGTAGGGGATTTACGTACTACGGTAATAAAACCTAGTTATAAGGTAGAATATCTTATAGATTAACGTATCTTCGAGCCTAGGGGTAAGTCGAGGATCTTTAGGGGTAGTAGTTTCTAGCTATAGTATTACTTCGACTTTAACTATATCCTCCTCTACCTCTATCTAAGCCGCTCTTCTAACCCGGTTGTCCCTATTATCTACTTCGATTCGTAGTCTATTAAGATCTAGTACTTTATCTACTTCGAGAGACTAGGTAGTATTCGTTTAGGTCTCGTATTATAGTATAGGGGTAGGTATATATTATAGTAAAACTCCGGATAAGTTACTAGTTTAGTTATCGAGCTAAGACTACCTACTACCTATACTCTACGTACCTTATATTAGGGTCTAGAGAATAATATCCGTATTATACTAATCGCTAGTAGGTAGATTTAGTATATTCGGTCGTAAACCCCCGGGTAGGATACTAATTTAGTCTTCTAGTAAAGACTATCTACTACTTATACTCTACTAAGCTCTAGTTAAGGTCTAAGGAACGAGTCCCTTATCGTTTAGTTCGATAAAGAGTAGATTTTATTTACTACTAGTTATACTCTATTCGCGTCGGGCTTACGTTTAGGGCGGGGATT
Organism: Venturia nashicola; assembly: GCA_004522665.1. Lineage (NCBI taxonomy): Eukaryota > Fungi > Ascomycota > Dothideomycetes > Venturiales > Venturiaceae > Venturia > Venturia nashicola. The sequence continues at coordinate 15,837 of SNSD01000011.1, forward strand.
AACTATTAGGGGACGGCTAAGTTTAAAGGGCTTATAGGTCTAGAGTAGACTAGCTATCGCGTTACGGGGTTATACGGGTAGATACTAAAAGAGGAACGGGATATATAGGTTCGACCGATTTAGAAGTAGATCTTAAATAGCTAGACTATTTTAAACGCCGCGGTACGTAATCTTCTATAAAAACTATAGTATTATCGGGTAGAGGTAATAGAGGTAATATAAGATTAAGTCTACCTAAAGCCGATACTAAGGTATCGCCGACTCGATTAATATTCGTTTCTCCTAAGGGCTATAACTCGTCGTCCGTCGGTATATATACGATAATAATATCTATCTATAGATATTCGATAGTATCGTCCCTCTATAGATAATTATAAGAGGATTACCTAGAATTAATTACCGCCTATACGATTTTCTTACGTTAACGACTTACTACTCGTATAAGGGTATTTCTTTATTTCTTAGCCTCCGCCTTTTCTATCTATATCCTTTGTTTTAATAAAGGCGAGAGCGACGGCGCTCGATTCTTTACCCGATACTTACGCTATCGGGAGTTAGGAGACTAGGGACCGTTTTCTAGGTCTTCGAGTAGGCGACTAGTTCTTACTATAACGTAGGTAATACCGTAAGAAGAGTAGATATATAAAAGGTCGAGGTATTAAGGAAGTTTAGAGTTAGTAGTAGTTAAAATAGTAGTAAGTTATATATTAGTCCTAAGTAGGTTTCGGTCTAAGGTTAGTAGTACTTTAGATAGTAGTAGGTTATATATTAGCCCTAAATAGGGCTCGGGACTATTATATTAAAGGAACTCTACTAATAATACTACGGATAAACCTATCTAAGGATAGTCTAGGGCAGGAGGCTTAGTACCGACGATACGGTAGAAACTAGAGGGAACTAGATTTACCTATAAGTCTAGGTAGGCTAGGTTAACGGTTCGGTTAAGGACCTATTCGTTGTAGAAATCTTTAATAAATAGGCGGAGGTAGAAAATATCGTATAAATAGTCCGACGCGAAAATAACGGCCGAGGGCTTACTATTCTTAAGAGGAGTTAGTTAGTAGGTTATTGAAAATTAGTATATATATATTTACCTAGAGATCGAGGCCTTAACCGACGATAATATAAGTATAGGGGGGGAACTAGGTATATATATCGTCGATATTTAGGTTGTTAAAGCGGTATACGAGAGAATTAGGAGTAGATCGACTTAACTTAGAAGAAAATACTTCGCTCTTAAAATAGTATATACGTAGGGTATAATAGACGATACGCTAGCTAGTAGGAGAAGAATACTAAATAGATATATTCTCGCCTCTCTTAAAGTAATCGAATATAGCTCCTACCGTATCGCGAAGTCGAGGCGAAAGCGTTAAGTATTTCTTTAGAGCTAGAGTATAGTAATATATAGGAGTTTATTATTATTTAGGACGGGGGTAACTTTCGTAATAGATTTTAGAGGATATATACGTAGGGAGACGGTTTTTCCTAATACTAGGGGTAAACTAGATACGTATATTTCAATAATACTTATTTAGATTAGTAATAGAATACGTAGTTATAAATAGAGTATAGTAATATATAGGAGTTCGTTATTATTTAGGACGGGTATAACTTTCGTAACAGATTTTAGAGGATATATACGTAGGGAGACGGTTTATCCTAATACTACGGGCAAACTAGATACGTATATTTCAATAATACTTATTATATACTATATAAATTAGTAATAGAATACGTAGTAATAAATAGAGTATAGTAATATATAGAAGTTATAGTTTGGGACGGGTATAACTTTCGTAATAGTTTTTAGAGGATATATACGTAGGGAGACGGTTTTTCCTAATACTACGGGTAAACTAGATACGTATATTTTAATAATACTTATTATATATTATTCGAATCAGCAATTGAATACGTAGTAACAAATAGAGTATAGTAGTATATAGGAGTTATTATTTAGGACGGGGGTAACTTTCGTGATAGATTTTAGAGGATATATACGTAGAGATACGGTTTTTCCTAATACTATAGGTAGACTAGATACGTATATTTCAATAATACTTATTATATACTATATAAATCGGCAATAGAATACGAAGTTATAAATAAGGTATAGTAATATATAGGAGTTTATTATTATTTAGAACGGGTATAACTTTCGTAATAGATTTTAGAGGATATATACGTAGGGAGATAGTTTTTCCTAATACTACGGGTAAACTAGATACGTATATTTCAATAATACTTATTATATACTATATAAATCAGTCATTGAATGCGTAGTAACAAATAGAGTATAGTAGTATATAGGAGTTATTATTTAGGACGGGGGTGACTTTCGTAATAGATTTTAGAGGATATATACGTAGAGATACGGTTTTTCCTAATACTACGGGTAGACTAGATACGTATATTTCAATAATACTTATTATATACTATATAAATCAGCAATAGAATACGAAGTTATAAATAAGGTATAGTAATATATAGGAGTTCGTTATTATTTAGAACGGGTATAACTTTCGTAATAGATTTTGGAGGATATATACGTAGGAAGATAGTTTTTCCCAATACTACGCGTAAACTAGATACGTATATTTCAATAATACTTATTATATACTATATAAATTAGTAATAGAATACGAAGTTATAAATAAGGTATAGTAATATATAGGAGTTCGTTATTATTTAGAACGGGTATAACTTTCGTAACAGATTTTGGAGGATATATACGTAGGGAGACGGTTTTTCGTAATACTACGGGCAAGCTAGATACGCGTATTATACTAAAGATAAGATCGATCCTAGGTAAGATACTATCGAATATTATAGTCCTAACGTTGAAGATATCGCTTATTAATAATACTAATAATATTCTTCTATTAGGGAGGTACGGGAGTTTTGATTTTCTCTATATCCCTACGTACGGACGACGAGCGAGTCTTAACCCTAACCCGACGCGCCTTATAATATTATTAAAGGATACGATTATTTACCTCTTATACTTAAGTAGGTTTAAGCTTACTATATACTTATTTATACGTTCTCTTCTTTAAAAAGAGAGTTACTAGTATTTAGGTTATAGTAATATCTTTATTAGAGGATAGCTAAATCCTTAATTTAGCTATACTCTATTAGGCTAGACTATATTTTATAGGATCTAGTACTAGTAACTAGACTTATAGATATAATTAAGTATTAATTATTATTTATATTAATAGATATCTATTTATATCTATTAATACTAGTTTATTAGGATTATTTTCCTTTAATATTAACTACCTACCTAACCTATAGATACTAATATTAATTAGTAGTTATTACTATAACTATAGATTAATAAGGTATTCGAGTAACTTAAGTTATAGTACTTAAACTTATTAATTAACCTACCCTTTTTCCTAAAAATACTATAATATAGAGGAAACCTAGAGAGCTAAATAAGATTAAATAATAGTAATCTAACTACTATATCTTTAATTATAGGTAGTATTAACTTAAGGTCTAAATTTATAACTTTATTAAATTAACTCTTTTCTACTAAAAGAAGGTTTTTAGTATCTAAAATTACCCTTATATAGGATATAACTAAAGAATAACTTAATAGTTTTATTATTAACTAATCCTATACCTATATAATAGTATAGGATAATAAAACCCTATAAAAATAGTTCTTCGATAATTTTAAGGATTAGAGTAAGGCCTACCTTAATATAGTCTTAAAAGATAGACTTTATATACTTAAAATAGTACTTTATACCCTACTTCCTATAGGGAGTCTAGACCTAATTTAAAAGTAAATTTTTAATATAATTATATACCTTAGGGAGGTCTATAGATACTATTCTAGACTAGAATCTATTACTCTTACGTCTCTCTATAAGCTTAAGTATCTATTTATACTAGAAAGATAGCCTTAGTAGACTAAACCCTAAAGAACTAAAACTTAACCTTTTAAAACCTAAGCCGAGCCTATTCTACTAGATAATATTACTAGGAGATATACTAGAATAGTAACTAAAAAATAATAAGTATTCCCTATATTAGTTAAGAGAAAGGATTAAGTCCTTTAAGATAAACTAGAGGACCTATATAAGTAAATAAATAATTATATTATAAGTATTTAATAATACTACCCGTATATATATCTTCTACCTACTTAAAGGTAAAAATAACTACTAGATTAGCTACTACTATACTTACTACTATTATAAAGACCTACTATATATATACTAGGTTTTAACGCTCTATCTATCTTTAATAAACGGCCTATATAAGTTAACTTATAGTAGTAATAATAAATATTTTCTTAAAGACTCGTAGATCTCTCTAAACTATACTAGGATAATATAAAATATAGTAGAGAGAAGTATAATAACTTAGACTTTAAGCTATATATTTTTAAGGATATAGGCGTTAAGGTAGATATTATAATAAATTAGGATTTAGCTTTTATACTTCCTATTATATTAAAGAATAAAGCTAGAGAGTACTACTACTTTAAAATAGTTAATAAGAACTTCTCTAGCTATATATCTATAATAACTATACTTTAATACTAATTCGAGAACCCCTAACGTTAAGAGAAACTTTTAGAAGATTAGAGAAATACTATCTTACTAAAGGTAATCTAGAAATATCCTAATAAGTCCTTACTTAAATATTTCGAGATACTTATTTACTAGATTTTAAGTATTAAAAGACTACTCCGGAAGATACCTTAAGTAGAGTATAACTAACTCCTAATAGCTATAAAGAGTATAAAAGAATACTAGTACGCTTAATTTAACTCTTCTTAAAACTTTGATTCCCTATATATATAACTTAGGAATTTAATTATAGTTATATCCTTATAATTAGTCCTAACTAGGCTAAAACTATCCTAAGGAGTATATATCTCTAACGAACTCGAAGAGTAAACTAAGTTATAAAGTAAGGATAAATAAGAAGACGACGAGTTCTATAACGAAAACTATATATACTTTATAGATAGAACCTATAGAAGAAACTTTAATAATCCTCGAAACTAATATAGTAAACGTATAAGAGGATTTACTTAATAAAAATAATATAATCGAATATCTCGAATACCTTCTAGGACGAGAAAACTACGGGGACTATACTATATCTATAGAAAACCTAACTATTAGATAAAAAACTATTTAATTAAGAAGAGAAAGGTAAGCTACTAGAAATTTAAGGTATCCTAATAAGTAATATACCTTTAAGACTATATTATTAAAGCCTACCTATCTATAGTTAACTCCTACGAAGGTACTTTAGATACTAAAAACGACGTAGTTATTAAGAAATACTACTATTTCTTTACTAATAATAAATTTCTACCTAAAAATAATAAAGAATTCGTATTATTCGCCTAATAGCTCTCTAATAATACTATAGTATATTTCCTAGCCTTTAAATAGCTTATTAACTAAGTTATAGATAAAAAATTTAGCTTCTAATACTACTACTCTAAAAAAACCTTCTAGGGTATCCTACCCGATATAGGAGTAGTAGGAATTTCTATAGTAGGAGAACCCTCATTCCGAGTACTATAGAAGTACTTATAGAACCGAATTAAACTCGATACGTTATTAGTAGGTTAGTATAGTATTATTTTTAGTAAGGGTAATACTTCCTCCCTAGGAACTATATAAGTTCCTATACTAATTAGAAAAATTATCTTCTATATTATCCCTACTAATATACCTTTTCTTATATATATTAAGGATATAGACTAACTAGGTATTTATATAGATAACCTCCGAAACCTTTTAGTATAAGGTAAAAAGAAGTTTCTACTTATTAGGAAGTATAGCTATTCTTAGCTAGAGTTACCCTACTAATTAATATAGTAATAGTACTTATAGTCTCTCCCGGAATAATTTATTACTTTAGAATTTAAAATTTCTATCCCTTAAGCTACTAATAGCGTACTTTTAGCTAATTTAGACCTTATTTTACCCTCTCTATTAACTAATTAGTTATACTAACCTATATAAGTATCCTAATTTAACTAATCTTTCTTCTCCGATATAAATAAGTAATAATTAAGGTAATTATACTAACGTTTTAGCTACCTATTAGCTAAAAGGTTCCTTAAGGTACTCTCTAGAGTAGGTTTAAAAGATATAGATACTAATATTATTAGATCTATCTCTAAACTTTATATATATTATTAGATAAATATAAAGGTACCTTTAAGATTTAGATTTTTACTCTAGGATAACTTAATTTTTAATATATAGATTATAGTTAATATCCTTTATATCGATAGCTAACTAGTACTATATATAGTCGATATAGCTACTATATTCTAAGTAGCTCGATTCTAAGTAGGTTAAACTATAGGCGAGATATAGTAATATATTCGTACTATTTAGATTAATATCTATCTCGGACTATTAGATTAGATTATTATAGATATAGGAACTAACTTCTCCTTCTATAAATTTAATTAACTTATAAGTTTACTTAATATCTAAGTTAAGGAGGTTCCTATAGAGGTATATTATTTAATTAGTAAGGAAGAAAGATACTATACGGTTCTAAGGTATTATTTTACTATTCTTAAGGAAGACCTATTTTTAGAGAGTAATTTAGCTATTCTATAACTAGTAGTTAAGGCTATAAATAATATAGTAGGACTAAATAGGCTTATTCCTACCCTTTTTATCTTTAGGGCTTACCTTAAGATAATAGGTTCTTTCCCTCCTAGCTAATTAATCCTATAAAAAGTAAATATAGTTAAGAAGGTAATAAAAAAACTCCGTTAAATTTAAGTAAGGGAATAAGTAGTAAGTATACTCTCTTAACGTAATAGGTCTACCCTAATTATACTATTTACGCTACTAATTAGCGGTAAAGTTCTTATCTAGAGAGAGAATAGAGGCTAGAGAGGATATTATATTCTAAAAAAAATATAGGACTATAACTATATAGTTAGAATAAATAATAATAATATTATTTTAAGATCTACGTACGTTAAGGTATTCTACGAAAGACTAGTAATCGAAGTTATAGATACTAGTTTTTTAGATTCTAATATAGAATAACTAGAGAATTAACTAGGAAATTAGTAAAGAAGTTAACTTTCTACTAATAAAAATACTACTACTATACTAGAATCTAATATAGTAACTCTAAATATAACTAATTCGCGTATTACTAAAGTAAATAGATAAGTTATAATCCCTTTATATCGAACGAGAGCGTAATATATAGCTCTAGAAGAATACTAAACTTTCTTTTTAACTACTAATTAGGCTTTTATTTTTATAAAAAAAAAAGTAGATCTAGAGCTTTACCTTAAGCTACGTATAGAAGGTATACTAGATTCCTCTAAACTACCTTTTTCTAAGTTAAATCTCTAGGAAATCGAAAACCTTATTAAAAGAAGAATTCTCTAGTTCTTTACTAATTATATACCTCTTCTAGGATAACGTATTTTCGACGCTCGTATTATACGAGAAATTAAGGGTAAGGGTACTAATAAACCCTATAAGAAATCCCGTCTTATAGTATAAGGATTTAATAATATAGCTAAGGAAGCTATCCTTTATTAATCGCCTATAATCTAGAGAGCTAGTTAACGAATTATTCTTTATATTACTATAACTCTACTTATACCTAAAGACGAATCGACTCCGAAACCCTCGAAATAATCTAACTTTATTCTTATACTTAGGGATATCTCCTAGGCCTATATTTAATCGAAAACTACCCTAAATAGACCTATTACTATTAACCTTCCTAGAGAACTTAAATATCTCTACCTACTAGGTACCTTTATTATTATTTAGAAGCTCTTATATAGTATTATAGAGGTAGGCCTATATTAGTTTAATACCTACTATAAATACTATATCTCGAAATTTAATATAGCTATATCTATCTATAATCTATACCTCCTAATTATAAAAGGAGATAATTTTAGTATTATTAGTATATAAATAGATAATACTTTAATCCTATATAACTCTAAGTTTATAAATAAGGAAGAGATAGCTAGATCTTAAGCTAATTTCCTTATAAAGCTAGTAGAAGTATTTAATCCGGATAATAGTATTATTTTAATAGCTATATATTATCCCGGTAAGGAGTAAGTCTAGTTATAGTATAGAAAGGCTAAGGAGAGAAACTCTTTTCTATTAATTAGGTATCTCCTAACCCTAAATAATCCTATATCTAATAAAGGGCTAGAGGAGTATATATTATCTTAATTTATTAACCCGAAGCTACTTTCGACCTCTTTATAGTAGTATAATACTAAGACCTAAGCCCTAACGAGCTAAAGGCCCTAAATAAGCGCCTAATTTAGTAGAAAGATAGTCTAGATAGAGGTTTAACTTTTATTCTACTTAATCTTCCTAGTTTAAAACTATTTATTTTTATTAATAGATCCTTTATAAATAATAAGGATCTAAGTAGCTAGATTAGAACCCTCTTTATACTTAGAAATAAGTCCCTAGGTAATTTCGAATTTAATCTAAAAGGAAATATTATTTATTAGTCTTCGGTTAAGGTAAAGTAAGTAACTAGATTAGTTCTAGTATCCGAAATCCTTACTATATTTAATAGAGTTAATAAAGGCTTTATTTTTATAGCTACTTTCTCCTAGATCCTAAATTAACTAGGATTACCTCCTATATCTATTATTATTTATATAGACTCCTTTTCTTTATATAAATACCTAGTTAAACTAGGAATAATAAAGGAGAAGCGTCTAATAATCGATATTATAGCGCTAAGGGAATCCTACGAGAGAAGGGAGATAATAAAAGTATACTAAATAAATAGTAATAATAACCTAGTAGATATACTTACTAAAAGGATACCTAATACCCGCCTAATAATATTAGTCTCTACTAATAAACTTAATATTCGAGTAGAAGGCTAGATAAACTATCTAAATAAAGTTATAGATAAGAGTTAATAATTATAGAATTATAGTATAGTAGGCTAAACTATAATCTTCTATATTTTCGATAATCTCCGACCTATAATACGACTTATAATATATACTTAAACTCTTTAATACTACTTTATATTAACTAAGAGACTATAAGAGCTAATAGTAGAGCTAGATTTTATTTTTTATACGTTTTAGACCTAAATTAAACTTATTTATATACTTATTTATTATTAGAGGCTACGATTATTTACCCCTTATACTTAAGTAGGTTTAAACCTATTATATACTTATTTATACGTTCTCTTCTTTAAAAAGAGAGTTACTAGTATTTAGATTATAGTAATATCTTTACTAGGGGATAGCTAAAACCTTAATTTAGCTATACCCTATTAGGCTAGACTATATTCTATAGGATCTAGTACTAGTAACTAGACTTATAGGTATAATTAAGTATTAATTATTATTTATACTAATAGATATCTATTTATATCCGTCGATACTAGTCTACTAGGACTATTTTCCTTTAATATTAACTACCTACCTAACCTATAGGTACTAATAATAAGTAATTATTCCTAGACTAGAAGGCTTCGATCCTAGCTAATACTAGGATTACTAGAAACTACGTAGAAGTATTCGATTCGTTAATAGCTTATAAATACTTATAATATAGAAAAGGAAAAGATTAGAAGATAAATATAATATATTAAGCTATAATACTACTATACTATATCTTAATCGAATTCTTTATTTCTATATTAGTATTAAGGAACTCTATATATAATTCTAAAGGTTCTATACGCCTTTTCGATTCTCTTATCCTCTATCTTATATACTTTTAACTATCTTCTACTCTATACTTCTTTAATCTTCCTATACTTTATACGTTTTTAACTATTCTCCGCGCTATAAGCCTTAAGTATCCTCCTCTACTTTATATACTTTATTTATATATTTTTAATTCTTCTCCGCTCTAAAACCCTTTAAATATCCTTCTCTACTTTATATACTTCGATTCTCCTCTGTATATTAGGAATTACTACGACTAAATACCCTCTATAGCTACTAAATAAGTCTATTTCTACTAAGTAGTTACCTATCTAATAAGTAGCTTATAATCTAGTAAACTTTAAATATAGTACGCCTCTATTAAGGTCTATATCTTTAGTTAAGTCTAATATTAGCTTAGTCCTACTCGTTCTCCTATAGTATTTATACCCCTATACGGTCCTCCTATACGGTCCTTCTTAGGTTCCTCGATAATCTTCGATTTAAGCTTTAACAAAATTATATTAGTAAATTAATTCTACTTAGTACTTTTACTTAGTCCTCCTACTTAGTCCTTCTACTTAGTACTCTTACTTAGTCCTTCTATTTAGTACTCTTACTTAGTCCTCCTACTTAGCCCTCCTACTCTAGCCTCTAACGAAGTAAATACCTATACTATATTTTATACGTACGAAAAGCTTATATCTATAAAACCTAGAATTTTTACTTAAGAGAATATATTTACTAGATTTATACTTAAGAAAATATATTTACTAGTCCTCCTACTCTAGCCCCTTCTTTTATACGTACGAAAAGTTTATATCTACGAAACCTAGGATTTATACTTAAGAGAATATATTTACTAGTTCTTTTACTTTAGCCCCTTTAATAGCTACTTACTCTTCGATAGTCCTCTATATAGTACTAGTAATTTACGTTCTATCCTTTATCTAAGCCTCCCTACTCTTATATTTTAAGATTAGAACTAACCTATAAAGTCCTTAGGAGGGTAATTACTTAAATTAAAGTAGTTATATTCTCCTAGTTTACTACTCGGACTTTTACTACTCGGACTTTTACTACTTAGACTTTTACTACTTAGACTTTTACTACTTTACCGCTCCCGCTCCCTTTAAGGTTTTTTTTTTCTTAAGGTTAGGTATTACTTTCGTAAAACTTAACTTTAGCTATTTTAGAGACTATACTAGTTTATACCTTCCTTCTTAGATTCTAAAAGATTTAATATTCGGGTACTCCTCTTAATATAATATCTTTATCCCTAGATACCTTTATTAGGCGGATTATACTCTAGTATATATATTATAACGGTTCGATTCCTAGATAGCTAGCTTTATAGTAAACGTTTATTACTTTATTCTCTTATTAGTTTTTCTTTATATATATATATATCCGAAAATATTAGGAAAGTTACCTTTTATATAAGGAGTAAGGAGGTTTACTTTATTTTATTTAAGCTACCGCTCCTTATTCTAAACTAATTTATATAGAAACCGTTTATATATTAGTCTTTATTTACGTTAATATAGAAAGTAAAGAGTATAGAAAGTAGGAAAGCGAATATTAAGGAACGATATAGAATTTTTTTAATAGGGGAGGGAGAAGTCTTTTAAGGCGAAAATCTATATTAAAGTCGAGCTATATTAAGGAAAACAAACGGATAACCTAGAATTAAATAATACGAATAAATATTATATATATTACTACTAAAACTAGAAACTATAAGGAAATTTTTAACTAATTACTTTAAAAAGTCCTCCTATCTAACCGACTTTTACCCGAATATAATTATAATAGATTAGGTTATTAGAGTAATAACCTAATAATTACTATTACTATCTAGTATACCTCCCGAGGAGCCGGTTCCTATACTAAGAGTTATTAAGCGCGACGTATAGGTAACTTTAGAAATATATAGAATCTTTTAATATATTTAAATATTTTAGGAGTCTTTTAAGTTCTTTTTTAGTTTATAAACTCCTTTAAGTTCTTTCTTAGTTTTTAGAAATATTTAGGATTTTATAATATATTTAAATACTCTAAGATATATATTAATATTTTATAACTTTTCTTAGTCTTTTCTTACTTTCGAGTTCTTTCTTAGTATCTTAGGATATAAGATATTCTATAGCTCTTTTAAGATTTTTCTTAGTATTTAGATTTATTAATTAGTCTCGTATAGTTCTAGTATATATCTTTAAATACGTTAAAGGTCGACGTATTATCTACCTAGGGAGGGGATATAAGGGGGATAAAGGTATAAGACTTAAATAGAAAGTAGAATAGGAATAGGATAGAAATAATAGAGGGACGATAATAACGAATATTAATAACTATAATATATAGACTAGACCTTAACGAATAGAGTATATAGAATAATATATATATAGGAATAGAATAATAACTAATATAATATAATAATACGATTTAATTCTTATTACTTACTTTAACTCTAGATTCTCTTTCTCTTACTCCTAACTACCTTATCTATTTCTTTACGAACTACCTTATTTATCTCTTTACGAACTATTTAAAGATTCTATTATTTTACCTTCTTATACTAGCTAAGCGGTAGAAGTTAATAGTAATCTAATACTATATTATCTACGCTTATCTTATCTATATTAGTAAGCGATATCTATATATATCTAGTAAACGAGTTAGAGAATTTATTAGTTATTAGTACTATATTTACGTCCCTAATAGTAACCGCGTTAATATTTATAGTACTATTAATTAGTCGATAGTTATAATTTTTTATTAAGACTAAAAACTATAGGTTATAATATAAAATATAACTAGGTTCGAGTTTTCCTATCTTAATCCTTTCGTAAAATATCTAACGAATTTCGCTTAATAGAGTTTTAGGGATATTAAAGGGTTTTACTTACTAAGGTTTATAGTCTACGACTTAGATAACTTATACTAGTACTACTTTCTTCTTAATTTTACTATATTCTTCGAAGCCCTATACGAGAGTAGGTTCTTATTATATAAGAATTTCTTTTACTAGTAATTATTTATTAAGGCTAAGTTACTAATTAATTTATATATCTTTAAACTAGAGTTCTATAAGCTAAGTCTAATAAGGAAAGCGGGCGTAACGTTTCTTAAGTAACTTATTAAGATAATAGTAAGGTTCCGTACTAAGCTATTTTTTTAGTATTACCTCTCTAGTCTATACGGCCGCTAGGCGTAGAGCTATTAGTAAGTTAAATATTCTATAGTTAGACTTTATTAGGGTCCCTAATAGGGCGGGGCGAAACGGGGGGGGTTAGGTTAGAGACGGGGCGGGGTAGGTTTTAGGGGCGGCTTATAAAGCTATAACCCTAACCTAACCCGCCCTACTAAGCTTTAAATCCGCTCCGTTAGTTAGGGGCGGGTTTTTAAGGGGGGAACCCGGGATTTTTTTCTAGAAACCTTAATAACTATAGATCTATTATATATATTTAAATTTTTTAATTACTTAAAATAATCTCTAGGTTATACTCTATCTTATAGGAATATAATATATTAATATATCTATATATATAACCCTATTAAAATTACGTAGAAAACCCGGACGGGGTAAACTAGGCGGGTTTTTTTCTAAACTATAACCCGCCCTAGGAACTAGCTCTAACCTATTAAAACCCGACCTAGTAATAGGGCGGGTTCCCTACCCTATAACCCGCTCTAACCCGCCCTATTAGGGACCTTAGACTTTATCTACTTTCTTTTTATTTATACTATTTACGTATTTTATTCTATATATTATCTAGGAGTAAGTCTAAAATAAGGAGATTCTTAGAAAAAGTAGGTCCTATTTATCTAAGTATTTATAGGTTAATAATATAGTCTAAGGCTTCGTAGGTATAAGGCGATAATAGGTAAAAACTTTATATTTTATTCTTTATTCCTATAGGAGCTTATTTCTTTCTATAGCTTTATCTTATTTACTATAGTAGTTATATAAAGTCTAGTTATAATATAAGTCTCGTCGTATAGAAGTCTCCTAAAGTCTAGTAGTAAAAGAAACTTATTATAGATTAGGTTATTAAAGAGCTATTTATATATTTTCTAGCCTAAGTTTAGTACTAAAAGTCTTAGGTTTCTTATATATATAGCGGATATCCTTTTAAGATCTAGAACTCTACCTCCTTATTTTCCGAATCGTTTAAACTAGAATTATCTTCCTAGTCTAAATAAGTATAAAGGATTCGAAGACTAGACTTATACCTATTATATAGGAATTCTAAGACGACTACTTACTATATAATACTCTATTTACTATTTATAGAGAATACTTTATATAAAATACTACTATCTACCTTAGCCTATATAACGAGATAGCTCCGTACTAAGAATAGTTAACTAAGTATTATTCCCTAAGAGTAGTCTCTAAGTACTTTAAAGACTATATTTTTATAATTAAAGTCTACTTTAGTAATTCGTATACGCGCGCTAGTCTAGTTAACTAGAGGAACCCTCCTCCTATTAGTAACTTTAAGCTTATCTAAGACTAGTCCTTAGACTTTTTACTTAATACTATTAATAGTAAATCTATACTACCTAGCTATCCCTTTAGATATAATATTTACTCCTACTCTAGTATTATATAGAGCCTTAATTTCTAGTTTTCTAATCTAAGCTATTAAGGTAGGGCTACTTATAAAGACGCGAGAATAGTTATTATTCTTATTAATATAAAGAACTATTTAAGGAGTTAGCTCCTAGTCTTCTAAGTATAGTACTATAATTCCTATTCCTTATTTTATTCTATCTTTTTTCTAATATTCCTCTATTTTCTATTTACTTTTAGTAGCCCTTTCCTATTTCCTATACTCTATTTTCTCTATTTCTAGATAGATATTATCTACTAGCTATTCTAGTAGGGACTTATATAAGAGATCTCTATATACCGGAATATAAATAATAGTATCCTAGAGACTAAGTTAGACTAATTACTTAAGGATATTCCCTACTATATATATTCTATTAGTAGCCTTATCTTTCTTTATAACGTATTACTTAAATATAGGGTTTCTAGGCTTATAGGTCTTCTTTAGTAGTAGTAGTACTAAGTTTTTAAGAGTTATTTCTAGCTTTTCTTCTTCTTAGTTTAAGTCTATATTCGAGTCCCTTTTATTATTTAATTTAGCTAAATATTATTCTACGTTCTTAGTAATATAACTATATATAGTATACTTAACTATTAGGGCCTTAGATTTACTAGACTTAGCGATACTAGTAGGCTACTTTCCTTTTACCTTTTCTATAGGGGATTTACTTATAGATAAACGTAGTTAAGTAATAGCCGTTAGAATAATAGATAGTATAAATCCGTTACCTCCCGTCTTACTAATATTTAATACCTAAATCTAGGTATTAAAGTCTTTCTATTCTAAGTCGCTTAATTATATAATCCTAATAAATAATTTAACTATCCTAAATAATAATATACCGCTAGTACTTTACTAAAAAGACTAAGATAATTAAGTCTAGATCTAATTACTATAGTTCTAGCTATTAATAATTCCTCTAATTTTTCTATATATAGCGGTAGAAGTTCCCTAGTACTACTATCTAGGTATTATATTTATATTCTAATAGTAAATTCCTTAAGTAACTAGTTTAGTTATATTAGGGTATATTCTTTTATAATAATCTATACTTCTATAGCTCCTATATCCTCTCCTTTTAGATATTCCGCTTTAGGGTATCTATATAAGGAGTAGTAGCGAAGAAGGGACTAAAGGCTAGTTAGTAAATAGAATAGTTAGGTTTATATTTCTTAGCTAGACTAGGGGCTAAGACTAAAGGTTACTAGGAATACTAGCGGATTAAATATTAGCGGATAAACTATAATAGTTAGTAGTAGTTTAGATATACTAAATAGACTAGTTAGTATAGTTTAGTCCCCTATAGTAATTTCTATATAGGCTAGTATAAATAAAGGAACTTCCTAATAATATAGTATTAGATTAGGCGGATAAGCGAAAGTTATTATAGATCTAATTACTAAGTATAGTAAACTACTTTATTTCTTTTCTAGCTACTACTATAGCTAGGTCTATACTTTTAGTAATAGCGAAGAGTAAGATATCCCTAGAAGTATTAGTCTATAAAGATCCTTAAAAGCTTAGATAATATTAGCCCTAAATTAGAATTTAATAGGTTAAGGTTTCTCCTTAGATATAGCCTCGTTCCTTTAAAGGACTATTTATTCAATAACCCTATTAAAAGTACTTTCTTTATAACTATTTAGTATAAAGAGTAATATATTCTTATTACTAATAATAATACGTTTAGCTTTAAGGATAATCCGTTTAATATTATTAAAGGTAGAGGGAATATAAGGATTAATATTAAGCGTTAAGTTAACCTATTAATAGACCGATTCTATTAATCTACTAAGGAAGATTCTACTTTAAGTAGACCTAGTTAGTTTATTAGTATTAATAATAAGTAGATAGTAGTTCTTAAATTTCTTAATAAAGCCGCGAGTATCTAGTTTCTAAGAGGTACTTTAGAAAGTAAGTTTATAGAGGTAAGTAGTAGTCTCCTTTTATTAATAGTTATTAGTAGCGATATATTCCTTTCGAAGGGATTTATAGGGAGTTTTATACCTATATTCCTTATAGCCGCCTAGAAGCTTAATATTATATAAATAGCTAGACTTAATATTACGAGTAAGAGCCTAGATCTTATAAGTATTATTAGTAATATTATAAGTATTAAAGGTATCCTTAAGGTAAATAAGGAATTCTATAATATTTCTACTATTATAGTATTTCTTAGGAGAGAGGGTATAAATTTTAAGGTTTAAGGCCTAAGCCTTTCTTTCCTATTATCTAGTAATAGTAAAGTCTTTAAAGATATTAATAAGGTTAATTATATTAGTACGGGTAGCTAAGTCTCTATATATAGGACTAAGATTAGCCGTAGATAGACTAATAGAGGAAGGCCTAGAAGAGTCTAAAAAGGGTCTAGTAGAGGAAGTTTTCTAGTTTATTTAGATTTAGATAGATATTTTAATTTTTCGTTATACTTTAGTTATTCTATTATTTTTATACTATATTCGTTTACGTACGTTTCTTAGAGATAAAAGTACTACTAGTAGGAGTTCCTAGATAATTTTAAAGGTAAGTAGCTAAAAGGAACTAGATCTATATACTTATACTCGAGGTTTATAATCTAGCTAGCGAGAATAGTACTATATTATATATAGTATAGTTAGGCCTTTCTTTTCTAACTTATTAGATAAGGGTATTATAGGTAAGATAAGTATAAATAATATAGTATTAAATTACTATTAACTTCCGCCGCTTAGCTACTATATAAAGGTAAGGTAATAGGATCTTCGAATAGTTTATAAAGAGATAGATAAGGTAGTAGGAAGTAAAAGAGAGAGAATCTCGAGTTAAAGTAAATATTAAGAATTATATTATATTATTTTATTATATTAGTTATTATTCTATTTCCTATATATTTATTATTCTATTTTTATCTATTCCTAAGGTCTAGCCTATATACTATAGTAGTTAGTTAATATTATTATTATTCGTTATCTTATCTCTTTCTATACCTTCTATATATAGCTCTTATCCCTCTTTATTCTTTCCTATATTCTATTCTACTTCCTCTTCTATTCCTATACCTCTATCCCCCTTATATCCTCTCCCTAGGTAGATAGTACGTCGACCCTTAACGAATTTAAAGATATATACTAAATCTATATAAGCCTTATTAGAAACTCTATAAACTAAGAAAAACTTAAATAAAATATAAAATACTTTCGTATATTTTAAAATATTAAAATATATCCTAAGATCCTAAATATTTCTAAAGTTACCCTATACGTCGCGTATATTAACGCTTAGCGTAGGAAGTAGCTTCTTAGGAGGTATACTAGATAGTAATAGTAATTATTAGGTTATTAGAGTACCGGGTTATCGATATAGGTTTACTAGTAAAGTATATCTAATCTATTAAAATTATATTTAAGTAAAAGTCGATTATATAAGAGGACTTTTTAAAGTAGTTAATTAAAGAAATTCTTAAAGTATCCGGTCTTAGTAGTAAATTATATTATAGTTAATATATATAATATTACTTATATTATTTAATTCTAGGTCGTTTATTTATTATTTATAATATAGCTCGACTTTAATATAGATTTCTAATTTAAAAGACTTCTCCCTCCCCTACTAAAAAATTCTATATCGTCCCTTAATATTTACCTTCCTACTTTCTATACTCTTAAGATACTTTCCCTTTTAACGTAAATAGTATTAAGAGTCCTAGTATTTATTTACTTCTTATTTTATACGCTTTTATCCTAAAACGGCTTTTTAAAGATTAATACCTCTCTAGTCTAGTTACTTTACTTTATAAGAAGAGAAGGTATTCTATTATCCTAACTATAGACTATAAAAGCTTTTACTATATTATTATTTTTAACTCTATAAGAAGGATATATTCTTCGCTAAGTATTATCCTAACTAGAGTTATACTAGTTAGTCTATTAAGTTTTATTTACTTAGCCTAAAGTATTATTTTTAATAAGTACTTCTAAGGTTTCTAGTTCCCGTTCGTTACTCGCTAGAGGGCTTCTTATATTATTAAGTAAAATTATTTAATTTATTAAGTAATTTAGAAAGAAGGACGGATATTATATTATATAGAAATAATTATCTAATCTATATCTATTTATAGCCGACTTAGAGTAGACGATACGACGGTAGAGATTATCTTTAATATTAATTTATTCTTATACTTCTTTCTACTATAATCTTATAATTATAATCTCTCTCCTAAAGAGGTCTAAGAATACTTTTATCTATTAGTAAGATATCGAACTAACTAGATAATAATACCGCCCCGTAAGGTAATACGAGCCCTACTAGTAATCTATTTAGAGGATAGAGTAAAGTAGACCTACCTAAATTTATTAAAGAGAATCCGAATAAGTAGGCTAAATCTATTTTAATTAAGTAGTATTTAGAGAATCTACGTAATAAATACGCTCGATTAGTTACTTTAGAAGAACTCTAGTAAATTAAAGAAGCTAATACGGAGATAGGGTAGTATATCTATAATATAGTAGCTATATCGACTCCTATAATAGATTTAGTCGACTACCTTATTAGTAAGGCTTATAAAGCCGCGGTACCCCCTATATACCGCGTATATAATAGTAACGATAATAGACGTCTACTAGTAGAAATATAACTAGAAAAGTTAAAGGAGTACTATAGTAAGAGTATTTATAATTATAGAGAGTAGTTATAAAGCGTAGAGAATATATTCCGCCTAGCTCCTTAGAAGTTTAAAAGGGACTCTACTAAAATTATATAGTTAGTATAGTTTCTCTACTAAACCCCTACTACTACTTAGTAAAATCTTATAGCTATAGGAGTAGTAGATACCTTTATATAGAAGATATTTAAGGAGATACTTCTAAACCTTATTAAAGACCTAGTAAATCGCTAGCTAGGAGTAGCCTAGCTATATAAGGAGGTAAGATAAAACTACGGCTAATTAGCCTAAGAATTTAACTAATATTTAGTCTTACTAGAGAGCTAGTTAGATAAAGAGTATTCGCTAGAATAGTATCGTACCTATCTATAGACTAAGTTAAATAATAACTTAAGGACTTAGATTCTATAATACTAGGATATTCTAAGTACGCGGGACGCTATTATAGCGTTAGTAACCCGTATTAAAAAGGTAACTAGCTTAAAAAGAAAAAATAAATCGGATAGAAGAGATAGTAAGTCTTATAAGTCCTTAAGGGATAGTTATACCTAGAAGGGCGATTCTAAGGCTAAGAATATAAATATTTAAGGCGGGTAAAAATAGGTACTTTCTCGACTTATAAGAGAGATAATAGTAACTAGGACTTAAGCTAGGTATAGTACTATAGATACTTAAAGTTTAGATATTATACTAATAAATATACGGCTTTAGATACTATAGTATCCTCTCTTATAGATAGTAGGAGTAATACTAGTTTCTAATTAGGAAAAGGCTAGAGATCCTCGCCTTAGGTATAAAGGGGAGGATCGAAGAAATTATAGGCGAGACGTTACTAAAGCGTAAGCTAGGGGTAGTAGTAAAACTACTAGCTATAAGAGCTAAGGATATAATCCTATCTAGTATTAGGAAGACTAAAGTCGTAACCCTACTAGATATAGGTACTAATATTAATATTATTAACCCTAGCTTAACTCTAGACCTACGTCTATAAGAAGTACTAGTTAAGCTTCTCTCTAAATCTAAGTAGGGTAATAGAGGATTAAGGTATTATTATAGAGTATACTAACTTCTATAGGAAGCTACCGATTCCTAAAATAAACGTAGGCGTAGAGAATACGAAGCGTATATAATTAAGTATATAGGGCCCCTATTATTATTAGGGATACTAGCCTTATATAAGTAAGAAATCGTTTATAACCTAGTTACGTTAAGCTAGCGTTATAAGGGTATATAGGAAGTACGTTTCTCTACTTCTATAATATCCCTAGTTACCTAGGATATATATACTAAAGAAATAAAGAGTAGCCCTTACTTATTTATAGTATAGGTATTACTAGATTTAGAAGATAAAGAGAGTCTAGAGACTATATAAACCTTATTAGTATCTCTACCTTTAAAGTTAGAGGACCTAGTAGTAGTATTTAGCGAAGAGGGTACTATTAGCTTACCTAATAAAGGCGCTAAATATACGATAGAGATAATAACGTCTCTACCTTATAATCTAATTTATCTTTTATTAGCTAAAGAACTAAAGGTTCTATATTACTATCTAGATAAAGCTAAAGCGAACGGCTAGATCTAGAATAGTATTAGTATAGCTAGTTCGCTAATACTATTCGTTCCTAAACCGGATAGTAGCCTACGATTATACGTCGACTACTATAGTTTAAATATAGTTACTCTAAAGAATAGATATCTATTACCTCTTATATCTAAGATATTAGATAGACTATAAGGCTATAAATTCTTTACTAAGTTAGATTTAAAGAATACCTACTATCGAATTCGAATTTATAAGGGAGACGAATAGAAGATAGTATTCCGTACTTAATATAGTTACTATAAGTATCTTATTATACTATTTAGATTAGTAAATACTCCTACTACCTTCTAGGCCTATATTAATAAGGCTCTAGGAGAATTAGTAGATACTATTTATATTATATATCTTAATAATATTATAATATATTCTTAGACGTTTATAGAGTATATAAGATACGTATATATCGTCTTTAAGGGACTAAGGTCTTCTAGTTTATACTATAACTAAAAGAAATATAAGTTCTTCTATTAATAGGTAGACTTTCTTAGTTTTATAGTATCTATAGGTAGTATAGCTATAGACCTACCTACGGGTAGTATAGCTATAGACCTATATAAGGTACGGACTATTACTAAATAACCTACCCTAAAGACTTTTACGGAACTATAGTTATTTTTAGGTTTCTATAACTTTTATCGCTACTTTATTAATATATATTCGAAAGTAGTACTCCTACTAACGTCTCTATTAAGAGGGAGTTAGAATAGGAAGAAATTTAGGCTTTTTCTTTAGTTCTAGAAGGCCGAATAAGCGTTTTATACGCTTATCTAATAGTTTACTACTACTTCTATACTTATATATTTTAATCCTTAGAGAAGGATCTAGGTTAAGACTAATATATTAGTCTTTATAATCGTAGCTATTCTCTCCTAGCTAAATAAGATAAATAGGTAGTAGTAATCTATTACTTACTAGTTAAGGAAGTTAGTTAACGTAGAGCGTAATTATAAAACTTACGACTAAGAGTTACTCGCTATTATTATAGCGTTTAAATACTAGCGTTACTACTTAGAGGGTAGTAAAAACCTAGTAGAGGTTCTAACTAATTAGTAGAATCTTACTAGGTTTACTAAAGTATAGTAGTTAGATAGTAGGTAAGCTAGATAGGCTATACTACTTTCTACTTATAATTTTATTATTACGTATTAGACTAGTAAGTTAAAACTAGCCGATATACTATTAAGATAATAGGATTACGAGAACGGTATTAAAATATTACTAAATTTAGTAAAGAAGTTAGGCTTAACGTCTACTAAGCTTATTATTAGTATACTCCTATCTAGTAGAGTAAGTACTTTATAAATACGAGCTACTAGAATAGATTTATAATAGGGGATATTAATAGAGAGTATCTAGAGATCCGTATAATTAAAGGGTACCTATATATAAAGTAGGATAAACGAACCTAACCCGCTATTTACCTTTATAGAGGTTATCCTAGCTATTTCTATAGAGTTACCTTATAAGGAACCTATTATAACTACGAAGTTATTAGTAGTAGGTAGGGTCCCTAATAGGGCGGGTTAGGGCGGGTTTTAGGGTTAGAACCCGCCCTATTAGCGGGTCGGGTTCTAAGGGGTTAGGGCGGGGTCCTAGGGCGGGTTATAGATTAGAGGAGAACCCGCCCTATTTATATTAGTACGGGTCTATATAATACTTTTTTAGTACTTATATAACTACTAAGATATAACCTAATAGTAAGTAATAATAGCCCTAACTATATAGAGTATAGAGGTATAGTTAGATTTATTAGTATATAGTTAGTAGATTTTAATATTTTATTTAATATTTATATATTTCTAGTAGTCTCCTAGTAGTTAAAGTAAGTAGATAAATAGAAATTACGTTTAATAATACTATAATAGCTAAAACTAGGGTTTTTCTTATTTAGAGAGATCTTCTATATAGATATTATTAATAATCTAGTTATCCTTCTCTTCTTTTTCTTCTTCTTCTTCTTCTTTATCTTCCTCTCTATTACTCTTAATATTTAATTAAAAAGTACGTTTATCTTTATCCTTAGATTTATTAACTTTATTAGCTAATTTTTTAGTAGTAGTTTAAAACTCTTATATCTTCTTATTTATACTAAGAGTATAACCTAAACTATTAGTCGCCTATAATATTAATAGTTTTATAATAAGATTAACCTTATTTATATCTCTTATTCTACTAAATCTCTCTCTTACTTCTACCTTTTTACTAAATATTAACTCCTATACCTCTATTATAAGCTCTCTATTAGGTAGATTCTCCTTTAGCTTAATCTTATTTATAGGGTATATAGCCTACTAATAAGTAGGACTAGGAAGCCTTTTATTAAAATTACAGTAATAAGCTAGGAGATTTTATATTAAAGTAACCTACTCTATAGAAAAGAATTAAAGGGGAGAGATTAAGGGTAGTTAATTAGCTAGGTAGACTAGTAGTTACTTTTCTCTATCTTTATTATAGAATAAGCTTACTAGACTCTAAAAGGATATTAGAAACTATTAGGAGACTACTAGAAATTAAAAGACTTACCTCTAAATCTTCTTCTAAAAGAAGTTTATAGATATTATACGTACCCTTAACTCAATTCAAACTACTATTTATTAAATTTACTAACCTTTTCCTAATTACTTACTAGGACTATCTTACTTATATATAGATAACTAGATAAAACTCTACGTAGCGTTAATTATAGGACTCGTCGAATAGTATAGTAATATTACTACCCTAGGCCTAGAGTATTATATTAATATCTATCTCCTCCTCTTTACTTAATTCTTAACTAGAGCTTTCTTCTACTCTATTATTTATATCTTTATCTTAATCTTTATTACCGAAATCGAAAAGCGTAAGTAGGTCTAGTTTAAGAAGGCTAGGATAGGTACTATTTAATATTCTAGGGCTAGATTAGTATATATTACTACTAGGATACTACTAGGTTCTTACTACTTATTATTAATAGCTTACTTAGCTTACGTAATTTAGGACCGCTACTTAGTATCTAAGAGAAGATTTTAACTATTAAACTTTTTTAGTTTTTAATAAGCCTCTAACTTTACTTAATTTAATACGCGCTAACTCCTTATAACCTAGAGATTAAAGCCTCTCTTTTTACTACGCCGCGTACGTTCTTTTACTATATAAATATTAGTAGAGAGGAGTTTAGTTAGTTTTAGTAGTACTATTATAGATCTATAAATTTACGCTAGGCTAAGCCTAGTAGTTTACTAGTAGTTTAAGGCTTATAAAATAAGCGAGATTAAAGTAGAGTAAAGCTTAAATTTAATTAGTATAATTAGTAGAAGTATTTTATTTATTTACGCTATATAGTACGAAAAGTATAGTTATTCGATCTCGGTACGCTAGTTTACTAGTACTATAGAGTTTTTACGTCTATACGTACGCTAATAATCTATATAGCTTTATCCTTACTTTTTAACCTATACTACTACTAGATTACTACTAGTAACTACTAAATTAAAAGTAAATTAACTAATAATTATTACTAATTATTTAATAGTACGTAGTAAGGGTACTTAATAGCGTAGCCTTACTTCTATAGTAGATCTTAAAGTAGCTAACGAATTAAAAAAAGCTACCCTACCTCTACTAGATTCTCCTCTAATTAAACTAGTAGAGCCTAGTAGTTATCCTAGTAGTCTTCTAGATTCTAATTCCTAGCTTATTAGTACCTAAATTTAAAAAGAGCTATATAAAAATCCTAGTATTTCCTTAAGTAGTTCCTTATCCTTAGTACTATTAAATATTAAGCTACTAGATAAAGATAGAAATATTCTTAGTAAGTATAGGAAGACTAAGAAGAAGGATTTAACTACTAAGAAATAGACCCTATTTAGAAAAATAAAATCTAAAGAGTTAGATAAAGAAGAAGATAAGAATCCTAATATTTTAGAAGACTAAGAAGCTACTCTAGAAGACTAAAAAGCTACTCTATAAGACTAAGAAACTACTCTACGAAACCTTATTAATACTACTTAAGAGTTAAATACTATTAGAGAAGAGTTAGATACTACTATAAAAAAGCTAGATACTACTTAACTATAGGATTTTAACTAGGAAATACTTAATACTTAAATACTAGAAGATCCTAGTAAACCCTTAGATTCTATTCCTAAATTAAGGAGGAGATTTATATTACTACTACTACTAGTAGTATTAGTAGTAGTAGTATTAGTAGTAGTAGTATTAGTAGTAGTACTACTACTCCTAGTAATAGTAGTACTACTACTACTACTACTACTAGTAAGAAAGAAACTAGTAGTAAAAAAGATACTAGTAAGAAAGATACTAGTAAAAAAAATACTAGTAAAGAGACTAATAGCTAGTAAGGTAGTTACTAGTACTAGTAAAAGTACTATTATAGCTACTAAAAGAAGATCTACGCTTAAGGCTCGAAATACTAGTACTACTAGTAGTAAGGCCCTAGTAAAGACTTTAGGGCTATTAGCTACTCGAAAATAACTTACTAGGAAAGGTAAAACTAATATAAGTAGTATAAGAAAGCCCTACTATTATAAGCTAGGAAGTAAGTTAAAATTATATATTACGTAGAATTCCTAGTAGTATCCTAGTAGTCTCTAATACTTTCTAGCTATTATTCTACGTAAGATCCGCTACTACTAGAAGAGTACTAACCTCCTTATATAGAAAATACTATTTAGTAGGCTTATTCGAGAGGTTATATAGGATTTTAAGGACGAGCTTCGATTTTAAGAAACTATAATATAAGTACTTTAAGAGGCTATAGAATACTATCTTATTAATCTTTTTAAAGGTAATTTATATTTTAACCTATTATACTAGTACTAGTACTAATATATTATTCCTAGATACTAACCTCTATACTATTTATATAAATCGTATTATAATTTAGTCTAAGGATATAGAATTAGTAAGGAGGCTTCGTAGTAATAAGAAGAAGAGTTAATTTAATAAATTTAGAGCTAGGAGGATATATTTTATTTAATATACTAGTAAATAATATATTCTATACTAATATCTCCCTCTTTAACTACTAGAAGACTACTAGGTTTATACTTAAATTATAAATTACTTACTCTTTATATATAAGAAGAATATTTCTATAATAATTAATAAATAAGTATCTCTCCTTAATAATATATTAAAGAATTACTTTATTAAAGAATTACTTTATTAAAGAATAAACGGCTAGCTATATATTTTTGAATAAAAATTAAATATATTTATTTAATTTTTATTCAAAAATATATTCCGAGCTCTATATATAATAATATTATCTAGAAGTACGTAGATTTATAGAAGATATATATATAAAACCGTAAATACTATTAATATATTTATATCTCTACGTATTAAAGTTATATCTTTATATTTATACTTTATTAAATAGTTTCTTAGCCTTATAGAACCTAAAGTAGCTTAGCTATATTCTTAGTACTTCCTATAAATATAATAGTAGCTTTAAATAAGAGATACTACTTATATACTATTCTTTCTTAACTAATACTACTTCTCTATTATAGCTTTATTATCTTTAGTAACCTACGTTCCTCCTCCTATAGGTAATCTACTATTAGTAGGTAAAAACGACGCCTATTTTAAATAGATACTAAATAACTCTAAGTAGTTCTATAACTAGTAGGTTATAATACGATAGTACTAGGAAAATATATTAGTCTCTACCCCTAACCTTCTAGTATAGGGAACTAATAGGAGAGCTACGGGCTAGTAGTATTTTATTAAAGATACTTTTCGTATTTTTAGTAAGCTTCGTACTATCTATATATAATACGATCTAGTCGTAAAATATCTATATAAGAATAGAACTAGTTAAATTAGTTTCTATATAAAGACTAGGGTATATCTATTAACCTCCTTAGCGCGAGGAATAGTATAGCTAACTATAGAAGAGGGCCTAAGGGTAGCTATAAAACTACTAGAAGACTACTAGGTTTTCTAATTTTAGTTCTACTAATATTCTACTTTAGAATCGACGAGTTAGGACTAAGATAGTAAACGTTAGAAGCCTCGTACTATCGATACCTAGCTAATTTCGATAAATAACTCCTTCGTACGATTATTATATATAAGTAGTTATTAATAACTATCGATAACTTAGAATTCCTACGCCTAGTTATATACCTCGAACCTAAGCGACGGCTCCCTTCGTTATTAACTATTACTAATAAAATCCTTACCCTATAAAAGAAGTTAGAGGAGTCTATCCGTAAACGCCTCCTACTAGTACCTTAGAAAGTCTTAATCGTCCTTAATAGATAGTCTACGCCGCGCTAGAATAGCTTCCTCGTAATTAAAGTATACTAGGTTTATAATTAGACTCTAATAGAAGCTCTAATCGGTTTCGAGCCCTACTATAGCGTTTATACTAGTAGGGACCTTACTAGAGTTATAATAGCGCGCCTTAAGTATTTTAATCTCGGTACTAGGGTTATTACTTTTACTATAGATAACGCGTTAAATAATAAAATAATAGTATAGTCGATAAATAAATATATTAAGGTACTTAGTAGGGATATTCCTAATATAGTAAATAAGATTATACTATATTCCTATATCTCTTATATTATATAACTATATTATAATAGTCTCCTCGTAGATATTAAGTATCGGCCGAAAAAGGAGGAGTTTATTAGGAACTAGGAGGCGGAGGAAGAGAAGAAGGTTCTAGTAATTACTAAAGAGGAGTCTACTAACTTTAAGTATAGTATAAGTTATCTTCCTTCTTATAGCCTACTAGTAGTCTTCTAGTAGTCTCCTAGTAGTCTCCTAGTAGTCTCCTAGTAGTTTCGTAATACTAATTCTTCTATAAAGCTACTATATACGGTTATAAAGGCCCGTTAAATTATAATCTTTATTAACTTAAGTAAAAGCCGATAGCTTATATTCTCGGAGATTTAAATAATCTAGTATCGCGCTTACTACCCTATTCCGGCTAAGATTCGACTTCTACGATATACCTAAGATATTAAGACGAGATAGGACTCGACGTACTATATACTTATATAACTTCTAAGATTAAGAGACCCGATTAATTAATTTATAGATTAGGAATATTAATACTTTAGCCTAAGTAAAAATAAATAGAGCTAGATTTCTTATCTTATCGCTATCCTCCGTCCCTTCGCGGTATATACGTAGCTTATTAGCTCTACGCGTAACCTAATAATCTACTTAGGCTTCGATATCTATAATCGACTATTTATATATCTTAAGAATATAGAGGAACGGCTTAAAGATAAGAACTATCGGTAGAAGTAAGAGATTAGTTAGGTATATAGTAAGGTAGTAGATAAGCTAAGGGTCTACTATAGTATAACGTCTAATATATAGGCTAGAAAGTACTATAGTATAGTAATTCTACTCTATCCTCGTTATAAGCTTAATACTTAGAACTAGCCTAAATAGTAGCCTATACTAGAAGATCTACTCGATTAGTAGGTATATTATTAGATAGAACTATACGTTCTATATAATACTTAATATACGTAGTAAAACCTAGTAATATACCGCGTTAAAGTCCTATTATCGCTCTAATAAGGGTATATTAACCTCGATTCGGTTATAGATCTCCGTATAATAGTAGAGCCTTCTACTAAGTATAATACGCGCCTAATAGCGACGCGCGTAGTAATAGATATATAGTAAAAGTTTAATAAGTATTACTTATAGAGTAAGTAAAAACCCTAGTCCCTAGTAGTCTTTTAGTAGTCGCTAATAATCCCTAGATAAAGTACGGCTAAATCTTAAAGAACTATTCTAGTAATAGAGATCTATTAAGTACCGGTTTCTACGGATAGTAATAATAGTAAAGGATCTCTTTACTATCTAAGCGGCCGGTATTAGTATTAAACGAGAGTTTAGTATTACTAGTAACTTTAATATAGATAATAAGTTATATAGTATATAGGGTCTTAGTACGTTAATAGTAAGTAACTATAAGTAGATAGTAGATTCTAAGTAGTATATACTTTACTACTATTTAATAGGGAGAAGGGATATTTATATAACTAAAGATAAATTAGCTACTAAGCGAGCTAAATAGACTAAGAAACTTATTTATATAGTTAACGAGATATAGAGGTTAGATAAAATTAGTAATAGGGAGGATACTATAGACCCTAATAATATATTACTATTAGCTAAAGGAGCTTCTCCCCCTATACGGAGGTTAGTAAATAGATTATAAGTAGATAATAAGGGTCTATTAGGTAAGCGGCTTAAAATAGTTAAAAGTATAGGAGATTATATTAGTAGTCGTATTATAATATATTAGCGAACCTAAGCTACTACTCGAAGTATAGGAAGGCGTAGGAGGGGTCGCGTTATAAGACTACTAGTAGTATTACCTAAAGGTAGTATAGATCTTTAGGCGATAGTTAATAGCTAATATAGTTATAAAGGTAATAATAAGGGCTTTATAACTAGGAGTAGAGCTTATCGTACTTAGTTTTAAGCTCTTAACTTTCGAGCCGTAGATTTAGTTATAATATAACTTATTATAAGCTCTATAACTACTAGAAGACTACTAGAAATATTTCGACTATCTTTATAACTACTAGAAGACTCTTTTTAACTACTAGAAGATTACTAGAAATACCGCGTATATTCTAAATATACTAACGGTATTATATACGGGTTATAACGGGTTAGGTTATAAGACCCCGCCCCTATCTAACGGGCTAGGTTAAGAGCTTAGTAGGGCGGGTTAAGTTAGGATTTTATACTTATAACCCGCCCTAAAAACCCGCCCTACCCTACCCCTAACCCGCCCCCCCCCCGTTTAGCCCCGCCCCGTTAGGGATCCTAGTAGCGGGAAGCTAGTACGAAAGTACTAAAGTAAAATTACTTCGCTAGAAAATCTCTAATAGACTAGAGAATTAGAACTAGAAGATTAGTAAAGACTTAGTTTTCTTTAAGGATATAATAGTTATCCTACCTAATTAAGCTATCTAAGATAAGCTACTAAGGCGCTATTATAACGACCCCCTTACGGGTTATTTCGGAGTATTAAGGATAACTAAATTATTAATACGGAAGTTTTATTAGCTAAATATATTAGGCGATATTACCGACTATATAAAGAGCTATAATATTTATTAGAAGATAAAGGTAAAGAGATACCTCCCTTATAGTAAGATAGAAGCGCTTCTAACTCTAAAATCTCTATAGAAGAAGATAGTATTAGACTTTATAAGTAGTATACTACCGTTAATACGTAATAGAGTAGTATATAATTCTATCCTTATTATTATAGATAGATTCTTAAAGATAGTATTATATTTTCCTATTAAGAAAATAATTACTAATATTTAGATAATAGATATACTTATCGAATACGTTTTTACTAGGTTTAGTTTTCTAGATAGGATAGTTTCTAACTATAACCCGAGATTTACTTCGGAATTCTAGTCGGAATACTATTTCTATACGAAAGTTAAACGTAGGCTAAGTATAGCCTTTTACCTATAAATAAACGGGTAAACGGTCGCCTACTTCTAAGATATACTTTAGGATCTTAATACTACTAAAGTAAGACTCGCGCCCTAGGATAATATATATCTCTCGGACGAGGGTATTATTACGCTCGCGAAGTCTAATTATAGTACTAGCGTCTATCCTATCCCTAACTATATTAACTAGGTTATCCTTAAGGGCCTCGAATTTAGTATAAAGGGTATAGGGAATCTAGATAATTAGCTAGTAATATAATAGTAGGAAAGAGGTAGATATAAACTAGTTTATAGTATTTACGTAGGGTATAGTAGTAACTATACTAGGAAGTTTTAAGCTTATTATATACTACGCGAGTCTCCTTATAGCTAGGAGCGGGGATAATATATAGCGTATAATAGTAATAGAGTTCCTTAATCTAGGTAACTAATATTTACTAAGAATAGTCGAAGATAGGCGCCTTAGAAGAGCGCTAAGGACTAGAGATATAGTAACGTTTATCTTTTATACCTTTAGGTAGTATAATAAACGTTTAAAGCTTAAAGATAGGCGAGGAGCCTAGAGGTTAAGTATTTAGTAGTAGTATTTAAAGTTAGAGAGAATACGAAGCTCCGTAGAGTTTTATAGAGGGAACCTTCTATAGCTTTCTATTAGTAGAATAAGCGCGTAACGCTATCGCTCTAGTATTATATTATTATTATAATATAAGGATTCTAGGATAAAGGTATTCTATAGTATAAGATTTCAATATTAATAGAGCTATATTATATAATACCCTAATACTTAACTATAACTATAATATAAGCGGATAGCGCGAGAATAGTATAAGGACGCGCTCCTAGGAGGAGAGGTAATTATAAAGTAATTTAGAAAGAAGGACGGATATTACGTAGTATAGAAATAATTACCTAATCTATACCTATTTATAGCCGACTTAGAGTAGATAATAAAATAGTAGATATTATCTTTAGTATTAATATATTCTTATACTTCTTTCTACTATAATCTTATATAATTCCTCCCTAGCCTTAACTATTATATAGCGAAATCTTAGTCTTTCGGATATTATATAGCTTTAGAAGCGTATAAGTATATAGCTTATTTTAAGGACCTCTATTAACTCTAATTTTTAAAATAACTCCCTATTAATAGAATATAGATTAGTTCCTTAAAAATAAAGTTCGTAATATTCTTAGACGTAGGTACTAAAAAAAGTACTTTTACCTTATAAAGTAATTATTATATAATCGATTAACTATCTAATACTAAGAATCTTTCTCTATATAACTATTATATTTAGATATTATACTACGTAAGCCTAGTTACTTATTTAATACTAAGGGTATTCCTTAATCTATTTATAGACGTTATTATAGTACTTATCCTAGTAATATTAATTCTAAACTAGTACTATTATAGTTTCGTATCCTTTATAGCCGTATTTATTATAGTAAGTTATAATAGTTTCTTTTTATTAGTCCTAGTTATCGATTATATAGTAGTAGGCTTATCCCTATTTACCTTACTTAAATACTTATTATCTAGCTATAAGGTAACCTATTACCTTTCTTTTAATAGCCGTAATCTATTTACTCTTAAGGTAATCTATAACTCGTAGTATTATAAGCTAGTTAGTAATCGCTTAATATTTAGTAGTATATTTACTCTCTAGGCCTTTCTAAGGTTCTAATAGCCTAAATTCTCCGTAATTCTTATCCTAGTCTATATAATTTTTACTATTAGTATTATTATCCTCTTCCGGGCTAGGTATAGATATTAGGTAGAGCTAGACTATATATTATAGCTTACGCTTATAGACGTAGATACTAAAGTAATAAAGGGCGCTAAGTTATTAACTAATAAGGTTTTTAATATCGAAGTTAGGAATAGCGGGGATAACCTCTTTAGGTATATTACTAAATTAGTAAGGAGAGTCTATTCTTTCTTCTAGGAATATACTAAATATCGAAATTCTATATCTAAATCTATACGAGCTATTATATAACTAGCGATCTAGCTATATCCGAAGAAACTCTATTAAGTTAATAAATTAAAGTCCGCGCGTCCGTTTTAACTATAAAATAAATTCCCTATAGATAAAGATAGAATTTCTTAAGTATATATAGAAGGGCGTAATATTATAGTTTAACCGTATTATACTTCCTTTTAAATAGTAACTAGATTCTACTTTTATATTAGTAAAGATATCTCTTACCTAGTTTATCTAGTTATTATAGAACCGCTCCCTATCCTTTACCTAATATATCTACTATAAGAATAATTTTACCTAATTTAAGTTTATTAATAATATATTAGTTATAGTATAGGCGTAGTTATAAGCGCTTCCTAAAGGGTTCTTATTAGTTTATCTTATACCTTTCTCTAATAGAATTCCGAGCCTTTCTTAAATAGCGCGAAGATAGGTTTTAAGATAGTAGTAAAGTCTTATATCTAAATATAATAATAGATATAGACCCTAATAAAGGGTATTATAGATTTAATAGATCTAGGAGATAACTATTTAAAAATAGTAGCTACTTTAAAGGTAGATAGGTATTATCCTTCGTAATTAAAATAGTATTAAACTATATTTATATCTTCTCTATAAATATTAAACTTCTCTCCTAATATCGTAACTCTTATACGCTTACTATCTATAAGTACTACGTCTAATCTTATAATATATTCTAAGACTCTATAATATACTCCTTAAAGTTTGGATTTCTTATTATTATTATACTTCTTTAGTATTCTATTAATTATCTTATCTACGTAAATATTACTAGACCGAAACTAGTAGGAAATAATTATATTAGATATTTAATAGAACTAGGCTATAGAGTTTATTACTTCTTAATATAAAGTAGTTATTCGTAAGAGTCGGAACGGGTATATAAGTAAAGTAAGAGTAGCTACTTTAAAGGTAGATAGGTATTATCCTTCGTAATTATAATAGTATTAAACTATATTTATATCTTCTCTATAAATATTAAACTTCTCTCCTAATATCGTAACTCTTATACGCTTACTATCTATAAGTACTACGTCTAATCTTATAATATATTCTAAGACTCTATAATATACTCCTTAAAGTTCGGATTTCTTATTATTATTATACTTCTTTAGTATTCTAGTAATTATCTTATCTACGTAAATATTACTAGACCGAAACTAGTAGGAAATAATTATATTAGATATTTAATAGAACTAGGCTATAGAGTTTATTACTTTTTAATATAAAGTAGTTATTCGTAAGAGTCGGAACGGGTATATAAGTAAGGTAAGATTACGACTCTCCTTAGTTATTTCTAGCTAATTATATCTAGAAAAGAGGTTAGTAAGTAATATCTATATATATCTAGTAAATAAGTCGGAGAATTCTTTAGCTTTTAGTAGTATATTAGCGTCGCTAATAATAACCGCGTTAATATTTATAGTACTATTAATTAGTTAATATTTACCGTTTTTCTTTAAAACTAGGAACTATAGGTTATAATATAAGGCGTAACTAGGTTTAAGCCTTCCCGTCTTTAATCTATTATAAAATATCTAATAAACTTTGTTAACTAAAGCTTTAGGGATATTAAAGAGTTTCGCTTACTAAGGCTTATAATCTATAACCTAGATAATATATACTAGTACTTTTTCCTTTTTAATTTTACTATACTCTTCGAAACTCTATATAAGAGTAGGTTCCTTTTATATAAGTATCTCTTTAACTAGTAACCGTTTATTTAGGCTAAGGGATTAATTAATTTATATTTCTTTAAACTAGAGTACCGTAAGCTAAGTCTAACGAGGGAAGCGGACGTAATATTTCTTAAGGAACTTATTAAAGTAATAATAGGGTTCTATATTAAGCTATTCTTTTAGTATTACTTCTCTCTAATCTATACGGCCGCTAGGCGTAGAGCTATTAGTAAGTTTAATATTCTAGAATTAGACTTTATCTACTTTCTTTTTATATATACTATTTAAGTATTTTATTCTATATATTAGTAGAGAGCTAATTCAAAATAAGGAGATTTCTCGAAAAAGTAGGTTCTATTTATCCGAGTATCTATAGGCTTATAATCCGGTCTAAGGCTTCGTAGGTATAAGGTAATAGTAGGTAAATACTCTATACTTTATCCTTTATTCCTATAGAAGTCTATCCCTTTCTTTCTATAGTTTTATTTTATTTACTAAAGTAGCTATATCAAATAGGGTTATAGTATAAGTTTTATTATACTATTTATACGGAAGCCTTCTAACGTCTAGTAGTAAGAGAAACTCGCTATAGATAAAGTTATTAAAGAAGTATTCGTATATTTCCTAGCCTAAGTTTATAACTAAAAGACCTAGGTTTCTTTTATATATAGTAGATATCCGTCTAAGACCTAGGACTCTATCTCCTTATTTTCTAAATTATCTAAATTAAAGTCGTCTTTATAATCTAAATAAATATTAGGAATTTAAAGACTAGGCCTATAGCTATCGTATAGAAATTCTAAAATAACCGCTTACTAAGTAATATTCTACCCGCCGTTTATAGAGAATATATTATATAAAATACTACCGTCTATCTTAGCCTATAAAACGAGAAAGCTCTATACTAAGAATAGTTAGCTAAGTATTATTCCCTAAGAGTAGTACCTAAGTACTATAAAGACTATATTCTTATAATAAAAGACTACTCTAGTAATCTATATACGCGCGCTAGTCTAGCTAACTAGAGGAACTCTCCTCCTATTAGTAACTTTAAGCTTATCTAAAACCGGTCCCTAGACGTCCTACTTAATACTATTAATAGCTAATCTATACTACCTAGTAACCCCTTTAGATATAACGTTTAGTTCTACTCTAGTATTATATAGTACCTTAATTTCTAGTTTTCTAATCCGAGCTATTAAGGTAGGGCTCCTTATAGAGACGCGAGAATAGTTATTATCCTTATATTAATAATATAAAGAACTATTTTAGAAGTTAACTCCTAGTCTTCTAAATATAGTACTATAATTCCTTTTCCTTATTTTATTCTATCTATTTTCTTACGTTCCTCTATTTTCTATTTACTTTTAGTAGCCCTTTCCTATTTCCTATACTCTATTTCCTCTATTTCTAGACGGATATTATCTACTAGCTATTCTAGTAGGGACTTATATAAGAGATCTCTAAATACCGGAATATAAATAATAGTATCCTAGAGACTTAGCTAGACTAATTACTAAAGGATATTCTCTACTATATATATTCTATTAGTAGCCTTATTTTTCTTTATAATATATTACTTAAGTATAGTATCTCTAGGCTTATAAGTTTTCTTTAGCGGTAGTAGTAGTAAGTTTCTAAGAGTTATATCTAGTTTATCTTCTTTTAAGTCTAAGTCTATATCTAAGTCCCTTTTATTATTCCGTTCGGCTTATTACTATTCTATATCCTTAATAATATATCTATATATAGTATACTTAACCGTCGGGGCCTTAGAACCGCTAGACTTAGTTATACTAATAGACTATTTTCGCTTTACCTTTTCTAAAGGAGACTTATATATAAATAAAAGTAGTTAAGTACTAGCTATAAGAATAAAAGATAGTATAAATCTATTACCTCCTATCTTACTAATATTTAATACCTAAATCTAGGTACTAAAATCTTCCTTTTCTAAGTCGCTTAATTCTATAATCCTAATAAATAATTTAACTATCCCGAATAATAATACGCTACTAGTACTCTACTAAGACTAAGCTAATTAAGTTAGGATCTAATTACTATAGTTCTAGCCGTTAATAATTCCTCTAATTTTTCTACCTAGGGCGGTAGAAGTTCTCTAGTACTACTATCTAGGTATTATATTTATATTCTAATAGTAAATTCCTTAAGTAACTAATTTAGTAATATTAGGGTATATCTATTTATAATAATCTATACTTCTATAGCTCCTATATCCTCTCTTCTTAGGTATTCCGTTTTAGGGTATCTATATAGGGGGTAATAACGAAGAAGGAGCTAAAGGGTAGTTAATAGGTAAAATAGTTAAGTTCGCGTTCCTTAGCTAGGCTAGAGGTAAAGACTAGGTTTAAGACTAGGGGTTACTAAGAATACTAGCGGACTAAATATTAGTAGACTAAATACGTTAGTTAGTAAAGGTTTAAATATACTAAGTAGGCTAGTAAGTATAGTTTAGGCTACTATAGTAATCTCTACGCGGGTTAGTATAGATAAAGGACCTTCCTAATAGTACTATATTAGATTAGGTAGAGGAGTAAAAGTTATTATAGATTTAATTATTAAGTATAGAAAATTACTTTATATCTTTCCTAGCTACTACTTTAGCCGGATCTATACTTTCGGTAATAGTAAAGAATAGGACGTCCCTAGAAGTATTAGTTCTATATAGACTCTTAAAAGCTTTAATAATATAAGCCCTAAATTAGAATTTAGTAGTTTTAGGTTTCTCCTTAGCTATAGCCTTATTCCTTTAAAGGACTATTTATTTAATAACTCTATTAAAAGTACTTCTCTTATAAATATCTAGGATAAAGAGTAATATCTTATTACTAATAATAATATATTTAGCTTCTATAATTATCCGTTTCAAATTATTAAAGGTAGTACGAATATAAGGGTTAATATTAAGTATTAGGTTAACCTATTAACGGACCGATTCTAGTAACCTACTTAGGAAGATCCTACTTATAGTAGACCTAGTTAATTTATCTATATTAATTAATAAGTAGATACTAGTTCTTAAATTCCTTAATAAAGCTACGAGTATCTAGTTTCTAAGAGGCGCTTTAAAAGGTAAGTTTATAGAGATAAGTAGTAGTCTCCTTTCGTTAATAGTTATTTATAGTAATATATTCCTTTTAAAGGGATTTATAGAGAGTTTTATAACTATTTTTCTTAAAGCTACCTAGAAGCTTAATATTATATAGATAGCTAGACTTAATATTATAAGTAAGTACCTAGATCTTATTATTATTATTAGTAATATTTATTAGTATTAAAGGTATCCTTAAGGTAAATAAGAAAGTTAGTAATATTTCTACTATTAAAGTCTTTATCTAGAGAGGGTATATAATTCTAAAGGCTAAAGGCCTAGGCCTTTCTTTACTATTATCTAGTAATAGTAAAGTATTTAAGGGTATTAATAAGGTTAATTATATTAGTACGGGTAGCTAAGTCTTTATAAATAGGACTAAGATAAGCTAAAGATAGACTACTAGAGAAAGGACTAGAAGAGTCTATAGGGGGTCTAGTAGAAGAGGTTTTCTAGTTTATTTAGATTAGGATAGATATTTCGATTTCTTATTAATCTTATACTATTCTATTATTTTTATACTATATTTATTTATATACGTTTCTTAGAGATAATAGTATTACTAGTAGGAGTTCTTAGATAATTTCAATTATAAGTAGCTAAAAAGAACTCGATCTATATACTAGTACTTAAAGTTTATAATCTAGCTAGTAAGAATAGTACCGTCTTATATATAGTATAGTTAGGTCTTTCTTTTCTAACTTACTAGGTAAGAGTATATAGGCTATAGAAAGGTTATATACCGATAGTATACGTAATCTATAGTATTTTCTTATATAGTATAATTTTTACTAGTAGGATCTTCTAGGCCGGACCTAAGAGATTATAGTAACTAGAATATTACTAGTAGCTATTATAAGATCCTAGTTTTTCCGTTATTATAGACTTAACTTTAAATTTTTCAAAGTCTACTCCGTATATAGGTATAGTAAGAGACGATTAGTAGAATACTAAATAGTATTATAAAAATAAGCTTATATAAGGATAAATAGTAGTATTAGACGAAGTATATATAGTAAAATCTAAGTATTCTAGAGAGAGTAGTCAAGGGTTATTTATAGTTAAAGATCTTAAAGAAAGTACTTAAGTCTAATATTCGAAGATTAATACTTAAAGTCTAGTTTAGTAGTCTAGTAATCCTATAGTTTAGTCTAAAAGAGAGTCCTAAAGTCTAATATTTAAAGATAAGTATTTAAAATCCAGTTCGATAGTCTAGTAATCCTATAGTTAAGTCTAAAAGAAAGTCCTAAGGTTTAATATTCGGTTTAGAATAAATAAAAGAGTATCCTAAATATAAGCCTAATTATAATACTAAAATAGCTACTAAGAATCGTCTTAACTATAGAGAGATACCCTAGTACGACGTTAAAAATATAGGCGAGTTAAGTATAGATAATATAGTATTAGATTACTATTTACTTCTACCGCTTAGCTACTATATAAAGATAAGAAAGTAGGATCTTTAAGTAGTTCTTAATAAAAAGATAAGGTAAGGGGGAAACGAGAGTTAGGAGGTTTATTTAATAATACTATTAAGGTCTAGTCTATATATTATAGTTATATATTATTAGTTATTTTTCTTCGAGGTCTAGCCTATATACTATAGTACTTATTCGTTATTTAAGTCCTAATCTATTCCTATACCTTTCGTATATAGCTATTATCCCTCTTATATTATCTCCTATTCTACTTTTTATTCTATTTCTATACCTTTATCCCCTTTATAGTATATTAGGTATAGAGATATTACTCTATTATAACCTTACTAACTAATATTATACTTATATAGGTTACTACTCTATATCTTTTCCTAGTTATAATACTAGTTATCCTTATATAGGTTAATATTATACTAGTTATTTTCCTTAGGTAATAGTTATTTCTATAATTACCCTTAAGAGTAGAATAACTTCTTATATATTATTCTTAGTATAGATAGTATCTTATTCTAAAAGAGACTTCCTTATCTTTTTTAATAGTAACCTTAAGATTCTTTCCTAGTATTTATTACTAAAGCTAAGGAAGTCTTCCTTAAAATATATAAGGAGAAAGGTACCTACTAACTTCTATTATATAAACTTATCTAGTCTAGTTATTATAAATATTTTAAGCTCTTCCTCTAATAAGTATAGAGTATTAATATTACTCTTATAGTACTTTTCTAGGATAAATATATAAATTTTTACTAAGTTTCCCTAAGGTCCTTAATAGGTTTTATTCTAGGCTTATTTTTAGTATTATCTAGAGGAGAGTTAATTTAATCTTCCTTTTTTAGTAGGTCTAATACGATAGTTAATAATATAATAGACTTTTATTAGGGGAAGATCTAGATAGATCCAATAGTAGTATAAGGGCTTTAGTTTTATATAACTTTTTAGGATTATTTATAGTTAAGTAATAATATTAACTCTACCTAAGCTAATATTATTCAACTATCTTTCTAGATTATTTTCTAGAGATTCTAAGGTATAGCTAGATCTCTCTTCTAAAAATCTTAAGTATATCTTATAAACTTTAATATAGGGAGTATAAGGTTATAAACTACTATCTTTATTAGAAAGATTCCTCCTTATATAACTAAAGATAAAATTCGAATAGGAAATAGTAAAATAACTACTAATTAGTATTAGGTCTACTCTATAATATACTAGGTAGAAGTTATAGTCTAGTTACTTCGTTTAGTACTAGCTTAGCTTACTATTAAGATAACTAATAAGTAAAAGTAAATAATAACTAGAGACTAGGAGAAGAGTCTATAGAATAATAAATATTATAAAATTTAATTCCGTCTAGGAGGAGCTCTATTTCTCTCTAATTACCTAGGAATTAGAGGTCTATATATATAATCTATATATAATCCTAAGGTATCTATCTACTTATCCTCTAAAATATAAGTATATAATCTCTAAATAAGTAATATCCCTATACTAGTTATATAAGTAGATCCTATTAACTACTAGATAATATAGTAGTTACTAAATCTAGTAAGTATCCTAATATTAACTAATATATATTTAGAACCCCTTAATTTATTTATCTTTTTAAGAGCTATAGAAGTATCTAGATTAAGTATCTAGATTAAGTATCTAGATTAAGTATCTAGATTAAGTATCTAGATTAAGTATCTAGATTAAGTATCTAGATTAAGTATCTAGATTAAGTATCTAGATTAAGTATCTAGATTAAGTATCTAGACCCTATATTAATTATATTATATCTCTAGTTTTAGACTATTATACCTAGTTATATTAAGGTAGATATTTAGGATCTAGTAACTAGATCCTATATTAGCTTTATTATCTCTATAATCTAGAACTATTAGGCTTAACTAGGTTAAGATAGTTATTAGGATCTTATAACCTTAATCTAAATAGTTCTATATAATACTTAATATACGAAGTAAAACCCGGTAATATACTATATTAAAATCCTATTATTATTTTATTTTAAGTATATTTACCTCAATTTGGTTATAGATCTTAATATAGTAATAGAGCCTATAACTAAATAATATACGCCTAATAATAATATACGTAGTAAGAAATATTTAATAGGAGTTTAATAAGTATTACTTATAGAGTAAGTATAAAACTTAGTAGTCTTCTAGTAGTTCCTAATAGTTTCTAGATAAAGTACGGCTAGAGCTTTAAAAAACTATTATAGTAATAGAGATTTATTAAGTATTAGGACTTATAAATAGTAATAATAGTTAAAGATCTCTAAATTATCTAAGTAGCGGGTATTATTATTAAACGAGAGTATAGTATTATAATTAACTTTAATACGGTTTATAAGCTATATAGCGTATAGGTTCTTAGTACTTTAATAGTAAGTAATTATAAGTAGATAGTAGATTTAAGGTTATAGATATTAGATTACTATTTAATAGGAATATAGGATATCTATATATAACTAAAAAAAATAGCTCCTAAGTAAGAAAAATAGACTAAAGAGAAAGCTTAGATAATTATAATTATATAGAGTTTAGGTAGAATTAGTAATAGAAAGAATACTATAAATCCTAATAATATACTACTACTTACTTAAAAAGCTTCTTCTCCTAAATAATAGTATATAAAAAGATTATAATATAATTATAAGGGTTTATTAGATAAGTAGCTAGAAATTATTAAGATTATAGGAGATTAAATTAGTAGACCTATTATAATACGTTAGTAAACGTATACTACTACTCGAAGTATAGGATAGGATCGTATAAGGGTTTACGTACTAGGATTACTACTAGGAGTATTACCTAGAAATAGTATAGACCTAAAGATAATATTTAATAGTAGACGTTATTATAAAGAAAATAATAAGAACTTTATAATTAGGAGTAAAGCTTATTATAATAATTAAGTAAACCTTTAATTTTAAGTTCTTAACTCTCGAGCCTAAAACTATTATATAATTACTATAACTCCTAGAAGAATACTATAACTATTTTATTAGTCTACTAAAATTATACTTATAATCTATATATATATATTATATCTAGATTATAATAGGTTAAGCTTTAAGACCTCGCCCTTATCTAATAGCGCGTATTTATAGCTTAGTAGGGTAAGTTAGATTACGGTTATATACTTATAACCCGTACTAGAAACTCGCTCTACCCCCCTTCTAACCCGCCCCTTTTATTTAGCCCCGCCTTATTATAGACCCTATTCTCTACTATAATTTAATATAACCTAACTAGTCTTATCTCTATAATAGTTATTAGTCGGGCTTAATAGAATAAAGTATATTATATTCTTACTTATTAGGATTATAGTAATCGTACTAATATAATATAGGAAACTAAGATAGTTTAAACGTTTAAAGAGATATTTAAAGAGATAGTTACTCTAGAATACTTTATCTCTAGTAAGAACTAGGGTCGTTAACGGGGCGGGGTAAAATAGGGGGATTAGATTAGAGGCGGGTTTAAATAGATTTTTAGGGCGGGTTATAAAGGTATAATCCTAACCTAACCCGCCCTTCTTAGATATATTCTCTACGCTAAAGTCTATCTTTTCAAAATAATATAATATATATATATTCAAAAATCAAAATCACCTAGAAAAGCTATTTAGAGCGAGAGGGATAGGTTCCTCTAATCTATAACCTATACTACTAGAACCTACCCTAACCCGTTAAAACCTAGCCCGCTAATAGAGTAGGTTTGTCTCCTTATAACCCGCCCTAATCTATCCTATTAGGGACTATAGTAAGAACTCGTTCTTTAACTATATATACTATAAACTAACTATAGATAGGGATAAACCTATACCGATAATTATTAATCTAGATAATAAGGTATATAATTAAATAACCTAACTACTAGAGAGACGTAGGGAGAGTACTAATAAGATTACTTAGAGATCTATATATATATAAGGTATAATAGTAAGGTATTAGGATTTCTAGATAAGTTTCAATAAAATATATAATAAGAGATAAATAAGATTTATAAGATCTAGAGTTATAATTAAATTTTTTATATTAATACTTAGGTAAAGTTCTCTAGTTATCTAGTACTAGTCTACTACTATATACTATCTTTATTCTCTTCCTAGTAGTCTCCTCTGTTTCTTCTTTAATTTCCGAATCTGGTTTTTAGACAATACCTCGTGATTTTGCAATATGTTCCCAAGCTGCTGCACCGGTTTCGGGCGGCCATCACGAACGCTAAGGACATCTCGACTATTAGTAATGTTGGACTTAAGATCTTTATTATAGGATGGCGGCCTGCATCCAGGAACGTGGAATGGATTTGGTCGGATAGAGGGTGTAGCGTAGCCGCCGAGAAGTTGTGACTGTGGTGATGATACAATTGATTTGATTTCGTATGTCGCAATCGGGATGCTTTCTAAGAGGCCATTTCTTGGGTACGGAGGCTTTGCTGGGGTGATCTTCGAAGGTTCAAAGAGGTCGTGTTGGATGAGATTGACAACTGGTCGATTTTCGGATGTATCCATCGAGCGCTGAGGTTTTGAAACGGGTGCTATCGAGTTCTGTCGTTGCGCACTATCTGCTCTTTTCATTGGTCAGTCTCATACCTGTCACTACATGCAGAAAACTGCAGGACCTATGTTTGAGAACATCAACGTACTTCTTA
The DNA here is from genome assembly GCA_004522665.1 of Venturia nashicola. Classification (NCBI taxonomy): domain Eukaryota; kingdom Fungi; phylum Ascomycota; class Dothideomycetes; order Venturiales; family Venturiaceae; genus Venturia; species Venturia nashicola. Next base: position 58,753 of record SNSD01000011.1, read on the forward strand.
CTTCTTGTCTCCTTATCCTCAGCTCGAACGCGAGTGTAACAAAGGATATAAGGCGTCCCTTTTTGGCTCGGCATGGTAAGAGCATTCGATGAACATCTGCTGACATGTTCATCAGAAATATGATACACTAGGCCGGTCGGCGAAGTGAAAACTCCAACGTAATGACCACTTTCGAGACTGCTTCCTTGGTGAATGACCATTGAGGAAAGCTTATAGTTGATCTCGCCTTCGTTTTCCAGAAGCTCTTTCGAAGCATAGTTTGAGAGACTTAAATCATGTCCAAAATCGATGTTGGGGTTCTTCTTTCCCGTTCGCTTCCCCGCGCTCATAAAACATTTTAGTTGGATCATGAGGACCTCGGGGGCGGACACAATCGATTGCGTGACCCGATTCTTGATTTCGGGCTTATTGAATTTGGGACATCGCTTATTCTCACATTTCACTTCCCAGAAGTCGGTCGAGAAGAATTGCTTCAGGCAGGATGAAATGTCTTTTCGTCCCGAATTACTTGAAGCCAGCGGCAACGGGCCCAGGATCTTCTGAAGGCCGTGAAACCTACGCAACACGCGACATGCGCCGCAAGTCATAGTCTGGCTATAAGAAAGCTCGAAAACGTCCTTCATCTGCGATTTGAAGCTGGTTGGATCGAGCTGGCTTTCTGGCCTTCTCAGAGCTCTGTCCATGTGTGACTTCGATTTCGAGTTTCTGCAGCGCGGTCAGCAAAATCATAGATTTAAGGTTTGCTGATCGCACTTTTGCATTTGAGGATCCACCATCTGATCGAGCAAGAACAGACACCATTCCTGAGCGTCCATTTGATCCCGAATCCGCCACCCTTTACCAGGCCACTTGGAATCCGAGAACATGAACTTGGTCCCACTTTTAGGAGCACGGTTGTTCACTAGAGTATCAAACGCTTTGACAGCGTTAGTAATCAAGGCACGATTTTCGGAAGTCCAATACGTGGTTGATAGGTTTTTCAGACCGCATGCCACACAGGTGCAATTCTGAGGATCACATAAAGGGCTGCTTCCGGGTTTGTGAAGTTCTAGTACGTGGAGAAAGGATGGCAAATGAAGCTTATCGGCATTAGCGAAGAGTAACATAGGTGAAAGTGACGATAGCATACGAGGGCTTGCAGAACCGATCGCCTATAGCAGTAATTATGCGGATTGTCTGATAGGTTAGCGCGTTCTACGAAGTTCGAAGCAAATCGACATACATAGTCCTCTTGGGCCTTGGCCTTTGCAGATCTGAGGCCAGGAGCTTCTACGAGCAACGTTGCTCATCTTCTGCAGTACCGAATGTTGTTGAAATGGCTGTGTTGGATTTTCGGACAGGCTTATTTCCTTTGTTCTTAGTCTTTGTTTCGGTTTCTTTAGTGCGTCGATATTTTTGTAGTTTGTCTTTTGCAACGATGAACTTTTCTGATTGTCATGGCTTCTCGATGGTGCCGGAGGTGCTTGGAATAGAGTGCTAGGGTTTTCGATTGACGTTTTCGAGTCTGTCGGTGATTCCGGCTCCGAATTTAGCAGCAATCGATCCTGAACAAGTGGTGGTGAGATCTTTCGAAAGTCATTGCTTTTTGATAGAACAGAGAGATCCTGAACCGACATTCCGTCACTAGGGGCCACAGTGTCCATCTCTTCTAAAACAGTTTTCTCCAGTTCCAGATGAGCCGTCAGCTTCTTGCGTGGGGTATCTTTCTTTAACGATGGCAAAGTCTTCCGAACACCATTGTTGCTCCTCCGAGGAGCCAGAGGCGACGGTGAAAAAGACTTGGCAGTCTTCCCAGGCTGCGTTGTCTTGTCCCTCGGTAATCCTTTCTTTGCTTCCAGCAATTCGATGAGCTTTTCGTAGGGTAAAGGAGGCATATTTGTTGTTGTTGTTGCAGGTGATGATGTTAAAAAGATTTGCGAGCGAGTTGAAATTGGTTTAGCGCTACGCCACCTCGGCTGGCCCCTGCCAGTGTTTTGTCGTCTACTGCATCTTTCATACAACTTCATTAATTCTCGTTCTTTATTAATTCTCGTTCTTTATTTCTTGTTCTTCATTAATTCTTATCCTTTGATGATTTCTATTCTTTATTGATCTTTATTCTTTATTGACTCTTATCCTTTATTAATTCTCATTCTTCATTGATCCTCACCCTTCATTAGTATTTATCTTTTATCGATATCTAAGCTTTATACAGGCCACAACTGTTCCTACCTAACGCTGTCTTCTCTCACGCCATCGCTCCAAGATCCGTGTCACCTATTACCAGAGTTTTCGGATGAATCTTTCCATAATACCCTTCCATTAGTTCAGAAAATCGCACTGGACTCCAGAGGCTTCAGCCCTTACACGCAGTGCCATCTCTCGAACCTGGAGAAAGAGATTTGGGTCGTCCGATGTCGCAGAATTTTTGTTTGGTCACGATCAAACATCTGTCCTCCATATCGCTGTGAAAATACACTTACTGATCTCTTCAAAGGATTTTAGGACAAAAGGGAGGCTATCGACACGCTCATCTTGAACGCAAGACGATAGCCCAAACAGACCAGAACACGTATCTTATAGTAGATTAGCTTTTCGACCAGCACAATAAGCAACCTGAGCTTTACTCGGGTTACTTCATCCATATTTCGACCTCAACGTCGTTGTTCGAAGAATTCATGACCTAATGATTCTGTTTCGGCCTAGCCAATAGACCAACACTGGAGACTGTTCAAATAGGTGGATTTAGCTGACTCACCACGTATTCCTCAAGCGCGTCAGATCTTAGAGTGTATGGCAAGAAGGGAGTGGTCTTTTTGTTCACTTTGGTTGAAACATAATGAACCGTTTGAAAAGATAGAAACTTTGTAGTCTATCAATCTGCGCCTTGGATCTCTGACATACGACTCCATTAAATCTCTTGTTGACTTGTAAAGCGTGCTGTCGGCGATAAAGATAACTTGTTTGCAGGCTGCAACAAAGCAGATCACAATCGCACAATTGCTCTAACCTCTCTCGCGTTCCTATCACTTTCCGTCTAATACTTGGAGAGAATTTGGCCGAGAGGAGATTCAGATTGCCCATCTGAGTGTGCTGGATACTGGACGATTCACGTATGCAATTCACAAGAGCTTTTCAGAAGTGCTTGGATGATTCGTTGTCTTCTCAATGATTGAAAAGTGTTGGATGTAAGCATTTTCAGCCCCGTGATAGGCCGAGAATTGCCCCATTGGGTCAAGGTGCATGTGTATACAAAAACGACCAGCCTAGTTTAAAGCAAAGTCCTCGACCCCTGCATGCTCGTTTCTATTCCAAGAACGAAAAATCAAAGTACGCAGCTAACCTCGCTCAGCCCTATCACCCCGCTTTCTTTCCCAGAATGCTCGCATGAGCTAGATCAAGCTCCGTTATGCACTTCAGCCGCACGTCAAGCGTACAGCAAACTTCGTGTCCATCTCACTTCTAGTCTTAGACTGGGCGGGCTATTTACCTGTTGCGGAAGCATCTTCAAGGGATGTTTGCTTCAAGCCAACTTTGAGCGGCTCTCTCCATATCCCGTGGAGCTCTAAGATCTCTTCAAGCGAACTAAGTTTACGGCTGTCACTCGCATGCACGAGCATACTTGATGCTAATGATCGAGTAGTTGCAAGCGAGCTCCGGAGCCATTCACTAATCGATTACCCCAAGCGAATATCATAGCAGTGCACTACTGATCAATCTTCGAGCAGCTGAGCTCGGGTGCATTGCGCTTCAGCCGTTTGTGCCTGCGAGTATGCTAGTCCCGGGTGCATTGCGCTTCAGCCGTTTGTGCCTGCGAGTATGCTAGTCTCGCGAAGGAGCTCTGGGGTTTCGCTTTTGGCCAAAAGGATGTCGATTCGCCGCAAGTTTGCGCAGTCAATGGAGAAGTCGATCCCACGCAAAGACTAGCGCTCTTCAGTCTGGTATAAACTCATCGAGGCATAAGCAATTAATCTCCCCTAGTGCCACCAAAGCACCTCGGGCTGATGTTGAAGGACACTTGAGAAGCGTTCCAAAGCGGAGGCTACACCAGTGATAGGCGGGAAGGCATGCGTTTCCATATGCGAGGCTTCTTGCAAAGTGGTCCGTGAAGTGTATCTAGGCACATTGAGCTCGAACGGAGAGTTGGATTGATAGGATCACGGCGTGTAACATTCTGCTACAGTCGACGGTCTTGATATTCGTGGCTCAGCGTCGATTTGTTGTGCACGTCGATCCGGCAATTGCAACGGCTGGTTTTTCGCTTCGGCTGTGTGACCTGAGGAGAACTTGTGGCTTACGAGACCAAGGGTTGAAGCCAAGTGCTGGCGACCACGATCGTTGGGAAAAAGCGGCAAATATCACGCAGCTGATTGAGCAGCGCTCATGCTGCATGCAGAGATAACTTCCATGTCGCCAGCTGAAAGCTCGACTGCATGTACGATCTCCGCGGAATACCAGCTGAGAGCTTCGGTAGTCTGCTCAGTTGCTTGAGGCCTGTCTTGGACTATATAAAGATGGGCTTCTCTCATTCATGAAGATGCATCTCATTCCACACCAATTCCACTCAGCGAGATTACACTTGAAGCTACCGAAGCTTTCCATTACCAGAACATCAACCTTCAACATGAAGTTTCCAGTCGTGCTTTCTCTCCTTGCAGCCATCGCCTACGCGGGCGTCATCAGTAAGCAGGCTGGTACCCTTCTTCTTTCTGCATCTGACCTCAATCAAGACATCCACATCCATACCACTGGAGATGTGATCCCTGCCGACTGCTATTGGGATGGCACCGCCCCATTTTGCGCCGGGGCTTGCGGTCCGGGTTACCAGGAGTGCGGCCGATCTGCAGATGGAGGTGGTAAAACATGTGTGACTGGTACCAAGGCCATGTGCTGCTCTCAGTCCTGTCCTGCCATGCAGTTCGCTGAGTCTGCTCGTGTTCAGCCTCCCAGAAAGAAAGCGGTCGAGGCCTTGGGCAGCTGCTACTGGGAGGGCACCGCGCCATTTTGCGATGGATCATGTAGCAGGGGCTACAATGAGTGCGCTCGATCCGAGAATGGTGATGGGGCATCTTGCGTTACTGGCAGCAAGGCATTCTGTTGCACCAAAGAGTGCCCAAACAACGTGGCCCACCAGAAGCCTCTGTCCGCATCAAGAATCGGTAAGTTTGGGAGAAGTCCAAGCTCCTGACCAACTTATTTGCTAATGCCGAACAGCTGCTCATACTTCCGATTTCTGTGTTAATGGGGAGAAGCTGTGGTGCGCTCCAGGCGCTACAAGCAACGAAGAGTGCCGTTGTGCTCCGTAGGACTCAGGTGTCTAATTGTCAAATGATGGTAACACCGGAAACATAAAGCTGTAGCGACAAGTTCATCGGCCTCGAGATCTTGGAAGATGAATGTTAGGAACGGATAGGTAGTATGGTTGGAATGTTTGATGTGCTCCTAAACGGAGATATTGTCCCTTTCTTTTCACACCTTCTCTCTTTTGGAAACATCGACTGGCCCAGAAATACCACTCCATTCTTTGGTGGTAACTAAACCAGTGCGACGCAATGTCTACCTTCGTTTGTATATTTATCGGCTGTGGTTGCAAAAGCTCCGCGTTTTGCTCAATTTCTGGAGTCATGGACGGAGGAATCAAAGATTCTAGTGATGGTGATTTCCTTGGTGATCATGATGAGTTTTGTAGAAAGGAGGAGAGATGAGGAGTGAGGTCTGCTCAAGTGTGTTAGGCACGTAGAACTTGAAGAATTAAGATGATGATATCTACCAAAATGTGCACCAAATGCATTTCCAGCTGCATGCCCTGCATGCACGTAAGTAAGAAGAGGGAAAATGGACAATCTACAGCTACAGCATATAATACAGAGCAGTCAATCCATCCGTGACTGGTCCAAAGCGCAAACATGTACATAAACGCCAATCAATCCAAACGCAACTTAACAAATCAAAAGCGCCGCCACCTCTTCTCATCTTGTATTCTACAGTCCCTCGTCATCTATTTCTGATTTGCCATAACATCAACATACCTGCCCTTCCTGGGCGCCTTTTTCCCCCTCGCCCTCGGCGCAAGACTCCCCATAATATCATCAGCATCAGAGGCATTGCTCATGCTGCTAGCTGGCCTTGATGCTGCAGCGGCCGGCGGTATCATCCCACTTGAAGACCTAGACATAGGCGGCGTCGTTCCCAAATCACCCGACGCAACCACTCCACCACTAGAGCCAGGAAGAGTGCTGCCAACAGCCATAGGCGTGCCTATGGGCGGCAGCATAACACCAGGTTGGGGGGGTCCAATTGTTCCATTCGCAGGTTGCGCTGACGATACACCAAATGCACTGGATGGTCGGCTCGGCGGACCTGAGACTTTAGGTGGTGGTGGTGTAGCTGCTGTTGGTGTGACTGCGGCTGCACCTCCCTTTTTGTTAACCCACTTCTTCAGATTTTCATCATAGACAAATGAGTTCTCTTCACCGAGTTTGGCCTTGATGGGACCGGATTGTTGGGCATCAGAATCTTTGCCCTTGAACCAGCTGCCGAACCAGCGTTTCTTCTCGGCTCCGCCGTTGAGATCGCTGCCGCTTTTTGCTGCTGTGTGTCGAGTCAGTATCTTGCCCATGGGAACGAAGTAGGGGTTAAACTTACCATCAGCTTCAGCAGCTTTGCGGAACGCCTCATCCGTCGCACGGTCAGCATCCGACTTTGATTTCGATCCCGGTTTCGAGTCTTTGAGTGCAGCTGCACGGCGTAAGATCTCATCGTCGTCATCGTCATCACCAAACATCTTCTTCTTTGGCTTCTTTTCGTCCACGGGAGAATCTGGACCATCTGCATCCCATGGCTGCTCGTCGGGCATATATGGCTGGTAAGTAGGCGGCTCGTAGGATGTTGAAGGGGGCTCGTAAGAATTTGCGGAAGTTTCTTCGCTTGTGGGGAAGCTTGGAGAAGGTTGATAACCGTTAGACTGTGGTTTATACGAGTCTGATGGAGGGGTCGATTCGTAAGGTATGCCATGAACAGATGATTCTGGAGCATTAGGCTGGTATGCGTTCGGACTATAGGATGACATTGGCGTACGCAAATTTGAGTCTGGCGGAGCAAAAAAGGGTGCTTGTTGAAGCGGTGCTGCTTGCGCAGATCCTGGGGCGTATGTGTTGAAGACTGACGCGCGCTGTGGGGATGATGACATACCATCCATGGATGAACGAGGCTCATAGGCACTTCTTGTTGACTCCGTGGATGCGCGAGGCTGATATGCAGATTGCGCTTGAGGGTCGTAACGAGGTCGCTGCTGATCTGACGAAGATCGTGGAGCATACGCATTGCTACCTGGCGCGTATCTTGAGGTTTCTGCAGCGGGAGGAGGTTGGATCGCACCAGTAGGTTGATAAGCGCCATACATGTCGCCAGTCGAAACAGCTCGACTTAGCGGTGGTGTCTCACCAGAGATGCGTGCGAACTGACCGTCAGAAGCGGGAGCAGCTCCCGAGCCGCTAGATATAGCATCGCTGTCCTCGGTGCCGGCAATGAAGGTGTTGAACTTGCCCCACAACGAGGTAGATACTTTGTCCATGCTTGGTTTCCAGGAAGACGAGCTGTCTGCAGGGGCTTGAGCGAGTCGTTGGGTCAACTTATCAACCCATTGCATTAGTTGCTGGTTGTGATATGGCGAGCGGTGTGATTTGGATGTTATCGCAGTCGCAATCGTGTCGCAGTACTGCTGTGCTTCGGTTCGGCGCCCAGATTCAGCAAGCACCTCGGCATGGTATAGCTTGAAAGCTTGCAAATGGGGGATTGATGGAACAGCACCCGATCCTAAAGTGAGCGTAAACTCATACACTTCACTCAAAAGGATACTGTCGAGGTCTTGGCCAAAATCAGACCCTTGCGTAGCCGTAGAGCTTCCAACCAGGCTGAAGGATGAATTCGGGTCATCGATACCACCAAACAAGGAGGCCATGGCTGGCGGCTGGCCCATACGAGAGCCTCTGGCAAAAATAAAACATATGTGAGCGGCTTCAGTCCTTCCATAACCGGCCAGGAGTTTCCCAAGCGACACGAGGGCGTTTGCATCGCCTGGACTGCGGTTGTTCAAGACCAACAAGACCGTCTCGCGCCATCTATTCAATCCGGCGAGGGCATCCTTTTGTGAATTTCCGTTGCCCGCAGTGCTAACCATCTGGAATCCAGCTCGTGCTGATACCGAGACCAATTCATCAATGCTTTCTTCGTGATTCCCAGCAAAGATCTGGTACAAGGCAGCAAGCGCCTCTGTGTTGTCACCGAGGTTGCGGACCTCCTTTCGAACGAATTCCTGGACAACTTGCTTCCAAATATCTTTATTGTCGATGGTCTGTGCTATTAATAGAGCATGCGCCCAGAGACGCTGGTCAACTGCGTACCAAACAGCCTGTTCACGTTGACCACCATAGAGATGGTTTCGCAACACGTTTACACCGGCCGGGTCGAACGCTTCAGGTTGAGACCTGATGGGAGTACTCTGTGTGATTCCAAAAGCATCTGCAGTGAGTTCCGTACCTGGTGTTGCTGGCGATATGATTTTGCGAACGGCATCATTAATGACAGGCGTGCCATCGAGGGCTCCATCGTTTTCGACTAGAATGGCCATGATCTTCCACAAAAGCAACTTTTCTTCACTCCGTTGATGAGCAGCAGATGTAAGTTCCCCATGCATGCTGAGACGTTGATGCTCAGCCTCTCGAGCCTCAGTGGTGGCCTTCAACCACGCGAGTATTTCCTTCTTCTTTCCCTTCCTCAATGGGCCAGGGAATTTGAGCAAGGTCTCTGATGGCGGCGAGACTTCGCTCATGTTTCGAGTTCGGATCTCAAGCTGTGTTGGCTGCATGACGGGCCCCATCTGTCCAGCGATATACCTTGGCACATGCTTTGGGAACGAGGTCACAACGGAGTTTCCAATACCCCAACGGAAAATAGGAGCTCCCTTCCATCGCTGTAAAGGATCTTGAGCTCTCTCGTCTTGTGGTTGGACTAAATTCATCTCTTGGGAATTTGGCCTTTGTTGCATTGAAGCCATTGACGGCACACCTGCGCCCATTTCTGCGTTTGGCGCAGGGCCTTGAGCCGAAGATGGTCGGTCGAAATCGGACATTGCAAGTCTGGGGTTCTTCAATGAGGCGCCAGGTGAAGAAGTTTGGGAACGATGGGGTGGGTTGAACACTGAATCGCCAGTGGGCGCAGTTGGCTGGTAACCTGTCGGAGCATAATTGGATCGTTTTCGAGGTGAAATGACCGCCGACGAAGGGACGATCTTTGTTGGTGGGGGTGTGTTCAATCGGTTGGAGGGTGTTAAAGATGATTGTTGGAGTGCATTTACATCAGAGGGTGCACCATAGGGCTCGTTCTCAGCAACAGTGCCTAGTGCAGGTTGCGACGTGGTGTGTCGATCCAGACTTGACCGACCGGGAGGAGATTCTGAGTAACTAGTAGGGTCACCTCTCTCAGAATATGCGATCGATGTTGCTGGGGTGTGACGGGGAGTCGATTGAACTGAGTGATGCGCGAGAGGACTCGACGTTCGCGGAGCGTATGGCAAGCTGTTTGATCTGCCTACAAGAGGCGGAGGACCACTGTTATAGCTCGGCTGAGCAGCTGCAACTTGTGGCTTACTTCCCGGGGCAGGAGAATATCTTGATGATACCGGCGGCGGGGGTGGAGGTAATGGAGAGTGACTCTGAACACCTCCCACGGCTGGACCTGAGGGTCCACCTGGAGAATACCTCGATGAAACTGGAGGATCTGCCACGCCTACCTGGCCTGAAACATGTTGTTCTTCCGCATATGGCATCATTCGAGCTGGTGCTTGTAACTGGGGTACCAATGGTGGGCCCTGCTGGTGTGCTTGAGCTGAAGCATATTGCGCTGATAACGTGCGAAGAGGAGGCGGCGAAGCGTGTAGTGAACCTAGTTGTACAGGCAAAGCTTGAGGTGGTGGTGTTGGAACTGGGCCGGGACCTATGTTTGGAGTATATCTTCCAGCTGGTGTGGCATGTCGCACCGGCTTTTGAGAAACGGGCAAATCCTCGAAGAAACCAGTGCTTGACGGTCTTGGAGGATTCGCTTGGCTTGCAATTGCAGCTTGAGGCGGCACACTGGGGCCATTTAAGCCTTGCAAGCCATGACTTGAAGTTGGAGGAGTGTAGTTAGAGGAGGACGACGCCCGTGGTGGTTGTGGTCGTGACAGTGGTAAAGCTGGGGTACTCTGCATGCTTCTCAACCTTGGAGGCGGCGGTTGCATTTGCTGTGGGACGAGGGGAGAAGCAGAGCCATGATGAAGTACAGATCGTCTCTTCTTTACAGACAAATCCTCGGGAAGATCGTAAGGTGAGTGATATCCGCCCTTGGACTTGTCGACAAAACTTTGAGCAGAAGTAGGCAGCTTAGGACGTTGCGGTTGTTGCTGAGTATATGGCGATTGGTATGGTGAAGTGGTGGGACCCCCTGATGCACCAGGTTGAGCTTTTTGCCGGGTTGACAAATCGGCAAGCTGCGGATTCTGAGGTGGATATGCATTGCTGGGAGTTGCTGCTGCTGCGGGTTGTTGCACTGTCGCTGGGGTATACTTCTCCGATATGGTCCTGGTGTGCTCTTGTGCGGCATCTGCTCCAATCTCTGCCAAGAAGTCGTCTCCGTCCTCCACGTCAAAAGCAAAGGCCTCTGCAGCTTCCTCTGTCAAGAGTTCGTCATCATCCAATGTGGCTGCCCACATTGCGGAGATATCTTCTTCTGGTGGTTTCTCGCCGTTTGCTTGTATCAACATCGAGGTGCCCGCCACCGAAATATCTCCAGCTGTCGGGGCATCTTCTTGAATCAATGGTTCTGCTATTGACTCAAAATCAAAGTCTGCGCTGTCCTTCAGTACTGGCTCTGGCTCTGGCTCTGGCTCTGGCTCTGCTATCGTTTCGAAATCGAAATCTCCATTATCTTGAGTGCCCCATTCTGCGTCTGCCTCGTGCGCCACCACTTGGTTGGCGACCTCAACGATTGTTCCCTCCGTGACCGGCTCCACGGTTTGAGCAGTTTCAGCTCTGTCAGTTAGCAGAGGCAAATGCGATGTCATTGCATCCCACTTTTCGGATTGAGCTTCGAAATCCGGTAGGAAGTCGTCCTCTTGTTGTAGTACAACCTGTTTAGCACCAGGTGCCCACTCGCCTCCACCCGATTTATCAGTTAATGCGGTAGCTTCGGCTAAGAAGGGGGAATCGGGAGTCAGTAGAGGTGAAGACGCGTTCTCGAGTACTGCTTCGTCCAACTTTGTCGACTTTCCTTGGAAATCGTAGGTCTGACTGGCTGGAGCCTCGTCGGTCCATGTGTTGGCCTCGTCTGTCGATGATTGGCGTGGTGGGCATTCCAACTCTTGCAACGTAGCTTCCGGCAATGTGTCCATTCGCGCAGCTGTCTCGTCAGGATCAGTTATAGCATCGACAGGTCCGTCTCCAATGGCAGCCCAGGCCTCTTGAACATCTTGTTGTTGTACTTCCAGATCCGAGTCTATCTTTTTCTCGAGTTGCGCGTGGTCGAACGTCGACTTCATGGGACTTTCATGGTCCTTTCTGAAAGCAGGATTCCAAGAGACTGGCGATGGTGCATTGGCGTATGCATAGGAGCAGTCGTGACCATCATCGAGATTGGACATTGCGTGTAACGTCAAGGTGGACTTTTGCGAGGTTGTGTTGTGTCGAAGCTGCGATAGCTGGGAAGCGGCGACAGATCGGAGGTGTACGGGGAGGATGCTTCTCCTTTTATCGTAGGGTCAGGAGAAGATGCGGGACATTTCGCGGGGATATTGGGACAGATGGACGAAGGAGAGAGGAGGACGGTAGGATATTAATGATTATTCTTGGGAGATGAGGAGTGTTGTCAGTCGCATGGTGCCCGGCTTTGTTCATTCGGTGCCTCCCGTCGACGTATACCTAGGTACTAGTAGTAGCTCTAGGGGTCACGATGAGAGCTTTACATATAAGCTCTACGAGTACCACCTTCCTGGCGACCTCGAGAAATAAATCTGCCAGATTATTATCAATATCAATCAGTATCGATATCGGTCTAGGGTTAGGGTTAGGGTTAGGGTTATTACTTGGAATCCAGATGTTGGAGAGAGCCACCTGTAGGATTGAAAAAGCCACCTTGCTGTGGCGCATCCTCTCCCGCAGCTTGACAGCTTGAAACCGCCCGGGTACACGCTCATGGATATCAGAGCCCGGAGTACCTGTAGAAGAATTATAAATCAACCTCAAGGAATCCTTCCCATACCCTCATCGCACAACCCAGCCCGATCCTCCCGCAATCTACCACATAGCCTCCAATGAAGCATGTCCCATCCCTCTCATCAACACCAACCAACACTTGCGAACGGAGACAACCATGACAACTCGGATGATGATCTGGAGCTAGATTTACAAGAGCTGGACCCCATAACTCCCTCAAGCCACTTGTCTCCGCGACATTCACGCAACAACAGCAGCAACGTTCACGACTTTGCGAGGAGGATACCCTTGCGGAATCTAAGAGCTGGAAGGACGCGGAACAGACCAACTGAAGATGAGGACCCGTATGATGGCCCGAACAGTCGCCCGACAGTCCGCGACTCTGCTGGGAGCATTGACAGCACTTACGATGACGCGCCTCTACTGCCTAGAAACGATGGACGAAGGAGGCGGACGGCGCGACAGCCAGAAACTGCTTTGTCGAGACTAGGCTCCTCTCTACGATTACCAGGTTTCCTCAAAAGTCCCTCCCGATCCTCTCACGAAGATGATCACTCGGTGGAAGACGAGCCGGAGCAAGAGCATGACCCTGCCTCGAATCGCATAGTGGTGGTGGGACAACGACAGTCTACACGATTTCCATTGAACGCTATTTCGAACGCCAAATATACCCCGTGGAGCTTCGTTCCACGAACCCTATACAATGAATTCAAGTTCTTCTTAAACATGTATTTTTTACTTGTAGCTTTATCACAAGTCATACCTCAGCTTCGGATTGGTTACCTCTCGACCTACATTGCACCTTTGGCTTTTGTTCTGATGATTACGCTGGGGAAGGAGGCCATGGATGATATTGCACGACGGAGACGAGATGCAGAGGCCAACTCGGAGCCTTACACTGTTCTGAAATACACGGATCCCTCCATGGTGGAAAGAGATGCAAGAGCTGGAAGGAAGAAGAAGGCACGAACTGGCGCATCTCTGAATGGATCAGATCATGACGCTGAAGGCACGGCGAAAGTCGCGGTGGTCGAGATGACGAAACCATCAAAAGATCTCAAGGTTGGGGATGTGTTGAAGCTGGGCAAAAATCAAAGAGTACCTGCAGATGTGGTTATCTTACAGGCCGTAGCCAACGACCAGACGGCTGCACAGCAAGTAGATCTCAAAGCAGATCACAATTTGTTGGAGGACCTTGTCGACACAGAAACTGGAGACGACTTTGGTCATTTACCCCATGATTCAAAGGCAGAATCAGAGCTGTCTGGTGAAGCTTTCATCAGGACGGATCAATTGGATGGAGAGACAGACTGGAAACTACGATTACCTTCGCCTCTTTCTCAAAGGCTGACTCTAAGCCAATTCCTGGACCTTAAAGTGACGGCTGGAAAGCCGGACAAAAAAGTGAACGACTTCTTCGGCAACATTGAGTTTGCTGCCAGAGAGTCTTTCGAAGGGAACGAGATGTCCGCTCCCAATGTCGGCCCTTTAAACATCGACAATACGGCATGGGCGAATACTGTCCTTGCTTCAAGCTCGATTGTGTACGCTGTGGTTGTCTATACTGGGTCGCAAACACGGCAAGCTTTGTCTACCTCAGCGTCTCGTTCGAAAATTGGTCTTCTTGAATTGGAGATCAATTCCTTGACCAAGATCTTGTGCGCCCTCACTTTGTCTCTCTCCGGCATCCTCGTCCTTATTGGTCGTCTTGAAGGTCAAGAGAATAGGCAATGGTATATCTCTGTGATGCGCTTCCTCATTCTTTTCTCAACGGTTGTGCCGATTAGTCTGCGAGTCAATCTGGACATGGGCAAAACAGTGTACGCCTGGTTCATCGAACACGACAAAGGCATTCCCGGCACCGTGGTACGAACAAGCACCATTCCAGAAGATCTCGGGCGCATCGAGTATCTACTCAGTGATAAAACTGGCACCCTGACCCAGAATGAGATGGAGCTCAAAAAGGTTCACGTCGGAACCGTTTCATACGCCAACGAAGCTATGGACGAGGTCGCCTCATACATAAATCAAGCCTTTGCAGCCGATGACGGCGACACACTGGTCACTCCATCTTCAGTGTTCAATATGCCGGCAAGTTCCGCGACGAGAATGCGACGGGAAATCGGGTTTCGAGTCCGAGATCTTGTTCTTGCGTTGGCAATTTGCCACAACGTGACACCAACAACGGAGGAAGAAAATGGTGAGACCATCATCAGCTACCAAGCATCCTCTCCTGATGAGATCGCAATTGTGCGATGGACAGAAGATGTGGGCCTGCGTCTCTTGCATCGCGACCGGGGGACTATGGTACTGCAGTCGACCAAGACTGGAAAGTCGGTCGTCAAAGTCCGCATCTTGAACGTGTTCCCCTTCACCTCTGACAGCAAACGAATGGGGATCATTGTTCAATTCGTGTCAGAGGACGCCAGCGCGGCATCCTTGTCCGAATGCAGTGAGCTCTGGTTCTATCAAAAGGGAGCAGACACAGTCATGACTTCTATCGTCGCTGCAAACGATTGGCTAGACGAAGAGACGGCAAATATGGCTCGAGAAGGACTTCGGACCTTGGTTGTTGGACGCAAGAAGATCACCACCCAACAATATAATGAGTTCTCACAGCAGTATTCGCAGGCATCCATGTCTTTCCAGGGTAGAGACTCAGCCATGGGCGATGTGGTGCAGAAATATCTCGAGCGCGATCTTGAACTTCTTGGTGTAACGGGTGTGGAGGATAAGCTCCAACACGATGTCAAGCCCTCCTTAGAGCTATTGCGCAATGCCGGCGTCAAAATTTGGATGCTTACAGGTGACAAGGTCGAGACAGCACGCTGTGTTGCCATCTCTTCGAAACTGGTCGCAAGAGGTCAGTACATCCATACCATTGCCAGACTCAAGCGCAAAGATCTCGCACTGGAAACCTTAGACTTCCTCCGAGGCAAGCCTGATGCGTGTCTACTCATTGATGGAGAGTCTCTTGCAATAATGCTGAGCCACCACCGTGACGCCTTCATCTCCATCGCCGTCACTCTCCCCACCGTCGTCGCATGCCGTTGTTCGCCAACCCAAAAGGCAGATGTGGCAACACTCATCAGAGCATACACTAGGAAGCGAATCTGTTGTATAGGCGATGGAGGCAACGATGTCTCCATGATTCAAGCTGCAGATGTCGGTGTCGGCATTGTTGGTAAAGAGGGTCGACAGGCTTCCCTCGCAGCTGATTTCTCTATCGATCAATTCTCGTATATCACGAAGTTACTCGTTTGGCATGGACGAAACAGCTATAAAAGGAGTGCCAAGTTGGCACAATTTGTCATCCACCGCGGTCTTATCATCTCAGTGTGTCAAACAATGTTCAGCATAGCTAGTCAATTTGAACCAAATGCTTTATATCGCGTAAGTCTCAAAATCTCTCTCCGCACTCACCACAGACTCTCCTCCTTAATTTCTCTGCAGTATATGCTGATCAGACGATGGCGATAGGACTGGCTTTTAGTAGGCTACGCAACAATTTACACCCTCGCCCCCGTCTTCTCCCTCGTCCTAGATACAGATGTGGATGAATCTCTCGCTACCCTCTACCCAGAACTCTATAAAGAACTTCGAACCGGTCGGTCACTCTCCTACAAAACATTCTTCATCTGGGTCTTCGTGTCAATCTACCAAGGTTGTATCATACAAGGTCTAACTCAAATCCTCGTTGGTGTGGGCGCAACAGGGGGCGTCGAGGGTGTGTCAGGGCCTAGCGATGCAGAAAGAGAAACCTTCATGAGAATGGTTGCTGTCAGCTACACGGTTTTAATCCTGAATGAACTTTGCATGGTTGCTGCTGAGGTTGTGACGTGGCATCCTATCATGATATTTTCCCTACTTGGCACTGCGGCAGCGTTTTTCGGCAGTTATCCATTTTTGAGCGGATATTTCGATCTAGGGTATGTAGTGTCTGTAAGTTTTCTCTGGAAGACGGCGGTCATCCTTGCTGTTGCCCTTATACCACCATACGCGGGCAAGCTTATAGGGAGGAAATGGAAGCCGCCTAGCTACCGGAAGGTTAGAGGCGTCTGAGAATTTTCTGTTCATTATAGGATGAGAATGGCACCAATTCCGTTGATGACAGGACGGGCTTTTTGACTTGTAATTCGTGGCCTCTGAGACTTTGTTTCCTTACACTCTTAATTAGTTGAAAAGACGAATCCGGTTGAATTCTTGACCACTTGAGTCAGACCAAGAAGTTACCATGAAAGCTGGGATGAGATGAAAAAGGGATGCTCGGGATCCCTCGGATCACCAATTTGTTTTCGCTTGGGTGTAAAGATCTGGAAGGCGTTCACCTCTGGAAGCATTAGATTAGCAGCGATTGGCACGATGGAAGATGAAGGAAGGTTGTCTGTTAACTTCTAGGTCGACGTGAAACAGAATAGATGACAAAAGAGTGCCGGCTCGACGTATTAAGCATGGGCAAAAGTCGAATCTCCAAAAGCTATGATAGGCTCCCGGACAAATATTCCCACGATAACCGTGACGGATAGTCTGTCAGGATATGTTTCAGCGGCACTCCCGTACAAGCATTCGTGTGGGGCAGCCCCAGCCCTAACCTGGGGAAAGACTGATCATAGTTATACGCAGTACATCCTTTGTGACGGCCTCATGGAATGTGGAGATAAAACAATTAATAGCTTGATGGCAAACATGCCCATGCCTATCACATAGAGCATGCTCGCTGGGTGTTATCAATGCACTCTATTGATTGAAGCCTTTCAAATCCGGAAGACCCTGCCGTTCTGAAGCCAAAGCCAATGTTAATACAATAGCAATACCCTAGCCGTGGACTTCACCCACCGTCAAATCCTCAAGGATTCATCGTCCTCAAATTTCTCATATCAATCGACCCTTAAACTCCGTCCACTTCTCGTTACCTACTTCTTCTCAGCAAAAGCCACCATGGGATGTCTTCTCAAACTCTTTGCCACCAATACCGTCATATCTCTTTCCCAAACAGTCTGCATAAGATGTGAAAATAACGCCTTCTCCTTCTTTCCCCATTGCTTGCACGAAT
The DNA here is from genome assembly GCA_004522665.1 of Venturia nashicola. Taxonomy (NCBI): domain Eukaryota; kingdom Fungi; phylum Ascomycota; class Dothideomycetes; order Venturiales; family Venturiaceae; genus Venturia; species Venturia nashicola. The sequence continues at coordinate 76,030 of SNSD01000011.1, forward strand.
CGCTCTTTGAGATCGCCTGCAGATTCCTCATCGCTACAACAGCCAGGACCTCCCAGCTCTCAGCAATCTGTTTTGGAATATCGGCGATATACTTGTTTGGGTCGGGGTATCGCGACATCAAGGTTTCCCAGCCAGCGTTGAGGGTTTCGGCGACAAAACTAGAGTCGGGGGAGGTGGAGATGAGGACATAGGTTGGAATGTTTGTAGAAGCACTGACGCGAATTCGAGGGCTTGTGGAAAAATCAATGTCCACGCGAAGAGCCAGAACAGCATCCTCATCAATGCTGGTCCCTGGGTCAACAACACCACCCAACAACGCATCAAGGGGGAATTCAAGAGGGCAGTTGGCACGGAGACATGATTGCCAGAGTTCATTTCCAAGTTTGAGCTTTAGATTCATCAGTGCGCTTGATGTGTAGGAGCAACTATCGATACAACTTTTTGCCCATGGTTCGACGAGTTTGACTGCTGCTTTCGTAGGTCCTAGTTCTGTTTTGGCCTGTTTCACGACAGCGATATCGTTGATGCCAGCCGCAACGCAGGCAGCACGTAGTTGGAAGACAGAGACCGCAAGTGCGTCCATGCCTTGGCCTAGTAGTGGTCGCCATGATGTGATGGGGAATAAACGAGGCCAGTGGTTGGAGAAGTAGGGGAGATGGCTGGCAAATGGGTTCCAGGCATCGTTCATGTTCAGTGTTGATGTCTGCGTTGTCGTTGATGGGTGGCCAAGACAGCTTGAATCAACGAAAATAATTGGAATCCGTGTCTTCTCGAGATTGCTCATCAAAGCCCCGCTTGCACCTCCATCCTTGAAACCGAAACTGGCAGTGCAAGTCTTGTCGTCAAAGGTGAGGCCACTGGTGCAGACAATAGCTTTGAAGTACTCGGGTCGAATATTTCGCTCTTGCAAGATCCGTGCCAGCAAAGTAATGGTGGCGCATTCGTGCCACACGATTCCTTCGGCTTTGAAGTCACTCGCAATGGCTTTGATGGCCTGGCCAAGACGACAGACAGCGGATTTGAAGTATCCAAGGTTATTCGTTGACAAACCTTTGACCACAACGACATTGAAGTCCTTTCCAAAAAGGTAAGCAGCGCCACCACACTTCTCCTTGCCCTTGGTCTCTGTTCTCTCGCTAGCAATCCAGCATGCTTGCTTGAAACCATGATTCTGATCGTTCAAAGAGTCCACGACAACGACGACACCAAGTGGAATGTCTCTACGTTCTTTGAGACTGAAGAGGCGGTGCTTGTCTATAGATTGGAGCAGGATGTGCAGACGGAGGAGGTGATCAGCATGGTTTTCGGGCTGAATATGCAAAACGGTAATGTTTCTCGTGGATGTAACGTGGTCGAAGATATAGCTCGACATCTCCCCAAACTTCGAGCTCTTTGCTGCAGCCTTGTCGCAATATTCCCTAAGACGGTCTAGATTAGCAGTCCACGGGCTTGGCCCCACTCGTGGCTTCGATGCGTTTGCAGTCTCCATCTCTGCGTTTGTTGTCTTTGAAGTCCTCCTTGTTCGACTTGATCGGCGTGAGGTAGAAATATCAGCAGAATTGTTGCAGCGGATCGCGGCAATGATATTGGCAGTGTTGTTGATAGTGTGGAACTTCTGGACACAACACTGCGGCCACCTGGCCAAATTTACGCAATCGAAGATATGACCGGCGGGGGTCGATATCAACAAATTTTGAGTGCCTCGTGCGCTGATGGAATTTCTTTCGAGATTTAGGTTATTGAATGATCTTTGAATGATATAGAAAGTAACCTGGGAGGCGACAACACACCATAGCCCATTAACACTGCAAAGGAAGTGCAGGTTACCGACATGGCCCGACCTCTGCTTCGAGCGAATGGTAGGCCGCCAAGTATAATACACTTGAACAGTCGAAGAGTCTGTGTCTAGCTACGGGTATGTACGGATTGTGAGATCTTTCGGGGCCCGACCTTTGACCCTTATTGTCACAATGTTTGCAACAAGTCAGTGCCACTCGTAGTATAACTAAGCTAAAATCAATATCAGCAAGTCTGGATCAATATCACATATTTCCGAAGACCCTTTTCTTTGAGGAACTCCAGAGCTAACGGTAGCTTCGGTTTGGAGACAGTAATGGCGCTGGGTCAACGAAGCCACTGTGATGCCTTTCTAGAGAATTGTAATAAGCATTTACAGTATTCTTTCATACTTTGGACATTAGTAAGCTCCCGCCGATCTCTTGATGTATTATTCATGCAGACTCGGCGTCATCAGAACTTTCAGCCACGTCTTTACCAGCAGCTCGGACAGCAGTTTTCTTCGCCTTGTCTCGCTCTCGTTTCTTTAACTTCTTGTCCCTGTTACGTTTGGCGCGTTTCATTCTCTCTGCAAGCTCTTTTTCAGCAGCGCCTACCTCTGCTGTTGCTTTCCGCTCGCGTGCTTCCACTGCCTTCTTACGAATCGCTATTCTCGTCTTTTTCCCTTTTCGCGTCTTCCTCTTGACTGTATCTGACTGCACTGAGTGGTGTTGGATAGGCCTTCCCCTAGCAAGTATCGTCGTGACGCGCCATGGCAGTGAGCAACCAGGCCATTTCGTGTGTGATTGAGCAAGCACATCCTCGCCGGAGACTGCTGTGATTTTGAGACGACGCTCTGCTTCGGGTGACAAACCGTCACGGAAGTAGTGTTCTCTCGGCCTTTCGGGATGCACGAGTCCAGCAGGTCTATTGTCGCGCGAGGGAGACTCGATGCGAATTCTAGTAGTCGTCTTCTCGGTGCTGGTCGAGGGTCTCGCGAACAATCGAAATTCAAGCTCTTCACTCTGTGGCCTGCCTCCCCCTAAATGCGCAGTTGCAGCAAACGTCTCAGTGAAATCACCGCCCAAACTCTTAAGAAATGCCTGGCCCAGTGACGGATCTGGTGAGGACGAGGGCGATGGGGAATGTGTGTACAGCTCGTCGCGACGGACTCTGTCAGTGAGTGAGTGAGTCAGTCATTCGGTCAGTCAGTCAGCTTTGAGTGTGGCTGAGGTGGAAACAGATTGCCTACCGCTTCGCATCGGGCACGTCGAACATTGTGGTTGTGTAAGCACGATGCCATGGAGTTGTCGAGTTACTCGGAGTATCCCAGGTCTTTCCTAGGTATCTGATCTAAGCCTGTTTCGGTAGAGTCACGTGATCAATCTGCCAAGCCACTTTAGATCGTGGGGGCCTGATACTTATGCATTGGGGGTCACAGCTGTAGCCTGAGTCTCCAGGAAATCAATCTGCCAAGCCACTTTGGATCAGAGATGCCTGATGTGCCTGATGTGCCTGAGTCTCCAGAAAATCAATCTGCTAAGCCACTTTGGATCAGAGATGCCTGATGTGCCTGACATGCCTGAGTCTCCAGAGAATCAATCTGCCAAGCCACTTTGGATCAGAGATGCCTGATGTGCCTGACATGCCTGAGTCTCCAGAAAAGTTCTTCCCTGATCCCTCTCTCTCACACAAGTGTCAAGTCTCAGCTGCTCAGCATCGACGCCGCGACGGAACCTCTGCGCCGTCTCTAGATTTGGGGCGCTATTTCACACCACTGACAATTCCGTCCTAGCGCTCCAAGATGTAACCATTGGCGTCAACTGGATCCTCGGCGCCTGGTGGCTCTATCAAGTCTGGCCAGGCATGGATCAATAAGTCTGGCCAGGCATGAACCAAGGGATCGTGTACGAGCCAGGCATGGAAATATTGCATGATCGACAGCGGAAATGTTTGTGATGTTTTAATACTCGGGTAGCAGTATCTTAGTCGGGCGTGTCGTGGAGAACACCATACTCATACCATACACCGATCGTGTCTTGATGCCCTTTTCCTGCTTCTCCCATCACCCTCTCATAGAAGATGATGACATAGAAGCGCCACACAACGGATGGCTCACAATGCATCTCTCGCCGAAACGGTGCCTCCAGCTCTCCTCCTCGGCTTTGACTGGGAGGGACCATCACCATCCTCATTGCGCTCACCTCACGAGAACTTCATCCGAACCATAGACTGGAAGGCCACCGCTGTAGGCCCCCCGTCGAAATGGCCCCCGCAACTCAAGGAGGGAGTCGACTTTGTGTTGGCCGACCCGACTCCCGCTGCTATCATGTGGGGGGATGACCTTACTGTTGGTTCTATCATATATGCCATTACACCCCGCTTGGGACCCTCTGATCTGACCAACGCAGATGATTTATAACGAAGGCTTTGCCGAGTTTGCAGGTGCCAAACATCCTCAACTTATGGGCAAATCTCCGAAAACAGAATATGCCGAAGTTTGGTCAATGTTTGAGGATATCATCCAGCGAGGCCGGACCACTGGGAAAGCGACAAGACACAAGGACATTCGACTGTTTCTCGATAGAGCTGGTAGCGGCTGGCTGGAGGAGTGTTTCGTAACATATACTTTTATTCCCATTATATCATCCACGAGAGAGGTTGCCGGCTTCTATCACACTGCGACCGAAACCACCAGTGCTGTGTTGTCTGCTAGAAGGACTCAGACCCTGCTTTCCCTTGGAGACTATTTGACTATTTCCCGCAGTCTGCAAGATTATTGGGATAACCTCCTCAAAGCTCTGGAAAAGAACAACCACGATATGCATTGGGCTTTGGCCTACTCGTTTGCCAATGATGGTGAAAATGATACAGGATCAGGAACATCTTCGGCCGGAAACAGTTCGCCACACCGGACTCCCAGGGGCTGTACTCTTGCTGGTGCAACTACGAAGGCAATGGGAAAAGTCCCCCTGAGTTTTGATCGCCAGGATGACAACGATGCGTTTACTCAAATTATCAAAAGATCAATGAGGTCGGGAAAGACGGAACTCCTACAAAATACTGATCTCGAACTGCCGGAGTGGATCTTCGAATTAGGCGCTGAAAGTCATGGCGAACAGGAATGTCGATCTGCACTGCTGATCCCAATCAGACCGACGACGAAGAATGAATCTGATGGAGGTACTGTAATTGGTTTTCTGTTGGTTGGCGTCGCGGCTACTCGTGGTTACGACAAGGACTTGGCACAGTTCGTTCAACTGTTCAGTAGGCAATTGGACACTTCTGCGGCGTCTATCATGCTCCTTGAGCAGGAAATACGGCGGCAGCAACAATTAACGGAACAGCTCAGCACCTCAACAAAACAGGCTCAAGAATTGGAAAGGAAGTTTAGCAGATTTGCTGATGTAAGCAACATTGGAATGTAAGTTCTGCAGCTCTCACCTTACAGTGGTCTCATGGGTTTTTGGCGGACATGAATCGACAGGACTGTTGTGCCTCTCCCACCCATACAATGCTTACTAGAATGACTCAGGTGGATAGCCAGCCCTGCTGGTGAACTTCTATACGCGAATAAAACGTGGTACGAGCAGGCGGGACTGCCGCTCAATATCCCTGGCATGAATGTCGAGAAATGGTTACCACTCATCACGGAAGCTAGTCTCGCTGAATTTGCTCCAAAATGGGACCAATTGATAAAGAGCCATCAGCCAATCACTCTGGAATGCGAGTTCAAAGCTCGGTGGCACTCGAGAGACCCGATCACCGGCCAGATGCTGGAGGGCGCGAAATGGTTCTTGATTTCAGCCTTCCCTGAATTTGCCGACGACGGTAGCCTCAAATCGGCTTGGGGCTGTAATGTGGATCTGAGTTACCAGAAATGGGCTCAACTATTGAAGGATGAAAGGCTTCACGAAATTATGGAGGCCAAACGGCAGAGTGAAAATTTCATAGACATGACCAGCCACGAGATGCGAAATCCCTTGTCTGCCATCCTACAATCTGCGGATGCGATCACCTCCACGATAGAGGAGGTCAGTGAGAAGCGATGGGGTGGGATTAAGATGGAAATCGACAAGGCTTCTGTCGATTCCATCGCGGACTCGGCATCGACTATTATGGCATGCGCTCAGCATCAAAAACGCATCGTGGATGATATTCTGACTTTGTCCAAATTGGACGCCAGCCTGCTGGTTGTATCACCAGACGAAGTCGATCCTGTTGCCACAGTGAAGCACGCGTTACAGCTACACCAACAAGAGTTCAAGACTGCCGGTGTCGAAGGCTCCATCAGCATCGAAACCTCGTACAGAGAGCTGCATGTCAAGAGGGTTTTCCTGGATCCTAGTCGTCTTTTACAAGTGCTGATAAACTTGTTGACGAATGCAATTAAATTGTGAGTAAAATGCATGCCGAGGGATGCTCTATCTCCACACTACCTATACACTCGGCTGACTTTTCAGTACTCAATATCAACCAGAGCGTCGAGTGATACTCCATCTCGGCGCCTCTGCATCGCCTCCATCGCAAGGGAAGGACGATTCTCAATGGTTCGCACCGCGCACTGAGAGCAAATTCCCTGACCTTAGTGCCGAATGGGGAGAAGGTGACGAATTGTATCTCATATTTTCCATCGAAGACACCGGTTGCGGTCTCAGTGGGGATGAGATGCAGAAGCTCTTCACAAGATTTGGTCAAGCAAGTCCCAAAACTCACGTGCAGTATGGTGTAAGTATCCATATCTTGTGCGCAGCCGAATGAGAATTGACAGGAGCGACAGGGTTCCGGACTAGGTCTCTTCATATGCAAGGAGCTCACTGAGCTCCAAGGAGGTCGTATCGGTGTCACTTCGATTCCTGGAAAGGGAAGTACGTTCAAGTTTTACCTGAAAGTCCGACGAGCCATACCTACGGACAAAGCCATTGAGGAGGCTATTGAAACAAACGCCAGAAAACTCGAGAAGGTGGTGACTATTGAAGCCGGGCAGTCGGATCACGAAACAAGTAAGGCAGTGGAGAAATTGAAGAACCCTGATTACGTTCATCCTGTAAACAAAGGAAATGAAGGCTTTTCAAACCCGGTCGTGGGGAGTCCCAAGGATGCAAAAACCCTTCATGTTCTCATTGTTGAGGACAATCTGATCAATCAGAAGGTAATGTACCCATGGTATCATGTCTACGCGGACACTAATTGATACAGGTTATGGCGAATCAGCTACGGAAGGCTTCTTGCGTCGTCCATGTAGCCGATCACGGCGTTGACGCTCTTATATTCCTCAAGAAGACCACTTTCACGAAAGATTCTGGACCTTCTGCCATTTCATTGAGTATTGTGCTCATGGACTTGGAGATGCCGGTATATTTTGTGCATAGAGGTCACGCCAGGATGATTCACTGACACATCTCCAGGTGATGGACGGCCTTACTTGCGTCCGCAAGATAAGAGAGATGCAGAAAGATGGCAGTTTCACAAGGCCAGTACCCGTCATCGCAGTGACGGCCAATGCACGGCTTGAGCAGGTCAAGAATGCAAAGGACGTAGGCATGGTATATTTCAACCGTTCAGATACCAAGTTGAATGAGATGTTGACATTCACGCAGGATGATGTTGTCACCAAACCCTTCCGCATCAAAGATTTGATCCCGCAGATGTACAATCTCATCGAAAAGGTCTCAGTCTAACATCCTTTTATCTGACCTGACCGCATCCCACAAGAGATCGATTTCTCACCGATAGGACGCCAGGATTGGCTATGTCACAATGACTACATCTAGAAGCCTTCGCACACCCTATACCAGCAGTGTCCAGCGCAAGGCACATGGCGAAGCTGACCTCAATCAAATCGATTCCCATCTCACCACGTTCAGAACGACGATACCCTATCTAGACAAGACAACGAGGAACCTGATTCTCGTACCTTGCACAGCAAAAGAGTGCAAAGAGGTAGGGAGAGAGGAGGCAGTCTATATTTTCAATGCTTCGAAAAAGACGAAGATTACTCCCGACAGATTGTATAATGATTAGACACTGTTTAATTAGATTTACCTCATGCTCAGATCTCATCATGAGACTTGTTCATCTCAAAGATCAACATATGATACGGAGGCAACTACCTCGACGCTTCGATCCGTATGACTCTGCATAATAGCTAACGGTAGCTTACCATCCTCACTCTGTGATCCACTTCCATGATTTCTATCCATCGAGAGCAGCAAACACGTTCCACATCCCACCAAGATTGCAAAAGAGAGAGGGAAGTCTTCTCTTTCTATCCCTTCGACCAGGCCAGTAGTGTCGCAGTGGAGACACGAATAGAGCCATGAGAGCTACGATAGTCGCCGCCATCGCCATGCACTTCCGCATATCTATGCACGTAGCAGTTCAAAATGGAAATTGTACTGCGCTGTACAGTGTTTGGGCCTTGCTCGCTCACATCTCTACATATTGCCTAGCGTCTCCAGTCCACCGTGACCCCCCCACCTCTCTACCACTTCCTACCCCCGTCTCGGGGTGGGAAAGAATCGGCCGAAATTGGCATAATTGAGTATACTGAAAATAGTTATCTTTGGACAAGACAGATTGAGGATTCACAAATTTACCATCTTCTAAGATAATAGGTAGTATCGGACCAAATCCTGAGACGATGAGAAGTTGATGTTGAATGAGGGATCAGGGAAGACAACTTTGTGGCTGAATTTCCGACTTGACTCTGGATCATGTCAAAGTCACGAAAATCTCTAAGGCATGTTTCAGGAGAGACAAGTAATAAAATTCTCTTTGTATATGATCTGTTCGGCTTCAAATCCATGTGCCTGGGCCTCTTGGAAGATCGAACCCGATTCGCAAGGAAGCTTGGGGGTCCATCAACAAATTTTCATGTGTAGTGTATGTGCTAGATTCGTATTGTACATCTCCTGTCTCCCATATCTCCACCCATAAGTCATTCAACGTTTAAGATCGGTGATATGGTTAAGGATTTCGCTACACTCTACAGCTGCGCTCATAGGACGTCTATAACAAGTTGTTTCTCTTTCCGCCGATTAGCTTATAACCAGTTTTACCACCTCTTCGAATCCATACTGGCATCATCACGATTGATCAATATCTGCCTATCTGTCCCATGTTTTCTTAAAGTTCACCGGCATGCGGTAAAAGCGGCATCGTCGAGTTTGACCCCTCATGGTCCTGGCTGTTCATAGCAGCATGAAACTAGACGATATGTTAGCAATAATGTCCCATTAACAATGAGCAAAATCTTACTTTGAACCCAAAATTCAACAACAATGCAACAATTAGCAAGCCGCAGATTACTACAGGTCCAAACGTCGAATCAAAATCTTTGCCGCTCCTTGTACGAATCATGCGCCCTCGCTTCATATAAATCGCCCAGCCCCAGACACCCGAAAAGATAGCAACTGCAGTATAAGCAACTGCTAAACCTCTCGCAACTTTGTTGTCAACACCAGCGGCATTGTATAGACCTAACCCGAGGGAGGCCAGAAGAACAGTAACATGCTGCCACTTAACAAAGGTACGCTGATTGGCCAACCAGACCTTCGCTTCGACACGAACAGGTCCCTGGTCTTTGATCCAGTACATCGGTTTCTGGACACCAGGTGGAAGATGCTCGTTACCAGCTCTGTGGCGTCTCGCATATTTACTCGACGAATTTTTGGAGGAGAACATTGAAAGTAGGCCATCGAACTGGGGATAGGCACGACGGGAGGCTTGAACGCCGTCATCGTCTGAGTCTGCTTCTTCAACAGCATCCTCCCTGGACGAATCTTTGGACTTGACAACACGGGTCATGTCTGCTGTTGCCTTTGGCGTCGACGCCGGTTGAAAACTTTGACTCGCTGGAGGTGAGCCGATGGGCGAGGCCTTTGCAGGCTTGTACGAGTTGCCCCTGCCACCAAAAGAGCCGCGTGCAGGGCTAGCACCGGGACCGAAGAGACTACCAACCACGAGGTCGTCTGCTGCCGCGGTTGCTTTTCGCTCCTGCTCTTCCTCAAAAGCTTTGTGTGGGTCACGACGGATGTCGGACTCGACCTGACTGAGCCAGAATGGAAAGCTGTTTACATAGTCCTCGAAAAGCTCTGCCACACCGTGAACAAATTTGGAGAACCTTGGAGCTTCCTTGACGAGATGAGAGTTCATCAGGTCCGTGATCCACTCATATTGCTTTCGGCCCCTGATCTTGATTTCGAGCAACGCGAAGGGAAAGCGATTGACTTCACCTTTGCGAATACCGGTGAAAGGATACTCCATTTGTGCATTGTCAATGTCGCTGCGGTGCCAGTCCTCGGGATCACGGCAGGGACGTTCAGAATCGATAGCGTCTTCGCGAATGAAAGCGAGATCAGTATCTAGGGAAATGCGAATGCGGTCGTCTCCGGGAATTTCAAACGCAGTGCGAGCGTAGTTGGCTCGCACCACGGGTTGCAGTTGGTTGTCCTTGATGAAGGATTGGATGTCATCCACAGATGCCTTTATCTGTTTTACTCGGTCTGACTCTGCCCCAAATCGTTCTTCGAGACGAGAAATGGTCTTCTCCATTTTGTATTCGCCATTGATGAAACGCTGGACGTATTTATCCTTAATTGGAAAGCGCTGCTCCTCACTGACATCGCCCTCTTTGATGACCTTCTTTTCGCATAGCACGTCTGGGTTGTCGGCAAGCTGTCCATACCAGCGTAATCGTAGAGAAGGGGCATCTGGCTCATGTGTGACTTTCTTTGTGTACAACGAAAACTTGGGATTGTCAAAGTAAATGGAAGTGACGGTCGGATCTGGCTCAGATCCTTGAGCTATCTTGGATGTTTGGGAGTTGTATACGAGTACGGGCAATCGGCGTAGGATAACGGTCTTGACTTCGAGGAGGTTGTCAGGGTGAACCCAGACTGGCGTGTTATCAGTTCATGCTTCTTGGATAGTCAAAGAACATGACTTACATTTATAAGATGTATATGTGTCAGAACCAGTCTGGCTGTCCGAGAACGACATGCCCCTACGATCCTTGCCATCAAGTCCTTGCCGTACAAACGAGTACATGGCAGAAAGGCGGTAAAGCATTGGCGAGTAGTCCTCGGTATTGAAGTCTAGGGCTGACAATCTTTCTCGTAATAAAGGTCGTATCCTGTATGACGTCCCTCTCCTTCGATCGTGCTTCTTTCCAGCCTTGAAAAAGCCAGTATAGTTGAGGCGAGCATATCGTTGAAGTTCACTGGTTTCCTTCGTGATCTTGTCGAGCTTCGTCATGACGTCCTCCATGGTCTTTCTTCGCTCCTCGTCCGGGAGGGTAGTGGACTTGGTCTCTTCGGTCCTGGCCTCGCCATCTTCGACTTTGACGCCCACACCTAATGGCTCCAGCTTCTGCTCGCATTCCGTCGTCTCTTCCTTGAGGCGTTGAATAGTCTCCGCGTGGAATTTGTGTACTTTCTCAAGCTGCACGTTGATCAGCTCCTCGACGAAGGCCTCCTCATCCTCCTCAGTCCAGTCGTCTTCCTCCTCGTTGGATTGGGTGGAGCCAGCAGTGGAAGGATCTTCCCGTAGGAGCTTTTTGAGCTTATCGTAGTCGATGTATTGATCTTTCCACGGTGGATATATGGACGTCTTGAGTGTCTTGCCGTAGCGCATATTGAGGGGATTCAATTGGGTCAATTGCAATTGTTTGTTGGCAGTGGGTTTGTTGATGTTCGGATCTGGATCTGGATCTGGATCCGGGTCAGAGCAGAGATTGTTTGGCAGCTCGGCCTTGCCGTGATCCCCACGATTCCCCGGGCCCCCCGGTGCCTCAGGTCACTCCAGTGACGCCGTCACCAGGCCACCAGGCCACCAGGCCACCAGGCCACCAGGCCACCAGGCCACCAAGCTACCAGGCTACTTATCGTATCATTCGAAAGCCATCCCGACCCCTTCCTTCAAAAACCATGCCAACACAAGACTCTCTAGCTGTGTCACCCGCAGAACTCATCTCTAACTTGAAAAGAGTGCTGCTTGACCTCCTTAAACATCCATACCCTGAAGTCCCCTCACCTCCCGATGTGCCGAAACGAGCCTCTGTAGCCTTGATAATTCGAATCCAGCCAAACTATACCCACTGGCCCCCTTGTGAAAAAGATGGAGCTGGATTCAACGAGCAATCGCAGTTCATATCCGTCCAAGACAGAATCAACACCTTTTTCGAGCAGGATTGGGTGCAGAATGGTGATCCTGAAGTCCTGTTTATCAAACGCGCCGCCAGAGTAGGAGACAAGTGGACCGGCCATATTGCATTTCCGGGCGGTCGACGCGATCCAGAAGACGCCGACGATCTAGCAGCTGCTGTAAGAGAAGCCTGGGAAGAAGTTGGCATTGATCTGTCTGGAGAAAATACCATTGCCTCGGGAAATCTGTCTCAGCGAATTGTGACTTCTGCATGGGGGAAAAAAGCGTCAGCATCTGACTTTCCTTCTTACGGTCTCATGTCTCCTTTGGCTAACGGCCGTAGACTCATGACCCTCTGTCCATATATCTTTCTCATTACATCCCACGAAATACCTCCACTGAAGTTACAGCCTACCGAGGTTGCCAGTACTCACTGGGTGCCATTGCGCGCTCTGTTATCACCAGCTCAGCGTACATATTGGTATCAAGACGTTACTACGCGAACGGCCAGAACAGACTTCGATCTGGAGAAGTGGTTCCACCGGTTCGCATTGGGCAAAATGATGTTCGCCGCAGTTAGACTTATCCCATCTGAGAGCAAGTACTGCTCGACCATTGCAGAATTTATGCCGGAAGAACCAATGCGGAATGAACCTCGCAGGTCGAATATCACGATACCACTATACGGAGCAAGCTGGCATAAGCCTCGGTCACCTGTTGATTCCCCTCTGCTTCTTTGGGGGCTCACCCTCGGGGTGGTTGGTGACTTTCTGGACATGTTGCCACCTCAGAATGCGCTCCAAATTTGGACATATCCTACATTCACACAGTTGGATATACGCTTCATACTATGGGTAATGTCTTACCGATTTCGCAAGCGGAAACAAAAGGAGCTGGAAGATGGTATGACGGCAATGCCTGCTGCAGAGCTTGGGTCTGATTCTGTCGCTCTAAGAGATGATCCTGATTTGCAGCCGGGTGAAGGCCGAATGGAGGGCATGGGACTAGGGAGATATTACGGCCGATTGGCACAAGACCAGAAGGGCTCAAGGTCAAGCGCTGTGGGAGTGCTGCTTGGAGGCTACTATGAGATTATTCACAAAGCTATATTTGTAAGCTTCGCAACGAGACTATCTATTATTTCAACCATTGGGTACTTGACTTGGACGAAGCTATTGAGGCGGAGACTTCTAGGGTAGGAGATGGGAATGAAATTTGAAATGCAGAAGTTCAACCTGATCGAATCCTTTTAACAATGTAACAATGACTCTCCTTTGTAAGCACACAATCTTCTGTGCGTTTCCCGGATTCCATGCCACTGCAGTGCTTGCCCGAGTAGAACTACGGCGGCATATTAGTAGGCCGAGGGAGCGAACCCCTTCGGCTGAATGGCGACCGACGTGGGGGCTCGCTATCAAGCGCTGATCGATATTCGTTAGTAAATGCAGGTGGTCTGCACCCAATGCCCTTGGAAGCATGCATTTCAAACTGCTCCTCCATCTTCTTGCGCCCATCTCCGTCTCTGTAATACCACCGAGAGCATTGTCGGTCGGCCTTTGCGCTCTACCCGCCTGGATTTAGCTGCTTTGTTTGCATTTGATACGCCATTCAATTGACAGACTCATTGCCGTCTCTGAAGTTCGTGAAACCATGGCCAAAGTATTCAGTTATGATGAAGGTAGGAAGCCAAGGCATGCAATTGGGTTATATGCCAGGCTAACAAGGCTGAACGAATAGTATCGTCTCACAACTCACCACAAAGCTGCTGGGTCATCCTCTACAACAAAGTCTACGATGTCACCTCATTCCTCCCAGAACATCCCGGCGGCTCAAAGATAATACTCAAGCTCTCCGGTACTGATGCAACAGAAGAGTACGACCCAGTACATCCTCCAGGGACCCTCGAAGAATCCCTCCCGGCCTCAGCATGTCTAGGAACCGTCGACATGGCCAGCCTTCCCAAAAAGGCCGAAGCAACAGCTACTACCTCAGATGAACCTCTCATGGATGTACAAGACTGCCTCAACTTGGATGAGATCGAGGCGTTGGCCACGAAAAAGATATCGAAGAAGGCATGGGCATACTACTACTCGGCGGGCGACGATCTCTTCTCAAAGCACTTCAATAACTCAGTCTACAAATCCATCCTCCTTCGCCCGCGAATTTTCGTCGATTGTACAAAATGCGATCCTTCAACCACCCTCCTCAAATCTTTCAAAGTTGGCATACCGATCTTCGTCTCGCCCGCAGCGATGGCACGACTCGGGCATCCAGACGGCGAACAAGGCATCGCTCAGGCGTGTGCCAAGTTTGGGGCTTTACAAATCATTTCGAACAATTCTAGTATGACGCCTGAACAGGTTGTTGCAGGAGCACCGGCAGATCAGCATTTTGGATGGCAATTATATGTTCAAGATGATCGACTGAAATCAGAGAAGATGATGGAGAGAATCCACAAGTTACCGAACGTCAAGTTTATCTGCCTGACGCTTGATGCGCCTGTCCCTGGCAAACGCGAACACGATGAGCGGGAAGCACAAAATGTTGGCGCCAAACTACCGAATCCGTCGGCTCTCAAGAAAGCCGAGGAATTTTCTGATGCTGAAGGAATTGGGGGAAGTGGTGCGGTAGGTAAGGCGCTCTTCGCAGGAACTGCACCAGACCTTACATGGAAGACCACTTTGCCTTGGTTGGCCAAACATACAAAATTGCCGATCGTGTTGAAGGGCATACAGACGCATGAAGATGCCTACCTAGCATCCCTCTACGCACCACAGATCCAGGGAGCTATCTTGAGTAACCATGGTGGTAGAGCTTTGGACACTGCCCCGCCGTCGATTCACACTCTCATTGAAATCAGGAAATATGTGCCTGAAGTCTTCGATCGCATTGATGTGTGGATCGATGGTGGTATTAAGCGAGGTACTGATGTGGTCAAGGCTCTTGCTCTAGGTGCCAAGGCTGTGGGACTGGGTAGGGCTGCGCTTTTTGGTCTTGGTGCCGGTGGGAGGGAGGGTGTGGAGAGGACGCTCGATATTCTCAAGTCAGAGACAGAGACGTGTATGCGTCTTCTCGGTGTTGAGAAGGTGGAAGAGCTTGGTCTGAGACATGTGAATGCGAGAGCCGTGGAACGCGATGTCTTTGCTGGCGAGGCCGGTATTGAGAGGTCGCTTTTGGATAAGCTGAAGGCGAGGTTGTAAGACTTTGGCTCTTGGTAGAAGCGCTTACGAAAGAATACGTCTCACGACAATATAAAGCACCATTTGTTACCAAGATGTTGCATTGGTCTCTTCATCAGCCCTTGGGTTTGCCGAGAGTCCGAGGAATTTCAACCTCCTGCGATCGACCTTCATGGCTCATTCCCGGTATATCACTGAAGCTAATTGAGGCCGTGGCTCACATGCGACTTCACTCAACATTCCACCTAAATCCCGTATTTTTGCACTCTAATCTACAATCCCGTACAAGTCCATTCCTAAAGACTTGGCTACCAGCGTGGGTCGTTACAGCTGACAGGCACGCGCATTCTTTCGTGTATTGACCGTGCTAAAGTATCCCAGAGGCCTTGTTCGTACATTCTCTGCTCTACATGCCAGCCTGTTGCTAAAGTACGGAGACATACAAGGTAGGATCTTAGCCTTTCAAAGCTTCCATTCTCATCACTTGCACTGGTTTCCTTTACAGCACTCTTGGAAATCAAGACCTTTCTCTCTGGTGTCTCCCCCCTATTCAGGACTTCTCGTCTCACCACGACCTGGTACGAACGCGAGATATTTCGAAATGCTCATACCCAACTCCACCTCGATCCTTTCTGGGTTACTGTTGGTCGTCACGGTAATCCGTCCTTTCCGTTTATATCCCGAGTCATCCTAACTCTCTCCATACAGGCCACAGCTGCACCTCTTATTTCTGACAACGACGACACCAGCGTCACTGCAACGAAGCGATCGATTCTGAACGGAAAACCGCCATATACTGTGCGTTTGTATGTTGAGAAAGTTGCTACCACGATTGAGACCATCACATGTGACAACTACGAAGAGTTATTTGACGAGCTTCTGAGGAGGAACGAAAATTGGGAGAAGGAATGGCCGGGGTCTTTTGGGTGGATCAACAGCCATATCCCGAAGAAAGGCACAGGCAAAGGCAAACGATCCGTGCAAGCAGCGGAACGAGAGGTTCACCCCGTGCAAGTCTTCAAAGATGGCCCCATTGAGAGAATCGAAGCGTTTTCAGACAAGGAACTTCATGATGAGGTTTTGAAACTGAATCCCAACCACGACAAGGAGTTTGATGATCTGCAGCAGAAATGGCCTGACACTGTCCCAAACTTTGGCCACAAACGCTCGATTCTTCCTTTCTCAGTACCTCCTGCCACGCTGCCTCACGGTCATCCAGATTATGTTTACGGGCCCGAAAACGAAGATTATGGCTTCGAAGAACGAACACTTGGCACCTTGGACGCCGACGTCGAAGCCTCTCGCACCAACAGACGCGCCACCAAGATCAACAAAGGCTATGATGGCTGGGAGGCAAAGCCATCTTGCAACAAAGACTCGTTCGGTGGCAAAGCAGATTACAATCACATCAATGAATTGATGGATACATTGTTGATGCAAAGTGGGAAGCCAAAGGTGGGAGCGGGACCGAAGACATGTGCCATAGCTGGTTGTAAGGATGGGAATTCGATTTGGTTTTGTAATGATGTGAGTGCCATCCTTGCCTTCCCTCATATCACATTCGACTCTCAACAAAAACTCCCATTCCTTTGAAGAAGAAGGATTCACTGACCTGCCCTCAGACGAACCAGGATCTTACCATCGGTTCTTATTCTGAAATTCAATACGCTGCGCGGATTATTCGTAATAATTGTGCTACCAATAATAGGGGCACTAACACTTTGTATTCGGGACAGGTGTTTACGACGGATCAGAGTTGGAATGTCATTATTAGGGGTGGGTGTTAGGGGTTCTTAAGCGGATGATGGTCTCTAGACTTGGGTATATAACAATTTGATACAAGATACAGCCCTGGGAATGATGGTCTCTAGAGGATATATATAAGATAGGTATAGCCCTAGGAATGGTATCTCTAGACTTAGGTATATAATAATCTGATATAAGATACAGCCCTGGGAATGATGGTCTCTAGAGGATATATACAAGATAGGTACAGCCCTGGGAATGATGGTCTCTAAGATACAAGATGCAAATACAAGCCTGAGAAGGAGAATGATGATTGAGAATTGATGGAAGGTTGAAGTCATGGCGAGTCGTTTGTAGTTCTATTCCAAGCAAACAAGTTGAAGGTTGAAGCCACCTTGAGCTTGACCTTGGAGCTTGGAGCTCCACCTCGAGCTTCTCAAGGGATGCTCGTTTCTTGCACCACCACAAGATCCTCCAATGCCATCATGAAATTAAGAAATCAATCGCCATCGTCCTGCCCGTCTCTCCTTTCCTCTCTCCTCCTCCTCCTCATCGCCCCTCTAAGCTCCGCGTCCACCTCGGAACCCACCACCGTCGCCGACATTGAGCGAGCCTCCAATCAATCATTACTATGGGGTCCTTACCGACCAAACCTCTACTTTGGACTTCGCCCCCGTATCCCAGAGTCTCTGTTGATGGGCCTCTTATGGGCGAAGGTCGAAGACTATCAATCTGTCCAACACAACTTCAGACATACATGCGAACAACATGAGGGCATGGCCGGCTATGGATGGGAAAGATATGATCCAAGACACGGAGGTGTGCAGACAATACATGATGCTGGTAATCAAATCGACATCACCACTAGCTTCTTCAAAGAGACGGGTGAGGGAAGTGGTGACAAGGGCGGGAATTGGGGCGTGAGGATCAAGGGAGTTCCTAGGGCGGACGCGCCTGAGGACTTGAAGAGCACCATTCTTTTCTATGCGAGCACAGAGGGACACGGTCTTAGCAACAGACTTGAGGTCAAGAACGTGGATCAACTACAAAATGGGGGGTTTGACGGCGATGTTGTTTTACAAGGAGAAAATCTGGGTCTGGGAGAATACAAGATTGTTATCAAAGGCGACGAAGGAACAGACAACAAGCATCCAAGCGTCACACATCCAAGTGGCTCGGAGAAGGATCTAGGAAAGACAATAGTCAAAAGTTCGACTGTGCCTGAAGAAGCTATTTGGCAAGCAAAGCCCATCATGTTCGCCATGCTCAAAGAGCAGATCGACGCGTACATCGAGAAGTACACCCAAGAGAATCCTCCTCCGCCTTTCCAGTTTTATACCCTCAAGTCCGAGGCTGGGCCTGGTAATGTACACTTTGTACAAAAGGTCTTCGAGGGCGCATTTGAGGTATGCATGTTCATGTTCAAGATGTTTGCGCGCAACTAACTACATACCGCTAGTTTGACGTCTTGTTCTCTTCATCTGCTGCCACGAGTGAGCTTGCCTCGTCTGATCTATCAAAGGGCATCTCCAAGATCGTGAAGACGTTCGACGCAAGATTTGACTCGATATTCAAACCAGCCGCACCATTCAACTCGGAAAAGTATCTCGAATTCTCTAAATCGCTCTTCTCCAATCTACTTGGTGGTATTGGGTATTTCCATGGCAACTCCAGAGTCGACCGCTCTTATGCCCCAGAGTACGAAGAGGACAATGAAGGGTTCTGGGAGGAGGCTGCGGAAGCCAGAGCACGGGCTGACGTGAAATTGGAGGGGCCGAATGAATTGTTTACGAGCATTCCGTCCCGCCCATTCTTCCCACGGGGTTTCTTGTGGGATGAAGGCTTCCACTTGATGCCTGTCGTGGACTGGGATGTTGATTTGACGTGAGTTCTGATCCCTTCATAACACAAGCAAGCAGACTTACTGAAACAAACAGACTGCAAATTGTCAAATCTTGGTTTGCCCTTATGGATGAGGACGGTTGGATCGGTCGCGAACAAATCCTAGGGGCTGAGGCGAGGTCCAAGGTTCCCGAGGAGTTCCAAGTTCAGTACCCACACTACGCTAATCCACCCACGCTATTCTTCATCTTGTCCGCTTTTGTCGACAAGCTCACTGAGGCTGCTCCGTCCTCGAACGATGCAGAGTACTCACCTCAACTGCTTAACAAAGACGTTGCCACATCCTATCTCAAAGAGCTATACCCATTGCTGAAGAGACATTACAACTGGTTCCGCAAGACCCAACAAGGTGACATTTCATCCTACGACCGCAAGGCCGGGAACGCCAAGGAGGGTTACAGATGGCGTGGACGCACACCCCGACACATCCTGACATCTGGGTTGGACGACTATCCACGTGCCCAACCACCGCATCCGGGTGAGCTGCACGTTGATGCCATCTCATGGGTAGGCCTCATGGCCACCTCCTTACAGAAGATTGGCTTCTTCTTGAATGAAAAAGAAGACGTAGAGACATACACCAAGCAACTCACAGGAATCCGAAGCAACATCGCTGATCTTCACTGGAGCGAGAAAGATGGCGCGTTCTGTGACGCCACCATTGATGAGTTCGAAGAAAACTCACTTGTCTGCCGTAAAGGATACATCTCCCTCTTTCCCTTCATGCTTGGTCTTCTCGACCCGGCCACTGATGGCGACAAGATCGCCAAGATCCTTGCTACGATTGGCAACAAGGAAGAACTATGGTCGGAACACGGTATTCGTTCTCTCAGCATCGCCGATGAAGCTTATGGTACCGATGAGAATTACTGGCGATCCCCTGTTTGGATCAACATGAATTACCTTATCGTCGCGCGTTTGTTGGCTCTGGCGCAAGACCCAACTGCTGGATCTGATAACAAGAAGACCGCTACAAAGCTTTACACAGATCTAAGGATCAACCTCGTCGAGACAGTCTACAAGAGCTGGAAGGATACTGGCTTTGCATGGGAACAGTACAACCCTGAGACCGGTGCTGGACAGAGGACACAACACTTCACAGGCTGGACGAGCATGATCGTTAAAATTTTGGGCATGCCAGATCTCAGCAAAGGCGACGCAAAGGTGAGAGACGAGTTGTAGTGGTAAAGCAACCAAAAGAGGTGAATGAACAGGACACGACGGAGGTTTTTTCCAAGACCCTTTTGATGTGCGAAAACCAGTCTGTTACCTCAAGGCGCCAATTCATGTCGTTCAGTAGCTGGCGCATCTCGCCGTTGAATCGCCAGCCATTTATCGATATCGATCCAAAGGTGAGGATCTCGATGTCGAGACGTAGTGCCAAGCGGGCATCGCTTTTAGGTGTGGGATCAGAATACCTCCGGTAGTCGGTTGGACAGAGTGATATGAGCCGGTCAATAGCTTTACCGTAATACTAACGTTAGCACAGCATCGCAGAGTCTAATCGACCGTTAGCAATCATCACCAGCTACGAGTTTAGAAACCTTAGCACAAAAATCTCCACCAGCTATGATTCGTTATCCCGTCGTTCATCACAGCCAATTAGGTAATTGAGAAAAAGTCGAAAGTAACCACCTCGAGCTGTTTCCTTCGCTCTATTTACGACATTCTTCATGAATCTCAAAGCCATCATTCTTGCCCATTTCCAACATGCTATCCAAACCCCTAGCCACATTCACCCGGGGCTCCCCACTATCCCCCCGAGACGCAGGAACGAGCCTCCTCATTACTGATCTCCTCAACCTAGACCTCGAAATCCAAAACATAACCAAAGCCGCCAATGCACACACAGGTGGCCCAGCAGCATACCAACCCATCCGCGACTCCTTTGTTCGAGTAAACAGAACAAATCGCATTGCATACTATGATGTCAACTCCCGTCGCATCTGCTCATTCAGCGGTCGACTACGAAAGGAAAGAGATGAGTTGTTATCCATGGACATGTACTCGCGCATATCAAGAAGTATCTGGCCATATTGTCGCACTCATCGTTCCATACAGATCAGTACTCATTCTGTAACACCTTCTTGAGCACCCCAGTCTCGGCCTCATATTTCTCGATCTTGGCCTGACTGCTTTGAACTTTGTTCAGCAGCCACTGAATGCGAGGCGATACCTCCCATCCCCTTGTAGGAAGTTTACCTAACAATAAGAGTTCATTCTCGCATTTATCAATGCTGGCGCTCTCTATCTTGATCAATTCGCTCAAGATGGCCATGTCGAGTCGGCTGCTCAAAACGGTATCTTCGGTCAATCTCTTGAAAGCAGGGAGGTAGACAGGCTTGCCGGGCTTGATGCTTTGTGGCCGACCGTTAGGCGATACAACAATGGAGATAAGTTCAGCTTGCTCGAGAGCTTGCAAAACCGCGTCTCCGTTTGATTTGAATGTATCTGATAGCAAGACTTCATTGTAGCGAAGTGCGCCGCTTTCGTTGGCAGCTAGTTGTTTGATGAGAAGCCAGGCTTGTTCGGGACTCCATTTACGCTGACCGCCTGTGGTTTCCTCTTGACCAAAAAGGTACATCTTTAGAATTTCCGAAGAGGACTGCTCCACAATTTCCCGGATGGCCTTTCTAGGTGTCTCTCCCGTCTTCACGCGACGAGCCAGGAACTCAAGATCGGTGAGACGACCTCCGAGAGCATCAATGGATTCGTCAAGCTGAGCTAGATCGCGACGACGCTGAGAGGGAGTAAGCTTCTGGCCGGGGTTGTCGGGATCATCACTTAGGTCGCCTTCGCTATCCAGGTGAGAAATGACGTATCTCTTTGCTGCTGATGGAGAGGCGTCGCTGAGACTGAGCTGGCGGAAAACGCGACCTGGCAGAGCTTTGCTGAGAGATTTCGAGAACGAGACGTCGTTTGTGAGGAAGATGACGTGAGCAATGTTCATCGTCGTCAATTGTGCGGCCCTAAGCTGTTAGCATAATCTCCAAAACTATCTTTCTCAAATATGGCTTACCATTCTGCAAGTTTGTCATATACGATTGGGTTCTCCTGGCTCTTATGTAGGAAGTTGTCGACAACCACGACAGGCCTCTTCTCTGGATGAGCTTCGAGATACTCGTCGTCAGAAAGTCCCGCATCCTTGTCGTCCTTTTGGCGTCCGTCTAGCGCAACCTGCTTCAACGCAGTCGCAGTATTGTTCCAGATCTTGGTAAGTTGAGTCTCCAAAGTCTCCGAGAAACCAGTTTTGACGCCCGTAGTGCCTTGCGCTGCGAGATCGATCATTCCACTAATGCTGTTCATCCATGAAAACACTGGACGGTAGTGTACTTGTGCAGCAGCAGCATTGATTGTCGCATTGTCACCACGAGCTTCCTGGATAGGTTTGCAGTCGATGATCAATTTGTTGCGCCGATGCTTTAGAGCTTGATCAACGACCAGCTCTCGCTTGCCAGAGCCTCGTGGCCCTTGTATTATTATGAACGTATCGGCAGACTCCAACAGCCAATTCTGAATCTGTGTGATATTCCCCTTCCTATCATCCCATATTACGTCCATGGCAATATCATCCGCATCTTTCTTGTGGAACGAGAGGATATCAGTAGCCTGAGCTTTGAACCAACGATAGAACCGGTTGTTCGTCAGATCGTAAGCTCTTGTGACGTGTGCCTCGATGAAGAAGGTTCTGATTGGGTCAAATATCGCGATACTGAGAGCTGCGACAAGAGCTGCAACGATTGGAATGATGATCCTTGGATGGCCGAAAATCCAGTCTTTGGCCCAATTCGTTTTTGCTTTCGGTTCGTAGCTGAGACGCAACACTGTTCCGGATTTACCACCTCCCTCAGCTTCAGTGACTGTAAAGCCATGCAAGCAGTTTTTCGCCATCACACTTCGTCTTGCCCTCGCAAAATCGAGATGCGCGTACCTCGGCAGAATCTTCGAGTCCTGTGGTTCTGGTATGATGTCTAAGAGCTTCCCGTACGGTCTGAAGAAGCTATACAACTGTTCTTGAGACAGCTCTGCAGCCTCGCCGCCAGGTGTCGTGGGCAAGAACTCCACTTTGAGTCGAGTACATGGTAGTCGGTATAAATCTTCGACCCAAGGCTTTCCTTTTACCAGACCAGCACGCATCCGATCAAATGGGTTCCACCATGGCTTGGGTCTCTCTTTCTTGAGAAACTCTCTCAGAGTGGCTTCAACATCGGACGCAGCAACTCCAGATCCGTACGTGAACTTCACGAAAGCTCCGCCCTCTTTCAGGCGAGGCAGGACTTCGGTAACGGTGATTGGTGCTTTCGAGCTCTGGATGATATTCATGGGATCTGATTTGGCGAAGCTGGGACTGTTCACTTTCTTGACGAGGTCCTGTAATTGTAATTCCGTTTGCCATGGCAATCTGAGCAGCCACTGCAACCGAAGTGGAAAGACATCTAGGCTTGATTAAGACCCATTTTCCAAAGCAAGAGATTACAACTGACTGTCGAAGAAAAGAATGCCTTCATCTGTGTCGGTCTTGATATGGCCAGTTTTGCCCTCTCCGGCTTCGAGAGATGCATATCGGGCTCCAAACAACAGCTTTTGGGGCTTCCGAAACGCAGTTCTTGATCTACTAGGAGCCTGTAAGCTACAGACCGTCCGTGTTGTTGACACGAGCTGGAGGGAGATCATACAGCGGTGGAGTCGAGAACGGAGGCAGTCCTGTGGCGCAGGATCGGCCGAATCTTGTGATAGTGGCGATGCTCAGACTGAACATATTGGCAAGACGATGGCCTTCAGGCCGATAATGGTGTTTTCATGTCTCGGGGCGAGAATCCGTCGGGTGTGAGGTTGTTCATCCTCAACCCCAAGTCAATCCCACCTTGAATTTCGACGAGCTATGACGCACTTGGGGCGCGTCGTCCCAATCAGGATGGAAAAATACTCGTATGATACAGAGTAAACACTTGTACGATATAGAGTAAACACTCGTATAACACAGAGTAAACACTTGTATAACACAGAGTAAACACTCGTATAATACAGAGTAAACACTCGTATGAAACAGGCTAAATAAATACTCGTACTCGTACTACCAATATACCATCCATTCGGACATCGAATGAGTCCGTTTCTGTAAGTAGACAGCGACATGCTTGGCCATGCACTGGACTGATACAGAAAATATACCGGATGGACTGGCCAGCATTATCAAAGCAATTTCTCGACCCGAACACAGGGAGTCTGTGGTAGTAGTAAATACACATTTCTGACCCAATGTGCCATCTAACATCCTCTTCCTCTCCGTGCATGATTCATTCGATCCCTGAAAGCGTTACCGCGTCCTGCACCGCGTGTCATGGCAGGGCTGCTGCCCACGAAAGAACTGCTTCCGAGCATCTCGCTGTCTTCGCTGGCAAGACTTCTTCGACCTCGTCCATCACTCCGACCTAGACTCCGTCTTAATCTTCCATTACCGAGCCCTTGTACCCTCACATTCATCTCACTTTCTTCCTCGCCTTCGGTACTGTCATCTTCCTCCTCAGTATCAGTATGCTCGTAACTTCCGGCCTCCGGAACATCTTCGTCGAGATCCCTCTCTTCGCCAATCTCCATGCCCAAATCCCGTTGGTCTTGTAATCTTCCAACAAGCTCGGCGTCTTCCATTGCCAGCATCACCTGTCCATCTCCATCTACAGAGCCCTCAAGTAAAGACTCCTCGTTGAACGTAACTTCGCCCTCGTGATTCTGAAGTATACTTGTCTCAGTATACTCGTCAGCGTCACTGACATCGTCACTGTCATCGTCGTCATCGTCGTCATCGTCGTCCAGATCCTCCAGGGCATCGGCGTCAGGAACGTCGTCATCTAGATCACGCTCTTCTTCCTCCTCTTCCTCGCCCTCTTCTCCCTCGTTTGGCAAGCCATTTTGCGCAGCGGCAGCTTGCTGCATCTCCAACATGACTGCTTCCCTCCTGGCCAGTTCCATCTGTTCTTTCATTTCGGCCTCCTCGTCCATGCGCGCTTGGTATGTTTTTGCGATTCCAGGTGGCCGTATCCATCCTGCTCCAAATTTCGCCACGTTGTCTTTATGCTTCTCATGTTTGGCCTCCTCCTGTAACAATCGGGCGAGCGGAGTCAAAGGTTTGTAACCGTGGTGGTGAGACGCATGGCTTCGGCGAGTAGGGTTGTTCTGGTTGTTTGGCTGGTGTTGCTGAGAGATTTCTGGAGGAGGGATATGTTGGCGCCGTGGCATCCAACGGTCCTACTGTCGTTAGGGCGTATAGATTGGAGTTGTAGTGAAAGACGTACGGCGTGAGGTACTACAAGGGGTATTGAGAGCATGGTTTAAGTAGCTTGGATATGATGGTGTTGATTGCCTGCGAATACGATTTATAGCTTTGTCCTCATTTGGAGGCTCATTTGGAGGTCAGAAGCGCAATGCTGTGTTTGTTGTGTAATCCGTTGTTAGTATCTAAACAGGTGAGGCTCGAAGATGAGGCGCCCGGAGACGGAGAGAGCCACCCGGACCACTATATAAGGCTGAACCTCAAGCTGACAAGGCATCATAAGGCACCTCCAAACACAAATCATCTCCTCTCAACCATCCAAACCCTGCCTCGTACAATCGAGTCCAGTAACAACCTTCTCGTCTTTATCGACTTCGTTATTCGTTTCACCTTCCAATCCTACCCAAGTGAGGAAATGCACTCTGTACTGCGTCTATAATAAATAAATGGCACAATATCGACGCCCGACCGGCACACGTCTCTTCATGATGAATACATATATCCACCAAGGACTTGGTTCAAAGCAGCTCTCTCAATTCAATATAAGATACATCAAAATTTCGATAAACTTGTAGACAAATCAGTCGGCTACCGTGTCAGACATTTAGCGATGTTGATCATAGTTTGTCATTCTTCGAAGATACTTCAAGTTCAATTGTACGAACACACACATACACACAATATACAAGCAGAGTTACCTATTCATTTCATTACCATACCGACGTGCATGCACAACGACTAAAGCCACGTCAACACCACGGAAACGCTGTCAGGCTTCTCACTAAGCTACAGCTTAATCAAGCCCGATTTGATCAAGTTCCTATCATCCTGCTCTTGACCAGCCTGTAGATAGTGCCAGGAAACGAAGCGTGACAACTAAGCGCTAGATACAACACGAAAATTCTCTTTGGTGTCGTAGCTGAGACCTGTCGGTATTGGTATAGGTGATTAAGAACTGGGTTTGAACCAGCTTGGCGCCACAAACGTTGCGAAATGATGGGGTTGGTGCACCAGAATCGAACGATTGATGCATATCGTATGCGCCTAATGAGAATGTCCTGATCGAGGCAGTCCATATCCATCTCAAACATACATGCAACTGGCAGTCCCGCGTGGACTCGGACTTGGTATAAGCATTCTCGGCTTCCCTGCCACGGTGAAGTTCCCAATTCTGTGCCCTTCGATAATACCTGAAGTCGAAACTAGCACTACCTGCTAGAGACTGATATCGATAAATTCCGGAGATCCTCTTCTCTAAGATGACTTAAAATTGATCGATGTCAATCTATATAGAGTTGAGTTGCTTTGGAAGCTCACTGATTTGCGCGTGCTGCTGCAAGTATCCGCGGATACTGGCAAATTTATTGAAGATCCCAGCGGGTTAGTCCGACCATTGTTGTCGAGGGCAAGCTCGAGGGCACAAGGTATAGTATCGTAGTAGTATATATAGAAGATACCTACCTATAGTATATAACTTCCGGACTCGCGGAGATAGGACTGAATACTCGGAGTAAGGTAAGCAAGTCCCGAGGTCTGTGGCTTGGCCTAGAACTACTGGTAAGGTATGGCAGCAAGGCTGCATTTCAACCTTGAAACCACCAGCAATAATAAGCTTCAGACGCTATCATTCATTAGGTCTAGTTCCAGTTCCAGCTGTACTCTGTAGCCAATGATGCAAAGTCTGGACTCTGGACTCTGGACTCTGGACTCTGGACTCTGGACTCTGGACTCTGGACTCTGGACTCTGGACTCTGGACTCTGGACTTGGACTCTGGACTCCCTCTCGTACATGCAAGTACTTCCACCGACACGGCCTTTGCAACGCCTTTTGTTCCTCAACCCTCACCCATCCTCACCCACCCCCTGAGCCGCTACATGGCCAGGGCAGCTACGGTATTATACCTCCGTGCCGTTGGATTCGTCATCATCTGGCGTCGAGCGGCTGAAGTCTGGCCCTCACATAAATTAATTTCATCCTCCTTCTGGATTAGCAGCGACGAGGGCATATAACCATAACCATACCCTACCATATATCGCCCAAACCACTTCGTTTCCAATCATTTCCCGACTTCGAACAGATTCCTTTCTTCACCAATTCAATTCCTCTCTGTGCCCGCTTCCACTTTCTCACCGCAGCAATCCAGTTTCCCAAATCTTCATTTTCGCTACAATGAGATCCACAATTCTTAGCCTTCTCGCCCTCTCCACCCTCGCTCTCGGCCTTCCTCAGTATCCCCCTTTGAGATATTCAGGCCTAGATGAAAATCCTCTACTCGCAGACCGAACTGCTCCTTCTGCCCCAAGCAACACTCCGTTGAACACTGTGGCACTTATGGCTGGCGCAGCTACGAGAGTCGTAGACAGCCAAAGACCGCTACATACGACAGTCCTCATGGCTATGGCCCATTCTAGGCTCCCAGCTTCGCCATCCATCACGCCAACAGCCTCGCTGCCAGAGTACAAGGATGATTTATGAAGGGAGCCTCTGGATAAAACGTTCCGAGGAACGACGCGTAATTGAGATGCAATTGGGACATCACCGAAGTAACTCGCAGTTGGCATCATTTGATCCCGCTCAGCTTCGTAAGAACTTCTTCTTCTTCTGCTTCCTGTAGTAACATCTATCAGCTAACACTCGTTAGTCTCCCCTTTTCCGCTCTACCATGACAGATCTCACCCAGCAAACCATTTGCTACGCGTAGAGAGACTTTGTGCCCATGCATGAGCCGAACAAACAATCACCGCTCTTCGCATCACACCGTACAACGTACAAGAAGTCATGTCACATTCGAGAGAGCTCCGGATAATACCAGCCGTGCTACCCGCGAGATAGGTGTCCCCACGTTTTATGTAATCTTGACCCTCAAAGACGAGTACTATTTGGTTATGCATCTATTCCAAGTATGATTGCGTCGGGAAGGGATCGGAAGATATGGCAGGAAAGTAGTACTCTGATGGGCACTGGTATTTTTGTTTAGAAGACGGATCGGAACCGTTTCTGGACGAGTGACATGAGTAGTGACTCAATTACTACTCCAAAGAATCCACCAAGTTTTGCATCTTCCATATCCCACTCGATTTCTATTGAAACTTCCTTCCCAATTTACAAACTTTCCGGCAAAACCACAAGGTTCTCAGTGCGATCGCTCCAGACACGCTACTCCCAATACGACATCAATGTCAATGTCGTTGTAATAGTGTAGGAGTCGGATGTAGAATGGAAAGAATGGGATGCCGAGCTGGAAGGCTCCCCACGATCGTGAGAATGAAGACCACTGCAGGAAGAAGGCAGTCGTCAAAAGATACAGATCGCACTGAATTGAAGTTACCTTACAACGAAAGAAAAAGCCCTCCCTATTCATCATTCTATGGAAATCTTCCTAGCAAGAAAGCAGTTGATAGCAAGTGGTATAACTCATTCCCAGACGCCGTACTGGAAAGCAAATCATGCAAAGTGAAATGCGGAAAGTGTTTGATAGGAGAAGAGAGAAATGCGTCCCTCCAAATCATTATCATCGTACATCCCAACGCGGAATTTTTCCCTCACCCGGCAGATGCTCGCATATTCGTTTCCTTACTCTTGCACCTTCGTCCCATCCATAATAAATCACCAATCACCAACCACCATACCTTCGACATATCGCCAACATGCCTTCCACTCTCTTTTGGTTTAACCTCTTTGTCATAGTCATGACCATCGTTACCATCATGCGCGTTTATGACTTCTTCAAAACGAGGATGGGCATGAACGCGGGTATCTAAGCAGAAACGGTAATGAGCTTTTCTGGTGCGTCGACCTTGTTTAACCGTTCAAAGGGAGGACGTTTGACGATACCACCAGTAACAGGCAATTGAGTACCCATACCAGTGAGGTACATATCGACCTCACGAGCAGACTGGCGGCCTTCGTTGATACCCCTAGAAGCGTTGTCAGTAAAAAAAAAATTGGAAACTCGGACCTGAAAAGCGGCGAGAGAAAGAGGCGGGCTTACCAAACGATCAAAGACTGGCCACGACGACAATCGCCAGCGGCAAAAACACCGGGGATGTTTGTCGCGTACTTGCCTGGAGCAGTCTTGACATTCTTACGCGCATCTTTCTCAACCTGACCGCCAAGAATGCGATCCTCGGGTCCCAAGAAGCCCATGGACAGCAAGACCAGATCAGCGGGGAAGAACTGCTCGGAGCCCTCGGCCTGCTTCATATCCCAGCCACCAGTGGACGACTTGGTCCATTCGACGCGAACAGTCTTGATGCCTTTGACCTTTCCGGTACCATCGTCGACGAACTCCTTGGACATGACACAGTACTCGCGAGGGTCTTTACCCATGTGAGTCTTGACTTCAGCATGGCCATAATCGACACGGTAGATACGAGGCCACTGTGGCCATGGATTGTCACCTGCACGCTCTGGAGGTGGCTGCGGCAAGAGCTCAAAGTTGGTGACAGATTTGGCACCGTGACGGACGGAAGTACCAATGCAATCATTACCAGTATCGCCGCCACCGATAACAACAACATGCTTGTCCTTGGCGGAGATGTAGGTACCGTCGTCAAGGTTGGAGTCGAGGAGCGACTTTGTGTTCTTGTGCAAGAACTCCATGGCGAAGTGGACACCCTCAAGGCTACGGTTTGGAATTGGTAGGTCGCGAGCAACAGTAGCACCAGTGGCAATAACAACGGCGTCGTGGTCAGCCCGCAAAGAATCCAGAGTGATATCAGCCTCACCCACGAAGACATTGTTCTTGAACTCGATTCCCTCAGCAGCCATGAAGTCCACACGGCGCTGGACAACCTTCTTATCAAGCTTCATGTTGGGGATTCCATACATGAGGAGACCACCGCATCGGTCAGAACGCTCAAGAACTGTGACAGAGTGGCCCGCCTTGTTAAGCTGATCAGCACAGGCGAGACCAGCAGGTCCGGACCCAACGATGGCAACCTTCTTTCCACTGCGGTACTTTGGTGGAGATGGAATCATCCAGCCCATGTCGAAGCCCTTGTCAATGATAGCACACTCGACCGACTTGATTCCTACTGGGTCCTCGTTGATGCCAAGAACGCAAGCACCCTCGCAAGGAGCAGGGCAGACACGACCAGTGAACTCAGGGAAGTTATTGGTCATGAGCAGACGGTTCAGAGCATCGCGCCACGAGCCCTGGAAGACCAACTCGTTCCACTTGGGAATGATGTTGGAGATTGGACATCCAGTGTCTGACTGGCAGAAAGGAACACCGCAGTCCATGCATCGAGCGGTCTGGTACTTGAGTTCATCCTCGTTTAGGCGGTTGGATAGTTCAGACCAATCGCGAGTTCGAGTCTTCGGGTTGCGGTACTTCTCAGAGCGACGCTGGTAGAGCATGAAACCTTTGGTCTTGTTGAGGACAAGAGCAGATCGCTTCTTGTTGGCTTTCTCGTCTCCAACGCTCTCCTCAATGTCGAGAAGGTCGCTCTTCTTCTTCTCCTTGGCTTCGTGCTCCTGTTCCTTGGCCTTGGACTCCTCATCGAGCTGGCGAACTGGGTTACCTGGCAAAAGTGGCAGTGAGTATGAGGCCTGCTTGGCTGCGGCCTCTTTGGCCGCTGTCTCCATCAAGACACGCTTGTAGTCGGTTGGCAGAACTTTGACAAATCGAGGTAACGCACGGCTGAAGTCGAGAAGGATACGTGCAGCCAGTTCAGAGCCAGTGTAGTGATGGTGGTCCTCGATGAGTCCACGCACAAATGCGATCTCAATTGGGTCTTCGATACCAGAAAGCTCGACCATCTCCTGGTTAACCTTGCCCTCAAAATCATGGTGCATGTCGAGAACGTATGCAATACCACCGGACATACCGGCAGCAAAATTGCGTCCAGTCGAGCCAAGGATGAGAACACGTCCACCAGTCATGTACTCGCAACCATGGTCACCACATCCTTCAACAACAGCAGTGACACCAGAGTTTCGAACAGCAAAGCGTTCGGCAGCGACACCACGGAAGAAAGCAGATCCAGAAGTGGCTCCGTATAAACAAACATTACCAATCAGGATGTTCTCCTCTGCCTTGAAGACAGCAGTGCGAGGTGGGTAGACGATCAGACGACCACCTGAGAGACCCTTTCCAACATAATCGTTGGCATCACCCTCAAGTTCAAGAGTGACACCCGGTGCAAGGAAGGCGCCGAAAGACTGGCCTGCAGATCCACGGATGTTGGCATGAATGGTGTCTGGAGGAAGACCGGTCTCGCCATAACGCCGCGAGATCTGGTAAGAAAGAGTAGCTCCCAAAGCACGATCGGTGTTGCAGATGTCACTCTCAATTCGGACTGGCAATCCCTTCTCAAGTGCAAGCTCGGACTCAGCGATGAGCTTGTTGTCGAGGCGTACGTGCAGCTTGTGGTCCTGCTTGCGCACGTTGTATGTGGCGACGCCTGGACGCAAAGTGTGTGCTGGGGTAAGAATCAAGGACAAGTCAATGTTCTCGGTCTTTGGAGTACGCAAATCATCGCGCATACGAAGGACCTCTGATCGACCCACCATCTCGTTGACGGTGCGGAAACCGAGCTTGGCCATGA
Source organism: Venturia nashicola (assembly GCA_004522665.1). Lineage (NCBI taxonomy): Eukaryota > Fungi > Ascomycota > Dothideomycetes > Venturiales > Venturiaceae > Venturia > Venturia nashicola. Next base: position 107,602 of record SNSD01000011.1, read on the forward strand.
TAGCTCGGAGCTCGTTCGAGATGTAGTAGAAAAAGTTGATGACTTGTTCGGGAGTACCCTTAAACTTCTCACGAAGTAATGGATCCTGAGTGGCAATACCGACTGGGCAGGTATTCAAGTGGCCTGAAATGTGTCAGTTGAGAAGAAATGAGAGGTTTGGGTTGAGACTTACACTTTCGCATCATGATACATCCCATGGCAATAAGAGGAGTGGTAGCGAAACCAAACTCTTCAGCACCAAGCAGACAGGCAATGGCGACATCACGGCCAGTTCTGATCTGACCATCAGTCTGCACGATGACACGACCACGGAGATCGTTCAGAACTAGAGTCTGATGAGTCTCCGCGAGACCGAGCTCCCATGGAAGACCGGCGTATTTGATACCAGTCCATCGCGAAGCACCGGTTCCGCCGTCATGTCCAGAGATCAAGATGTGGTCGGCCTTGGCTTTTGCTACACCAGATGCGACGATACCGACACCAGTCTCAGAGACGAGCTTGACAGAGACACGAGCGCGAGGATTCGAACACTTGAGATCGTAAATCAGCTGCTTAAGGTCTTCAATGGAGTAGATGTCGTGATGTGGTGGCGGCGAAATAAGACCAACGCCAGGGGTAGAGTGACGAGTCTTCGCAATGGACTCAGACACCTTGTGGCCAGGAAGCTCACCTCCCTCACCAGGCTTGGCACCTTGAGCCATCTTGATCTGAAGCTCATCAGCATCAGCAAGGTAGTTGCTGGTAACGCCGAAACGGCCCGAGGCAATCTGCTTGATAGCAGAACGCATAGTATCGCCGTTCGTCATAACGGTAGATCGTTCAGCGTCCTCGCCACCTTCTCCGGTGTTGGACTTGCCACCAAGACGGTTCATGGCAACGGCAAGAGTGGAGTGTGCCTCCATAGAAATGGATCCGTATGACATGGCGCCAGTGACGAAACGGCGAACGATTTCAGTCCATGGCTCAACCTGATCGATGGGAACTTCGGCGCGCTGCTCGAAATCAAAGTCTAGAAGACCACGCAATGTGCAATTCTTGATCTGCTCGTATTCGGCCTTGGAATAAGCCTCGTAAGACTTATCGTTCTTGGATCGGACGGCATCCTGGATGTTGGCAATGGATGTTGGGTCATTGATGTGCGGTTCACCACCATCACGCCAATGGTATTCGCCAGTCTCGACAAGACCTGGGATCTCGACAATGCTCCTAGTTGGGTAACCCTTCTCGTGCAGAGCAAAGGCGTCCTGAGCAATAAGATCGAAAGTCATACCCTTGATACGAGATGCAGTTCCGGTGAAGCAACGATCGACGACGGTGTCATCAATGCCGAGAGCCTCGAAAATCTGGGCACCCTTGTAACTCTGGATAGTAGAGATACCCATCTTAGACATGACCTTCAAAATACCACCATCGCAAGAGTGCTTATAGTTGTCGATGAGCTCCTGGTCCGTCTTTTGCTTGCGGATCAACTTCTCACGGTTCATCTTCATGATGCACTCCATGGCCAGGTATGGGCAAATGGCGTCGGCTCCATATCCTACCAAGACGCACATATGGTGCACTTCACGAGCCTCTCCAGTCTCAACAACGAGAGCAGCCTGTGCTCGCCATCGGTTGCGGACAAGGTGATGATGAACCATACCAGTGGCAAGAAGTGTAGAGACTGGGACGCGCTCAGCGGATGTGGCACGGTCAGACAAGACGAGGACGCTGAAGGACTGCTCGATGGCGCCTGTCACTTCATCGCAGATACGATCGAGTGCGTCTAGGTATCCTTGAATGCCCTCGCTCTTTGGGAAGGTGATGTCAATTGTCTTGACACTCCACGAAGGGTAAAGCTGATCAATAGAGAGAAGAGCCTTGAACTCCTCCAATGACAAGACTGGAGATGGAAGTAGGAGACGGTGGCACTGGGTCTCGTCCATCTCTAGCAGATTACCCTGAGGTCCTACGTATGCTTCAAGAGACATGACAACTGCCTCACGAATTGGGTCGATCGGAGGGTTTGTCACCTGAGCGAACAGTTGACGGAAATACTCAAAGAGAAGGCGTGGCTGTTGAGCAAGGCAGGCAAGTGGAGCGTCATTACCCATGGATCCAAGAGCTTCCTTGGAATCCGCGGCCATAGGGCCAAGCAGCAGACTGACCTGCTCCAGTGAGTACCCAAATGCTTTCAATCGAGGATCCTCTTGAAGTTTGGTGTCGGTAAGAATGTGCGTAAGGTCGAGTCCCTTCTCTGCAAGACCCGAGTGGACACCTGGCATGGTTATCAAATGTTTCTCAATCCATGCGCGGAAGTTGTGACGTCCGGAAACAGTGTTCTTGAGCTCAGAGTCGTCGACAATGCGACCGGCGACGGTGTCGACGAGCAGCATACGGCCAGGCTGAAGACGACCCTTCTGAACCACTCGCTCAGGGTCGATCTGAATTGTGCCAACTTCGGAAGCGCAGACAATGCGGTCGTCGTCGGTAACGTAGTAACGGCAAGGTCGGAGACCATTTCGATCAAGGTTGGCACCGCAGTATCGTCCGTCGGAGAAAGTGAACAAAGCCGGTCCATCCCAAGGCTCCATCATGCAGCCAGCCCATTCGTAGAAAGCCTGCTTGGCGGGGTCCATAGATCGGTTGCCCTGCCATGCCTCTGGGACCATCAGCATGACTGCTTCGGGCAAGGAGAGAACGCCATTGATGGTGAGCAATTCGAGAACATTGTCAAAGGCTGCGGAATCGGAACCACCGTCTTCAATGATTGGGTACAAGGACTCCAGGTCGTCGCCAAACAGCTCTGACTTCAGTACACCCTCGCGAGCTCTCATCCAGTTCTTGTTGCCGCGCAACGTGTTAATTTCACCGTTGTGAGCTGCCCATCGAAGAGGTTGTGCACGATCCCAAGAGGGAAACGTGTTGGTCGAGAAACGACTGTGAACCAAGGCAAAGTGAGCCTCGTAATCAACCGCCACCAAATCATGATAGTATTCATAGACCTGGGACGGCGAGAGCTGGCCTTTGTAAACCATGTTCTTGTTGCTCAGAGAGCACAGGTAGAACCAGTTGTGAAGACCGATTACATGGGTTGATCGCTTTCGCAGCATGTACAATTGCTTCTCGAAGTGAGCCTCGTTGAACTCATCGTCAAAAGATGCCTTGGGCTCGTTCGCGTCACCATATGCAGACCTAAGTACAACAAACGGCTGCAGTATTATCGGCTCGCGAGATTTTGCAGCAGGACCTAGCAGAGTAGAGTCGCGTGGGACCTCTCGCCAACCTAGCACCCTCAAGTCAAGCTTTTCCGCAACCTCCTCGAATGTGTTTATCGTTTCCTTCAGCACGCTCTCGTCTGGCTTGAAGAACAGGTTACCCGCGGCGTATTTTCCCATCGCTGGAAGCTTGATGTTCTGCTCGCGTTCGAAATTCTTCTGGAAGAACTTGTGTGGGATAGATGTCATGACACCTGCTCCATCGCCGTCTCTAGCGTCTGAACCAACGGCACCCCGATGGGTCATGTTGCACAGAAGGCTTCGTGCTGTGCATTGTGTTAGCCGTGATTCGGGCTTGCCTGCTAGGTAACGTGGGACTTACCATCGGTAACAATTTTGTGGCTCGCGACACCCTTGATATGGCTGTCACTTGTAAGCAATTGCGAGCGCCGGTCTAGAGAAATCCACTTACGCAGCAAAACCAACACCACAGGCGTCCTTCTCCAATGATGGGTCATAGAGACCTTGCTTCAAGGGGAGTGCACCAGCCCATGACTTATTGTCCGGTGTGTCCTGGTAAGGGAACACGGTATAGGACTGCTCCTCCTCCCCATTGTCAACATCGTGAAGTTTTGTATCTTCGACGAAGGAAACCTTGCCCATGCTTTCGGCTCTGGCGGCCGATGGGGGTGGTCGGGTGGAAGTGGTTCTCGGGGGAGGAATTGATAGCAGGGCGACCTTTGTCGAGGCTCTACGCTGCTGGAAAGACTGTCGGCAGACGATGTCAGTTGGTTGGGACTATTTCACAGTGTCGAATGTAGGGACAGTCTGATTGCAGGTACAGTGTGATTCTTCGTAGGGTGTGTGTTGTAGGTGGCGGGATTTGAGTTGGTGAAGCTAGAAGGTATGAACTCCCGGTCAAGAGGTTTGAGAGGGGCAGCGGATGATGGCTTTTCTCCACGGCCAACCAGGGACAGTGCTTTCAAATGTCAAAGCTAGCGACGCCAACGGCAAATCTTTTCCCCCCCAAGAGAGAGTCATCACACTGGTCCAATTGCAATGACCGAGTGTCGAACGGGGAAGCAGGAACTCACAGTTGCGCGGTTGGGATTCGACGAGAGAGAGCAGGTGGATTGCAGTGGACGGGCAGAAGTTGTCGGTTGATTTGGAAGAAGGTGAAGTAGCGACTCGAAGTGTCGGTGCAATGGAAGTAGGGAAGAAGGCGGCAAGTCTACTCTAGGGAGTCTGCTCTAGGGAGTCTGCTCTAGGGAGTCTACTCTATCTTGGTGCACAACTGCGTATGCGTATGCGTATGTGTATGGCAAAAATATGGGCAACGTGGGGTTTTGCATCCCTGCTGCATACTCGATCTGCCTAGGAACTCGCCGAAACGTGCGACTGAGAATTACGTGCGCTCCAATTCGCTGGAGAGCTCGTTCGCTGCATGGATTGTCAAGCGGTGCATTGCGGCAAGCCTTATGCCAGCAAGGCCGCCGCCCAAGGGTGCACGCAAACGATTGGTAGACGAGGGAGACGACTAAAAGCGCGAGCAATTCTGAGTGGTCATGCATTAAGCAGCCTCTTATCATTATAGTAGAGAATACCTAGGTATCATCAAGGTGGCTGCCATTTGAAACTCCGACTTCGCAGCACTCGAGCCATCTTTCCGGTTTGTATTCGTAGCCATCATTCCGGTTTATATTCGTAGTCCATCTTTTCGTAGTCCATCTTTCCGCTTTATATTCGTAGTCCATCTTTTCGTAGTCCATCTTTCCGCTTTATATTCGTAGTCCATCTTTTCGTAGTCCATCTTTCCGCTTTATATTCGTAGTCCATCTTTCCGCTCCACATTCGCCCATCTTTCCGCTGCATATTCCTAGTCCCATCTCTGGAGCGGAATCAAGAGATGGAGCGGAATCAAGAGATGGAGCGGAATCAAGAGATGAAGCGGAAGACTTCGACGTGCGTTGGTCGTCACTCGTTGCTATTCTAATAGCCATTACCCAGCTATATTGAGATGAGCTATTGAGTTTGCCGGATCAGACATCGGACCGTGGCTCATTTTCGCCATCATTTTCGCGACTTTCTTCACCGCCTGTAGTAGTAGTAATCTGTCTTTGATGGAGATGATCCATATGCTGCCAACTGGCACGCCGCACCAAATTACAAGTCCTTTTCTCGGCAGCCGAGGCAGGGACAGCCCACAAGCCACAAGCCCACAAGCCCACAAAAGGCTGAGCCTCTGTCACGACTTCGGCCTGATTCGGGCCTTGGGGACTCGGATTTGCGGAAAGTAAAGCCGCGATGAGCTGATCAAACGCTTCCCTGGAACCCGATCAAGGATATATCGATGCGTATGCACCTCCGCTGCCACCACGGATCCTATTATTCACCACTGCGGAGACGAAAGCTTCCCATAGTACGCCAGGTGACCAAGGGAAGGACGAGTGTGGTATTTCCATGACACCTTGATCTATGTCCTGCTTCGTCCTGCCAAGCTCCAATCCCAGCCGTCTGATCCTTGGAGATGACCACGCTATTTCCGTCAAGAATGTTGGTCACCTTAGATACATCTAACTCACCACCGTGCAAATAGTGACGGCCAAACATAATCCACTCCGTCTCACGATCCTGTCATGCAAGGCCAAGAATCAACGACCCGCCAGTTCGTTCAAGAGCAATCAGAAAGTCAGAGGGTTCACCCTTTGGATAGATACGATGATGCATCTCATGCTACATGTTGATCGTCTTGGCCAAATCGCACCGGCCTGTCAAAAATCAGAGCCATGTTACCCAGCCGTCGAAAATTAGGATACACTACACAATATCAAGCCCAGATATTGACGTGCGCTGCGCCCTTCATTCTACGAAATCGAGGAGAGAAAAAGAGTCATGGGTGAAGACGATGAAGGAGTCTTCTATTATCTTTATAGGTGCCTATACCATGACTTTTACCGCCCAGCGCCCAAACACCAAAACATGCTTCGGCATTCAAGCAACAATTTCATCAGCATTGTATGCATCCATATCCATTTTTTGGGGGGCGCGCCAACACTATTGATTTGCGCGAAGGTGGGGTGGTAGGTGTGGTGTGACATCTGTTTGGTAGCTTGAATTAGCCAACTGTACCGCAAGGGTTATTTGCGATGCAAGAAAGGCAGCGCATACCCTCAACCCTCCATTTCCTCATCCGGAGCCTCGAAGTCGTCATCCTCGTCCTCCTCGTCCTCATCCTCGTCGAGATCCTTTGTGTTCTCAGCGGCCTTGGCAAAGTCAATGACCTTGCCGCGAGTGCGCCGGCCACCAGTGATGATGTTGTCGGTGTCTATCTCCTCCATGGTGTCGTCGTCGGCCTCCTCGACTGCGCGAATTGTTAGTTGTATTCGCACATAGTCCAAGTGGAGTTGTGCGCATGTTTACCTTCGGCCTGAGAGATTTATTAGCATTGCGGATTGGGCTGTCGATTGAAAGGTGAACTCACAGTCTCTTCTGGTTCAGACTCTCCCTCGGATTGAGACTCCTCCTCGTCGCCCATGCTGACATCTTCGGCCTTGCCCTTGCCATTGCCCTTGTCAGCAGGTGCTTTTGAAGAAGTAGTCTGTTGCTCAACCTTGTTCTCAGCTGGAGAAGACATGATTGCGTATGTGAAAGCGATTTGCGAGACGGGTCGTATGTGGTAGCGGGATTGGGGAGCTTTCAATAGGAAGTGTGAATTTGGTTGTTTGTGTTTGTTTCTTGATTGTAGGCAAACGAGTCTGAGGGGAGGCAGAGCCTAAGCTAGGTGGGTAGCCCCTAAAATAAGGCTAATTTGCTGCCATTTTGTCGCGTCGCGTCCATAGATCTAGGTCGCGTCCAAATCCATTTCGCTCACTCAGAGGGACTGACAGACAATACCATCCCACCATCTCCCCATCTCACAAGCACTACAATGGCTCCTAGAATCAGAGGTCGTCCAGCGCGTAAGATCATATCTTCTCGTCTCTATTGTATGCTCAAACAATCGCAGATACTCCTGGCCCAACCTACCTCAGTTATACTCCAGACGGCACCAAACTCATTACTGTTGGACTGAACAATGCTATACGTGTATTCCATACTGGATCTGATGCCGAGCCTACCACAATCGACAATTGCCAGGACTCGAATACCGCCGTTGCCGCAGCTGTACGGTTATCGCCTTTGTCCTCTGCGCGCAAGCTGACCCTCGGTAGAACGATTTCTTCATTACTGGCTGCGAAGATGGCACGGTATGCAAATACTCTTTGGAAACGAATACCCTCGAAGAAGTCCTCACGCGATGCACACTACCCATCCGAGATGTCGCACTTTCGCCAGATGGAGACTGGGTAGCAGTGGCCAGCGAGTACGTCAAGAGCTTCCGCCCGAATCGTCTAGAGGCTAATTGATGTAGTGAACTTCTTGTCAAAGTAGTAAACACCAAAGATATGAGCAAGGTTTTGTATCTCAGAGATCAACCTCGAGCTGCCAAGCACGTCACATTTGACAAGAACGGCACATTCCTCTCGGTTTCCTGCACTGATGGCATAATATATGTATACTCGCTAAGCTCTGAAGAGCCGACGATGATCAAGAAAGTGAGTGGCGTGATAAAGAGTCTGGAGACAGAGGCAGAAGCAAGTTCGGAGGTTGTCTGGCATCCAGACGGTCGCGCTTTTGCTGCACCTACTGGCTTGAAAGAAATGCAGGTCATGTCTGTCTTGGACTGGGAGAAGCAAAGATCTTTCAAAGGGCAACATACTACAGATATCAGCGCTGCAGCTTGGTCTCCTAACGGAGCCTTGATTGCAACGACGAGTATAGACCGCAAATTAGTTCTCTGGGACTCAAAGACCCAGAAGGTTATCAAGTCGTTTGAGGATGTCCGAGCCACAATTTTGGCTATGTCATGGCATCCAAAGGAGAACATTCTGTCTTACACCAATAATGACGGGGAGCTTTACATTCACGAAGAATTCGTTCCAGACGATAAGGAGTCGATGCTTTCACTGGGCCTTCAAGCTGCACCATTTATTCACGATCCTCTGTCCGAGACCTTGGGAAATGCTCCACGGCTGGGCCAAAATGGATTGAAGAATGGCCTACCTTCACGACATGCCCGCCGGGGCACTCCTGATTCTTTGGATGAGATCATGGGCGATGATGGATTGTCCGATGTTGCAGATAATTTCGTGGTGGACGATGATGGCGAAGGTTATGCTGATATCAACTTGAACGGAAAACGTACAAACGGACATCTCACTGAATTTGCTGCTCCTCTCAAGAAACGCTCTTACGGTACATGGCAACCAGAAATTCACGACTCTTTCCAGCCTGGAAGCACTCCCTGGAGAGGCAATCGAAGATACCTTTGCCTTAATCTTACAGGTTTTGTTTGGACCGTAGACCAAGAACTCCACAACACAGTCACAGTCGAATTCTATGACCGTGAATTTCACCGCGACTTTCACTTTACAGATCCCCTACTCTACGATAAAGCCTGTCTCAATGAAAACGGCACGCTTTTCTCCTGCCAACCAAAAGGCGACACGCCGGCCCAACTATTCTACCGACCGCACGAAACTTGGACAGCAAGAACGGAATGGAGGACACCCTTGCCAACGGGTGAAACGATAAATTCAATTGCTCTTTCCGAATCATACATTATCGCTACCACGTCCGCGAATTATGTGAGGATATATACGCTCTTTGGCGTTCCATTCCGCGTCTATCGACAGAAATCAAGTCCGGCGGTGACGTGTGCTGCCTGGAGGGACTATGTCCTTACAGTTGGCAATGGGCCAGTCGGTGGTGATGGACGAGCACAACTCCTTTACACACTAGAAAACGTCAAGCGCGATGAAATCTGCCAATCAGAAGACATCCTTGCGCTACCACCGAATGTAGACCTCCAAACGATATTTTTTTCATCGTCTGGAGATCCATGTATCTACGATTCCACTGGCGTCCTTCTAGTCCTCCTCCATTGGCGCAACCAAGGTCAAGCAAAATGGGTCCCCCTCCTCGACACAAAACAACTCTCCCGTCTGGCCTCGGGCAAAAAGGAGGAAACGTATTGGCCTGTTGCTGTCGCGGAAGAAAAATTCCATTGCATCATTTTGAAGGGAGGGGATAAATATCCCTATTTCCCTCGTCCATTACTAACGGATTTCGAATTCAAGATGCCGCTTTCTGATCCCCCGGCACACAAAGATGGCGATGACGATGATATTTCAGCAGTGGATGAAACGAAGACTCTCGAACAAACATATATGCTTACTTCGACCCTTCTTTCATTGCACACCGATCTCCTGGATGCTACACACTCCACACCTTCTCAACGTCAAGCCTTAGCAAAACGCGAACTTGATGTTGATAAGAGTTTGCTGCAATTATTGGCCTCTGAGTGTCGGGAGGGGGAGGAGAGGGGGATGAGGGCGTTGGAGATTGTGGGGCTGATGAGAGATTCTAGTGGGAGGATGTTGGAGGCTGCTAGGAAGGTTGCAGGACGGTATGGGAGGACTGCGCTTGGGGAGAAGATTGGGGAGGTGGCTGAGAGAAGGCTGGTTGGTTTGGAAGGAGATGATGATGAGGTCTAGGTTTGTTACGTGATTGAAGGCTTTGTGATTCGACTGAACATCGGTGGGTGTGCAAAGGACGTGAATGACATGGCCGCCTGAATGTGGCGTTTGACATGTTTTGGGTTTTGGTGTTGTGGGATTGTGAGGGATTGAGTGATGTATAGCGCAGCTAATCAGACAGTCGGCGTTCTATTTCGATTGTCTTCCCATTTCTTTCCATTCATACTGTCTGATATTAGGTTCTGCGGACTTTGGACGGTAAAATCTACAAAATCTTGGAAAGGAAAATTCACTTCTTCAGAGTTACTCAGGGAGTGGTCACAGGTTTCGTCCCAAATAGTCTCCATACCTAGCCATCGCTTCACGGAATATCGTCTCTGAAGGATACGGTTGATAGCCGTTGTTGTATTCTGCTCTCCGCTCACAAAGACTTGGTTCGACTTCGCGGCTGCTTTTGACCGATGAAGTGATGTTGGTCACCGCGAGAGAAGATGATACACGATGCAGATGCAAAATTTGACCCAACAGTAATGTGGTTGCATGTTGTATTTTCTCAAATTCGTAACTTAATTTGAAGCTCAATGGTGATACATGTTGTTTGCTCAGCCTCAGAGCCTAATAACGCTATGCAAGACCATGTATCGTAGTTCTCAGCATACATCATCAAAGTCATCACTCGGCAGCCTCGAAGTCCAGTGACGCCCCAGATACTCATGTCAAGAGGTCAACGGTTAGGACTGCAGTGGTCACTGCACCGTAGCACGTCACTCACAAGCTGTCACATACAAAACTTATCGTCCAGCGCCTTTGCCTTGATGCCTCATCTTGAACTTCCTGAATGTAGCTTCACCGCTGTCACCCATGGGCCTCGCACCCATGCTTCCAGTATGTGCAGTGCTCTTGGGAGCAACGGTATAAGTTCCAAGACCACCTTCGATACGTGCGCGATTCGACATGGAGGGTGTTGCCATTGCACGATCGCGTGCTGCTTGTTGCGCTGCATTGAGGGTTGTGGTACGGACTGGCAGGGTATTTCTAGAGAACATCGCATTAGCAAATGTTCGACTGGTTGGCTAGCATTAACATACGTGTTGTTAATAGCGAGGTCACGATTCTTGTAATCACCGGAGCGCTTCAGGACAAGTCTCAGCCAATCTGCCATCAGGCGGTCTGCTTGCCGCTTGATAGTGATCTCAGGCCGCTTGCTCTTGGTGTAAAAATACACCACTTTGCCAATTCCACTGGCAACAAGACTATCTTTGTTGATGGGTAGCTTTCCTAGTGCAGCAAATAGGTCTTTCTGTATGTTGTAGGCGGGAAGAGATCCATCATTCAAGGGTTCCAGGAAAAATCGTACGGCTTCAAGCAAATTGTGTTCTGGGTCAACGAGTTGCGATTGCATTGTGTTGCTGTTCAGGAGGGATGTCACCTGGGGCAGGAGCTTCAACTTTTCCATGGCTGGTTGGCCATTTTCGCGGGCCACGGTGTCTGCTTGAGCAGCTCGGGTCATGGCATCACGCATGGTTTCAATCTTGGTGTCGGCATCGTCTTCAAGACTTCGGCCATCAGCCTTTTTCTTTCTCCGTTGGTTTGGATTCTTGAGAGCGTCATCCATAAGCTTGTCGAGAGCTCTACGGCGGCCTGTTCTCAGTCAGTACTTGCTTGTCGGCCACAAGGACGTTGTGCCACTCACGCTCTTCTGGCGTTAAAGTCGACTCATCGATGTCTTCTGGAACTTTCTTCGACCTCGGTCTGCCCTCACCATCTCGCTTCCTGCTCCGTTTCCCGCTGACCTCCTCGCCGCCGCTGAAGTTTTCACTTCCTTCGCGTCTGCGTCTGGACTTCTTTGGTCTATCCCGCTTCTTCTCCTTCCTCTTCTTCTTACGAGCTTCTTCGATCTCTGCTTCAGTACGTTTGCGCTTGTGAACTCCCAGTAACGCCACATTCGAGTCGTCGACAGCAATCTGTTCTCGCTCTTCCAAGGCAAGTGCATCGGCATCGAACTCGTCGAACTGGGCCTCGTCCACGTCGGACAAGTCATCGGAGTCGTCATCGTGGTTGTCGTTATTGACTTCGTTCTCAGCGGTGACCTCCATATCTTGGTCGGGGAATGCAGCTGGCGGGTTGTTGACGTGCTCTTCTTCGATCTCAGGCGCGAGAGGGTCGCCAGGGTCGTTTCCAGCTTCTGGCATTGGAGAGTTGGGCGCCGAGTTGTCGGGGACGGGTAAGTCTTCCATTGTGAATTGGAGAGTACGGAAGATGTGGAGGAATAGGAGTTGTTGGAAGTTGTTAGTGGTGTAGATGCTTGCGAGTCGGAGGTGTTGGCCTTGGCCTTGGCGCGAGGCTCTCAGGTTTGATGCATCCAAAAAAGTTGGAGGTGACGAAGTGAACAAGCACTGTCAACTGCAACAATAAGACCACCAACCCGCCGGATTCCATCCAGTCAAAATGTTCGGTCCTCGTAAGCTTCAAATGCCTGTATCGCTGGTCACGGAATCAAATGCTAACAGCGAGTAGCATCACAATCCCCAGCCGAAGTCAAGGTTCGATCAAATACTCAAGATCCAGATACACCGAGCACAAGTTAACAGTAAATCACCAGGCCGCCGAGGAAGTCGCTACTCAAACCGTCTATGGCACGCTTGCATCATGTGTGGTTCTATACCTGTGTACGCCGCAATACCAACGAACCCATCGACACCGCTAATGAGATGCGCAGCGCCCTTCCTAGTCGACTACGTCAAATCCTTTGTATAAACGAGGGAATCGAGCAGGGAAGGTCATGAGTTTGGACATGCGCAATAAGTGGAAGAGATGACGGCGTGTACGATAAGAGAGCATGTGCACAATCAGCGTTAGACAGGCTCAAAATCATTGGGACGGTGGAGCATTGCTTAGACTTCAGTCAAAGAGTCTATACAACATGAATGGAAAACGAAATGAACATATCAATCCCGACATTTGCAGACGGCGTGTGCAGCATTGCGATTCAAAGCCACTGGTAGATAGGGAATTGTTTTGGCTCCGGACGTGGTAACTGGATCAGCGAGCCGAAAGCACGAAGGGCATTGAAGTCGATATTCTTACAGGCCTTCCAAGGTAAATAAATGCACCTTTCATAAGATAACATTTATACACTAAACATCTACCCAACGGATCTGTCAATTTCGAGATCCATCTCCATCGCCTTCAAATGATACGAGTCGCATTCAAAAAGCAATTCTGGAACTAGGAATCGATACGGATAGTTTTTTGGATAATTAGAGAATGGAGTTTGCTGGAAAGTTAGCGAAATCGATCTCGACTTGGTAGTTCTATCTTGACATAGGCTTGATTCAAGGTTTGACACCACGGGTGTGTGATATGTTATTTTTTGGCAAATATTTTAGATTTCATCGCGATGGCCAATTCGAATCGCATGCTGCAAATGGCGTCGTTGAATGCAGACTTGGACCTCTCGTATCAGATTCTGATGAATTACCAATGTTGAGTGATTGCTAGGTAGACTTTCTTGTTTTCGGCTGTCGAGTAGATGCTATGCTGTAACGCTCATCTAAGATTGGCTGTGTGGTTTTTGCTTAGATTTGCAGAGTTGGCGTGAAGGTCATCTCTCGAGATGGTTTCAACGTTTGAGTTTCTGAAGAAACCTGTGATCTCACCGTCGCAGCAGACAAGATCAAAATTCTACTGCCTCAAATCAGCCCTATGCCACAATCTGTGGGCCGCAGCGAATTGAAAAAGCGAGATGAGAGGGATAATTCCACCGTTGTTCGAATGGTATTCATTCGCTATGCGTGAATATCTTAACCTACAACCGTATTACTGATGCTTCCTGGCCTGCCGTAGCATGGCCTGCAACGACGAGCTGCCAATTTCATTCCATTTCCAAGGGTGTGCACAACCGAATTTGAAACCCAAAATACAGCCCTTCAATTAATGATGCTGATTGGGGATTGCCAAAAGCAATCCGCCAGGTCTCTGTTGACATCAGCTTGAAACTTTCACTTCTTCTTGACCCTCGGTGTCAGTCCCAGGTAAGAACTGAACCTCCCCTTCTCCAGCTTCTGATTGCTGCTCTCTTTCACACTGGCTGGCTCCTCCAAGCCTTTTCGGTGCGGCGTGTTCATGATTCGCAATAGATTCTGAGCTGCAGGCGAGAAGTCCGGTCGCCTCTTTGTGCTCGTGTTTGCCGAGCTCCTCGAGACAGGCGTCTCACTGCCGTATAACTTATCTAGACGATTCGCTTGATCGCGCTTCTTCTTTGTGTTCTTGTCCACAAGCCTGTGATGTAGGTCTTCCCTATTACTCTTCTCTGAGATTCTGAAGGCGGGACCGTTATTATCTGCGACGAGACGGGAAAGCAAGTCCGCAGGATTTGGAGGCGCGATTTCGCCTTTTGCGTACGCCATCTCAGCTGTGGTTGGCTCTGCATCTACGAATTTGTATCCAGCAACTCGAGGTGTATCTGCTCCGCTGTATCCTGGTTCCGATTCCGACGGTCTTGGACGTCCGGCTATCGCAGCGTCAATGGCTGACATGGATGGAGAAGGCGGGACCGCATAGATTGGTTCTGCCTCTGCGACTGGCATGCGCGTGTTGCTGTGACGGATAGTCTTTGGGGGCGCCAAAGAAGCCTCTTCTCGTGCCTGGGCTATGGTTTGCTGTTGGTCTTCCAGGGAGTCTGGAGCGAACATGAAGGTGTTCATAGGTTTGTGAGGCTTCTGGTCGATCATGGCCGGTCGTTTGTCCTTCGCCATCTCCGCGAGAATCAGATCATTGGAGACGCTTGAGCCCGTCAACTCGGCTCTGGTTTTCGCTTCTCTGATTCTGTGAAGGATCTTGCGCGGAGCGGCCATCTGATTGCCGTCCCAGAGCCAAGCATACTTTTCCCGTTTCCTGACATTCTCTTTATCCAATAGCTTGTAGAATGCTTCGTTATCATCAGAGGTGTACTTTGCCTGGAACGCTGCCAAGGAGAGGTTCAGATCTCTCTTGTCAACTTGTACCAAGCCGTCTGGCGCAGGTGAGATTTCAGATGCCGCTACGTTCATGGGAGTCGCTCCACCTTGCCCAACAGGAGTTTCGCCACCTACTCCTCGCATGGGCGTCATTCCTGGAGCCATGCTTGTTCCTCTTCTTCCGCGAGTTGGACCTGGAGTCATGCCTTGTTCCAGTTTGTGCCCGGCTTCTTGAATCCATTTCGCATCCTTCGATTCCAGGGCATCGATGTATTCTTGCTGTAGTTCTGCTTCAGCCAGACCTGGAAAATAGTCCCGCTTGATGATGTGAGATAGCGCTGAGACATAGTTCTCCTCGTCTACTATTCGCGCTGCTCTTTTTATGCGTTTCGGAGCGGGAGGTGGAGGCATAAGGGCAGTCTCGGCGGAGCGCTTCGTGAGGGCCTTGGAGGGAGGTTGTGATCCCGTGGCTCTTGATATTTCCATTGTATGGACATGCCCGGGTGGTATTCGATGTGGAATTATTTCTGGTGGTCGGGTTGGAAGATGATGGGGAGGGGGGGGGAGTGCCCGGGGGTGCCCGGGGGTGCCCGGAGGGGCCGAGGGAGGCTCCAGGAAGCTTGCATCTACGACGGCTACTCCCCGCATGGCGAGATATCTACAAATTAATCAGACATGGCATGCACGGGCTGCAATGGAAACAACCACAATAACCCCATGACCTCTACAACAACAACAACAACTACTACTACTACTACGACAACTAATGTTGGAGTACGCGGTGAATCTGTGAAAACGTCGAGATGACAGTTCCTACGCCCACAGCCATTGCCACAGAGGATCCTCCAGTAAGCCCAATGGACCAGCAAGTCACGGATGGTACTCGTAGCAATTCTGTTCATCAGACGGAAACCCGACCCAGGAAGCGCCAGAAGCCAAACGGCTCTGCAACATACCATACAGCGACTCTTCGATCCCCAAGATGGACTTATTTTCATTTACAACTCTTCACGTCCTCAGCCAGCTCCTCCAATCCTACCGCCGACGAACCAACACTTGACGCCATCACAGTACGGCGCTACCTCTCCGCCGCTTTGTCACGCTTCCTTGGCCAAATGGGCTCTGCAATACCCGTCGATATACTCAAGATTGACCAACAACATGTATGGATCAGAGTGCCAAGCGACGATGCGACAGCTGTTCATGGAGCCATGTCAAGTTGGGTCAGCAACCAAGGTGGTATGGGGGACGGCACCGGGGTGAGATGGATCTTAAACGGACGGGACGACTGGCTTGTGAGACTTGGTGGAGTAAAAGGAGGCCAGGATTTGTTCGCCGCTTGAGCACGCTTCTCTGGTGACATTCAGAAATCTACAGATGTGTAGAATTTCAGCAGTAGAAGATGGACCTAGACATCTAACCTCTCCAAAACCTACCGATAGAATCATTAGGCCACGGGGGATTGCTTACTTGAGAATGATGGAAACGTGCATCTTGATCACGCAAGGGTTTCCGCTTTCATGGAGAAGGCCATTAAACAACCCGGAACCGATACTCGAATGTACTACCAAAATTGCATTGATTGCTACCAATGCATGGCATACACACTTCACAGAAGTATCCATTGGAACACGAGTAGTCCCATGCCTGCACTTCCAACCTCGAACCACAATGTCCATCAATATGGCCGTCAGAATACCTATCTTACCCACTGTTCGAAAACTGTGAGAAGATCCGCGCTGCCTCTATCGCGGTAGTCCTCATTGAGTCCTCCATTTTCATCGTCTTTTATCATTTTTTAAAGAGTGCTACCTCAGTTCTAGCACATTTCAGCTTTTCGCCATGTTTCGTATGATTACCAAAAAGTACGAAAAGGTGCCGTTTGCATTCAACTTAACTTTCATTACTCTCTCAGACCAAATAGATTGCGTCCAAACGCCATCTCACTTCGCTGGACGCTTCGTCGGGAAGGACGACTAGACTCAACACCGACATTCGCTTGGACAGCAGCTCCAAAATAGTCCCCCAAATCGATGGTGGGCAAATGCATCCTCACTTTCCTGTCTCGTCCTTTACTATGCCGCTCTGTTTCAGCCACCCATGGAGGTATTCGGATCCATTGGTGCTTTGGTCAAGCTTTCCGCCTCGTGTATTTTCCAGAACAAATTAAGGAAGAAATTCAGAAGGCAGAGGAACCGCCAGAACATCTCACCAGTACAAAGACATGGACGCTGGAAACTTGTAATCCTTGGAGAAAATGCAGATGTCCCCACCGGCAGCGTGGGGACATATACGAACACTTGTTGGCTCGACTGATTCGTGGAAACGTGGATGCAAATGGTCGTTTCTGGTGGCATCGATGCTGACGGCTTGAGAAGCGTTGGCAGAAGCGAAAACAGGCGCCCTTTACCGCCGGGAACTGGCTGGCAACCTTGATGCAGGATGGCGGCGCAGTGTACAGCGAGCTTCGCCGCAAGGGCGGACTAGAGTACCAGGCCATTGACCTGCGGTACAACAAGCGATGTCTTTGTTAATAAATCTTTCTGTCGCTGCTTCTTTTATAACTGACCTAGCTGCCCATTTACATAAAAGGCTCATTGTTCTTGCAGCTTGGGGTTCGTTCTAATTTCATTACGAGTAAAGGCTCACTCGACCATCACAACGACAATGGATCCTATCGCGCCGATCATGGATGCTCTAGCCATGACTCAGTCAGTCCCCAGCGCTGTCACAAGAGTTATTGAACAGTACTCGAACTCGACAAATATCATGGTTCGGCAATATCAATCTTACATCGTTCCGCTCGAGGTCGAAAACTCTGCTTCAACAACGATCAATTCCCAAACCTCTCCCATGGCCCTTTCACCCACTGTGGATCTTGGTCAACTTAGTATACTGCCGACCGAACTCATTCAGGACGTCTGCATGCACCTTGACCTCCGCTCCATCGCCAGAATGAGAGCTGTAAACCGCCAGATGTCCAACGTGGTCGCTGGAATTCCTCAATACCAGGCCATCGCAAACCAGTCCCTCACTATCCTCAAAGGTCTCCTTGCGTTTGAGACCGGGAAGAAAGTCACCTGTCGCATGCTTTACAACAAGTTGAAGAATGAGGCTTGCGAGACTTGCGATGGTTATGGGTCGCATTTGTACCTTCTCAAGTTCAGACGATTGTGTTATATGTGCTTCATGTTTCGTTAAGAGCTTGGAAAGGCAATTGACTCATGGCGTCCCACCGTTGCAAGCTGGCTTTCCCAATCCAGCTTATCAAAGCTGCCAGTCTCCATCAGCGACTGCTCTCTCACACTACCTCTGTCAATACACAAGCGTTACAAATATACCAAACAAGCAACTAATAATACCCCACCCGGGATGGTAATGCGAAACCTTCGGGACCAGCCTTTTGGTTCCTGGTTATCGTGGTGTTCCTCTCCAGAAGGGTCAAACATGAGTACTGACTCACCCGATTGGGAAGAAAATCCGCCTCGAAATCCTTGTCAGGCGTGTTCCGGCACGAGGAAATTTGGCCTGGTCTTTCCCTCATTCGAAACTTGCAGCTATGCCCTCCGCATTTATATTGGCTTACAGCGGAACAAAGAGGGTCCTGATTTTGGAATTCTCATGAGGTTCATCGGATGTCGAGTCCGCTGCTGTACCACGTTCCACAACCTCAATCCGCCAGCTTGGGTCTGTTCTACAAAATTACTGTGAGTGGTGCTGAATCTGGACGCCTTACAGGACAAAGAAGCCCTCCCTGTATTCCCGCCATGTTCAAGATTAGGATCGGACCACTGCGATGGATCGGAATCACGTCCTTCGCCCCAAAGTGGTGATCACTCGCAGAACAAAAACTTCGTTCCTGGTTCTCGTCCGATCCGATTCGTCCCGCTCTAGTGGATCTTTCTTCGATAACGTCAGTCACCTGCATTATACGATTTTCGGAGCGAATTGGCTGCACGATATGAGATGCGGAGAATTTAGGATAATTCCAGTCACGGGATTCGAGACCGAGGGGAGGGACAAAGAAGTCGGATTTCGAGGTTTGCTGTCGTGATCCACGTTTCGGGATTTGATCGGCGGGATAAGGCTTGACTTGTGAGCGGCTCCCTTTCTCTGGCTCGTGTTGCTGCATCTCCATGTGTAAACATAGTCACCACTATCAATGGATAGCGATTGAATTCCTAACAAGGGTTCTACCTAGAAACCACTTCAGACCCAAGAAATCATCTGTTGTAGTCCTTCAGATATCGTTCCCTCAACCAAAATTTCTTTGAGTGAATCTACAGCCAGATTTCAGGTACCAAAGTAGCACCACAGTATCTCTGTCAATCATCTGCCCCATCGACCTGTCGAGACTTTGAAGAAGGTCATATTAGCTTCCAGATCCAAAATGATATCGATTGTTTTTTGGTGATTCTGTTTCGAGATCTTTCAGGATTTTCTCAACATCGCTCTCTGATTGAAAATGCTCAATTGGATGTGAGGAATTGTCGAATGACTGTAATTTAGTGTGCCAATATGCCACTACCTAATGGAGCTGTTAAAGACGTTTCCCTCCCTCCGTAAAGAGATTTAATGAAGGCTTCTCACTGCGAAATTACCTTTTGGAGTAGTTCCTTTTCTCGGCTTGAGTCTCGTTCCAATTGAATGGTACCGAAAGTCTAGCGCAGTAGAAGTGCCCATGCCCATGGCAAGACGTGAAGTGTAATTCCTGACTCGGCTCGATAACGCTCTATTGGAAGGTCCGATTCGAAGAGTCTTCTTTTGAGGGCGAGGCGGAGGTAGGAATGGGGGTGACGTTGCTGGAATAGTGGCCGATATTCGCAGTCATCCCACCCACCCACAACCGCGTCGATTTGGCGTGGCAGCGGTTCAAACTTCAGAGAGCGGCTCTCCAAGTGTTTTCACAGTGCTGACTGCTGGGTGGTGTCACTGGTGTGGTGGGTGTCACTGGTGTGGTGGGTGGGTGGGTTGCTGGGCGAGTGGCCCCTGCGCCCTGCCCCCTAGCTCCTAGGAGGTACCTCCCATGGCCCAGGCCCCGAGGAGCAATCGTTGGGGCGGGTCATGCTCGCGTGGGAGGGAGTCACCTTAGTCGATGCCCTCGGTGATGCCGCCACACCACCGCTGCCATGTTACGTGGAGGATTCCCCGACTCGGTTTAGCCCACATCTAGAGGGGTCTAGTGGGTCTAGATAAGATGATCTGATCTGATTAGATCATCTGATTGGCTTTGGCATCAGGGAAAAAAGAACAGTGGATTGATGAGCAATTGAAGCACTATCAAGCCTTCTTCGTAGTGGCAGCCCGTTTCTCTCTCCTACCGTCCAATAATGACTAGCTCGACCTTCCTTCTGCGCAGGTGTAAATAGCAGACCAGTTCGCTGCTACCCTGTTCTCGTCGCAGATCACTGGTTTTGTTCCCGGGTCGTTCATCAACACAAATATCCCCATTCCATCAAGAACACGACCTCATGGGCTTCTTCCACAACCTGAAGAGCCATCGGGCTGGCGGACATGTCGATGAACCAACTTCGACAGTTAACGAGCTCGAAAAGGAAAACTACGGCCACTCTCATGATGGTCAGTACGAGATCGACTCAGATACTCTGAGCTTGGAGGCCAGAAATGAAAAGGAAGTCGAGCTCAATCCCGATCATGTCACTGCCAATGCCCAGATGGGTCAGCAGAAGGCAGAAGCTGCTGCACTTGTATGGCCAAAATGGGCAGTATACTGCACATATGGCTGGATTTGGATATGCTTCTTTATGTTGGCTCTCGAACAAGGTTCCACTACCCAACTTAATGCTGCCGCATACGTGGACTTCCTTGCCGCTCCAGAGTTGACGACGGCAAATATTTTGGCAAGCATCATTGGAGGTTGGTCAAAAATTCATCCAGTGTTTGAATAATCATTTTTAACAATCATCAGGCGTGCTCAAGCTACCAATCGCCAAGATGTTGAACATCTGGGGTCGTGCCGAAGGCTTCCTCGTCTTTGTCTGCGTCTACATCCTCGGAATGATCATTTTGGCGGCTTCCAATGGCCCGAGTAGCTATGCTGCAGGTTACGTCCTTTACTGGATTGGCTACTACGCCATCTATTTGATCATGGACATTTTCGTCGCTGATACTTCTGGGCGTAAGTGATGATTGAAGATGGCGAATCAAAATCACCTTCTAACATTTACATTTCTAGTCAAAAATCGAGCTTTTGCATTCGCCTTCGTCAGCACCCCATTCATCGCAACCGCCTTCACTGCGCCTCTCCTCGGTGCAGCATTCATCAAAGGTCCAGGGTGGAGATGGGGCTACGGCTCCTTCACCATCATCATGCTCGCCATCTTCATGCCCCTCGTCATCGTCTTCAAGTTTTACCAACGAAAAGCCGAAAAGATGGGTCTCTACAAACGCGTATCAAGTGGCCGCACATTCTTCCAATCCGTCGTCCATTACTTTCATGAGTTCGATGCAATCGGTTGTCTGCTACTTATGGCCGCATTCATCCTATTCCTCCTACCATTCAGTCTCAACACATATGGCAAAGCACAGTACTCCTCGGCCTCCTTCATTGCCATGGTTGTAATCGGCGTCCTGCTCTTCCCCGTCTTCGCCATCTGGGAAGCCTACTTTGCGCGAGTCCAATTCATCCGATGGGAGTTGTTCAGACAACGAACCGTCCTCGGTGCATGTGGCCTTGCCATGATCATCTACTTCTCCTTCTACTCTTGGGACTTGTACTTCTATAACTTCGTTCTCGTCGCATACGATCTCGACGTCAAGTACGCGGGCTACATGGTCCAAATCTACAATGTCGGATCCT
The DNA here is from genome assembly GCA_004522665.1 of Venturia nashicola. Taxonomy (NCBI): domain Eukaryota; kingdom Fungi; phylum Ascomycota; class Dothideomycetes; order Venturiales; family Venturiaceae; genus Venturia; species Venturia nashicola. The sequence goes on from SNSD01000011.1 coordinate 129,155, forward strand.
GTTTCTGGGGTGTCGTCTTCGGAATTTGGATCCGAGTCACAAAACACTTCAAATACGGCTGCCTCTTCTTTGGCCTTCCAATGATGTTCTTGGGAGCTGGCCTAATGATCCACTTTCGCAGCGCTGACTATGGTATCGGTTATCTAGTCATGTGCCAAGTCTTCATCGCCATCGGTGGAGGAACCTTGGTCATCGGAGAAGACATGGCCGTCATGGCTGCCGCCGATCGTGAAGGCGTCCCCATGATGCTCTCATTGATTGGCCTCAGTTCCAGCGTCGGTGGCTCCATCGGCTACGCTGTTTCGGCGGCGATTTACTCCAATACCTTCCCACAACGTCTACAAGCACTTCTCCCGATGGAAGCGAAGAGCAATTACACATCCATCTACGTTGGTGGGTATAGTGTTCAGAAGACGTACCCGGTCGGCAGCCCGATTCGAAAGGCCATCGACAGCGCATGGGGAGAAAGTCAGAAATACGGATCTGTGTCGGCAACATGTATTCTTGTCTTGGCGATTCCAGCCATCGCGATTTGGAAGAATTACAATGTGGATAAGAAGCAGAACAAAGGGACTATGATCTGAGGGATTCACAGGCGTCGATGAAACGTAAGGTGTAAGATGGTGCTTTCGGATGGTTGCATTGCCCTGAGACAAGATCCATGGTCCATGGCCCGATTAGACCCGTGCCCCGATGGCGCGATGATAAGATAAGACCGGTGCCCCGATTAGACCCGTGCCCCGTGACGATGGATGCACGTGACGATGGATGCAGCTGAAGATGGATGCACGTGATGATGGATGCACGTGATGATGGATGCACGTGAAGATAAATGCACGTGATGATGGATGCACGTGAAGATAAATGCACCTGATAATGGATGCACGTGAAGATGAATGCACGTGAAGATGGATGCACGGGAAGACTCACAGGGGTAGAAACTTGCATTACTGTAGTACCAAGTGAAATGTTGACGGGCACGTGTAACTCGGATAATGAGAACGAGTGGAGGGGAGGGCCGGAGAGGAGGGGAGGGCCGGGAGGGAGGGGTCAATAACAGCCGAGTCAAGAGTCAGAGGCAGCCAGGCAGCATCGGGTCGAGCACCTCAGGCAGCAAGGCAGCATCCCCCATCCTCCCAGTCCCGTTCCCCCAAGGCTTCACTGAGGCGGCCAAACCTCTCACCTGACTTGATCAATACCCTCGATTACTACTACCATCAGGACGGATTCGACAAACTCACCCAGCCTGCATCTATTGTATTAACAAGACTTTCCATACTGTCTGCTCCCTCGATTCCCCTCTGCAGACTTCCCTTCCCACCCCCTTTCGCCGACAGAGCACGCTTGCGACAGGATATCGTCAACTTCAATCACGTCTACATCTCGTGATCGAGCCGAATCAGCCAGTAAGTCGCCCAAACCTGAAGACACTCCCATCCACCATCAACACTGCCCCGTCGCCTCTCCAATCCAGTCCATCAAGACCACCATGGCCTCTGATCATCCCTCTTCTTGCTCGTCGCCGCATCCACTCGGCTGTTGCCTCGCTCGTCGCGTCCACAACCATCGCCGTCCAGCATGTCCTCGACCGAGACAGTGGTCGACGACGTCGACTGTGTAGAGCAGTGCGATGCGACGAGCTCCCAGGAGGCACACTCAGGTCTCCATGCGCCTGCTACCACGCTGCTGCTGGTTCGTCCGCTTGCTAGGACCAACCTCTAACAGGCCCTGTTGCCCGCTGCTCTTAATCGCACAAACCATACTATTCTGCTGCATCGCTGAATCTCAAATGCTCGCATGCACTGATCCTCTCTTACTAGGCACTTCAGTCACAGGCTCCAGCACGTTGAAGCTGGTTATTTGCTACCGAACTCGACTAGCCGGTTGCGCAACACCTGAACCAAAGCAATCTGTGCGACACTCGACTCTCGTGTTCCACAGATCATCTGAACTCGTCCACCAGCGCCTACCAATACTCCCATCCGCGATAGCTGCCGTGTTGAACCGTTGATATCAACACGCGGCTTCCCGAGTCCTGCCTGTGAAAAATTGCCAGCAGCAACCTGCTTAACCTTCGCAACCCGAAATGGCCGATCACTCGTCAACAACTACACAAACCTCCAATAAACGTAAGCGTGTGGCTATGGAGCACGAAATGTCCCGACCGGCGCCCGGCTATCGCAACGAAAACACCGAGGATTTGGAGTATGGAGCTGTCCAGGACAATGCCGACCAAGCATTGCTCACTGCCTTCGGCCAGGGTCACGATCCAAACGGAGGTCAAATGCCACAGGGCTCAGCGAGTGACACCGCCGCTGCTGCGCTTTCCCACTACCAAATGGCCGACCAGTCATTCCAATCTCAAGGATCCACTGGCGACGCCCCTTACGGAGACACCACTTACATCGACCATCAACTCAAGGAAAACTCGCCTTGTCAACAAGGCCAGGGGCCTGTATCGGGACATTCGCCATCAGGAAATACTCCTGGCAAACCGACTGTGGGATCTGATGAATGGCACAAGGTCCGGCGCGACAACCACAAAGAAGGTACGTCGTGCTAATGACGAAGACCGAAGCAGAAGAGGCTCAAGAAAGGGTCACTTGGAAAAGGAAGATTCTTTTCCTTCTTTTCGTCGTCACTCTCCCTCCGCAGTCGCTGCAGTACAACAATACAGAGAGTGGAGGTGAAATAGAGGTGAAATAGAGGGGGCATGAGAAACATGCGCTAGGTTTCGACATTGTTCATATTAAAATCCCATCAACTAACGTGTTATCCTAGTGGAACGCCGTCGTCGCGAAACGATTAACGAAGGCATCAACGAACTCTCCAAGATTGTTCCCGGTTGTGAGAAAAACAAAGGCTCCATTCTACAACGCGCTGTTCAATACATTGGCCAATTGAAGGATGCCGAAGGCACCAACCTCGAAAAATGGACTTTGGAAAAGCTCCTCTTGGACCAGGCCATCAACGAGCTCAGTACCACATGCGACAGACTCAAGGCAGATTATCAACGCGCTTGGGACGAGAAGGAAATTTACAAGCGTGCATGCGATAGCTCGGGCATTGTGCCAGACGAGCTTAAAGACAGGGATGATTCCGGCGGAGTAGAGTAAAAGATCAAAGTCATGACTGGAGATTGGTTTCCATGGCACGACAGACTCGAATTGGGAGTTTAGGTACAACGGGTATTGATATTGACGTACCGCATCATGCATGCCATGATGCAGTAGGTGCTTGTGGATCATTTTTATTCTTTCCCTCTCAATCGCTGGTCACTTGTCTAATACTCAATTGGAGGCGTTTCCATGTTTCCATGAAGATTGGTTGGCGGTGTTATATCAGGAAATGGCAGATCCTGCCAGCATACTTTGTAGAGGTGGTGGCTTTGTCCCTCGGGCCACGGTCCTGATTTTGAACACTCGAGGAAATGGTACGGCAATTATGTGCATGGAGGACGCAGAATTGCAGAGAGTCTTAGCAATGGGAAATTGATTTTCAAAAATCTACGTGCCGTGGTTACAAGTATGACTTCGCACTTGTGACGCTTTAGTTTCAACCACCTTCATATTGGCTTGAAAATAAGGCGAGATCAAAGTCATTCGTTGGAGACCTACTCCCTCGGACCACGCGCGAGAATTAAGTCTGTCTGCAAGATTTTGCTTTCATATATTTCTTTCCTTTGCAACTCTCAAATAGAATACTCCGAGTAGGAGGTTCTTCATGTTCTTCGGTACTACCAAAGTATACCTTCCCCTTTCTCGCACTTCGAGCATTTTCGAATGCGGGCATCATGATCATATCGATACTATAACTCTTCCCAAACTCCAGACCGATGCCCTTCTTATCTGCTCAAGATTGCATTTTTGCACCATTCGCCACATCAAATTTTGCTCGTTTTCATCCCCTTCCTAGTTCTTGAAAATCTTCTCCAAGCCCTCGAGGAGAATGTCCGCTGTCACACATTAGCAATCATCCCACACCATTACAATTCATGAGGAAAGACATACCATGACCCTTCTGGAAGATCAACATTGGTCGTAGACGCACAGCCTTCTCTCCAGAACCACCAATGTTGATGCCCACACTCTTTGCCGCCTTCAACACAGCGTCTCTCCGCGGGCTGTCAAAGGCCAAGAAAGTACCTTGACCCTTGCCTCTCAAATCCTTAATTTCCTCTGGGTACTTCTTCGCCAAACTCTCCAATCCAGCATAGAGATACTCGCCCGTCTCAGCCGTGTGCTTCACCAAATCAAGGCGTTCAATCTCCTGAATGATGGCCTTGAATAGGAGTGCCCGAGCCGGGTCACCCATCCATGTATTGAACTGTCTGTAAGCTTTGTTCGGTCGCAAGTCATCATTGCCAAAGTAGTACCCAGCGGTTTGGGCCTTCTTAGAGAATGTGACTATATCCGGTGGTGTTTCCAAGTTCCAATGCTCATGTGCCCAGAACTTTCCTGTCGCACCTACGCCAGTCTGCACTTCGTCGACAATCATAAGGACATTGTGTTTCTTTGTGATTTCACGAATACCTCTGAAGAAGTTTGGTGTCGCGTGGTTGTCTCCACCCTCGGATTGGACGGGCTCGATGACAGCGGCAACGGGTCGTTTGTGATAAGTTTTGATGAGGTGTTCTGCGGCATCGAGGCAGCGTTGTTCCTCTTTGGTGTTGTGTTCGAGGTTCTCAGGGGCATCTAGTGGGTACTTGAGGGATGGGAAGGGAGCTTGTGGCCAGTCAAAAGCTGGGATATCGAGTTTGTGAATTGGCTTGCTGCGAGTTGTGCTTAGGGAGCCGAAGAGACGGCCGTGGAAACCAGATGTGAAAGAGAGTATGCTCAATTCTGGTGCACCAGGACTCTCGTTGTTCATGGAGGTATGCATCTCTTCCTCTGTAAAATCCACATGGTGGCCACCACGCTCTTGTTGACGCTTCCACATGAATGCTGCTTTGTATGCCAACTCGTTTGCATCAGATCCAGCCTGAGCTGTGAAGACCTGGTTAAGACCCTTTGGTGCTACAGTAAGAATGCCCGTCTCGATGATATCTGCCCAGTCGTCTTGGGGAAAATTCCCAAGGGCTGGTCTGTTGATTATGGAGGAGATCATCTCGGGGGAGGATGCGGCTGCGTGGAGAGCTGGGTTGTTGTAGCCGACTGGGATAGAAGCGATCTGAGCGTACCTGCAATACTATGTTAGCTTTATATCTCGCCGTCAGTACAAACTGAGGAAGTGAAGTAGAGCTTCGAGAAGCCACAGCTTGATCTTTCTCGACCCTAGATTCAGCAGCCAGTCTTCAATTCAAGACCCCTCCCACTCCCCTAAAGAGATCAGACACAAAGACTTACACATCCAACAACACATTCCCATCCGGATCGACAATATAATTCCCCCTACTTTCCTTATAATCTGCAATCATGTTCAAACTCCTCGTATCAAATACTCTCGTCAACCTCTCAATCGCTTTGGCACTCTTCGGTCCCGGAATCTGCGTCTTAACGACTGGACCTGTCGGTTCGCCATGGAAGAGCTGTGTTCCCGCATCGGGGAGTCTGCTTCCACTTGAAGGGAGTGGAGAGACATTGGAGGCTGAGGGCGTTGGATTGGAGGAGGAGGATGAGGTTGGTGCTACGGCAGCGGCGGTGGCATACTGGCGTGAGCGTAGGGTTGTGTTTCGAAGAATTGGTGCCTGGCGGGCGAGGGAACGCATGAAGCTGGTCATGCTGGTAATTGTGTAGCTGCTGGGTCAGCTGTATGTGACCTGCTGTCGGTATCAGAGCTGCGACAAGCTCTCCTGGGAGATGAAAGCAGTCAATTGACGTGTACGGAGTATTGAAGGCAAATTGTGTGTTTACTCGAGGCGAGACCAGAACTACTAATGTTTGTAAGATACCTAGTAATCAAGCTCGTCTCACCACGGGCACCTCACCGCTGATAGCCGTCGTGCCTAGATATCTTCATTACGGAGTACGGCGGGGTGAAGGGGTGACGCCCGCTGAGCTTGCGAGGGGTAACCCGCTTAGCTTGCGAGGGGTGACCCGCTGAGCTTGCGAGGGGTGTCCCGCTGAGCTCGCGAGGGGTGGGCAACCATGAACCATCTAAACTCCATATGGTATACCGAGCCGATCGAAACCCTCACACCTGAAGAGAATGCGGAGATATGCGCAGATGGAGTTGACGATAGTACGGCATTCGGTATTCTTGGCTGCGATATCGGATACAGCCCATCTCTCCACTTGTCACCATCAAAATCCCCAAAAGATAGAAATATATGATATTCGTACACATGCAGCCATATCAGTCCGCTCGCCAACATCCTCACGCCACGGAGATGCATCAAGGAAAAAGAAGGAAAAATCCAAGATCAAAAGATGCCCCAAATGCTCCCGCCGGGTATGATAGAGAGGAGGATGAGAAAAAAGGAACAGGGAAAAGGTAGACTCGTCAATGCCCACTCGCTACAAACTACCGTTTGTTGATAGCTTACTCTGGCCCTTGATCTTCATCTCCTGCTCATAAGAACCATTCGTCGAAGGCGTAGCAAGCTGCACAGGACTCCTCGTCCCATTTCCGTTTGCCACCTTGACCTCCTCATACCCTCTCCCCTCGCTTTCGACTGGGCTTGGTTCCTGCGTGGGCGTCGCACTTTCATCCATGGGATAGTCGTCCTCGGCAGGCGGTGGAGGAGGCGGAGGCGGTGGCGGCGTTGCTTCTTCCTCCGTCTTCAGTCTCTTATTCGCACCCGCAGTTACATCGTCATCATCGAGTGGTGTGGCAGGTGTTTCTCCATCTCTCTTCCTCTTTAAAGCGATGTCACTTGCTGTATTGTCCGCTTCATCATCGTCGCTCATCTCAATGTCCATATCCTCCTCCTCGTCATTGTCTCCAACAACAGGAATGCCAGATGCGGCTATGGGTGGTGTGGTGCCATTTGGCTTCTTTGCCGCCTCGTCCCGTGCCTTCTCTTCCTCTCGCGCCATCTTCTTTTTGTCGTGTTCACGCTTCTTGTGAATGGCTTTATTCATGTAATCGAGGACATATTTTTTGGCAGCTTTGATCTGTTTTTCGCTCATTTTTCGAGGATCAGACACTCTCTTGTTTTTGTAGTCGGATTCGACCATTTTCTTGGCGACCTAGAACTTGACATTAGTCGGCATTGATGTCAGAGACTGCTGCAAAGCACACCTCTTTGGCAAGTCTCTTCAAGTCTTCTCGTGGAAGCTTGTGCTTGAACTTGTCTAGTATCGGCTTGATATGCGGGAATAACTATCACACGGTCAGCGGCGGTAATAGTCAAGAAGACCAACGAAGCTTACAGTCGATTCGTAGATTTTCTTCTGCTTCTCGATAGGATAAGACCGCCATCGATCTTTGTCTTTCTTCGGCGTCTCCTCTTCTTGTTTCGGAGTTGCAGCAGCTGATGGACCATTCAGCGTCGCCGTCTTCTTACATCCATCAATGATGAGTTGCAGTTTCTCTTCCTGGCTGAGAATCTTCGGTGGAGGTGGCGGCTGAATAGCTGGTTCCGAGGGTCTTGTCCATTGTGTTGCACCAGCTGCACTGTAGAAATAAGTCTTGCCGGCTGCGTCGACAGCAGAAAACCATCCAGGTGGAAGTTGACTTGGAGGAGGGGGTGGCCTACGAAATGGCGGCGGTCGAGGTCCGCCAAAGAGAGGTACCGCTCGTTGTGGCATATTACTTCGAGGTCCCGACGGGGCTGTGGGTGGTGATTTGGAGCGTGACCGTGACCGTGATCTCGATCTCGCACGTCTTTGCGCAGGCTCAGGAGCAGCATTGGGGTCGCGCTTCATTCGAGGGATGCGATACTCCATAGTAAGTTTTGCCCATTCCTTCAAAATCTTCTCAGCTTGTTCGACAACCCGCTCATCTTCACTCTTCTGCAATTCTTGAATTGTGGTTTCGATACCCGAGGTCTCAATCTTGTTCCTACTGAGGCGTGGAAACTTGAACAGGATGTCGAAGACTTGCAAACTAACGTTTGCATCGTCTTTGAATTCATTGAGCACAATTTTGAGTGTTCTATATCCGTGCATGCGAAGGATGCGGTGGATGACTTTCTCCTCTTCGGCTTGTTGTATTCGAGACAGCAGCTTGACGGCGATCCACTTCTCCTTGCACTGCATGAGCGTGGCCATAAGATTGGTGACACTGTCCTCCTCCAGTCCCTTGGGCTGGATTTTGTTGACATATTCCTCGTCGTCTTCGCCATCCTTCTTCTTCGCTTTCCTGGGTTTCTTGGCGGTGGCTGTTTCCCATGAATCGCCATCTTCGATACCGAGAGCTTCGATCGTCGCTTCGGACAATTTCGTCGCCTTCTCAGTTTGGGTTTTACCACCGATGAAGCCTGTGCAATTCGATTCACCACAGTAGCAAGGTTGTGGGTTGGCTCCATATCGGTCTACGTTGTAGTTGAACACCAGTTCTTCGCCGGCTTTGACATCCCGCCCCGCAAAGATACCCATGCACAGCTTGTCGCCCACCACCCATTTGTCCACGTATGCATTGGGGTTGCAGGAGTGGTTGCAGAATCGTCCAAGGTTGCCTTTCTTTGTGGCATCGACGAATTCACCCTTGTTGAGTGACATGAAATAGAAATGCTTGACACCTTCTTCATCATATTGTACCATCCGCCGCCGGAATTTGCGTTCATCGATGACTTCGCCGATATACTCGAAAATGAAGTCGCCGTGTGATAAGTCTTTATTTGCGCGCAGACCATATCCCTTCTTTTCCGTTTTGAAGACCGAAACGTCCGCATATTCTTTATTTTTGAAGCGGCGGTTTTGGCATTGCTTACCACAACTGCCTTGGCCTGTGCACTCGATTTTGGTGAGACGGTTGATGCAGTCCGATTCTTCGTCGCAGGCGTGGTTTTTGCCATCTTCTGAAATGGGTGTCAGTATGGATCTCCAGAATTGAAATCGGGAGTGATATGGTGGTGGCACTCACCCCAGTCTTCTCTGCAATCGCAGTCCATGGCGTGCTCTGTCGAGCCCAACCCTTTCGATGCATATGTGCAAGTAGGGAGAACTTCAAATGTTTTTGTCGCCTCATCATACATGTCCGGTTCATCTGTAAACAGTGGGGGAGCCCTAGAGACGACTTTTTGAGATGCATTGCGTGTCAATTTTGGGGGCTTGCCAGGTTCCAACTTGACTGATATTTCGCCGCTCACGGTCAACTCCGTCTTGTCCACAGGTGTCTGAGAGCTGCTCTCAAACTTTGCAGGTGACTGTGTATCCGAGCGAAGGTTTCTCGAGGGTATTAGATCTGGTCTGGGTGTTGATGTAGCGGAGCGTGAGGGTATCGATTTGAGGATGTTCGGCGTAGAGTCCCCTTCTGCAGGTGCGGCAGTGCCCTCCAACTTCAGTTTGGCAACATCTGATTTGAGATCCTCTTCTTTTTCCACGTCGCTGGCAGACATGATTGCTGTTTGGAGACCTCCCGAGGAGTGTGCTGGTGTGTGGCGTTGGTGATAGAGGATTGGTTGCAGACGGAACAGATCTAGCAGTAGAAAGAAGAGACCCGGCTGCAGCACCAAAACGGACAGAACCCAACTCAGTGACTGTCCTCCTCGGACAGCACTTCTCTCCCTTCTTTGACGACTACAGGATGCTCTCTGGCGATTGCAGACCTGGCATGAGCAAGACGTGGTGATGGTCCTGCGGTGTCTAGGATTTTGATGTATGGCCTGTAGGATCGAGGGCGCGTCGCAGAGACCTGGGGAGTATTTTGCTTCCGGTCGCTGAAAAATGAAAGGAGCGTGAAGGTGCTCTCAATGCTCGTCGGGTGGTCTGAAAGCTGTAGCATGAACTGAGAAAGTTGACGACAGAGACTAAGGAGAAGTTGAGGGGCGATAGAACGGAGATTCTAGCTGGCGCACTGAAATCTTTTGCTTCACAATTTTCGTCGCGTTGTATTCGTTTGTTGGGCGATCACGATCTCCCAGTCTTTATTGCTGGGTCAGGTCTGGGTGCAGGTTGCGCAATGAATGCAATTCTTGAGATGGGGCTTCGATTCGATGCGGGTTGTGCACGTCTGTTTCGGGACCGATTGCGACCAATCATTCACCTCGTAATCACATAGTGAAGATGTAGATACCTTATTGATTGAAGACACGCCAACCTACAGTCTTAACCCGATCCTATGTTTTTCATGCTCGCGAATCTTTGACAGTGGCATGAGAAATACAGATGTGGTCGAATATCGACCTGGAGGGAGCCAAGCTCTAGAATGACTAAACAAAAATTGCAGACTGTAGGAGCGCACAACAGGACAGGATACAGGAGAGGCTGCTTTCCCAATCTCTGTATTTGTTGTATTTGTTGTATTAGTGGGAAGTCTAGTGATGCTCAATCTAGGAGTGAGAGGAGATATCCGAGAGTCTGTTCAATCAAGTGCCATAACTCTTACCCATCTTGGAGTCGTGTTTGTCAGGGCCCAAAGGTCAAAAGAGATGCCTCCTCATGTGTTGTATGTACACTATTGCGGTACAATATGTCCAGTGTTCCTCCAAGAGAAAGGTTTAGCATACAAAACCGTAAATGTCGGAGTGGAGTACGTCCTCAGCGCCGGCGGCCTCAACATTCGATCTCCGTGACATCTTTATCTTCCTCATGATTCTCTATTCCGTGTGCCATTCCCAAAGCGAGGAAAGACGCTCCCGCCAAACCTCATATACCAACCAAGCGCCAGATATGCAGATGCCATAGTTTCATACCTTCATAATCCCATAGTTGACTCTCCTCTTGTATTCTTTCTCTTTCATCATCTTCACAAGCTCATCCTGTCCAAACTCAATCGATCGATACTCCTCGGTCTCTTGACCATGCTCAACTTGTAAATCCTCTCCTCCCCTGCCGCCGTCCTACCACCAATGTACCACTTTTCAGCACCGTGACTCTCCTTGAATCCTTCGTTCGAACTGTCACTTCCCCTTCTGCCGCGATTTTGTAATGGATTCAGCCCACCTTGTCCAGATGATGTGCCTGTACCAGGACTTCGCGAGTAGGGTGAAGCAGAATGTTGTCTTGTCGGTGTGAAATGGGTGGTTGACGTTTGGAGTGCTACGGTTGTTGCTCCCCCGGCAGATTGTGATGCCTTTGTTGTTATGTTTCGAGCTGCTGAAGGGGTATTTGAAGTTGTGGACGTTGAGGCCGTGTTTGAATATGCGGATGTTTGTGGGGAGGTCGTCGAAGTAGGTGATGTCGCTGCCTTTTGAATGGCACTGTGTGCTCGGAAGGTCGAGAGGAATGAGCCGAAGAAAGGTCGGTGGTTGGACATCTTGTTGTATTACTTGTTTAGTAGTCAAAGCCCATGTGATGTAGTCCGTTCGTTCAAGGTGATGGAACCATGAATAGCAGATTCCGAGCTGTCTTATAAGGAGAAGGCGTGACTGACAACTTCCAGTCGGCGAGATCCCGGTTAAACAGTCGGCTTCATATGGCTTTCTCGTCGGTGTAGTGGTGAGTGATAAATGAGCAACGTGTGGACCTTGGTTGAAATGTGTTGATGGTAATTGGGTCGGAGGAAACCGCGCTGCGGCTCGAGTCCCACCAGGTGTCGGTCAAGAACTCGAATCAATTCGGATCAGAGGAGGAACACCAATTCGCATATTCTTTCTTCAAGTTTCTGATTTTCATTGGACGATATCGAAGCACCTCCACAAGAAGCGTGTCCCGCCTGCACACAAAGACGGCTAAAAGACGAAGTGTGTGTGGAACTATCATTCGAGCAAAAGCTGCCTCGCATCGAAGATTCCTCACCCACATCAAGCTGGCGAGCACTGCAAATCCCGCTGCAGTGCTCGCGAATCACCAGGAGGTACATACACCCAACTCAAAACTCCTCATTAAGCCGTTCCAAGTCCTTGGCTGCGTATGCTGTACTCCATGTGCACAATAGGTACGACCATGTTCCTCATGTTCTTTGCTTTAATTCGCATCACCATCTGATGGGGCTTGAGTACCACACGCTCGGGAAGGCACAGTGTAGTACCGCCTACAGTGCTCTAATCATGAAGCCGGTAAGACATGTCTTTCCATGGTGCGCTTGGGAGGGGTGATGTGCTGTTCATGCTCAGTACTCTCCGAGTACCCATCTCCGGAGGCATGATCATGTAGAAATTTAACAAAATGCGACAGGACTTTCATGATCATAACCTGGTATCTCCTGTCGCTTCATTACTTTGGTTTCTCATGCTTGGTAAACCACGGTGATTGTTTTCAAACTGGGCCCAGCCAGTTGAGGTTCGATATTGATAAATTTCTTTCGAAAAAGAGGGACTGGTCATGAGTTCATCGATATTGCTCTAGAGGCTGTTCTTGACGTACGGAGTACTAGAGTAGCTCCGCAGCGGGTTAGAGACTATAGAGGCTGTTCTTGACGTACGGAGAACCAGAGTAGCTCCGCAGCGGGTTAGAGACTGTAGAGGCTGTTCTTGACGTACGGAGCACTAGAGTAGCTCCGCAGTGGGTTAGAGACTGTAGAGACTGTATAGGCTGTTCTTAACGTACGGAGAACCAGAGTAGCTCCGCAGTGGGTTAGAGACTGATGAGACTGATGAGACTGATGAGACTGATGAGACTGATGAGACTGATGAGACTGATGAGACTGATGAGACTGATGAGACTGATGAGACTGATGAGACTGATGAGACTGATGAGACTGCTATTGGCCAGCGAGGAAGTCAAGTCAAGTGAACATATGAGAGAACTGGTATGACTTGAGCCTACTCGTTGAAATTCAGTTGTGATCTTCTTCACCATCCCGTCCGCGGACGAAATCAGCAATGAAAAGAGCCAGAGACTACAAGAATGCGGTATCATGACCTTTCAAAAAAGAGGGCACCGTTTCTCTTCCAACGTCCGGCATTTGCTCGAGTTTTCAGCCGTGTTTGGAAACGTGGTGGTGTTGGCCAATAACCAGATGCAGATTTTTCACCGACCTCGAACAATACTCCCCATCGCCCAAAGCCATCTCGGATCCATCTTCAAACACGCAGCACAAACGAGCAAGTATCAAAAAGGAATGTGGCAACCATCACACAGCTCCGTGCCGCACTAGGGCAATCGCAGCTATAGGAAGACAGCGCCTGGTCTTTGGTCTACGAAGCAGGGAACGGAGAAGGAACCCATTGACATATATTGGCAGACTCATTTGGCGAGGAGTCTGGGATCCAAAAGAGATGGTGTGTAGCTCTCAACTACCCCCGTAGGGAGCCTCGATTAGTTTAGTTAAACTACTGATGGATTTTGGAGTTGTCCGCAGGAAATTCCGGTATAAGTGTTTCTGCCAAGACCTTTGCGGCGAAACTTCGGGGACCCGTAGCGCTCCATCACCTGATCCCATGTCCACTTCCAGCGACAACTCAACACTCTGGGTCCATTTCCGCTTCCAGCAACACATCCAGCGACAACTCAACACTCTGGGTCCATTTCCGCTTCCAGCAACACATCCAGCGACAACTCAACACTCTGGGTCCATTTCCGCTTCCAGCAACACATCCAGCGACAACTCGACACTCTGGGTCCATTTCCGCTTCCAGCAACACATCCACTCAGCAACACATCCCACGGGCCACGGCCCACCGCATTGGCGCTCAACAGTTTGACAGAATGGCAGCCTTGTCGCCTGAAACCATATCCTTAAATAGAGCTTCGCCCTCGCCTCCATTTCCAAATTCATACTTGTGAGTGTTTCCCGCACGATTCCAAAAACTGTCAACTGTTTTGCTAACAATTCTAATAGACCTTGTTGGGAGTTCCTTCGCTCACAAATGAGGGGCTCTGCCATTGATACCTGCATTGCACATGGCGGCGTATCGGTGGCACGTCTAGGATTCGTCCTCGACGTCGGCGGAATTTTTGCTCTTTGACACTGTCGCAAGACCAGTCACACTTTTCATCGATGGTCTCGTTTGCGGACGGGACCTTGAAGAAGAGATACAAGTGTACATGATATTGGTGCCTGTCCTAGTGTTGCTTCGTTCATGTTTGTGATCTTACTTCCTAGAGCCTGTTTTCATGTAATCTTACCTCCCAGAGCCTGTCTTCATGTACTTGACTGGGGGTTACTTATGAATGTCACGGTGCTGAGCGTGGGAGCGTGGCTCTGGTCTCCATCGTGATCAAAATTCTTTCGGGTCGCGAAATTCGAACTGTGTCCAAAGTCTCTGCGCAAGAACCTCTAGCAAATACAGCAAATACTCGTATTTATGCGGGAAAACCCATCAACGATCATGGAAGATCGAGGCGAGAACTACGAAGAGGAGCATGTTCATTCAGTCTACGAGGAAATAGCCCCTCACTTCTCTTCCACACGATACAAGGTGTGCGTTCCTCCTACATCCTCAAACCAAAGGCAAAACTGACTCAACCACACAGCCATGGCCCTTGATCGAGCGCTTTCTGGGCCATCTGTCACCCGGCTCTGTCGGTCTCGATATCGGCTGCGGAAATGGCAAATACCTCGCCGTGAATAAGAACATCTTCATCGTAGCCTCCGATCGCTCCACGAACCTCGTACAAATAGCCTCAACTCATCAATCACACAGCGCCGTGGTTGCCGATATCCTCCATCTTCCTCACAAAAACGACGCTTTCGATTTCGCCATCTCGATAGCCGTTATACACCACCTCTCCACGCCGGAGCGAAGGATAGAGGCTGTGGCTACAATATTAGAGCTTCTCAAACCTCCAGCCACGAACAAAGGAACAGGAGGCAAGGTGCTACTATACGTTTGGGCACTGGAGCAAAGTAGCAGTAGAAGGGGCTGGGACGTTGGTCACGAACAGGATGTTATGGTGCCCTGGGTGCTGAAGCAGAAGGGGAGGCGAGAGGAGACATTTCAACGGTACTACCACCTATACAAAAATGGCGAGTTGGAAGAGGATGTCGTGAAAGCTGGAGGTGTGGTCTTGGAAAGTGGGTATGAGAAGGATAATTGGTGGTGCATAGCTGGGCGCAATCCCCTCTCAAGCGGGGGATGAAGATACGAGGCACGAATTGCACGATACGAAGGCGTAACAAGCCCTGACCAAGGCATTCGATTCGGGGCGGGGTCCGTCTTGCTTGCACACGAGAGCAGACAGGTTGGTGTGGGATCAGGCCCGCAATGTCAAGTGGCCAAGAATGAAAGTTGGAGAATAGTTCACGACATGATTATGGCACAACAGCTGCTCGAGAAGGACTTAGGCTTGGCTAACACGCGACATCGGACCCATGGACGCATAGGGGGTTCCCGTTGAGGTGGTACCAAGGCAAGGCGCAAGGCCGTAGGTAGTACGTGGTGGTTCGAGGAGAAAGACGATTTTCGTGCCGAGCAATTCACGGCTTTCGAGCCAACACAAATCACACTATCGCAAGCCATGGAAGGGCAGATACAGGCTAATGAGTCAAGACAGACCTAGGGCAATCTTGAAAGCATCGAAGAACTTCCACACCTATTCCAGCGTCGAAAGCTCTCTCACTCCGGCAACCCTTTCGGCTCGAACCGGCAACTGACAAATGGCCAGACGGTCAGCTCTGTACTTGGCTGCATCCAGTCAAACGAGGACTTCCGGAAAGTCACGAGAGAGCTTCCGAACGTCAAAAGAATCATCTCACCTGCCTGAACACCGGATGCAGTCCACATGTTCGCCCGAAAGCGGGGGTGGCACTTGTACAACAGCGCTGTTGATTGTTCTGTATTGATTGGTAGCCGTCTGTCCGCTGAGGTGTTCCTCGTCATGCCCTTCAATACTTATGAGCCTCTTGCTCGCCTTTTCCGTTGCTTGCGAGGAGCCCTAAGTAACCCTGTCATCTATCTTCCTAGCCACAACAAGTGGCGCACACGTGTCTTGGGGACAAAAGAATCGTCAGGGACCTCAAACATTTTCCAGTTTCAACGCGTCAAGTTCCTGAAGATCTATCTCATCATGCATTGCCTTCAAATTCTGTCCATCGCCTTGTGGCCAATGGCGCTGGCATTCCCCATCGCACAGGATTCAACCTCAGTCATCGTCTCGAACTCGGGAGAAAGTAGCTTCAGCTTGACCCCAGTCGGCAGCAGATTCGTAAGGAGATTGCCGACTAGCGATTTGGGTAAGTTGAACCAGAGATCTTGAGAATGTACTGGTAGCTGATGAGAATGAAGCCAATCACGAGGCTCATGATGTCGAATATCGTCGATATTGATGATGGCCGGGCCAAGGTGGATTAGGAGGTGCAGTTGAGGTATGTCAGCGCATTCAAAAACATCCATTTGGAGGCTGATCACGCAGTAGTCCTGAGCTCGCGACGCTTCTTGAAAACTTAAAATTATGATTATGAATAATGAGTTACGAATTTGCTTGGAAAATTTTGCCCCGGAAGATTGTCTGAAAGTAACACAGTTGGGACGTCGATTCTTTGCCCCCGGCAAACTCATTGCTCCTATAGCACACTCAATTCCAGTACCAGATCGATAAGGTTATGGCAATCCTCAAAGTCGGCTTAGCCAGAATCTTATCAACATTGACCTCGGGCTGGAGGACTTGAACTCAAACGGTAGCTTCGGGTTGGGGAACGGATCAATAAAAAGCAGATTTCTCTATGTGAGTGTCAAAGACCGCGCAGGAACAATCTTAAATGAGCTGTTCAACGGCCTCGAGAGGACAAATTGACTTTCTCACCAAAGATACAAGTCACATATTCCACAGCAGAGTAGCCAAGTTTTGCTCTCCCCATCATCGTATCTCTTCACTCCCATTCACAAAAGATCAGCTATACGGCAATAAGCCGAGCACCGCTCACCGATCCGATGATCTGACCCGTCGCCGCGGCAACAGTGCCTCCAGCGTTATCAACTGCGAGTCCTGTTTCCTTCACTATCGCTGGTACACCTGCCTCGACTTCGTGCACAACTGTTCCCAGATCCAATGCTATAGTGATCAGAAAAGTTCTATTTATTCACCGCTCTTCCTGCTCACTGGTTTACTTACGGTCGGCTGTTAAAGCTTCGCGCTGCAAAAGGACAATGGCATTAGAGGGAAAGTCTCTTTTGACTGAATGGGTGTTAGATGAGTATTGATGGGTTGGAAAGTCTGACGTACTCAGAGTGGGGAAAGCGGAGGCTGCTGGGAGACTGAGCACGGCAAGGAGATAGAGGTAATGCATCTTGGTGGACAGAGAACGGTTGGAAGCAAGAGGGTGGTGGATGGGTTTGGATATGAAAGCGACGAGCAGAAATAAAGCTCTACTTATACGCTCAAAGGTGAAGGAGATGGGTAGAGCGGTAAGTGGCAACCTTTCCCTATGGAGTATTGTCTTCCAACATGAGAAACGCATCCTAGATTTATACTAGTGGCCCAAAGCAAGCAGCCAAATCTTGAACTTGAAGATCCTCAGCTTACACAGATCGGTTTCACCATTAAGATCCACGATACGCGAAGCAAATCATGGGGAACACAGCAATATTTGTGCTGCCGTGCCTGATGTAGCTGGAACCTTTCTAGGGATGGCATATTGCCACATCTGCTTAGTTTGGCACAGGGAAGCGAGTGGCTCCTAGTTTGCCTTGATCAGAGCTAATCAGCTTACCAGACTTTAATCTGATCCTACGATAGGCCAAGGTAGCCACTCGAGTCCACCCTCAACGTCCCCTCAAATCCAGTGCCCCTTGAAATATAAAGGAAGCGGAGGTCATGTTCGCTTCACCGCAGCTTAACTCTAGATCGATATCGATAAACTTCTAGCAATCGTAAACAAGAACGTCGCCAGAAGCTTATTGATATCGATCTCTAGTTGGCAGTGTCCCTTTAGATTCCAGCAGCTGTTGAACAGTACGGAGTTGGGGACTCCATTGTGCCATCATTGCTATACTAGCCATCAGGAAACATGAACCTTCGATCCAACATCCAGCTCTGTGACAGCTACATCAAGTCCAACCCAGGAAGTTCACTGGGTGGATCTAGCCGACGTCTGGCTTTTGTAATCTAGCAAATCTCGCTAGCGATACCCTCGATAAGTATAGAAGGTATAGATCTGATTCACACTCCGTCAAGGCTCTGAGAGAGAGAGAGAGAGAGAGAGAGAGAGAGAGAGAGATCTAGAAGCATGGTGTGTGTTCATGTGGCGTACACGGGAAAAGCTTGGCTAACACCGAGTGCCTCACTATGGGTTGACTACGGGAAACGAATTCGCCTTTTCCCACGCCTGTTCACCTGGAGGATCGGCGTATTGACAAATTATTGGCAGTTCTAGGACTCGACGTCCCCAACGACCAATAGAGAAATGATACTTATCTGGATTATAATTACAAATCGTCTTCCGCTGCCTACCACGACTCGATACTGTCCATCATTCCTAACCACACATTGCCTTCACTTTGGAACGGCCTTCACGATTCCGCCCACGAGTGTCACAGGCGCAGCAGCAGCTGTATCGAGGTCAACCACGTTCGAGGCAGAGTTGACCACCGAGACGGTAGCTCCAATTGCTGCACCTAATTCGAAGGTGGGGTCTGACGAACGTTGAAAAAAAAGCTACTTAACAAAATAAGGTTGATTTACTTTGGATCAAGGCTGCCTCTTTCTAAGTACTTGGATAACCGATTTTTCCTAGGCTGTTAGTTAGCGATAATAATACTTATGGACAGACAAACATACTAGGACCTGCTAAGAGTTAGTACGAAGGCTCGGCATGAAAATGGGATTACTTAGTTTCAGCCTGAAGTGCTTCTCTCCTGGAATGGGACTTAAGGTTCAGGGGACAGTCCTCAGGAACTGGCAGCGCGAAGGCGGCTGGGAGGGCGACAATGGCGAGGAAAACAAAGGAATACATCTTGAGCTGATCGGCGGCATGTGGTCTGATCGTGCCGTATTGCGAATTGGTTTCGAATTTGGAGTTCTATTTAACGCCCTAAAAGCTGGACGAGAAGTGGGACAAGATGGTAATTGGCAAAGCTCTTCCCTGGCAAAGAATCGATGCTAACATTAGAAATGAGATCTAGATGTGATTGCAGCTCATTCAAGCCATATCTTCCCAATGGAGTCGAGATGTGCAACAGAGGTAGGAAACACAAAGATTAGCAAGCGAGATCTCTATTACGGTGGCTATTGTCGGTCACCCATTCCAATCCCCTGAACACAAACTTGAGGTAGAAGATGTTGTTCTGACTCCGCCCAGAAGAGCCAGAGAGTAGGCCTTCTTACGGCTGAACAATTCGCAACTGACGAAAACCTGGATAACAATCAGCAAGAAAAGGTTTTGCGCGCATGTTTGGCAGCTGAGAATAGTGGGAGTACCTGCTGTGCCACATCACAATAGAATCAGCTATTCTCTGCCCCTCACGATCATGTCCTATTACTCGCTTAGTATACCTTACTCGAGTTAGGTTTCTACTAATCATCGACGTAGAGCTTATCAGAAAACTAGAGACATCCATCTCGTATTAGAGGACTTGAGATCTAACTATACCATCGGGCTCGAATAACTTAGACGGACATGGAATTCAAGACACCGCTTCAAATCGTATTGCACCCACGTGAAAAGAGAAGCAAAGAGGTTGTGACCACACTGTGGCATCAATGCACTTGACACTATGCGCGCGTTTTTGCCGCTCCTACTTGTATAGCTTATCGGGATGCCAGACAAGCCATGCCACCAACCGATTCAAAGAGCTTATACTTTGGTAAGCCTCAGGCCGTAACTCACAGCCGCCATCAATGAAACTTTACTCCTAGTAATCCCCAAAATCACACAGTCCTGATCCGTCCAAGTTATTGGAGTCCTACTCATCCTCGACCTCCAACCAGCAAGCAAGCACCCGGCGCCTCAAACCAGTGAAGAACTTCAAGACACCATGCTCGGTTCGTTGGACTTGCCGAAGAGCCGCGACTGTCAGATCGCCTTCGAATCTCATCGATATCCCCACGTATTGACTGACCCTGATATCCTTTAGTGGTCGTATCCTCTGGAGAAATCTGGACAGCTCAATTCTGTCGAATTCAACCAAATCATCAATCTTCGGTGTAAAACTCCCGCGGCGTGGAAGATACGGGTCCTTTGTGCGCGTCCATGAAGAGAATGTGATGCCCTATCGCCTGTGACCCTGATGAGACCTCAAGAATTGCACTAGATCGATCAAGGGTTTGTCCTGTTCGTTCAGTCGCTTCTTTTCAGTCTTCCTATTCCAGCTCGATCGATAATCACGGCACTCTTGCTTGACATGGATGAAAAGGCGTGAGCTGTGCTGCAGAGCTTCTATGGGAAGATCGAGTTGAAAGGGACATTCAATGAGGATCCGATTCTCGCCATAGGGAATTCCTCGCCCCTCAGCAAGCATCTGTTTGTTTACTCGGAGGATTCGTGTGCCCAGTATGGTGTTGTAGATTTTTCGATCTTTCTGGGCCCAGTCCTCAACATCTTCCCGATTCCGTGTAGCATAGCTGTGATTGATCGGCTGGATGACAGTCGAGGCCCTGAGAATCGACCGAAGTATCTTGTCGCGGAGCTCGCGCGGTAGTTGCAGGAGACAAGGCGGCCCTGCCCTCGTAGATGAAGCGGTGGTGTTTTGTGCATCATAAATGGATCGCTCATAGCCTGCGAGGAACTCGTTGAGTATGGGCAACACCACGGGCATATATTCGCCATTCTGATATAGAATGCGGCTGAAATATGGACTCGACCGAAAACTGGAACTTCACGAAGAGACTCGAGCCTTTCCCACCTGTCCTTTTGATCAATTCGCCGGTTGAACAAGTATGAAGCTTGACTTCCAAGGTGTTGAGGCTGGGGATCATCTTCAACAATTCCAGGCAAGTTTGCCGAGGTTGGCTCATTGTGCCAACATGGTGTATCCCTCAGTCTGTAGCAGTATTTCTGGGCAGCGTGACATCGATAGCAATACAGGACTCGGTCCCGCTTATATACACACCATCACCGTCTACCAGTGCCATGGCAAACCGTATCAATCCAGCCAAACGGCATCACTACAACATCCTCCATTTACTTTTCCCGGGCTGTCCACGATATCTATACTAGCCATCATATGTGCCGTCGTCCCATTATACTTGTAAATGCTTACACTCCCCCACTCACTCTCCGCCACCGCTACCAAGCCCTCCTTAAACGGACTTGCCGCCACATTCAGGCTCTTGCCACCACTGTTCCGTGTTTTGATTCGGAAAAGGGGATTTATAGGGAGACCGTCCTCACGAAGGGAGAAACCGGAAAGGTAGCCTTGTTGGCCAATGATGCGGGAGTGGGACGTGGCCCATAAAATAGAGCCTTTGGGCGAGAGAACGGCGGATTGGGCGCCGTAGTTTCCTGCGACGACGTCTAGTAGTAGTTAGCAAAGGGAACTTGATCTGAGCGTGAGAGGTGAACAGACCCGGTGGTATGAGCGGGTACAAAGCATTAGTATAATGGGGCATGTGTGTCGTCTCGTTGATGGAGTACAGCGCCATGGCATTCCAAGCCTCCAAAATGACATACATGTTCTTTCCACTAGGATGCACTTGCAGCGTCCTCGGTGCTGAAGTATTACTGGGTGATTCCGTGAAGCCAACCACCGTCAAAGATCCATCGGAGCCAATTTTGTGAGTCCAGATCTTTCCGTTTCGCCAGTCGCTGGAGTATAGGTAGCTGTAGGTAGGGTCTGTAGCCATGCCGTAGATGACTGATGCTTCGTTGTAAGGCAACGCTGTCGCTTTACCCACCTCGCCCTCTGGTCCAGTGCTCACCCAATTTGCACAATTAAGAGAGCCATAAAGAGGGTATGGCGCCTTCCGCGAGGCCATAACGTAGACCCCATTCCACGCCCCACAGTTCCCGCTGCCAGGTGTACTGGGCGATTGTGTTCCTAATGTCGTGTTGGAAGTAATCGGAAAGGAAGACCAACCATCAGCCCCGGAGCTGTACAATGTCTTTGCGTCGTGAGATATTGCGAGCCATTCGTTCTCCTTGCGGGTTGTGTTGTTTTTCGTCACCAACAAAGAGTTAGCTACATTATCAAATTCCAGGCCGTATATCGATGGGGTCCCATAGGATCCAACAAAGAAATGGTGCTTCGCAGCCTGAGCCGTCCAAGCAAAGTTCAAAAAGCCCAAGAAAAGAAGTGAAAGATTCATCACCAAGAGCGTGATTGCGAAATGAGTGTGGTTGATAGTTATTCAAGGAAAGACTAAACAGGCAATTCGCGCATGGCGGCTGGGGAGGGGCAAACGTGATCAGAGGATGAGATGTAGATATGCTGTCGAGAAGAGCACGGTTGTGATTGACGATTGGAAAAGGTAGCCGAGTGAAAAGTTCCATCGCGTGGAAGTGGTGCAGAAAGCTCGAAGACACGACCCTAGCGCAAGATTGAATTTTATTGGATTGGCCGATATAAATTTGAACAGGGTGTGAAAGCGGTAGTATCTAGTGTGAGGCGCAAAACTTCATTGATGAGATTGATGATACACAGTGCCCCGAGCGCGGTAGCAGTGTAGATGAAACGGGGCATCTGGACCAATCCCAAACCACGTATAATCTGCGAGAACGAGTCGTGGAAAGCAGAAAATGTTGCATCTGGCCAAGTCCAACTCACATGTGGGTTCAGTTGCTGAACAACCGGGGCTCCAAGGCAGCGTAGGTCGAAACCTTGGTATTGGTGTGTGAAGAGTTGGCCATGTTCTTCAGCATCAACATGCTACGGTTCGCGAATATCAAGCAAACCAAGTGTCTCAGTCAAGGGCACGGTGGGATGGGCTTCGTAATCACCAGTACGCGGCCGGCTACTAGTATTGGTCGAGGTTACAGACCGTTCTCGCTTCTGAACAGAAACAAAAATGATCCGGATCACCATTGACCCGGGTTGTGTATGATGCAATCTAACCATCTGCATTGCAATAGACTCACAAATTGGTGGAGAGAGACATCGGAGCTCAATCCAAACCGCTACTGAGATAGTCACGTACTTCTAAGCCTATAGAGCGGCCAAGAGCAGCAACGTAATCCCAACCACAATTTATTCTCCAGCGACATGAGGCATCCAAGACATCGACGCTGGCAGCGCTGGCACGCGCAAGTAAGCGTAATGAGGCCAATGTCGATATTTGGGTCAGGACATCTGCGTTCTGTGGAAGGTTCTGTGGCAGTATGGCTCGGAGAATGGCGAGCATACGATCGAGCGAGAAGGGTGACGCTGCAAGCATGCTTCGGGGGATCTTGCGATGTTGTGCTTTTCTTCCAGCTGCTGTGCCGCCACCCTTCTTCTTGCGCTTTTTCTCAGCAGCTTTCATGAAGAAGATCTGGTCTTGACGGGCTGGATTGTAGGAGGCTAGGTATGAGGCGCATAGAATGAATTTGGAGTAGTAAGGCAGTTCGTGACGAGCTGAGGACTGTTAGCCGAAGCACCTCAGAAATCAGGAAGATGTCTGTTTACCTTTTCCTAAGCTCTTGATGATTCCTCCCTGCCCTTTGGTAATCACGCCGGAGATCAAGGCATCTTCGCTTTGGAACAAGGTCCGCCTCGACACCATTAATCGAGCAAAATCTCTGGTGCCAAATGTGCCATCCACGATTGGCGCCGTGAAAGGTCTCCAAAGCTTGTCACATACAGCTCGAAAACTCAAGAGATCTCGTGCAGCTCCTCTGGCGAGAGAATCCCAGACAGCAGCAGTAAAGCGTCCCCATACCCAAGCGTCATCCTCGGCAGCCTGTTGCTCTGTATAGTCGACACCGGAGTCGATCCCTGCTAGAAAGATGCTGGGTGGAGATTGGGAGAGTATGCGGATGGATTCATCGCGAGTGTAAAACGGGAAGTGGATGTGAGGAATGCCGATGGTGTGGAACAGTCGAGGACTCGGGACGGAGATGATGAAAACGACAGTGAGGCACGGAATCTTGTCACCAATTAGCGAGATAGTGTACAATCGTAGTAGGACACATACAGTCTCTCCAAAGCGTGCCAGTGCCGGTATCAAAGTCAAAGGCGCCTCTCGTTGCTGGTCTATGCCATCGAAGACCAAAGTAAAGCTCTTCTGCTTCTCCAACAATCGTTCCAGATTAACTTGGAGAGCACTCAAGTTCTCGCATCGTCCATAATCTGATATATCAATGTCGGCATTGGAGGGCCTCGATAGAGCTTCTACCGAAGCCGCGAAGCTGCGCTCAAGGAGCTGTCGTCCGGTGATGCATTCTCGAGAATCGATTACAGCGTGCGGAGTCTTGAGGGCTTTGAGGACAGCTCTGGTCACGGCAGTCTTGCCTGTTGCTTGGAGTCCATGGAGGACGAGACTTGTCGGAGTTGGGAATGAGGGCTGATATCGGAATTAGCAGCGAGTATGGAGACGCGTCAGGGAATATCACATTGAATAGAGTCGCGAGTGTTTTTATTTGGACTTGTCTGCCAGGCAATTGGTCATTCAGCAGTATCTCGTGCGGGAGCATTGCCATTGTATGAAGCGACTTGTTGTCTCATAAGATTCTAATCATCTCATAAGATTCTAGGTACTCGGGAGAAAGTGAGTCGCTCAGGGGGTCCCGCCTAATTTTCATGGGCTGTCCCCTATCGTATCGCCCGCGTCCTGACCACGTCGACAGACGTCCCGTGACCCGTCAGGCTACATCCCGTGACCCGTCAGGCTACATCCCGTGACCCGTCAGGCTACATCCCGTGACCCGTCAGGCTGCATCCATCAACAACCTAAGGCCAAAATCATCAGAGCTGTCGGTGCCACCTACAATTACTTCACATCATCAACATCAACACCAACATCATGTCTCTCTATTGAGCCTGAGCTTCTTACTCATTGCCATCGTCATCTGAGTTGATCGTTGCTCTCATCTGCGCAATGCTTTTGGAGCCTGAGCTGGTTCCAGCCAATATTCAACAAGCCAAGAGAAATCATGGGACAACGCGGCATGAATACCACTGGCCTTTGTATCTCCTCATTTCATTCTCGCTATTTTTGACCTTCAGAACATTCCTTCTTTCACTAGTAGAAAGTGCTCGCTACTTAGTCTATTGAACGGTATGATGCCCGACCTCCTATTTTGCAACGAACTTGCAACTTTTGACTTCAGGTTGCTCTTGTGTCGTGGGTACACACCGTCGACCTAGTTCCTGACTCCTGCATCAATTGGACTTGATTCAAAACAGTAATTAGCATGGAAAAGAGACCTGATAAACAGCGCTGGAAAACTCCATCCCTCATATTAGCCGGCATCTTTGCTGGCGTTGGTCTCGCAATTGGCCACCATGCTTTCTACAATTCTTTGCACGGAGCAGAACCATCGACCGAGATCTACCACCTCAAGGGCCTCAACCTATCCAAGCAGCAGGCCAATATTGCTATAGGCACTGCATTTGCATTTTTGATACGGGCTTGCTTGCTCCTGTCACTATCAACCGCCTACGTACAGGTCTTCTGGAAAGCTTTGACTTCCTCATCCGCAAATACAACACATCAATTAGGAAATCTGGACACGGCATTTTCTGCCTTGAACAGTCTTCTGGCCTTGGTCAACTTTTCGGCCTGGCGAAGCTATCCTTTGCTTCTCCTACTGGCAACGACTTCGTGGTAAGTCCTGTTTTTTCTTCGTGCGAGATGGTTGGTCTGATATAATCTCAGGCTCATACCACTAGCATCGATAATCACTCCCGCGGCTTTGACTATCGAGATTGACCAAGTAAAGCCATCCCCTACCTTTTTCAGTCACCAAATCCCGACTTTGAATTTTACCAGCCTGAGTTTCGCTGCAGGCTTATCGCCTCCCGCTGTTTTTGGGTCAGGAACTGCGGTTGCACAGTACAGCTGGAATGGACCGAGTTCGGCTGTGATCAATGTAGCGCAAGCCGTCGGTGCTCAAGGTACATGAGTTTTGCATCGTCTTTTCCTCCTGTCATACTACGTCTCAATTCTAGTCTGTAGACGATATAGATACAGTGCTCAATTACATGTCGATATCGTTGATTTCTCAACAATTTCTTGAGCACAACTCGCCAGACAATCCTCGATATTGGCCTCGAATCGAGGCAGCCAAATTCTCGAAATGGCTTCGATTACCAGCTAGAATCCACTAACGATCCTGTAGGCACTGTCTTGCCCATCACTCCACCCGCACTCAATTCGAGCTGGTACCTAGAATTCTATGGCCCTTCTTTGGCCTGCGACTACCTCCCAGAAGGGAAAATTCGCCAGATCGAGAAAAACATCGCATCCTGGCTCATCAACGGCACAGATGGGGACTGCCACTCTCCTCCCGCGTACCTTGGCTGGTTTGGAGAACTTCCCTTTGTGGATGCAAAGAACGGATCCAACCTTTCAACCAGCTTGACCACCCTGACAATGTCGTCTTCTGACCTTTATGCCACGATGACCAACAAAATGCGCCTCGCCATTCTTCCAAATATAGGCGACTCTGTTTCCATGAGCTCCCGCACAATACGCAAGGCTTGTGTCAATCTGGGTAGCAATTCGGTGGCGGATTTTGATACGTCTCCACTGGGCGGACTGGAGAAAGATGCGACTATGCTTGAGTGTCGACTTTCTAACTCAACTTACATGGTCAACTTCGATTTTTTGAACAGCGAACAAACAATCGGGATCAAAATGCGAAAGAATGAATCGACAGTGCCCTTCAATAGCACTAGCTATCCTTACGGCCCCACCCTATCAGGAACTGAGACATGTGGCACACTGTTCAATTCAGAAATCAACTACACCAACCTTCTCAAAAACAACTACACCTGTAGATTTGACGAGAGCGTCATGCAAAGCCTGGCATACCAGGGTGTGATGGAAGGGTTTACTAATCTCCTCGAGGGCAAACTTGTGGCCGTTCATGGTGAACCCATTGTTGGAGACAGTCTAATAACAACAACGACTTTGATGAACACCAAGGAGTTGAGTATGCTCTCGAACCCAAGCGCGGACAGCATCACATCGGGGAGTGCTGCGCTTCAGGATCGACTTTCACACACCGATCAGGCGTTTTCGAGTGGCGCTATCGCTGCTATCAATGCTACGCGGCCTCTTCTTGATACATTGGAAGAGATGTTTCAGAACTACACTGTTAGTCTCATGAGCTCGCCACATTTACAGTAAGATCTCGTCCTCCCCTTTCAAAGCGAGGCTTTTATATACTGTCTCTTTCTTATCCCCTTTATATCGATATCATATCTCATGATACTGTCCCTTGATCTAAGGTCGATATCGATAGTTGCTAGAGATTGTGTATTCTATAGTTTATATAGATTGATCTATATCGATCCAAGATTCGATGTGAAGCATCGTTGTGGGTTATCGGAAGGAAAAACATGGATCAATGACACCAGATTGGTCTTCCAAGCCCGCAAGTCCTGACTCGTCATTTAGGACCAACGCCTCGCTCTACCCAGACCTCCGACCAATTCATTACACCTCCATAACTTACAGAAATGTATACACATACTCGGCCGAAAAACTCTGGCTAGCCTACGGCATCGCCATCCTCTTCACCCTCATCGCCGTAATCATCGGCCTCTACATAATCATGTCGACCGGAACATCATATAGCAACACCTTCTCCACTATCTTTCGGAAAGCCCGAGGCGCGGAATCAGATGTTGTAATTCACCCAGGTGATCACGATGGGAAATATCCGTTACCGGAGTATTTAAAAAAAGCAACCATTAGGTTTCCTGCGGCGGGAAGTGAGGATCCGATACCACTGGATTATATGCGGCAGGAGAAAACAGGACGGGTCCTCGATCTTGAGGGTATTGCGAGGGAGAGGAATGAGATTGATGATATTTATCATGGGAGAGGCCATGTTGTGATTCCTCATAGCGTGCTGAACAGATGATCACACAATGGAACAAAAGAGATGGACGCCGTACCTTACAACGATAGTCGCACTTTTTCCGCGGCTCATTCCCACAGGAGCTAGGGGCAGTAAGAGGAAGAGTCATGGAAAGTGGTATATTGGAGTCGTGATTGACTCTCAGTTCTTCATATACCTTTCTCCCTCTCGAGCTTCCTCAATTTTTCTGCCCTCAAAGTATCCTTATGATCATACCGATCACCCATCTCTTCATTAGACTGTTTCTTCCTTTTCTTGCTATGCACCAAATCGTAATCCTCTTTGGAAGGAGGGCCAGGAAATGTATCAACAGCAGCTTGCACGTGCTCCAGTAACTCTTGCAAAGGTGGTCGATCTTTAGGATCAAAGCGCAAACACCGTCCTATCAACCCTCTAAAAGAATTGCCATTTTCGTCCATATACTCGAAATGGCGTTTGTATGCATTCCAGTCTAGCTCGGGACGGTCAAATTTTCCGCACAGGCCACTGGTATCATATCCTGTTCTGTTTCTGGCTTGTCTTTGTCCATTTCTTTTGGATTAGGAAGCGGGAATTTCTGTACAAAATCGAAAAGATCACCGTATGGTGCGTGATCCGTCAGTAATCGAAACGAGCGGAGGGCTTTGTGCACATGAAATCCCATGTAAGGCAAGATGAAAACTGGCAGAGTCCCTTTTGGCGAAGGGTCATCTGAGAAAACTGTACGATGCGCGGCCACCTCCATCGGAATTTTATGCTTGGTATCCCATCACGCACTCCTCGAGTCCCATTCTGTTTCGAAGTTGACGTCTTTGGCTACAACGCTCTACTCAGATGTTAGAGATGGAACACCAGTAGATTTGCTAAACTTACCCCTCCAACTATGCCCTCGTCATTCGCCTCCACCCAAAGAGTTGCATGACCACACGCTCCTTGGCCGAGTCGGGTTTTGGGGTACCATGTCCATAGTGTACGCTCGAGAAGTCCCGTTTTATCATCTATCGTTTCCTCGACCCAATCGTTCGGTGGATATTCATCAAAATCGAGAGCTTCAAACCCTTGGGATTCATCCGGCGATCCTTGTTCCCAGTGATCTTCATGACCAGAACGCGGAGTAAAGGATGTCAACAAAGATGTACATTCCTCGATCACTAGTTGAGCTCAATTTCTAACAACCATTTGATTTCAAGGTGGTAAGAATTCTCATACCGGGAGCTTAAGTTTGACTCACGTAATCATCTCTCGTCTTAATCCATTACACCACGGGTCATGTGTTAGAAAGGGCATTTCATATGAGCGGCAAAAGGTGTCTATCGAGCAGGCCCGTCTATGCCTGATCTGGCCAACCTTCTTCTAGCCGCCTCACGCTCTTTTTCTGCTGCCAACACCGCAGCGTGGTGATAAACACGACCATAATTTCTCGGTTATATTCTCGTCATCATCTGGCTCCTCGATGGTTCTCTTCGCCTTGTTTGCAGCATCTTCGTTGTCCTTTGATTCGTTAAACTCTCTTGGATCCTTGTTGCACATCAGAAAGTTATGTATAGTATACCTGAGTTGAGTATGTTTAGTAAAGAATTATCGTTGATGGAGTAACATCACGAGCAAGCGCCAGCATTGCCGCTGTTGGGGAGAATGAGAAGTCTGGCGTGGTTTGCTGGTGTTTTGCTGGTGTTTTGGTTTGGTGGCTTGCCCAAATGGATGAGAAAGTTGGACCTCGATTTGTTGGGACCAGACTTTGGCGTTCGCGCTTTAGAGACGTCTCTATCGTATTCTCTAGAGCTGGCATTTTAGTCACGCCGGCTATCACCTCGGCACCTCTGCTCACCACCTCTCTTTCATCTCGTTATCCTCCCCTTACCTCCCCCTTCCTATGCTCTCTCAATTTCTCAATTTCTCAACTCAATGATCCGACGGCAGATGGTTTAGGCGTCGCCCAGTCATCCTCGAGTTCAAAGGCGTTTGGATGGACGATCAAAAACCCTGTCCGGGTCGCTCTGATTTGGATGTTGAAGAGTCGTCTTGAATTAGAATCGAGCCCCCAAAAGCCCTCGCTGATGTCAAGTGCAGATACTCCAAGTCCCTCTCGCCTGGCTCTGGGCTGTTGATTGAATGCTAGTCATGGGATCCGCGAAGCTTCGCATTGACGGTAAGCAGAATGCGAAGATAGACTAGGAGGAATCGTGTTTTGGCTGCGCTTCTTCGCACTCCTTATTAAAGAACGACGCGTCCTGTATCTCGAAGAGAGACCCGAAATTGGACAAGGTCTGCTCCTGTGCGGCTATTTTGAGCGTGGAACCTTGCTGATATAAACGAAACCCGACCTCAGCCATCATGTAAGCAATTTGGGTACTATGGTACAGATCTTCGAGGACACGTTGCCCAATTTCTGTTAAATCATCTCGATTTTAAGGACCTCGAACCCAACAGACTGCCGATGGCGGGATCGGGAATCTCGTCGACCGACTTACTGTTAGGTGCTCATGCAAATACTTACTTTAGAAATGAATCCGGAAAAATCCTTCATATATCACCCTCGCTTCCTCCCTTTGCCCGCCGTTTAGCCTATATTGGGACCACCTGGTCGCTCGAAACACGTCCCACGCCCAACCACCCAATCAACAAGACGCATACTGCAGGACAAGAGCGACTCCAACTTTTGGCCGCCGCGCACAGCATCTACCTCACGCTGCAATAAAGAGTTCCCGGCCTCCCAAGCCAAGTACGCAATGACTTCATCTAGACTTCCATAATGTGATTTGTCCGTCGAAGAATGCGAGATCGGTGTATCAGCTACAATACCGACAATTATACAACTTTGGAAAACGTAGAGATTATCCGCTTTCGTAACTCTGCCAGGAACGGTTACGAGTTCAAATTGCCTGGACCAAAAGCTGCAGGGTACCATATTGCTATCTAATATTAACAACCGCCTGTAAAATGAAGATCGTCTCGTACACCTATCAAGCAGATCTTTTTAAACAGGAACCAGCGTTTCTCGCACGACATTTGGTTTCAACATTTGGACAATACACTACATTCGTTTTCAACCTTTGGACACTACACGACATTCGTTTTCAACATTTGGACAATACAAACACCTCTTTTTGACCCCACAGCATCACGATGAAGTCTTTCTCCCTCGCTCTCTTTGCATTTGCGGCTTCGGTTATTGCTGTGCCGCAAGGTGGTCCACCAACAACACCAACACCACCTGCACCTGCATCTGCACCTGCACCTGCACCTGCTAAGGGTGCAAGCGCCACTTACACTATCCAGACCAAGTCGTGAGTTCATACTTCCACTAACGGTCAATTAGAATCAAGTCTAATAATAACATACACAGTACCGTCGAGACGCTCAACAACAAGGCTCTCTCCGCAAAAGGCGGAAAGATTGGAATCTTCCCCGGAGGCTCCGCGGTCAAATTCTCTTCCTCTCCGTACACGGGCGGAACCCTCTCCCTTCACCCAGGAGCCGAAGACCATCAACTCGCCCTCTCAGGCTCCAAGGGACTCCTCGAACTCGTCGATGCTATCAATCCCACGGGCGAAAAGATTGCTTCGGGACAGAGCATGGAATGGTCTACGTTTGTGATTGACGGACAAGGCAACATTAATGTCAAGGATGGGGCTGATATTCCAACGAGAAGATGGGTTGCCTACGCGAACCCGGATGGAAGCTACGGGGTTGGGTTGTACGACGGATTTACCGTGCCACCGCCCAAGCAGTTCCTGAATGTCACGTTGGTTGCTGTAAAGGCTTAGGATTAGGATTGGGAAAGGCGGTTGGATGGTGGAAGCAAAGCGAGTTTATAGTTGCCTGATACGAATTGCGGGTGCTCCAGGCAACATAGAGTGTAACGGGTAGTACCGACGTGTAACAGCGCAAACAGCGGGAAATGCCGAATCGAGCTCCTCCGTCCGGCTAAAAAGCCGGATCCACCTTTTTTCCATTGTGCCTGCCTCAGCGTTCCAAGGGTTCCTGCCTGTCCAAGGGCTCCTGCCTGTCCAAGGGCTCCTGCCTCAGCGTTCCAAGGGCTCCTGCCTGTCCAAGGGCTCCTGCCTGTCCAAGGGCTCCTCCTGCCTGTTGCAAGGGCTCCTCCTGCCTGTTGCAAGGGCTCCAGCCTGCATCGTCACTTCTCAAGCGACAGCTGTTCTCATTTCCAACTTCCAATTTCCAATTCCCAATTTCCAATCCGCGAGCCAGTGAAGCCGTGTTACCTACCTCCTACGCATTCCAAATTACCACCACCACACCGCATCGCTTCTTGAACAAGCATCCATATTGCACGTCAAACACCATGGACCATCATACGGCCTTGGTCAATTCGGTATCTGCCCAAGTGCGCAAGTTCCACGACGCTGGTGTGCCCTTTCGTATCTACCACGGTTCGACAAACTCGACGAGAACAGTGGTGCGAGACCTCAACACCTCCGTCGACATCAGCGCGCTGAACAATGTCCTTTGCGTCGACACGAAGCGGAAAATTGCCTCGGTGCAGCCAAATGTTCCAATGGACGCGCTTGTCAAGGCGACTCTCGCAGAGGGTTTGATCCCTCAAGTCGTGCCTGAATTTCCAGGTACCTAGAGCAATGCTGATGAAATAGCAATACTGATAGAGATGTAGGTATAACAGTTGGCGGAGGCTTCTCCGGCTCCGCGGGTGAGAGTAGCAGTTTCAAATATGGTTTCCTGGATGCGACCATCGACATGGTTCAGTGCGTACTTGGCGATGGAACGATAAGAGAAGTCGGACCAAACGGAAATGCCGAAGAGAAAGAGTTGTTCATGGCCTTGGCAGGAACATTGGGCACAATGGGCGTCTTGACGCGCCTCGATATTAGATTGCTGGAAGCCAAGCCCTACGTTAGACTGACCTATCAGCCTGTGTGGACTTTCCAGGAAGCACAGGATATGATTGAGATTTCCATCTCGCCGGAAGCAGGCAATGACTTTGTGGATGGTATAATGTACTCGAAGACGAAGGGAGCCATTGTCAGCGGCAAGATGGTGTCGGAAACTGGCGGAGGACGAATCACACAGTACACTCGGCCGAGCGACGAGTGGTGTTTTATCCATACCGAGGAGATGATCGAAGGACACAACACCAAATCCTACATGGAGAAGCGATCGACCTCGCCCGTTGTTGACTTCGTGCCATTGACGGATTACCTCTTCCGATACGATAGAGGCGCCTTCTGGATGGGAAAGCTGGGATGCCAGCATTTCTGCCTGCCATTCACCAAGATGACTCGAACACTGCTTGATTCGCTCTTCCACACGAGAGAGATGTATACGGTAAGTATCACTTCACTGTATCTATGGGAATCGTTGACTTACACATCACAGGCGCTACATGCGAGCAAAATGCAAGAGTTCCACATCGTTGAAGATCTGGCCGTCCCCTTCCGGAACATGGTCCCATTCCTAGACTACCTCGAGGAAGATTTCGAAATCTACCCACTATGGTTGTGTCCTCTACAATACCAGGCGACAGGATTGGAGGTCAAGCATCTGCCGAAGAAAGAGCTGGTCATGAGCGTTGGGGTTTGGGGCCCGTATGGAAAGAAGCACACATCTTTCAAAAAGGCCAATCTGGCATTGGAAGCGAAGGTCAAGGACTTGAAAGGTGTCAAGTGGCTATATGCACAGTGCTTCTACTCCATGGAAGAGTTCTGGGACATTTATGATCGTGAGGTCTACAAGCGGCTACGAGTGAAATACTCGGCCACAGCCTTGCCGGACATTTACTGCAAGGTCAAGCCGGTGCGTAAGAGGGAGCCTGCGTCATTCCTGGAGGCCTTCTGGGAGATGATCTTCAGTTTCTGGTTGGTTGGTGGTGTGTATGGACTGTACTCGGCCTGGAGGAAAGCCAACTTCGTGCTCAAAAAATAAGGATGGTTGAGAGCAGGGCACTTTCAGATAACGAGCCGGAGAGGGCAGACATCAGATAACGAGCCGGAGAGGGCAGACATCAGCTCCAAGGACGGGACGGGACGGGAATGGAAGGTCCGCGGAACTGTTCGGGAACTTTACCAGGATAGGCATAATACCAGTAGTAGTACCATTACGTCAGCCACGTGATGAAAGCATAGCCTTGGGGGACTTCTCACCCTCGTAGTGAATCTGAGTGATGGCTTCAGTAGGCAGTATCCAGCTTCCCATCACAATCCAACCCTCTTCGGATCCAACCCCCCCATCTCGGCACTACTCGCCTTGCCCTCCATAACAATCTCACCAACCAAACAGCCCGTAGCCGTCGAATTCTGTATCCCCCAACACGTATGTCCAACCGCCCACACCAATCCTTTGACGCTCCCCTCTCCAATAATCGGCGAATCACTCCCCTGGACCCCAGGTAGATAACAAGCCTGCCGTGCCGTAACCTCGCCATATCTTAATTCCTCACTGATACTGCAGACGTAATCTACGACATCTTGACAGCGCTGTGGGTCGACTTGTACGAGCTCGGTTGTGGTGGGAAGAGGGATTGTGCTATCGCCATCGCCGCAGGCATAGACTTCGTTGTTGGGCCGTGCGTAGATTTCAGGTGTCACTGTTGTGCCGTGTTTGGCCAGTTTGCGGGTTGGTGTGGGCGAGGATTTGTAGAATTCTTTTGGGAGGGTAATGGAGGTGAAGAGGGTGTAGGGAGAAACGGGGCGGGAGGGTCTAATCGTGATGCTGTGGGCGCGTGTAGCTGTAATTGGTGCTTTAGGCCAGATCTGTTTCGTCCATGGGCCTGCAGAGAGAACTACGTGTGTTGCTGGGAGAATGTGTGGTGACCCGTCTTCTTTGGCTCTGTATGATACGCTTTCCACCTCTTTCCCGTCTTTGCTTGTATTGATGGATGTCGCTGAGCCATACTCCACTCTGACACCCTTCTCCTCCGCCAATTCAACCATCGCCTTTGTGAACAAATAAGGATGAACTTGTGCTGTATGCCCAGGCTCACTCATCTCCTCATAACTCCTAATACAATCCTCGTCAATCCAATCCAAATCCCCTGGCACACCCTTAGCCTTCAGCATGCCCCTCGCCTCTTTGCTCCTCTTCTTCAACGAGACGTGATCTCCCAGCCCACTGCCATTCGCTGAGATACCATCTTTTTCATCCGTAGGTCTATCTTTTGCCCCGTTAATTGACGGCGTCCTCAAACTGTTCCCCCTCGCCTCAATAGAGCCACATCCCACACCCCTATATCCCCATCTCTCCACCCCTCCATGCTCGACCGCAAGCTCTTTGTGGAGTCGAAAACTAAGCGGAACAATCGAGGAAGGATATGCCCATAGCGCAAGCAATCCGCCCGCTTTTCCGGACGCACCGCCAGCGATTCTCGTCGCTTCGAGGAGGGTGATTGTGGTTGTTGCGGGGTTGAAGCGCGGATGGCGCGTGAGATAGTAGGCAGACGTGGAACCGATAATTCCACCGCCGACGATCACGATATTTTTCTTTTCGGACATGCTATGTGTGGGTTTACGAGGGAGAACTGAGGGGATGATTTGTTCTGTGAAGAAGTGTTGGAATCCTTTACTAGTACTATGATTCGGTGGCGACAGCTATCTCAATATTCCGTCATACACCTTGGAGCCTTTCACTGATTTGCGATGCGAGGCACGAGTGACTAGAGAAAGGCAAATATCTTGCACTCGGATGCAGCGTGGCTAGATTTTCAGCAACTTCGAAAAGCTTAATGGCTAGACATAAGAAACTAAAAATGATCTTGATCTGAAGCCTCTCATCTCAGACGCTTACTGGTCACAATAATTGCAATTAGAAATGGACCTGATTCAGCGCCACTAATGCTGTCTAGGATGTCTCTGCGTCCAGCATCAAATTTCATCTCCCTCATGGGTATACATGGGTAAGTCAAGCCATAGTGAATGAAGATCTAGCATCAACGAAGTCCCTCCACCGACGGCGAGCTCTGCACTCTTGTCTCCTTCGACGATATCAAACCACGGTGCCCCTCAGCCTCGATGGTAGCCAGAAACAGTGAATCATTGGCCCCATAGTCAGCATCTGCAGATGCCGATCGAAACCTCAACTTCGAATCATCTTCTGCAAACGGCATGGCTCGTCGTATTGGCGGTCCTCCCTTCACAACTTCCGTCCCCATCATAGCCACAAACAAGGATGTATTTGCTTCATAGTCTGACGACGATGGCGGAGCCGATTGTGTGATTTTCCAAGAAGACTTCGAATTCGGCTCTGTACGCACGTGTCGTGAATTGGTCCTGGAATTTGATTTGAGCATTTCGGAAACAATCAATCGTTGCCAGGAAGGCGAAAGACTGTTCCGAAAGCTTTGCTCAGGGTGAGGAGGAGGGTCTGAGGAAAGTTGAAAATCAAGAGCAGCTGCTGCCAATTGGGTATCTAGAATAACCTGCGTCTCTTCTTCCCTACGGTATTTCCCGGCAACACGGCTGGGCTTGAGGTTAGCCGGGTTAAGTGCCTTGTGACGAGTGGATGTGGTGTTCCGTGTCCGGTCTCCTGAAGTGTGGGAAAGACTGGGATCCATACCTGAAAGTGGGGCTCTTTTGTTTATGAGTTAAGAACCTCTATATCCTCTGTCATCCGTATGTGAAGTCAAGTCTAGATGAACCAAAGGCGGCTTGGGCAGTACAGAGTTGGGTAGATTAGGCTCAGGCTTGTCGGAATCTTTCCTGAGAGGTTCATCTGTTCCAGCACGATGCGATAGTGAGCACCCACCAGGTTGATCCCGCCGTGCGCAGGCATCTTCTGTTGTCGAATTAGGCTTACCAGATGACGGCGATTTGCAGAGTTGGAACAGCTGGGCGTTCTTGACAATAGGTAACTCAGTCAAAGCATCTCGCTTGGGATCCTTCCCTGGTCTGCGGTCTCTCGCAATGTCGATTGTTTCGAAGAAAACAGGAGAAGAAGGAATGGATATTGGGTCTTGAGCAGTGCAGCCTTGTTTGGTAGCGGTGGCGATGCTATCCACCGAAGAGACTGAGGCAAGCTCGCCATCCCTACTAAATGAGCAACTACGTCTTCTCTTCTTCGAGGACGTGGCATTCTGGGTACTCGCGGTGTGAGATACTGCAGCTGATGCCTGAGGCTGCAAAGTCTTCGCGGCCTTAAGATTGACAAGAGACAAGCTAGAGTCGAATGAGATCGATTTCGGAGGCGTCGTTATACAATCAAGCAGGTTGATGTTTTGAGTCTTGCAAAGCTGGTACAGTTTACCTGCTCCTGGAACCCGGCACAGGGCTGGAACGGTCTCTGGTCGTTGTTTGACAATCTTGATGAGGGTCTCTTCGCCAGCGATAGACTCGAGAAAGAACCCAGTGCTTCTCTGCAGCCGGAATCGCAGACTGTGTAGATTGGCGAGAAGTCGTCGTTCCTCGTTCAATGGAAGCGGCGTTTGTGGGAGAGTTGTAACAGGCGTTGGTAAAACCGTTGCGCAACGGGCTGGCTCGATAGCAGTCGAATGACGCGGAGACAAATTGAAAGGACTAGCCAACGTGTCGCTCTCTCGCCCAACGTTTCTCTGGCGATCCACTTGGGCTCTGGGCATTGGCTCGGACACGATTGATGGGCACGTTTGTTGTGCTGGCTGTGGTTTCGCATCGCCGGTTGGATTCTTTGGGCTTGGGTTTTTGTCCGTCTCTGGATGCGGCGGAATTGGATCCATATTCAAACGTCTGACGTCCAATACGTGATAGAGCACCAGCCCAACATAGGCGTCAGAAGCCGCATAGTTTTGTTGAGCGGTTGTCAGCGGCTTCGTCCAATCACTAGTACGGACCTTGCCTTTGAACAAAGGAAAGCCTAGATATATTCTGGCATGTTCTGACAAGCCAAGCATTCTCCTTCCACTCGAAATGTCCACCAAGCGGTGGAGATGGTTGAGGTCAAGCATGCCGCGGGGTTGAAACTTCATGTGACTTTGCAAACGGGCAGCATCAGCGCTGTAGATACCCACACCAGTCTTGATTATTGCGTTGGATTCGATAATTTCTCGGAGTGACCTTGCAATAAGCTCAACAGGTCTCGTGCCTTTGTGAAGAGCAATATGGAAAAGGCCAATCTCGTCTGCTGAAGCGACCTGGATCAGGGATATCTCATCTTTGATAGTCCTCGAATTCTTTCGTTTGTTGCCCCGTTTCGTGTTCTTTCGTGTGAAACCGGCCTTCCACTCCATGTCGAACCCGAGCACTCTTTCCTTCAAAAAACGTTTGGCTAACTCCTCAGACTGCTCCCGAGTTGAGGCGTACGAAATCTTTACTTTTTTGCCATTGAAGTCCCGATACCATTTGTGTGACCAGTACGTGGTGGCTTGAGGTCGAGCTTGAAGCTCTTGAAGCTTGTGTCCCGGAATATGGTATGCCAGCCGGTCTGTGATTCTGATGGGAGTTTCGACTTCATCTTCAGCGATGAGCGCATCATTCCAACTGAAAGGCTGCTGATCACTCGCCATTCTAGCCAGGTTTTTTATCACTGTAAAATCTCAGCGCTGATATCACCAGCTTAGTCAAGGTGGATCTACGAATCAACTGACGTCTCTTTTTGCACAAGTGCATACCGTTGGTGACTGAATCTCTCTGAGCCGAGTCTGACGGGCTCACAGACCAAAAAGGATCGCAATGGAACGGCCTCAAGGGGGTATTTAGAGAAGAAATGACCAAGAAATGAAGAAGGGAACTATAGCCACAGGCGGCACAGCTTCGGGGCAGCCAATGAACAGAAGGCCAAAATCGATGGGAGTGAAGGGAGACGATGTTATGTTGACAGACAGACGGACGGAGTGAAGTCGTCGAGATTCGCACCGCGCCGAGGTTTGAGCTAGTCCCAAAACATACTAGCACCTCGGCTCGAGATGGACATGAGTCGTGGCAGTCATGTGACCATGTCCCTCTTCTCTCCAATTGAACTCCCGTCTTCTCATCCTCCCAATACCTCCTATCGCTTTTCCTTTCCATCCGAGGTCTCTGGTGATTTTGCCCAAGCTCAAAATATTTGCTGGTATGCTGGCATCACGCTATGATAAACAGACCTCGCAATCATCACGAAATCATTACATTCCCCGAGACTTCCAAACAGCCACCTGCGCATTGAGACATCAGCCAAAACCCCTTTCATCCTCTCCACCACCGGTCGCCGTGCTCAGCCGGGCGCATAAGGATAAGAAAACGACTGTCTCCGTCGCAGCAAGGTAGTTTAGAGTGTCCAACAGGATTTTCAGATGCCGTGAGAAATTGTCCTCAAACTTCGTCAACAAATCCTCCATCTTAACAAGTTTGGTCGTATCCATCCCTACATCACCAGCTCGTGATGTGGTCGATGCCGCGAGAGATCTCCCAAGATTGGGTTGGGTGGAGGAGAGTGTGGGATCGGATTGGGATATGTAGCGGGAGAAGGAGGCGGTGTAGTTGGCGAAGTGGGTGCAGGTTTGGAGGATGCGTGAGTTGAGCTGGGCTATCGCGTTAGCACATCATTACCACCTTTTTGTTGTCTTAGGGACAAGAGATCGTGGACATGGACTCACTTTGAGTAACTTGGAGTTAGTAAGCATACACTCCTTCAAACATGTAGCCAAAAAGTCCACATGATCCTGCATCAACTCATCCACCGTCCTCTTAACACCTGGTTCCTCTTGTATTCCCTCTGAATTCTTCGCTCTCGCTTTCGTGTCGGTATCGCTTCCCTCGTCGAGTCGATTCATCAACCCCTGCCAATTCGGCTCAATGACTTCAGTCGTGCAGTAGTAAATAAGTTGTTGGACAAAGATAAGCATCCTTGCTCTGAGCGTCCACACTCTCCGTTTCGCCCGTTCAACTCTTGGGGAGGATCGATGTTTCCATGCTCGTCCGTTGGAATGTTCCATCCAACTCCCCATCAAAAGTGTTTCCAGATACCTCAATGAGAGCAGGTAGCGGAAGAGCAGTTGGTATCTGGTGAGAGTGACCCGACTCACCACCAGACTCAATGGGAAGGGAATAGCGTGATCAAGCACCATGGCATCGAATCCAATAATTCGCGCATTGCCCTTCTCTGAAGTCGCTGCAGTGGCGGGTGTATATGCAGTGATGCCGCCTTGAGCATCTTGATCCAGACCTGTCACATTGACAATTTTCATGAGCCAATCCGTCAGTAGCGTTTCG
Organism: Venturia nashicola; assembly: GCA_004522665.1. Classification (NCBI taxonomy): domain Eukaryota; kingdom Fungi; phylum Ascomycota; class Dothideomycetes; order Venturiales; family Venturiaceae; genus Venturia; species Venturia nashicola. The sequence goes on from SNSD01000011.1 coordinate 169,069, forward strand.
TTCATGGCGACTTTTACATCGTCCTTATATGGATCATCTGCTGCCACACTACCAGGTTGTCGCAGGACAATATCGAGAAGCGATTGAAGTTTCCCGGTGTTGACCTCTCTCGCTGGCTTTTTTAGCTCTGAAGTTCCGAGTTCGAGGAAGTATGTAAACCAGTCCGCACGGTCGAGGAAGAAGTAGTGCTTCAGTGAGCGAAGTCGGGTGGGTAGAGCATGAGTTGTGAGTAGAAGTTTGAGTAGTGACGAATTGGCGTATGCGTATGCACCATTCACGTTTTCGAGGAATCTCGGGTCGTCGAAAGTGGTCGGTACATCTCTTACTTCTTTGCTGAGATCGACACCGCCACATTCGCGGACAACGTTGAGATACTTTCCAGCAAGTAGGACTTTCTCCTTGACGCCTTCGAGTTGAGGTGGGACAAGATTGTCGCGTATAGTGTATCTCTTCTCCCAGTACTCGTCTGTGTAATCTTGGTCCAATCGTTCTCGTTTAATGCTTTTCTGCTCTTTGATCAAAAACTCGCTGTGCGGATCTCGAATGCCTCCATGATGTAGCCATTCGTTCAACATAGCCATGTACGGCCGACTCGCTTCACGCAGCAAAGTGGTCAGCAACTCTCGTGCCTGCGGGTCGCCCGACATGGAAGCCAGTCTCCTCGTGATCAATCCAAGCACGCTCCCTCCTTTGCACATCTTCTTGCCCGGAAGACCTTGATTTCCACCTTCCCGTAGTGATTCTAGTATATTCTCGAGATCGTCCGAGTCGTCCAGCGAGTCGTCACCATCATCTTCGAGTATCGAGTTGGCTTTCAGCAGCTCAATCGTCAGATTGTAAAGTTGAAAAAGGCAATGACTCGTCATCTTCGTATGCAAGTTGAGTACATGTAACGTGAAGGTATTCTTTGTAAGCATCTCATTCTCCAGCTGTGCCATCATAATCAAGTAATCCTTGAGCAGCTTTCGTATAGCAGCACAAAGAGCATGATTGACCAATCCATATTCACCCCTACTCAGCACCTCCAGGAAAGACTCAATTGCAGTATAATGTGTGGCCATCTTCAGCATCGACATAGTCAGATCCCTTAGACTCGGATCTAGACCAGGTAATATCCTGTACGCGGGACCAAGCAATCGGTCTTTCTCGTCCATGGGATCGTAGGTCTCGACGAATTGGATGTACTGTCCCTCATATCCCATGAATACATAGAGTAGATCTTCAATCACGGCCTTCTCTTGATCGTCTGACGACATTTGGCCGAGAGGCAGTCCTTGTAAATGTGCTGGCGCATCGTTTGCCATAGGTGGGACTGATATTCGTGATGCTAGAGGTGCAGTCGTATGCGCGACGAGGGAGGCTTGAGGATTCCATGGCACTGTTCAAGATCAGCCTTGCAATCTCTAGTCTTCGATTGTGTAAGATATCTACCAGGAACCAAACTCTTGGCCTTCACAGTATCCTCATCATCCTGCGCCAAAGGCACCTCTGGCTCCCGACTCTTCCTCCCGTTCGCGCGACTATCAGTAGTAGGTCTCAGTGGGCTTCTCGTCCGGTGTGTTATGGTTTCACGGGTTAGACGCGACGTTCGTTCTGTTCTGCGTTCGAATGTTGACGCGGTCAGGCCGCTTTGTTTTCGCGAGTGGGCGGTTGAAGAGTTGCGGTCAGTCTGCGCCGAAGCAGAGCGGGATGGGCCACTCGAGGCCATGTCTAACATCGGAGTGTAGGTGTCGAGAATATATGGTTCCGCACATTGCTTGTTGTGTGTACTTGTGGAAGTCCAAAGTGCCGGACGCGGTCCAGTGACGACGACGTGTTATTGACCCCAAAATTATATTCAAGTCGTGTTCAACGAACTCGGGGTGGAAGTACGTGAAATAACACAACACAATGGAACAAGCGAAGCAGGCTTTCATATTGCTTCGCTATCACAGCTTTATGATCTTCCAACCAGGCAGATTCATCTTCGACAGGACTCCACCAAGAGGGCCTTGTGCTTCTCGACCACCAACCCATACCTTCTCTCCAGCAAGATGTTTTACAAAGCCGTCAGGTCCAGACACCAAGATGTACTTCTCACCTAGCGATGCTTGATTTGTGACATCGTCCTTCGCCAGGTGCTTGACATGCTGTAGCACATTGCCATCTTTGACAAAGCTGCCTTCCTCATCCACAAAGTATTCCACCATCAACGAGCCTGATCTACTCCGGCTCTTCAGCTTGTTGATTTCCTGCACCACGCTCGCCTCGTACACCTCCCCAGGCGTGGCCGAGCTCGTGGAAGATGTTTGCTGCGAGCCAAAGATGCCTTTGAAACCACTCAACAGCCCCGATGACGGCAAATGGTGTACATCACTCTTCCCACCGATACAGTCCTCCCTTCTTCTGTTTGCCCATAAAATGTGCACCTTCATGTCCTTTCTCTCTTCTAGTAACTTCGCAACTTGCAACGCAGGCGCGATGCCAGTTCCACCTGCCAGGAACAAAATCTCAGTCGCATTCTTGGGTATTTCCAACTCCATGAATGGGCCACGTAGATTTAGGGTCGCTTCCTCCGGTAATTTGTGTAGATAATTCGAAACCTCCCCGGATTTCTCTCGCCGTATTAGGATCCGTAGATGATGATTTGACTCTGTCTCTTCCGAGGTTGAAGGCAAAGGTGTATAACTCCTCGCAATCTGGAGCTGTGGTTGTTTCGCTTGTACACTCCATATGCCTTTCTTGCATGCCTGTTGTAGTATGCTCTTCGAGTCTTCGTCTGTATACCGAGGGCGCAGTGTGAAAATACTGCTTGTCGAGGAGACGGGCTTTTTGGAAACAAGGGTGTAGGGACTGAAGCCGTGCTGATTCAATGCGCCAGAATCTTCGCCGGAGGTTGCATAAGAACGGTATGCGTAGCCTCCTGCTGTCCCGCCGCCGAAGAGGATGAGGAAACCGGGGACGGGGCGGAAAAGGATTTGAGGTATGCGAAGGAAGGACATGGCGAAGGATGGGGGACTTTGCAGTCAAGTGGATGGAATTAAGTCTCTATTGCAATTACATGATGGTTGATTGAGTTGTTGAAAGACAAGCGATCCGATGATATAATTTCCCATCTTCCACCTCGACTTCATACAACTTCACTCTTTGACATCCAGCATCCAACATCCAGCATCCAACATCCAACATCCAACATCCATCTGAAGCTGCTGCTATCAATGTCCGGTCGTCTTCGTCGGAGCGTTTCAAGCCAATCAACAATACACACGGAATCGAGATGACGGGCCCACAAAGCACTACGAGTACTACTAGCAGTTCTACTCGCCTCGACTCGGGGCAGCTTGCTTGGACGCCAGTATCTTACAATCCACTGTGAAACTCTTTGAATCCTTACTTGGCATGAATCTGACAACTACCTAGAGAATCATTATACACACAAGTGCGCACTACTCCAGATCGCTGTTTTATACAGCGTTTCTTTGAAACATTGCTCCGTCTTGGTCCGGGAAGACTTCCCTGACCATTTATCAACCTGGTCGCTTTTTCCTTTCTTCAGTCATGGACCCGAAACCAAATGCTAGCTGGCGGAATTGCTATCGTTTTCGACATCTTGATCTTCGCTTCGATGACCTGCTTTTCTGCTGTTTCAAATCATCTCGGGCTAGATAGCGAGTGCACGACTGCGGGCACCAATAATTTCCCATATATGTTGATCAAAAGCAATAGAACGGGGAATGATGTGAGCGCTACGGCAACTATTGAAAATCATTCAAGTATCATTTAAAGTAATCGCGGTGCCAATTCGACATGTCAAGCTATCTTCATACTGTCCTTTCCTCAACATGAATTTTGTTTCCACATTCCTTTTACTTGCTAATCTTCCTTTCCTTACAATTGCTCAGCAGGCTGGCAATCAGAGTACGGAAAACGCCCCTAAGCTGTCATGGCAAAAGTGCACGCGTGGAGGATGTAAAACCGTACGAGGCGAACTTACAGCCGATGAATCCGCTCGCTGGCTTCACAATGTCAACGGGACCACTAGTTGCAAAGGTGTAACTGGTTGGAACAGCACTTTCTGTCCAGATCCTGTCACCTGTGCAAAGAATTGCGCCCTAGAAGGCATCGCAAACTACTCTGCCAATGGCGTTACCACGAATGGCAGTGCTCTTAGCATGAGACTCAAGAACCCAAATGGCTACGGTCCACCGCGTCTCTACCTCAAGCCTACCGGAAAGAACAAGTATGAACATTTCCACCTTTTGAACAAGGAATTCACCTTCGACGTCGACATGTCCAGACTCCCATGTGGGACAAACGGGGCCCTGTATTTTGCTGAGATGGACGAGGATGGTGGAATGGCCAAGTATCCTGGCAACAAGGCGGGAGCCAGATACGGCACGGGGTATTGTGATGCTCAATGCCCCAGTGGCCCATCATTCATTCAGGGAGAAGCAACTGTCCCTGAAGGAAACGCAACAGTGACCAAGTACGGCGCCTGCTGCAATGAGATGGACATTTGGGAAGGGAATAAGATCTCCACTGGCTTTACACCACATCCATGCAACAAGCCAAATGTCTACCGCTGCGAGGGGAAGGATGATTGCGGCGGTATATGCGATAAAGGTGGTTGCGATAACAATCCTTACCGCAACGGCAATCCCAATTTCTACGGACCTGGAACGAATAAAACCCTCGACACCAATCAAAAGATGACTGTCGTCACTCAATTCTTCACCGGGAAGAACAAGCCATTTGGCGAGCTCGTCGAAATTCGCCGTCTATACATCCAGAAAGGAAAAATCTTCAAACACGCCTCTACCAAGGTCGCCAACATGACCGGATTCGCTTCCACCTCCGACAGATACTGCTCCGCTAAGAACAACGCCTTCAGCGAGGGCAAAGACCAATTCGCAAGTTATGGCGGTCTCAAAACCATGGGAGAATCATTAGCTCGGGGTGTCGTCCTCATTTTCTCCTTGTGGACTGATTCCAGCGAGACGGCCATGCAATGGCTCGATGGATCGAGATATCCAGCCACTGCGGCATTGGGAACACCAGGGAGTGCGAGGGGGACTTGTAATGGGAATAGTTCGAGCCCGGCGTATATTGCGGCAAACTCTCCTGACGCCGCGATTGTGTTTTCGAATGTAAAGTTTGGGGAGATCGGGAGTACGTTTAAACTTGGGGGTAAATCGTGTCGTCGGAGGAAAGTGAGGGTGTAGGTTCGAGATGAATGGATTTTTGTTTTATTGGACGAGTGGGTATTTCAATGTTTCTGTCTTCTTATTTTCGATGTAGGGATTTGTTTTTGATATTTTAATTCCGCTAGAACAAAGCTCGTACCTACCAATTCTTCGAAATTAGTGTTGTACTAGCATGCAATGTATTACCAGTGTGTATGAAACTCAGTGCAAGCAAAGTAGTACCGGATAGGGGTCTATTAAAGGTGCACCAAGCGACGGATACATGGCTTAGAAAAAGCCTAGCGATAATGGGATTCGACAGACGGAGACGGATACGCTGATCGACTACACTTCCCATTTAGTCTGTTTTCGGGAAGAGCTAATGCAGAAGTAGTGATCAGAAGTAGACGCCATTGAGCTGCTTATTCATATCGGTGTCCCAAACACCATCAGTTCAATCTGGGAAGATGTGAGAGACCAGCCGTGAAAGAGATTTTGAGTCTGAGGAAGTGAATAGTGGACACATGATGAGTTGAACATACTACAAATGGGTACCTAGCATACCCATTCAGAAGTCACGCTCTTTCCTAGGCCCGACCCTCTCCCTCTCCTTGTCCCCCAAAAGATCAACCTGTCTATTCAAAGCATCGATAACCTTCGTAGACACTTTGACCTCATATCGAAGACCCTCATTCTCCTTCTCAACAAGCAAAATCTTTTTCTTTAAAACATATTTCTTATCTGAGAACCCCTTGACATGCGCCTCCAAGTCTAATTCCTTATTATATAGTTGGTTTCGAAGGTCCGATATCACATTCGCCCTTAAAACAATGGCTTCGAGGATGGCGAGTGGGGGCGTATCACCTAACGGTCATAAGAAATGATAGTCAGCGGGTATTCGGGTGCTTCTGGATTAGAACGATGAAGTTTTCTAGTCTTTGTGAACGGATTGCTGGGTCGCTTCGAAGGGTCATTTTTCATTGGAACATATTCGCCGAATTCAGCCTCGCCCCAATCAGTTCGAGGCTGTTTAATCTGCTCGACTTCAATGTCCCAATTCCAGTCCAGCAGATCATTGACTTGTTGATTCAACGAGGTGATGACTTGAGTAGAGAGGTCGAAATCATTGCGGAGGGCCTCATTGTCGTTCACGCGATCCATCAATATCTGGCCCGGGGACAATCCTTTCCGAGTGTGTTTTTCGATAAGGGATGTAATTTGCATCTCTTTGGCGGAAATTGCTTGCCTAAGATCTGCGACGGAGGTCGGCTTACCTTTGTTAGATTCATTGGTATGGGAGCCTGAAAGTCGAGTTGTGTCAGTGAACTATTATGCATCGATTTGGTTTGCGACACTAGTCCATACTGCGTCTTTTCCGTCCTACATTCTCGGAGGAATATCGGTCATCGCGGTACCTCAATCTCCTTTCCGGTGAGAAAGACCTGTCATTACGAAGTCTGTCGGCCTTATAGGGTGATCTTGAACGATCGTCGGTGTCGCGGCGTCGACGGTAGCCATCGTCTCGGCGCCTGTCCCTGCTCCGCGACCTGTCCTTAGAACGTCTTACATCTCGATGTCGTGATGTTGATCGTCTACGCCTCCTTCCCTCGTCCTCTCTTGATATTGAACGATCTCTCCTTTGTCGGCGGCCTCCGTCCTCTCGTGCTTCCGAGCGCTCCCTCTTGAATCTGCGACCTTCATCTTCTCTCGATGCCGAGCGATATCTCCTATGCGTGCGTCTTTCATCTCGAGACGGAGACCTGTGACGCCTGTGTCGATGTCGCTTCTCATCTCGGTCGCAACTGCGAGATCTGTGCCTCCTCTTTTTCTTCTTTTCTTCCTCGATCTCCTTGGGCTTTTCGTCCACCACTTTGTTCTTCCCTTCTCCCAGAGGGATCAGGTTCGAGTTCTTGTCCGGTGGAGGCAGACCTAACGCAATGCACCGTGCTTCCTCTTCGGCCTCCTTGATCTTGCGGATCTCTTCTTTCCGCTTCTCCGCGGCCGTCATTTCTCCTTCCTCGTTGCCATCCCCCTTTGCATACCAGTTGAGGTCCTTTCCCTGCTGCCACCGTCCGACCGGGGCCATTAGCGAGTGACCCAAGTAATTCTCTCTTTGCGCATCGTTCTTGACATCTTCCCACTTGAAGTCGGCGCGTCCTCCACTGTAAGGTGTTAGTGAGGTCCAGGATAGCTGGCCGGGGTGAGACGTACCGCGAGCCTTCCTTTCGAACAGTCTGGAGAAGATCCATTGTTGTGTCGTGGAGTGTAGAAGTCAGGTTGAAGGTGAGGCCTGAGAGTAACAAGGCCTAGTCACTAAAAATAGGCTACCCCACTAAATGAGGCTCCGTCACAGCTTCCGCTACTTCTCCGCAAACGCTCTCCCCCAACAATCAACAATGTCGGCCTCCCTCGAAAACACCGTCTGGAGCGACCCAGCCCTCATAGAGTACCTGAATAGCTACTATGTTCCCGAAGGATTCTTACCAGGCATCAATGCCGAGTCAGTCCACGCCTACTTCCTCAATTCGCCCTTCGTTGATGATATGTCCAACAATGCTTTACTCAGGGGCCAGGCCGCGGCGTCACCAAATGGCAAATGGATGTTCGACCGTAAAGCCTTGGATGCTAAGCTAGATCGAATGGAGGGAATCGAGTACCGTATTGTCGAAGGCCCTGAGACCAGCTATGGGCTGGCGCAACTTGGAAATCCTGTCTGGGTTATCAGAAAGCAATTCAGGGAAAAGAAAAAAAGCGAGGCGAGAGGCGAGTACTTTAGGGTTACAAGAGTGGAGGGGACCTATTTCGTTATGGGGGAATTGGTTTACATGGCTCCGAGTTTGGAGGATGTGCTGAGGATACGATTGGTATGCGGGACGCTTCTCTGTCTTTGCATGGAGCAATCCACATTCAAAACCTTGCTAACAGATATTGCAGATGGCAGCCACTCGCGCCATGCAGAAGTTCTACAAAGCAGCTCACGAGTTGTACTTCTTCTCCCCAGATCGAGGCTACTCATACCACTCGACAGCCAAATCCTCGAAGTCAAAGGCCCTCCTCGAATCAACACGGACCTCCCGCGCCAACTCACCTGCTCCAGACACAGCATCTCAAACCTCCGCTCAGCCGTCTACCACCAACGCAAAAGCGGAAACACAATCCCAGCCCTCTGACGATCGGGCAATTGCCAATTCCTTCCAATTGGCAGTACGATGGGGGAACGAATACATGGACGAGAATCCTCTCATCGGGGAACCGGGTGCTTTAAAACTGTCTTCTACATCGCGGCAATTAAAAGATCAACAAGAAAAGGTTCAAGCAACTGAGGCATCCAAGGCCGCTCAGAAGTTGAAAGAGAAGGAAGCAGAGAGTGCGAGAGCAAGCGTCGCAGCTACACCCACTCCAGCACCTCCTGCAATCAAAACCAGTGATTTGAAGAAGGGAAGTATGAGTAAGGGAAAAAGTCCTACAAGCGCTGTGAGTGATGGTGGTGTCAAGAAGGTGAGGAGGAAGAGTACGAAGCCTGGGACTCCAGGAGTGACGAGCCCGACCTCATGAGGCAGTATGCATTTAACATCGGTGGAACCGAAGGCATCAGCATGGAGTTGGACAATAGCGAGACAGGGGTGTGGCATAGGTTTTGGTTTTGGATTGTACATGATACCCCGGTTTGGTTTATAGGTGTGATAGAATAGGCTCATTTTGCAACTAATGGTTTGTTAGATTTTAAGCAATCTCCCAGAATTGGGTTGCGTATTGCCTACGGATTCTGTATAGATTACTATTGATAGCAAGCAGGTCTACTCCTCCGCTTCTCCACCACTCGATTGCATGAGCTATGGATTCGGAGGTACACATTCTAACCGTTCCAGCCGTTATTCTGACAAGAAGTAAAGTTAGGAGAGATTAGCTGAAATAGGCTAGAGAGATCTTGAGTAGGATGAAAAATGGCGGGCGAAATAAGATGGTAGGGATAGGCACTTGGAACTCTCACTAGTTCTAACAGGCAATGCATCCCAGTAAGATATGTTGCTGCTTCGGGTTGAGGTCAACGATACGAGACGGCAGCAGAGTTCGGATAAGGAAGTCGTGGCGAAGAGCTTGGAATCGGAAAATGAAAAACGGTAGCTCCAAGACAACCTGGGGGTGTGGGAGCACTTCATTCTGGGGATTTTGATGCTTGAAATCGGTCTTTCGAGCAGCCCATCCACCATGGTCCTCACGACTACTGTGGAGCTTCCAATTGATACCCTCTTGACCAAGCATTTTGCCGACTGAAGCCAAGGCTGACCGCTTCTTATGCTTGAGAAGATTGCAAACGTTCTTGAAAGCTAGCTTGAATTGCTACTGGCAAGTATGGGATGATGTCAACAACAACTTAGAGGTTTGCAATGAGAAATTGCAGGAATGTTCGCCTTTCCCCATTGAGATGATAATCATACCACTTGCAACATTCGAACTTACGGCTTACCTTCCACTAGCCTCCTCGTTTTGCATACGGCGGAGTACTATGCGAACAGCGAACGGCAAATTTACGCCTTACCCCTATTTCCATTTCCAATCCCTCATTACATTTCTGTATAAGGATCTTCATGTATCCTCACTCACTCACTCGCAATATCATCAACCTCATCAACCACCCATCCAAACACTCAACTCGTTGTCACTCGTTAACAAAATGCAATTCTCCAGCTTCACACTCGTTATCACCCTCGCGCTTGCCTCGGTTGGTACAGCGCAGTACTGCAGAAAGCCACCAGCCTATTGTGCCAAGGGAAATTACAACAGAGGGGCAGGTGCTTATACTGAGGTATGTCTATATTCTCCAAACTCCGTCCCTGGGTAGACAAAACCGTTTCGCTCGAAACGGAAATGATGTCGAGCGAGGAAAAGGTGGCGAAAATGCCCTGTTGGGTTAAGGAAGGGGAAGAGAGAGAGAGAGAGAGAGAGAGAGAGAGAGAGAGAGAGAGAGAGAGAGGGCTAATGAAGTGTTGTTTTTAGTGCAAAACGGATCAGTGTAGTATTGGACAATGTGGTGGACCGTGGTCTAAAACGAAGAAGAACCACTGTTGTGCTGGGGACCCGATTAACTACTGTGTTGGCTAAAGTGTTATTGAAACTGCAGGGGATGGAGGGAAATTATGGATGGTGGTGTGGGTTGGAGTGGAGTGGGATTTCGAGGGACATATTACCCAGTGTAGGTTGGACCTACGGCATGGACTCGGTCTGATAGACGACAGAAAGGGCATGTTCGGTATTGTTGGATTCCGATTATTAGGGCACTGACTGAGGCCGTGGGGACTTGTACTGCTGCTTCCTCCCTCTTGCTTTGGGATGTTTGGGATATGGGGAGAGCTTTTTAGATCTTCGTGGAAATTGGGTTAAACTGTGATGTCTATTTGCAGTACCAATTAAGCACTTTGTAAATCGAGGTTTTAATGTTATGTCAACCTCAATTTCGCATTACTTTTCTTCTTGGGCTAGGATGTAATTCCATCCTTCCACTGTAGCTCTTGAAGCCGAAGAACCCATAAAATGGATGGGTGACAACAATATATTGAAAGTATGAAAGTGCTTGCTCGTATTCCTGTGATCAATGGCTAGGTTACAGTATGAGACACGTATCGCTAACTCTGGAGGAGTTAATGATTTTGTCTGGGAAGATATTGGTGTGGAAGAAGGAAGAGATACCTACTATAGCTTGTGCGTAGGATCTTGCGTTGGTTTCATTCGGGATACAGACCTGCTACTGTCAAAGACGAAGATACTACTGATTGCGGATGGAATCAAAGGAAGAAAGCGTAATGTTCTTCGTTTCAGGAATTATGCAATCCTCCTTCGATGCTTCAGATTCTCCAATTTGAGATCCGATATTCGGTTACGTTCCGTTTGTTGCGAAGATGCTGCATTATCTGGGAAGCTAGGACTTCGACACTAGAAATTTGCTGGACCAAGTAAAGGTGGGCGGCTACCGGCTAGCTGAGATAAGTTCTGGTCTTGGTGAGGTCACTCTTGGAGTCGATTCCATATTATTGTTTGTGAGTGTTTCATTGTATCCTGCAAACCACGGCCGTTGTACATCAATCGACTTGTGATTTTCTGTTTCATGTCCCGCTCGTCGTTTACTTCCCAATATCCGGCGTTTGATTTGTATGCACAAAGAAATGGCAGGCTAGTTGCCACAGTCGACATCATTGCCCTTGATCAGGGGGCAACAATTTGATTCTGATTGTAATGGAAAGATAATGGGGAGGAAATTGTGCCCGGCTGGTGGCAAGAGATTATGGCAGGATTGTGACTAGTCGCAAAGGAGTTGCTGAAAAAGCTCGCTGTACTGGATAGTACTAGATAGTACTTCTGGAGAGAGCTGCAGGCTCAGAAAATAATCCAAATGTGTCCGCCGTATCGATTTCCTACACGAGCAATTAGCTTCCAAGAAGGAAATTCGCATAAGCCACAGCTGCTTGATTTGGTCGATATTGAAGGTCGAAATGAAAGCTGAGAGCAGGGTGGTAAGTTGCTGACAGGATGAGTTATATATGATAGCGAGGAATAAGATTGTAAGACCAAATCCGTGGTGGTGGATTGAAGGGGAGATGCTGTTTCGGGTTGATGGCAAATCACGAGAGGCCTTGGCAGAATACATCATGCCTCAGGAGTCAGGACTCCAAGTCCTGAGGCATGATAATTGAAGTCCTGACTTCTGAGGCACGATAGTTGGAGTCCTGACTCCTGAGGCATGATCATTGAAGTCCTGACTCCTGAGGCATGATCATTGGAGTCCTGACTCCTGAGGCATGATCATTGGAGTCCTAACTCCTGAGGCATGATTAGGGATCAACTTCAAGTTTGCGGAGGTCATCCACGCTTCCACGCCATCCGCTAAGCCATCCGTTAAGCCATCGGTTAAGCCATCCGTTAAAGCCATCCGTTATATAAAGCCATCCGGAGACACCAAAAACGGATATGACAGGCCTACTACCCCTATCCAAGCCACCGAGCGCAATGGCCCAAGCACAGGCGAGCATTTGGCTCATTAGGAATTACGATTCATCTCATTCTTTTCTTATAACGAGTACCCTTACCCTCCTCTCTTATTACAACCAGTCTTTCGGCCTGTCCTGTCCTGTCCTCACCTTCTCTTCAAACTTCATTCTGTACTTCTACTTGGGGTGCATCGCAGATTGTGCGGATAGATATCACGGTAAGCGAAGAGACCCGAAATTGAAGATCTACCACTAATAATAACCCGTGGGCAAGGGATGAAATGAATCAAGGCACGCCTTGAGAACAAGAATGACATTGACTGCAGAAAGCGACGTCCGAACAGGCAAGCCAAGAGTTGCCATGTCCGGTACTCCAACTCTGGAACATGTCCTTTTCTTTGGTAACGGTGGAGAAAGCCAGCCAAGTTTCCCAACCTCTGTGACTAGCACTGCTGCTCCCGTAGACGATGAGAGCTGGGGAACTAGAAAAGCGGATTCGAACGATGCTCTTCAAGAATCGCTACATCACTTTTCTGACTGTGAAACGAACCAATCCATTCCCCTGCAGCTTTGCAAAGACCCGAGTGCTGGACTCCAAGAGGCAAATCACGAGAAGAAGCAATTAATGTCCAATTTGCCGGATGTCACTGGAGAACGGAGTCTGTCCGTTCCACATGAATTTTATACTGAGCTTCTCGACCACTTTCCCCAGCCCATAAGACACCCTTTCTCCGCAAACGTCAAGACACTTCCGCTTTCTCCACGCTCCAATTCCAGTGCGAGCTCACCTGGTCCAGGAATATCATTGGACCAGACGAATACCCCTGATGCGATCCTAGATAAAGAAACACGCCATCACGGGACCCTTCGCGCTGAGCCTAAAAACCATTCCATCGCCATCACCTCACCCGGATCAGACAGTTCCAAGATGTCTTCGATACCGACAGAGCCAATCGCGTCTGCGAAGGACATCGGCATGCCGACTGTCGTTGACATTCCCGCCGATGCAAAGTCTGTCGCCATTCTGAAGACGATAAAGGCGGACAAGATCAAACGGACTGGGTCCACCACAATACTACTTCCGAAAGACACGTCCAACATGTCAAAGGCTGAACAGACGAAACGGGCTGGACCTGCCGCGATTTCGATACCACAAAGCACCTCCGGAGACTTTCAAACTATTTGCGCTGATTGGGGGATCAAAACAGTGGTGCCCTTTACTTTCGAGAATGCTATAGACGGCCTTTTCGGGAAAGCACTCACTACTGCTTTAAAAGCCAGCTCGTCGATACTGGGGCAGGTATCCCATCTTCGTGTACTTCCCGAGAGATCAAGTCTGGTCATGTTAAAAAATTCGCCCTTCCAATGGATATCTTCCACTTTGATCGAGTTTCATATTCCGGAGGAGACCCTGGTACAGCATGGTGGTGAGATGATTATCATAGATTCGGCAAACGTCAAGATCGACTACTCCGAGAACGGCACGTTCTCGGTTTTGTTTTCCGCAAGCAGGCTCGGTGACGATGATAGGACGTGGACTTGGTTAGAATCGAATGTTGGACTTGTTGCAAGATTTCAGTACGAACAGGAGCTTCTTCCTGCCACTTTGTCTCACACTGGTAAAAACGGTAAGAGGAATGTCTACTGACAAATGATTGATGCTAACAAGTGATTAAGTCTCAGCTGAGCTGAACCAGCTTAACGGCATTACGGTTCTGGACCTCGTTGAAGCATTACGCCTTCCATTAGGCGCGTTGATCAATCTGCCTCTGGTCGGCAGGATGTTGAAATCTCCTTTGACCTGTGCTAGTTTCGAATACAGTCAGCTTTTAGACCGATCATCGCCACCGTCGATTCTCACCGGTCGAATTGTGTTCCGCCGGGAAAGGTTACAATTGCGTTCATTTGATCTCAGCGACCCCGAAATTTCCATCGTCTTCAGCTCTTCCAGAAATCTAGTTTCGGTCGATGAAGGGCAATGGACCTTCCAAATCTCAGCTTTTCAGACAGCTCTTCAGTTGAAAACACAAGTCGACTATGCAGCTGTTGATTATCTGGCACGATTTCATGTTCAGCCAAAAGTGACGTTGGGACTGTTGGACTTCTTGGAACTTCTTGCTCCGAATCAGATCAAACCTGGGTCTCAAAAGGCATTAAGAGACTTCACTGTTGATCAAGCCGATGTGGTTCTTGATACCTCAGATTGGTCTGCAATTTCTTGCTCCGGAGACATGCGTTTTCCAGACGGACTCCCCTCTTTGTTCGAGTACGATGCATACTCTTCCGACGACATTGCTTTAACGTCGACCATTGAAGTCCCTACACATGGCTACGATGTTGATGTTTTAGCATTTCAATCATGTTTTGATTCGAGACCAGAAATACTTGCAAAACAGAAGGACACTACGTTCGCAGTCGAGGACGACGAGATCATGGTAGCGGCGCCTCTAAACAACGACGAGCTTTGGGAGACACTCGCCCTTGCAGTCAAAGAGCATGCGCAGGCGAACAGCGCAATCATCGACTTTGGCAGGGATAGAGTAGCAGAAGTCGTGTCATCAACACCAGGTCATATAGCATCCGACGCCGAGACAAAAGACGAGCGTGTGATTTTCTCCAAGCTTCATCGAGCTAGTGTGGTCCAAATGGCCACTGCTGTAGTGCAAGGAAGTCCCTTGCCTTCGCCTACGATCGTTACCATCGCGTCTGGAACCGACGGCTCAGCAGCTGGTTCTGCTCGCAGGGCAAGTCGTGTCATTTCAGGCACGTCTACACCACCAGCAGTAATTGCACCAACCGTGGAGGAAGAGGATGAGATCATACAGGAGCAAACAAGAGATATCGATGGTGTTGAAACGATCCAGCATTCTGCCACCGACGACCATGTTGCAGACTCACAATCAGACATTTTTACATCCACATGGCTTGACTTGTCGACTCAGAATGGGAACCAGGGCTCAAGTTTGTCTATTGTCCATGACTCGACGATTGATGGAGACGATATCGAGAGACAAACGAGTGTCATTCCAGATAAATCAGTCACAAGCTCCACTGCCCCGTCACCCTCACCAAGCTTGGCCAGCAGCTCTCCAAAGTTTGGGCAAAGGGAACTGGACCAGAAATCAAGCACATCGAGTCTTGGGAGCGAATTCCAGAGCTTTTATAGGTGTACTTCACCCAAGCCAACTCTCTACACTACACCAGAAGATAGAGCACTGGAGATCGGCCCAATCAAGGATGCACAGGAGCCTGAACAACTTGATGATGCAGAATCCGTTGCATCGATATCAGGATCAGAGGACGAGGAGTTGACTGGCGATTCCCAACTGAGCGAGCTCACAAAGGAAGTCTCAACAGCCGAAGCAACGCCGACTTCGACTTCTCCCACAACTAATAACGCTCCGGTCATTGAAGCTATCCATGGCTTCGATTTCTCAGACGCATTTGCTTCGTCGACAGACTTCACGCAAATCGACAAGCCTATCTTTGCCTGTGAAAAGTCTTTGGAACACGAAAACGAGGCAGGGCAGGAACCATTTGCTCCGAACCCAGTCCACGCAGTGTTCTCTGACTTTGCACCAGAAGAAAACGTGACGCCTACTGCAGAATTGGATTATTTCAACAATGTCTCGCCCACGAGGCAATCGGATGATGTTGATGAAGATGTCACTCCATTCACTCGAAAGAGTCTCGATGTCACAAACCAAACGAGGCTAACAAGAAAAGCGGAGGAAACTATGGAGGAAGCTGACGAGGATGAAACACCAACAGAAGAAGAGGCTGGACCACAACGAGCGAGAAGAGAGCGGGCAGAGAGAAGACCAGCAAGAAGAGTCAGAGAACCATCGAGCTTGGAAGAAATATCCGAAACCGATCCTCCGTCTACAGCTACACCCACAGAACAGGTCGAGCCAAAGGCCACCCCAATGATTTCCGAGCACATTCCATCAAAGGCAACCAGACCGATGATAATATCATCGCAAACTTTACCACCCAGAGCAGAAGGCTTCAACAAAGCCGCTACCACCACCGCTGCCACAGACGACATCCGACCCATCCAATCCACAACCTCAGACCTAGGCACCAACAAACGAACCCGTCGCAAATCCCTCCTCCCCTCCAAAAGCATGCGCAACCTCCTCAAACGTGTGTCCTCCTTTGGCAACCTGAAAGAACAACCACTACCTTCATCCACATCCCGCAATCTCTCCACCTCCCACTCCGAGACCGCCGTCCCACTTCCACCCCTCGTAATGAATGGTTCCTTCGCTTCCGGAACGACCGAAGGATGGCAAGTCGACGCCGGCCGCAACAACGTCAAAGTCGCCAAACAAGATCCACTGGGTTACAAAAACAAACTCGTCGTTACAGTTCGTCGCTCGTCTCTTTCAGGCGCCTGTTTGAGACAACGACTCGCCACGGAAGCGGGATCCAAATTAAAATTCAGCTTGAAGTTGAAATATGACTTGGTTGGCGATGGTGTTCTCAGTGTTGTTGCTGATGGAAAAACTGTTGCTAGACATCAGGCTAGTAGTGGACAGGGAGAGGTGTTTGATGTACAGGGAGTTTTTGACGGTGAGGAAAGGGGCACGCTGCTGGAATTGCAGATGAAGAGTCCCTTTGGTAAAATGATGATTTTTGAAATCTCGGCGGTCGTTGTTGAGGCAATTGGTCACTGAGAATCTGATTCGTGGTAATGGTCTTCTTTCTTGCTCGCTTAGAGATACTGAGTTGGCGTTGGGATTCGATTCCCTTGGGCGTTTCAAGCTTTGTGGATAGGCGGTGTATATTTACCTGTATAATTGTCTATATTTCTCTGCGAACTGGGCGGGGATACAACGCGGTGGCGTGGTTCTTTGTAAAGTGCGTAGTAAAAGCCTTGAGCTTAAGGAGAAAGGGAATTGGAATAGCTACAGATCAACGACCTTTTGTAGAAGAATATGCAAAACCCGTGGATAGATTCTTCCTGCAACGAGAGCATCTTCAGTGTTGCCCAACGTTTCGGAATAGTCTTCGCCATATTGGTACCAGCACAGACTCGTAACGTGAAGATATAGACAGACTAAATCGGAAGAGTCACAGAGCCATGGTGAAGAGAGCGGACGAAGGATCCAATGGGCAGACGTGTCCCGCTGTTAAGGCAAGTGAGGTGGCAAGATAGAGTACTTACAAGGCACTTACAAGGCACCTACAAGGCACCTACAAGGCACCTACAAGGCACTTACAAGGCGGTGTCCCAACGCTAGATGTCGAGATACACGGGGGCAGGGAGCAGGGAGGAGTTGAGAAGCGCGGATGCGGATCGGCGGTATGGTGTTGTTGGGGGTCGCAGGGTGCACGTCGGCGGGGGTACTGCGATATCAAGCGGGAGAGTAGTGGGTAGCCCCCTGAGGAGCCCCCTGAGGCAGAGCGCGTCTCTCGGGCGCAGTGTTCAACACCGCCCAAGGGCAGCGACCCGACAGTAACCTGGCATGATCACGTCTCCATCGCTTCTTATTCCTGGTTTCCTCCTGCAGCTGAGCGTCCTTCAGCCCCCCCAACCCAATCAATACTTCGTCCATGTCCAGACACCTGAACAGGAATCCTAGAACGCAAAGGCTAATGTGATCCACAACCGCTTATCTAAACCATATCACTCGGCCTACATTCCCGTCCACAACATCCATCCCAGGTCTCCGGAGTCAGGGCTGCTCCATTTCAGCCACGAGAACCGACACGATTCCTCTATACTCGAATAACACGCGGAGGCCTGCCAATATCCCTCTCCACACCCTCTCCTCCGCCAGCAGACCCGGCCGACGAGAAGAGTCGAGCCGCTCCCTGATTGACCACCCCGACGAGAAGGGCGAAAGTCGTTCTTCCATTTCTGCCGACTCCGAATTTTCGCTTTGGAGTGACACTGGCGATTTGGTAGACCAGCTGGCCGGCCAAGAAGACCCTCTCCGCATCAGACTTCGAGATTCGCTCGAGGAAGAGCTTCCTCGAAGCTCTGGCCAGCGACGCAGCCGTCCCAATAAACAGGTTCGCTACCACCCAGACGTCGAAGATAACGAGAAGAAGGCGGCAGTACCTCGAAAGGAGGATATCCTTATACCTGAACCACCGCAACGCAAGATAACTTTTGGAGAGCGCTGTCTTGTAGCTATCATGGCACCCAACGATGGACCCTCCCGTATTCACGGCCTACACGGGAAGAAGTTGATGTATGGTGCTTCGACAGGTCGGATTGTCTTTGTGCTGATTCCACTGCAGTTACTTCACAACCATCTTTGTATCGTTAGGTGTATTCCTGTTTGGTTATGACCAGGGAGTCATGTCTGGTATTATCACGTAGGTTCCCAATCTGCTATCGAGTCAGACGACAGCAATTGACGACTACACAGCGGTCCGCATTTCAAAGACTATTTCAATCAACCCTCACGAGCCGAGATCGGCACCATGGTGGCCATCCTCGAAGTCGGCGCCTTCGTATCCTCTATATCAATTGGCAAGTTGGGAGACATGTTAGGACGGAGGAAGACTATCCTGTACGGATCCCTGGTCTTCATTGTTGGAGGTGCTCTGCAAACCTTTGCAAAC
Organism: Venturia nashicola; assembly: GCA_004522665.1. NCBI lineage: Eukaryota > Fungi > Ascomycota > Dothideomycetes > Venturiales > Venturiaceae > Venturia > Venturia nashicola. The sequence continues at coordinate 187,793 of SNSD01000011.1, forward strand.
GGCATGCCTGTGATGATGCTGGGTCGTATCATTGCTGGTCTTGGTGTCGGCGCGCTGTCTACCATCGTCCCTGTATATCAGTCGGAGATCTCCCCGGCTCACAACCGTGGGAAATTGGCTTGCATTGAGTTCACAGGAAACATTGCCGGCTATGCAGCCAGTGTGTGGGTTGATTACGGTTGCACCTGGATCAATAGTGACTGGTCATGGCGAATTCCATTGGGGATGCAGGTTATTATGGGCAGTTTGCTTGCAATTGGCAGCTTGCTCATCCTGGAGTCTCCTAGGTAAGGCGACACAGAGATGACCATCGCTTCCAATTACTGACCATCTTAGATGGCTGCTGGACCACGACTTGGACGAACAGGGCATCGTCGTCATTGCCAACCTATACGGAAAAGGCGACATTCACAACCAGAAGGCGCGCGATGAGTATCGCGAAATCAAGATGAATGTTCTTCTTCAACGGCAGGAAGGCGAACGAACTTACTCGGCCATGTTCAAGCAATACCACAAGCGTGTGTTCATCGCCATGTCTGCACAGGCCTTGGCCCAGCTTAATGGCATCAACGTCATTTCCTACTATGCGCCTTTAGTGTTCGAGCAGGCAGGTTGGGTCGGCAGAGATGCGATCCTCATGACAGGTATCAACGCCATCACCTATCTTCTCTCGACAATTCCTCCATGGTATCTCGTTGATGTATGGGGTCGACGAATGATTCTGCTCTCTGGAGCAGTGGCCATGATGGTATCACTATCCGCCATCTCCTACTTTATCTATCTCGACATCCACCTTACCCCCACTCTAGTCGTAGTGTTTGTTATGATCTATAATGCAGCATTCGGATATTCTTGGGGACCGATCCCTTGGTTGTACCCTCCAGAGATTTTGCCCATGAGCATTCGATCCAAGGGCGCCAGTTTGAGTACTGCAACCAATTGGGCTTTCAATTGGCTGGTGGGAGAGATGACACCGATTTTGCAAGAGTGGATCCAGTGGCGCTTGTATCTCCTGCACGCCTTCTCTTGCCTTGTCAGTTTCGTTGTCGGTAAGTTTCGCCTTTGCACGTGATAGTATGATCTCTTTCTAAGTCACAAACAGTCTACTTCATTTATCCCGAGACTGCCAATGTCCGCCTCGAAGACATGAATTCGCTGTTTGGCGATGCCACCACAGTTGCTCCAACGCCAGAAACCCTCGCCGAGGCCGAATCATTATTCGGATCGGCTCGCTCGCCCGTGCCATCGCTGGATCTCAGAAGACAAGGTGCTGGTAACATCACCTCTGATAATGCCATTCCAGGTCTCGATATCGATCCACCAGATGTGAAAGTCAAGAACGGCGAGCCACAGCTCTCAAGGAAAGGCTCTTCCACCAGCAATCGTGAGGGTCTGGGAGGCTGGATCTCGAACATGGTGCAGAGAGCGAGAGGAAGTGGAGAAGGGGACAGCTCAAGCGCGCAGTACAAGAGCGTCAACCAAGACGAAGACTAGCGATGGAGGCATGCTTGTGTGATTTATCGTGTTCTAGGGACAGCGTGTAGCATTTGCCATGTTTGGTGGGCGTCTAGAAAGTTTGATGCGGATTTGCACGAGGGTTGCGCCGTACCGCAGGGCGTTTTTTTGGACACAGCTATGGGAATTGGGAGGAACGGCAGCTGTGAGATACATATTATTAATTCTGGATAGTAGATATTCTAGATGGTATACTCACCATGATCCCGTTCCGGAGTGGCGTATCTGACTGATGGTGATTCCTCCTGAGTGCCTTTCTACTCGATACGTTGCTGTCCATCGAATCTATATCGAAGGCAAACGTCAACCAGAAAATTGAATCTTTTTTATTCCAACGTAGATGGTGTTTGTGCCTTCGTCCGGTGGGATTCTCGAGGGAATAAGGCGAGGCTGGCTACCTAGGAGGTATTTAAAGCCACTGGCACGGGTGATCGGCTCCCGACTCAGGAGAACCATTGTTTTAATTTAATCGTGGCATCAACCGACTCCTGTCGAGCATCACCAAACCACACAACCCCTTCAACATCCTGGAGAGACTCTCTTCGCTTCTGCTTCTTCTACCGAAGATTTTCAATAGCACTTCTGCCCCCTTCTCTTCTCTACCTCTTTCACGCTCCTCCGCTCTTCGCGACGCTTAGCTTCCACTATCCTGGAAGCTTGCGTGGCCTGAGCTTGTAATTCTGCTTCAGCCTCATACTTGCGAAAGCTGAGCTATCTTCTCGACCCTCTTTCGATCCTCCGACTGGCTTCACGAACCATGGCGACGAACGTACATCCACCCTCAGGAGCATACTCGACGGGCGCAGATAGGCAGGCAGATGGCCTGAGAGGAAGAGCTCCACAGGTCACTGTGAATGGGGCGAGACCTGTTGAACTGGAGCAGATCAAAAGGAAGCCGAAGGTATGACTTCTCCCTGGCATACAGCTATCATGGGCATAGTACTGACATGCCGTGTCTCTAGCAAGCGCAATCCTTCCTCGAGCAATGGGACGAGATTGAGTGGATCGTTGCGCCAATTCTGTTCACCTTCTTCGCTTTCTTTACGAGGATGTACAAGATTGGTCTTTCACCAATAGTTACCTGGGATGAGGCACAGTATGCATCCCTGAATGTTTGACACAATATATCGTTCTAACAATTGCAACCAGTTTCGGTAAATTCGGATCCCACTACCTCAAACGCGAATTCTATTTCGACGTCCACCCCCCTCTCGGTAAAATGCTCGTTGGTCTCTCTGGATACATCGCTGGATACAATGGCTCTTTCGACTTCAAGTCTGGCGAGACATACCCGGTAGATCTGAACTACACTTCCATGCGAGTCTTCAATGCAGCATTCGGCGCTCTCTGCGTCCCATTGGCATACTACACGGCAAAAGAATTGAACTTCAGGAAATTGACCGTCTGGTTTGTGACTCTGATGGTCCTTTGCGAGAACTCGTATACCACTATCAGCAGGTTCATTCTCCTTGACTCTATGCTGTTGTTCTTCACCTTCACCACAGTTTTCTGCTGGGCCAAATTCCATGGATTGCGAAAGGACCCGTTCTCGCCTGAATGGGGTTTTTGGTTGATGATGACTGGTGTCTCTGTCGGCTGTGTCTGCTCTGTGAAATGGGTTGGGTTCTTTGTTACGGCACTTGTCGGACTTTACACTGTCGAGGACTTGTGGAACAAGTTTGGCGACATCAAGATGCCAAAGGTAAGATTGCCGGCACTTCGGTCGCATCACTTTTCTAATGCCAAACTTAGGTTGAGCTCATCCAGCACCTCATCTTCCGCGTAATTGGCCTCATCATCATTCCCCTGATGGTGTACATGTTCTCCTTCTACCTACACTTCCTCATCCTCGAGAACAGCGGTCCAGGAGATGCGCAAATGTCTTCCCTCTTCCAGGCCAACCTCCGTGGCACTCAAGTCGGCAAGGATTGTCCTCTCGAAGTTGCCCTCGGCTCGCGCGTTACACTCAAGAACATGGGCTATGGTGGTGGTCTCCTCCATTCGCACGTTCAGACATACCCAGAAGGATCTACACAGCAACAGGTTACTTGCTACCACCATAAGGATGCCAACAACGACTGGTTCTTCTACCCAAACCGTAACGAACCAGATTTCAATGCGGAAGCTCCGCCACGATTTGTCAAGAATGGTGACACTGTCCGATTCATCCATGCTCAGACTGGCCGTAACTTGCACTCGCATGCGATTGCTGCGCCTGTCACGAAGAGCGACTGGGAAGTGTCTTCGTACGGTAACACTACTATTGGTGACTCCAAGGACCACTGGATCGTTGAAGTTGTCGACGATGCTGCGAACCGTGATTGGAGCCAGATTCGTACTTTGACCAGCTCCATTCGATTGAAGCACCCTGATCTAGGATGCTATCTCCGTGCTGGCAACGTAAATTTGCCACAGTGGGGTTTCAAGCAGATCGAAGTTACTTGCACAAAGGAGAACAAGCCACGTGATAAGTTCACTCACTGGAACATTGAGAGCCATTGGAATGACAAGCGTAAGTTTTGAGCTTTACAAATTGCAAATACTAGTGGCTAATTTTGTATAGTCCCACCAAGCTCGCCAGGCTCATTCAGGTCGCCCTTCTTGCGAGACTTCCTACATCTCAACGTTGCCATGATGACCTCCAACAACGCCCTTGTCCCAGACCCAGATAAGCAAGATGACCTCGCATCCAGTTTTTGGCAATGGCCTATTCTCAACGTCGGTCTCCGCATGTGCTCTTGGGACGACAAGACCGTCAAGTACTTCCTGTTAGGTAACCCATTTGTCTACTGGGCTTCCACCGCCTCTCTCGGTATCTTCGCCCTCCAAGCTCTCTGGTACCTCGTCCGCTGGCAACGCGGTTATGAAGACATCAAAAATTCAGACGATCTAGACCAAATCCATTACGCCGGTCTCTATCCTGTCATTGGATGGTTCCTCCACTACTTGCCCTTTGTTCTGATGGGTCGTGTCACATATGTTCATCACTACTATCCTGCTCTTTGGTTTGCGATTTTGGTGTGTGGCTTTGTTGTTGATTGGTCGACGGCGAAGATGCACAAGAGTGCGCAGATGGGTATCTACTTTTCTTTGTACGCTATTATCATTGGACTTTACTGGATGTTCCGAGCCATCAGCTTTGGAATGGAAGGTAGCAACAGACAATGGTCACATCTTAAGTGGTTTGACACCTGGAGGATGGTTGACTGATTGATCGATCAGTGTCTAGCTGATCTTGCCCTTCTCTGGTATCGTTGCTTTTGCTTTTACTTGGTGTGGTATATGATAGGGATATGCATATGGTCGCTCTTATGCTTGACATGATAGGTGAATGAAGCTGTTGGCGATGGCGTTGAGGAAAGGATGTAAGCTGGGCATAAAAGGGTTGCTTTTTTCATGGATGCATCAATGGTTTGGGTGCCGGGACATTACACTGCAACAACTTATGACTAGTAAAACTTCTCTTTTAGTGTAATAGTATCTTGGCGATTCTTTGGCCGACTTCCCCTCTCTTTGTCATGATGCATTTACGCGGTGAGGCTCGTTTTTGTTTTGCTCTGTTTTGTTAAGAGCTTGGATAAATCCCAAACGAGAGTGGAGATGGTCTTGGAGTAGAATGAAAGGGGTATGGGGGTTTCGGATTGTTGGTGAACGGGTCGTTGGTAATAGAGGTTGGTGGACGTCTGGTTTGAGAATGGATATGATGCTTTCCCAAGGCTTTCTAAATCCATTGATTGTCCTCTCCAGGTTGCACCCCAAAGATTGGCAATGGATCCTGGATTAAATGCCTTGACACCTTCTATGCCAATGACTATCAGGCATCCCCAACGGTTGGGGGCACAATCAGAGCCAAGAAACCTCCACCCGCCTGGTAAGTCGAAGTTATCTTATTTATCCAAAGCCTCATTGGGGCAGTCATGCTTCAGTCGAGTCGTAATTCAGTAATCTCTTGGTGGTTTCAACGAGACAACTTCGACGAGGTTATTGGCATCCAAACCCTGACATGATGATACTCTGCCAATCAAACAGGCCATTTTCGTTTTGTTGCGAAAAAGAAGAGTATTGTCCGCCAACGTAGTAGGCGCCTCAGGGAAATGAGCGAAGAACGACGAGATTTCAATAGAACCATCAGAGACCTTCAAACAATGAATGCAGAGCTGAGACGCATTAAATTTGCATACTCGGACCTACGTTCAGCCCTCGGAAGAGCTATTGTACCTCTTTGACCGCGTCAGGCCTCGCACTTGCAGCAATCAAAGCTCGTATTCCTACAGGGCTCTTCAATCCCTTTGCAATCCTCAGCTCTTGCATCGCTTTAGCCAAATCCCCAATACATAATCCCAAACTTCTCCAAAGCCAACTGCGCCTTCTCATTTTCCAGAACCGCAATTCTATTTTCGAAAGCTGCCACTGTCTCGAGTCCGTCAAAATAGAGACCTGGCTCTTTCTTCTTCTTGGCCGTCACCTCTCTTGTCGTTCGAATCACCTCATCTGCTTCAGTGATTACGACTGCCAACCGCTTTCGAAGCCGCAGATTTTCGTCATTCATAGCGTCCATCTTGATTTCTTACTTGGTTATTTGGTTTTTGAGGTTATCCCAGAAGAATCAGCCAGCTCTAATTGCGAATGGGTGCATCCTGTCAAAAATCTTTTCCAGACAACGCTGATATCTTGGTTACCATATGTGCTTTCGACGATCCCATTGGAGGCTCAATATATTCCACCAAATATCAACATGGATAGAATTTCTGGGGGACACCTTTCCTCCTCATTGCCAGAAGTTGGTCAATGTTAGTCCAGTGTCGTATGAGTTACTTGTGAGCGCTGGTCTGCTTGCTACCTTGGGAGGGAACTGCTGGGCCTACCGAGAGCCTAAACCTTGGCCTTCTCGGCTACAACTAGCTCTAGCTCGAGGACATACCGATTAACGGTCTTGAAGTCCTTTCTCACGCTCGTCTTTGTTCGTGTTTCAAAGGAGCGGTGGTGACGTTATCGAGGATCGAGGGTCGGATCAGGCCTCCTGGGGACACCTTGACGCTGATTGTCAAGGCGAAACAAGTGTGAAGTGAATGGCTGGGAGCAAGGAAGACAAGCTGACTGGGCTTGATTCTGAGTTTGGGAACCTGGATGACTAGCATGATAATACCCACAACGAACGCTTTGAGCGTTGATATGGATAAGTTGTACACACGGTCCTTTGTTCTAATTCCACTCACAGATTCAAAGTGCATTGAGCAGTGTTGGAGCTAAAGACCTTCGTTCAGCGCGTCCTCGGCTTGAAGAACAACTTGAACATGATGCCGTTGAAGTGGATTTCTTTCCCCTTCCTCAGAACGCCTGCACGTTAGGGGAGTGCGGAGTCTGTGCCTTTGACATTTTCCAGAGTGACTTTATAATACACTCACCCTCGATAGGTCCATCTCCAGCATCGAAGCAAAGGTTTGTTCTATCAAGGTATTGGTAATCGAAGATGAGTTAGAAAACGCCATTACTATGGAGACCTCTCCGATTTAGTCGACAGAGTAGTGGACTTGATGCCCATGGTCTCACGGCGAATGGGATTTTCATACATTCCCAATTTCCATCTCTCTTCCCATCTTCCTACATTTCTTGCCAATCTCACGATCCCACCCCTCTAACATCCGCCCAAACCAAAGCCACCCTCCTCCTAAACGTCTCCACAGTCTGTGCCGGTGTAAAACCCTTGTCCGTTTCCTCTCTTTTAATTCTGAGGGTAGCAGCTGCAATTCCGACGGCGACGGCAAAAGGTGGGTCAAGACGCCTACTATATGTCAGTACTGCGAAACCAAGGAGAAGTCGAGTATATGCAGAGAATAAGGGTACTGGTGAGGAAAACGGTGGACAGTGGACGGTGGACGGACTTTGATATTATATAGGCATAGCGTGGTGCCGACATAGTGAAGCAGCTTTCTTTAGCTTAGGCTCGGTAGCTTCGAGAACGTATGGTACAGGTGTGATTATGTGAAGGAGTGTGGTGGAAAGATGTTTTGGCTACGGCGATGGAATCGTGGTGATGAAATCGATGATTTGCATATCCATAGAGGACCCTGAATAGCGGAGAAGGCCCCGCTATCAGATCTCCATGTATGACGAACAAGTACTGATTACGGATATTGGTGAATCTGGTGCAACTCCTCGAGCCATTCCACAAGGTACCTAGAAGTCCTGGAGAAGCTAATAGTCACAGATTCATAGATGGCATGCTCCAACACAGATTAGTGGTCACAGATCAAAGCACGCAGCTTGTAGAACAATCCTCCTCTCGTTACCTATCAAACAAGCCATAGGAGATGAAATCAAGTAATAAAGCAGGCCGGACACGCTGCATGACAAAATCTCTATCATTCAAGCTCTGGCGTCGTTGACTCTTGCCGCAGCCGCTGCCCAACGATCCAGGGTCTTCTCGCAGACACTTGTCTTGCCAAGTCTAGCCAAAGGGCAGATATAATGTTGAAATAGCCATATTCGCATCAAACCAGTCCGTAATAACATTTCAAGCCCTCCAAACTCCGTATCCCATCGCCAGCCGTCATCGCCCAGGGTCCATCATGGTGCGTGTGTAATCAGAGGGTGTTGAGCAAGGCGAATGGCCTATAGAGCCTCGCCGAATGTGTTCTCTCCGGAGTATGTGATGTAGAGGAAGCCGTCTTCGTCCTGTGAAGGAAGTTAGATTGTGCTGGTTGCTGGCGAATGAGATCGGATAGGTCATACCTTGTGCTCCTCATAGATGGAGCTCATGAGAGCGGCAGTTGGCGGTAGCACCTCATCGACGAAGATGAAGATGGCCTTCTCTGGCGAGAGCTTGATCCTCTTTCGGATGACGTACACGAATTGACCGACAGTGAGGTCGGCGGGTACCAGGTACTTCTTCTTGTCGATGGTGGCGATATCTGACTTCTCGACCTTCTCGCAGATGACCTGGAGGTGGGGTTAGTATGTCGAAAGGTCTGCAGGATGTCGGGAATGGTTGAGAGATGGCTCACAGGAATGCGATCGCTGTACTTCTGTCGGATGCGCTCAGCCTCTGCCTTTCGCTTCTCGAACGGGTGCTCGTCCTTGAACTTGGAACGCATGGTGGAAGTGTGTAGGTGGAAGGTTGTGATTTAGGTGTCTGTTGAGTTGTTGGAAAGGCGTGGGTTGAAGAGGTGGTTGGTTGATGCAGGAGTGTGGAAGAGGACTGCGGTTTGAGGTCCGTTGGTCCAAGGTGGGAGCCTGCGGGGGGGACAAGAGGGACAACGAAGTTAAAGGGCCACCGGTGTGTTTAGTAATGAAAGGAACACTTGATACACCAACGCTTCAAGTTCTTTCTGATGGAAGCAATCGTTGATCACACCGCACGGAGAGAGGCAAATATATGTTTTCTATGGGAATCCGAGACTCGTCACCGCTTCTGCCTCACACCGCCACGCTCACGAGTCACAGTCATTCCAAAGACACAGCCAGGTACTATCATAGCAGTAGAGCACCCGTGACTTCAGTCGCTGTTAGCCTCAGGCGACAACCTCAGGCGACAAGTCGTTGTCAGCCTCAGGCGACAACCTCAGGCGACAACCTCAGGCGACAACCTCAGGCGACAAGTCGTTGTTAGCCTCAGGCGACAACCTCAGGCGACAAGTCGTTGTCAGCCTAAGGCGACAACCTCAGGCGACCACCCATCTCTCCGCTAAACATCCTATCCAGCATCATCAGTCCAAGCCTCCACACACCTCTCCTCTCCCCTCCCCTCCCCTCCCCTCCCCTCCCCTCCCCTCCCCTCCCCACAGCATGGTCGTCCGGTAACGCTTAACCTTGCCGCAATACTTCCACTTCCACTTCCATTGCCGACCGACCAACTCACACTCTTTTGAACAAGCCAATGCCATAGTCAACTCATCATCAAATCACCATCACTCCACCACCTCCATCCTCCTGGTCATGGCCTCCACATCCACTCGGAACATCTTCTCTTTGCCCCTGAGGCCGCCGTGTACACGTCTGTCGAGGGGAAACATAAGGATGCCAAAACGAGGCCAATTCTATTCTGCACCTCCTCCGCATTGGAATCCTCAGATTCCTCAGAAAACAAAGATATTTGCGCCGAAGCTACGCCTTGCCATTGGAATACCCTTTCTAGGCGCTCTGATATACTCAATGGTTAGAATGTGTCTTGCGGTTGGTTCGACTCACGAAGCTGATACCAATAGGCGTATGATGAACCGACCCAAACCGATGGACCTACACTTGCGGATCGAGATGCTCTGGCCAAGCGTGAATCTGGCATTACAGCTGCCTCACCCATGAGACTGCGTATGGAGGCTCTAATCAGGGAGAAACAGAAAGAGATCGTAAAGGAAATCGAGGCTGTGGACGGACAGAAATTCCTCGTCGATTCATGGGACCGACCAAATGGTGGCGGCGGCATATCCTGTGTTCTCCAAGAGGGTGATGTTTTCGAAAAAGCAGGCGTCAATATTTCAGTCGTTTACGGAAAACTCCCGCGCCCGGCCATTCTAAAAATGCGTGCCGACCACAAAGCGCTCGACCCCGACGTAGACAGCTTAGACTTCTTCGCAGCAGGTTTGAGTGTGGTTATGCATCCAAAAAACCCGATGGCGCCAACCGTTCACTTCAACTACCGCTATTTTGAAACCGCAAACGCTGACGGAACTTCAAACGCCTGGTGGTTTGGCGGAGGATGCGACTTGACTCCGTGTTATTTGTTCGACGAAGACGCCATACACTTCCACAAGACGATCAAAAAGGCATGTGACAAACATGATAAAGGATATTACCCTCGCTTCAAAAAGTGGTGCGACGAATATTTCTACAACAAGCACAGGGGTGAAGGACGAGGCATCGGCGGCATTTTCTTCGACGACCTAGACGAAACGACGAAAGACCAGGAACAACTCTTCTCATTTGTTGGCGATTGTTTAGACGCATTCTTACCACAATACGTCCCAATTGTGACCAGGAGAAAAGACATGCCATATACGGACGCAGAAAAGAAATGGCAGCAGATTCGAAGAGGCAGATATGTTGAGTTCAATCTTGTGCATGATCGTGGCACATCATTTGGGTTGATGACGCCCGGTTCTAGGATTGAAAGTATCCTCATGAGTTTGCCGCTGGAAGCGAGGTGGCAGTACATGCATGTCCCTGAAAAGGGAAGTCGGGAGGAGAGATGTCTAAATGTTTTGAAGAATCCTCAAGACTGGGTGTAGCCGCAAGGGATTTGCGGTAAAAATATATATGTACAACGCTAGTTTTTGTACTGTGTATCCTCAACCACCGAGCTTCGGCCCCTCTCATAACCACTCTGCCCAGCGCGAGAGACGATCTGACCGAAGAAGCAGCTGTGAGTACCATCAATTCTGCACGCAGAGAAAACTGGCGTGCGAGCTGATCTTTGAACGCGACTACGGGAGCGGCGTGGCTAAAATCTGTAATCAGCGCAGTTACAATGGAAATGACAATGGCGAAGACTTTTATCAGCTTTGCTTGAATCAAGATAGTTGCTGAAGTGTCAGGCGATATTAGCAACTTGATTGCCTCTTCGGATCAGAAGTATGAGATTTATCGCAATTGCAGGAGCAACAGGCCATCTGGGTTCCCTAATCGCCTTGAATCTTCTTCGCCAAAAGTAAGGTCCAAGGCGCCACCGCCGGCCAAGGGCTTCGCGAAGTCGTTGTTGTTATCCAGACAGCGCTGCGGACTGGGCTGAATTTGTCTCGAGGGTTAAGGGTGGAGAAGAGGATATTTTGGAATGGCAGCGTGGGATTTATGAGAGTGTTGATTTCGATTCTGAAGGTGGTTATTGGGGGTGTGGAGGGTAGGGTATGCAGTATCTTTAGATTATGATTCGTGGGGATGATAACGATAGATGTGTTTGTTGATATTATGATAAGGTATAGACATGTTTATTGATATTATGACAAGGTATAGATATGTTTTGAGGTGGACAAGGGTGGAACAGACATAAATAGGTTCGTGTGTCTGGGAAATCTGGTACTTATATAGTACACACGTTTCGCTCAGCAGTCGGGTCGAGTAGCCAGAGACCACATAGCTACGGAGTAAGTATTGACTGTGCGGATCTACACAGTACTACTACAATCCCCAACGTGGGCCTGGCAAAGAGGTCGAATTGAAGGAGAGCAACCATGTGGGCAATAGCAATCTTTCCGCACTATCTGCAGAGATTGACACCTCGTATAAACCTAGTAGCCGTGAATTCTACCATGTGCAGCGCTGTACTTAGGAAATAAGTCCAATAATAGAATCAGGCAGATATAAAGGATGGGGAATTCTGCTCATCACCCTCATCGCCATATCATTACCATCATGCGTCTCATTACCTACCTCCTCGCTGCGTTACCAGCCGTCTACGCTGGTCATGGCTGTACCCATTTCCAAACAACCTATATAGTCCCCTGCCCAAACGGCCTTTGTCGTAAGTTACCTAGCCACCCAAAGCTAAAGAACACAACAACTTATATCGAACCAATTCTGTAGCGGACCAGGACTACAAGCACTGGGCAAACTCCTTCATAATAATGAGGGGTCAGTTCCAGGATTGGTCTAAACGCAACGGAGGCAAATGCGGCGGAAATTGTGAAGATCCAAAAACGCTGCCTTGGGGGCTGCCTAGGGAGCAAGGTGGTTCGGGGTACACATGGACAATGTATTGTTCGGCGCCTCGACTGTTTCGCGACGTCGGGGACCCACCGCATTCATCTGCATTCGGTCTGGATATTTCACGGACGAATCGGGCTTGTGGTGTTGCTTGCTCGATGAATGATGCTCAGACATGCCATTTTCAAGTAAGTACTCGCTGAGGCTCTACATTGTGCTTCACTGTGCTGACACATTCCTTTTGACAGTATGGCAAATGTTAACGGTATGCTGCGTGTGTCATGACTGGAATAGGAGAGCGGACATTTGGGATTGTATCGTAGGAAATCCAGAAGAAGAGGTCTCAGATGTCTCTAATCACATTGATACATCGAGAGGTTCCTTGCTTGGCTCGGCTATAACAAGAAGACTTAACAAAGGCTCTGTATGGCCATCACCATTCCAGGCCGCGAGAAGATAATGCTTGACGGTGCTTGTACCATGTACCACTGCCACCAAGAGCCGCACAGGGGAAGAAAATAAATTACTCGTAGTTTGCATGCCAATTGTGACTGGCCCAGCCTCATCGATTGGATGAAGCCAAAGGGAAATCCCCAGGCCCATCGTAGATACCCCCCACACAGATACTCCCCACACAGATACCCCCCACACAGATACCCCCCACACACTTACTCCCCACACAGATACTCCCCACACACTTGGCTGTAGCACTACAAACCAAAGCGACAAAACAAACCGACATCTACCGTCGCTCTCTCGCTCACTCTCCTTGCTACATATCAGCCGTCAGACAATGTGTCCTTCCCGTCCCGCAACTTCGTAATTCAACACCTACCAAGCATGACTCCCCCGGGCCAACGCGATTCCCTAGAACTCGCTTCTCTAGCATCCACAACCACTCCCTCCCGCCGTTCCTCCATATCCTCCTCGCCATCCGGTACGCCTTCCTCGCGGAAACTCTCTTTTTCGGATGAGGACGCTCTAGCACCCTCTGGCCCAAACCGCGCAACAAGGGGAAGACAAGAACGCTCATACTCGGTTTCCTCTGCCTTCGATTTTGCCTCGAACCTCTTCCCGCTTTCGCAAACGAGCGGAGGGTATACTGCCATTGGGACACCGGCAGCAGGAGGACTGGATGCTACACAAGTCCTCAACGGCGGATCCTTGGAGAAACATAAGAGCTTGACATTTTTGAATGGCCTCAGTCTGGTAATAGGACTGATAATAGGCTCGGGAATCTTTTCCAGTCCCGCAAGCGTCAACATCAATGCCGGATCTCCTGGTGCTTCTCTCATCGTTTGGGCAGTCGCCGGAATATTAGCCTGGACTGGCGCTGCGAGTTATGCAGAACTGGGAGGTGCCATACCACTCAATGGAGGAGCCCAAGTCTATCTCTCAAAGATTTTTGGAGAGTGGGCAGGCTTTCTGTTTACATGGTGTGCTGTTTGTGTTCTCAAACCGGGAAGTGCAGCCATCATCGCTATCATATTTGGAGAATATTTTGTAAGAGCCATCATTGGACCTGATGCTATGGATAATGTTTGGTTGAACAAAGGAGTTGCGCTCACGGGCCTTGTACTTGTCACGCTGTTGAATTGCGTTTCGACGAAGTTAGGCACACGAAGCGCCGATGTCTTCATGTTTATGAAGTTTTTGGCTCTTCTAGGCATCACCATTATGGGCATCGTGGTTGCTGTTACTGGATTCTCGTTGGATAGCACAGCAAACGATGATTGGAAATCACACGGCTGGTTTGATGGAACCACCTCCAACATTTCAAATTGGGCTGTAGCTCTCTATGCAGGTCTATGGGCCTTTGACGGTTGGGACAACGTGAGACTCCTCCCTCGCCCTCTTTGCACTCTACTAATCGAAGCATACCAGGTCAACTACGTGGCCGGTGAATTCATAAACCCTACCCGCGATCTCCCACGCGTAATCCACACCTCCCTACCCCTCGTAATAATATCCTATCTGCTCGCCAACGTGGCCTACTTCTTCGTACTACCCACCGCCGTAATCAACTCCTCAAACACCGTAGCTGTAGCATTCGGCCGTCAAGTCTTTGGACGAGTCGGTTCACTCATACTCGCCCTTGCCGTGTCAGGCTCCTGCTTCGGCGCCCTCAACGCGACAACATTTACCTCCGGTCGTCTCGTCTATGCGGCTGGAAAGGAAGGATATCTACCGAGTTTATTTGGCAGAATCGGTGTCGGAAGTCGAACAGCAGTTCGACTTGATGCCGCCGGTCGGGGGACAGGCAGCGGCAAAATGCTCAAATACATCTCAGACGACTCGGGTCTCTTCTTCACACCCATCTACGCCATGCTTCTCAACGCCGCCCTCACAGCGGCTTACGTCCTCGTCGGCGAATTCGGCACTCTCCTCACGTTCTACGGTGTCGCAGGCTACACGTTTTACTTCTTCACAGTTCTTGGCCTCATCGTTTTGCGAGTCAGAGAACCGCATTTGGAGAGACCGTACAAGACTTGGATCACAACGCCCATCATCTTTTGCTGCGTCTCGCTCTTTTTACTGAGTAGAGCGGTTTTTGCGCAACCTTTGCAAACGCTGATTGTTATTGGGTTCGTTGCGGCTGGTGTGCCTGTGTATTGGTTCAAAGTGAGACGTGGGAAGCCTGCGAGGGGGTTGAATGGGGCCAGTGAGAAGAGCGTTGGGTGGAAGTTTTGGAGGAGGTGGGGAAGGGGGTGATGCATGAAATAGGTAGTAAGCTTCTTGAATATGATTGATTCTCCTGTTGGGGGGGTGTGCCTGTTCTTGAGTTGAGTGGGTCATCCGCGCCCGATTTGATGGATGATGTGAATTGTCGGCCGGGCGCCGATGATTTGAGGCTGATAGCTTTATACCCTCGGTGGCGTATTGAATCGAGGTCAGATATGCCAGGGTCCTTGGTGGAGGAGTGGCTCAGCTTGGATAAGATATCCAGATGAAGCGAGAGTGTTTGTAGCTGGCCGGAGGTAGGACTGCTAACAAGAATGACACTCCTCAGCTGTGTGGAACATGGTTGGTTTACAGCAAGGACCGAAGAGCTTGCTAATAGGGGCTTTGAGTTGAGTGTCTAGGTGAGATTATGAGCAGATTTGTTGGTCCTCTTTGCTATCAAATACAAAGCTCTAACAAGTAGTCCAGATGCGTCTTCTCTGACGCGATGCCTTGCTCGCGACAGTCTCGAAGAACGACAGCTAGACATCTTCGGCGCTTATCTTTCAAATCCTCTTCATCTCCAGACATGCTTCGAAGTCTTTGAATATGTCGGCCTGCCATAGCCCCGAGTGTACTTCGCACGAGTTTTCCTTCAATTTTGGCAGGAACCAAGTCTCTGCTTCGCAACACAAGATCTCTGGCGGCCTCCCAGCTTTCTGCCTTGGCAGCATGATGCCAATAAGGCAACCAGGGACCGCTATTCCTGGTGATAGGAGAAGCATACGCTGTTTCCAGCTGCTGGAATGTTGATTCTACCAACGACTTCAGGACAGAGTCATCAGCAGGTAACATCTCGAGTGCGTCAAAAAGTAATGGCCAATCGTTTTTGCCGGGAACAGTCAGGTTACCTCCATGTTTGAGCATTGCGGGAAGTGCTTGCTTCACAGCCAATGTGTGGTTCTCATTGTGAGTCAGAAGAAAGGATCCAGCATTGTTGACAATATTGGGGTCAGCTCCTCGCTTGAGAAGTCTTTCTATCCAGGTGCCCATGTTTGGTATGTCCGGGAAGCGTTTGACATTGTTTGATGATGTATAACACTGCATGCACAACTCATGGAGCACAGTGTTTCCGTCCGGCATAACGGGGTCAATGGAAATATTCTGGAAGATAGTATTGCCGAGGACAGATTTGCGGGTTATGAACCAACCGCCGCATTGCTGCCAGACAATGAGATAACTGCCTTCCTCACATTTTCAATAGAGCAACCGACCATGGTTTTCGCTCGATCGCCTTGCCAGCGCGAATACTTGAAATGGTACTTATTCCCTCCGTTCCCTCTCTTCTTTTTCAAGCAATCTTGCCTTTGAATCAATCGATTCATTTCCTGTGGTCCCGACTTGACTGTCAACCAATCAGACAACTTCGCAATACTCCTCTCGTCCAATAAGAATGCCTCCCAGCACCATGAATCAACAGCCAGCCTTTCCATAACGTCAATTTGTATGGCGAACAGCCTGTCCACGGCCCTGTGACCAAAATCGAACATAGATTCATCGAGTTGGGGCCTATAGTCCCGGTTTGTCTGATGGAGAAGCTCATGCCAGGATTTGAAGGTATATGCGACGCAAGGTGAGCAGATGATGTACTCCGTACAACAGTAGATAGAGTGTGGTGGGGTACTCAATATGTGGCTGCCATCCCCACAATCTCTTCCGATTGGTTGCTCAATCACCACATAACTCATCGCGACTATTACTCTGGAGTTTTGCGCTCCGTAACCTTTGCAAAACAGCGACTTGATTATTGCTGTCACGGACATTGTAAACTGGAAAGACAAGCGGCCAGTTGAAGCTTTACCTGGGTAGAAGCGTTAATCAGGGAATCATCAAACCCCTACCAATGTTTTCAGCCACAAAGGACTACAGTATGAGACTGCTCGTGAGTCGTACCCACACGAAAGATAGACTTCGTTCCAATGACCCTTGATAGATAAAGCAAGATGGATCAGAATTGAGACACCGGGAAATCCTGATTGGAGAAGTTCGGGTCAATCCGAGAGATTCTCGGCGATTAGATCGGGAAACGGATCTGCTTGGTCGTAGGTACTGTGGTAATCTTCCAGCCAGGGCCCCTGAAAATCCAATCCGAATTGAAGCAAGTGCAATGCCTAGGTTTTAAAAATAGAGCAGGGCCCGATTGCCCGAATCGCAGGAACAGATGGCTCGGTCGAGAAATGGCATTCCTAAGTCACCAGTATAGTTGGTCCCATAAATCGCATCTCATGGCTGGATGGAGCCCGGAAGGTTTGAGGACAAGACAGTCGCTACTGTGCTACAGCTCTTGGGATGGCATGCTTGAGAGACGGTGACATGGAGTTCCTCAAGTGCTTGGCGGTTCAGTTGATTAGGGAGGTAATGTGGCAAGGTTTCTGATGCTGTCTTCACCATCTTGAGAGACTATTCCCACCTAATACTTCCGAGTACTCCTACTGTGACAAAGAGTCGTTGGGCTTGGTCGGCGTCGGCGTCGGCTTGGTCGGCGTCGGCTTAACTCCGGACACATGACCATCGTCTCCTCGGACTTCGCAACTTGAGCCAGCTTCTCTCTCCCTCATCTACCTTAACCACGTACTACTTCCCAACGTCAATTATTATCCACGGAAGCCTTTCTCTCTGCTAAACACCGGGAACTGGATCCCCTTCTCAATTAGGACATATCAGCAGTCCCTGCGTCTCGAGAACATCAGGACATCGCTGCATCAAGCTCGCTCCCGACTCCACGAAATACCTTATGAGGACAAAGGCTCTCCCACAAACCATGCTAATACTACTGTGTAATTAATCTACCGCCAGACTACTGTTTGAAAGCGCCCGCCATCGGCCAAAGTGGCATCATGTTTGCCACAACTGCCAATGCCCTAAGTGCAGAACCATCCAGCACCCTTTGGGTCCAAGCTTCGAGACGTGAGATCTTCTCCCTGGGCTATCTGGAATCTCCCCAGGCCCTATACCAAGACCCCTATCCTTACATCTTGGTTAGATCAGGTAGCGAGTGCGATCATTGATTGGCAGACTTGCCTCATTGAGCTTCAGACAAGGAACGGACTTTCAACAGCGTTTCGAGAATCCAGACCTCCAGAACAGCTGGATTTAACCGATCCCGACGCATGCTGCGGAATCCAGGAAACAATACCTTCGCCTTCTCAAAATAGTGCGCGTTGTTACGCCCGTATCCCGCTGATGTGTGCTTTGGCCACTTCAACAACTGCCCAGGTCGCGAGGGCAATCATTATCGAATTGTAACATAGTGAGTCAACGCGAGATCATCATCTCGCAAATTCGAAAGTGTCCCACAAGGTGATTGTGGGTCTGTTTCTTGGGATAGCGGGAGATTCTGCAGCATAATCACCGCCGACACTGTAAATGTTGTCAACACCAGCTTCAGGCGTGTGCATTTGATCACGAGATGTGTCTGGCCCAGACATTACGACTCTTTCTATGCTCGGACCCATGTAGAAGAAGGCTAAGACTGCGAACCTAGTACATTGAACGAATAAGCTTTGCTTCCGTAAATCATCACATCCGACAAGGTTTCTTCCGAACTATCCCAAGTGTCAGGATCCTCTCCCAATATGGTTTCTGCCAGAGTAATTTTAGAGTGATTCTCCACTAGAACCTCCAATCGCCATACTGGCGACTGCACAACAGCAGTACAGCACGCTACCCACTGACGACGATAACAGGGTCACACCAACTCACGACATTCTGATTTGCTCACATGCATCTCAACGTCATCTAAATCCATGTTTTTGGAGTGACTTCCGCGTAGGCGAGAGAGCAGGGGTCAATGACGGAAATTTCAGCCTTGCGTTGCCGGTCGCACTGACTTGACCTTTGTTAGTCTATAAGTTGAGTCTGTCCAAAGCCCTTTTTTTATCGTCTCAAAGCGATACAGCCACTCCTTTATCTTCCAAATTCAAATCAACCAATCCACAGAACATTTCAACGAAAAATCAACCATCATGCATTTCTCTTCAATTCTCCTCGTCATCGGCGTTGCCGCTGCAGCACCCCAGGGTCCGTTCTTGCATAACCTCCTTGACGACCGTGCCAGGCTAATACCATGATAGATTTTGCTTCCATCCTCGAAAGTCTTAAATCCGGAGGTGGTCTCCCAAAGCCTGGGGGTACTGGGGGATTGGGTGGTGGTGCTGCCAGTTTGCAGGGACTGGGTGGCAAGATGCCAGGAGCAGCTGGAGGTAAGTCTGACATACATGAAGATGATCTGACTCATGCTGAAGAAGAATCAAGCTTTCGCTGGTTTGCAAGGACTTGGAGGAAAGGGTGGAGCAAGCGGTAAGCAGTAACCCTCCACGATATTCGCCTTCATATCTCCAGCTGGAGGTCGGTATCGATAGACTTTTGATTTCGTGGCTTTCGGAGCGACCTAATAATCCATCGTAACCGGCCTCGAGCCGAGCGACTTGAAGCCGTACGGGAGCTATGTTCACTCTTTTCGACAAAGATATTGGAACGATGGCTTGCTGCGATGGAAGGGGAAGGGGTTACAAATACTGACTAGGACTAGACGCATTTAAGGGCCTGGGTGGCAAAGCCGGTGCTGGTTTGGACGCATTCAAGGGTTTGGGCGGAAAAGGCGGTGCTGGTTTGGACGCATTCAAAGGCTTAGGCGATAAAAGTGGTGCAGGTTTGAGTTCTTTGGGTAGCGGTGCAGGTAAGTTTCCATTTCCGATTGCGATTGTGAACAACCTCCTTCAAGCCTGATCCGACGAGAGCAACATGGACACGATTGATGTGACGATGGGAGCCAGGGGCCTCGAAACCCAGTGGCCACCACAATTGTCCGAGTCCGACTCGTTGCACTGCTTGGCGATTGTTGAAAACTACGAGAGCGTTGTGTCCAGAAGGGAAATACATTCATCAAAGCTAACGTACATCTAGGTCTTGAGGGACTCAAAGGGCTCAAGGGACTTGGAGGGGCAAAGCCAACCAGTGGTTCTGGTGCGTCGGGGTCTGGTACGTCGGGGTCTGGTACGTCGGGGTCTGGTGCGTCGGGGTCTGGTGCGTCGGGGTCTGGTGCGTCGGGGTCTGGTGCGTCGGGGTCAGGTACGACTGGCGATGCCCCGGCAGCTGACGCGCCGCCAGCAACGGGTGCAGCGGGCGGTGCTGGCGGTCACGCTGGAGGAGGTCACTCACACGGCGGCAGAAGGATGTAGACACCCTATTCCTCAAAGAAGATGTGAGGAGGGAAGATGGGATCTCGTCTAGAATCTTGAATCCTGATGATACCAAAGTAATCGAAACTCCTTTTCCGAGGTTGAGTTCATTGATTCGGCATGAGGAACGTGTTATGAATTTGGCATCTGTTAAGTAGCAGAAGTGTCAACCCTGGGACAAGGATACTTTAAAAGCCGAAATCCATGTTAGATCCTCCATTCCATCTCCATATCACATCACAACTCTTCACATTGCCACAATTCCATCAATAAAGACATCCTAGATACCAACCTACAAACATCACATGTCACAACTCAACAGATAGTCAAGTAGTAATGATGGTAATCAATCAAGCCGCCAATCAGTGTATGTGTAGCAATGTGTTCAAGCAAATCGTACGCAGTTCAAGTGATCAAGTGTTTGTGCAGAGAATTCATTCTCATTTATTATGGTATGCTATCAAGAGGTTGACCAACTATCCCAGTCGGTCAACGTGCATCCATATCCACGTAGTTGCCTTTTTTTGGCAGGTAAGACGCCTTCAAATGCATTAGGGTATCAAGTGAATCAAGCTCCAGTCATCAGTCCTTCGCCAATCCTTCCTCCCCAACACGTACTCTCAAGGTCGCTCATGCAGGGCAGTCAGCCTGGAGGTGTCCTGGCTGCTTGCAACGGTAGCAGACGCGCTCCTGGGACATCTCGGATGGGCAGTCCTTGGAGATGTGGCCAAGCTCGCCACCTACAGAGATATTAGCAATGTATATAGACAGTGAGGTGAGTGAATTAGACTTACAGTTGTAGCACTTGGCACCCTGTGTGCAGTCTCGCGACATGTGACCGTATCCACCGCAGCTGTAGCACTGCATCTGCATCTGGCGATTGCCGTAACCTCCGGCACCACCGAAGCCTCCGGCCTGTGGACCGCCCTGGAATCCGCCTGGAGCGTCTTGGAAGCTGCCGGCAGGAGCATTTGGACAATAGCGAGCGATGTGACCCTTTTGGCTGCATTTGTAACATTCAGTGCCGTCCATACGGCCATCCATACGACCGTCCATACGGCCGTTGGCCGGACAGTCACGTGAAATATGACCAGGTACACCACAGCGGTAGCAGCTCTTATCTCCGACAGCTGAAGGACCAGCGGCATTTGGACGACTCGAACCGCTGGGGCAGTCGCGGCTGATGTGACCTTGCTCACCACAGCCGTAGCAAGTGGGAGCCTCCTTGGTAGGACACTCTGCCGCCTTGTGACCGGGGTCACCGCCTGTATCAAGTCAGATTTGAAAAGAAAAACAAAAACAGCGGCGCGAATTGAACCTACAGTTGTAACAGGTACGACCGAAACCGCTCGGGCCTCCTCCTCCCATGTTGTTCTGCTCAGCCATGGTTGATGTCGTAATTGAGTCTGGCGCGGCAGAGTTAGCTAGAGTTTTTCCTCAGATCCACTTGAATAGGCCTCACTCACTGACGCTTTGCGCGCGGGTGTCCTTGGTGATTGAAGAAGGGGTGTAGAGGGTGGTGGAAGAGTTTGCGACGAGTGTAAATTGGTGCAGAGTGAGGTGCAGGTGGTTGTGTCGGTGGTGAATATTTTGTGAAGAAGGTGGGTTGTTTTGAGTCGGAAAAGGGAACGCTTTGATGCCAAGACCGACGAGTCTAGTTCGAGCAGGTGGCGGTTGACTGGTCTAGGGATCGGGTCTAGCGGGCGGGCGGCACCTGTCAGAGCCACGGGCTTGTCATCAATGAGCCTCCGGATGGCCTATCAAGAGTCTCCAAAGGGAGATCCAAGGCCTATCAAGAGACTTAAAGGGAGATCCATGGCCTATCAAGAGTCGTCAAAGGGAGATCCAAGTCGCGAACTGTTCCTGTTCCTGTTCTCTTGCAGCAGTCGAGTCCATGTGAACTTAGCTCAGCACCAAATTTGACCCCTGGCGGCTTTGCGACCACGACAGCGGCGTCCATCGACCAGACAGAGACTTGAGAGGTTGTTGTGTAGTTGTAAGAAGCATGAGGGGGGAGTCTTGCTGTATTCTAAATGGGGGGAGTCGCATCGGATCGGGAGGCGCCAGATGGGTAGGATGGGATAGAAAGGAACGACAGCCTTGGGATGGAAAGCAACGACAGCCTTGGGATGGAAAGCAACGACAGCCTTGGGATGGAAAGCAACGACAGCCTTGGGATGGAAAGCAACGACAGCCTTGGGATGGAAAGCAACGACAGCCTTGGGATGGAAAGCAACGACAGCCTTGGGATGGAAAGCAACGACAGCCTTGGGATGGAAAGCAACGACAGCCTTGGGATGGAAAGCAACGACAGCCTTGGGATGGAAAGCAACGACAGCCTTGGGATGGAAAGCAACGACAGCCTTGGGATGGAAAGCAACGACAGCCTTGGGATGGAAAGCAACGACAGCCTTGGGATGGAAAGCAACGACAGCCTTGGGATGGAAAGCAACGACAGCCTTGGGATAGAAAGCAACGACGGCCTTGGGATAGACTTGGGAAACCTCATCCTGTCCTGCTGGGAAAGCAAGACATTCGGAAGGGGAGAACATCATGCGAGATGGGCGTCTTCTTCTTATGTAGACAATGCAAACGGTTTCCACTAACAGACCATGATGGTTACTGTCGGACATGGTGTATGGCGCATTTCTCCACCCAGGACCTGACAACCCGCGCTGGCGATTCACGGAAATCAGATGGTAAGCTGCAATTGACCTTTGGCCCCTGGCGACACCTCTTGCATCGCGAAGCTATCCAGATCATACACCATTCGCACGACAAATTGAGAGTGCGAGGCTGAGCATTTGGTTGGCGGCCCGAATGTGCCCCCTTCACGCTAGGAACATCGGTGCATGGGTGCGCGTCTCCTCAGCTGAGACCATCGCGATACCTCAAGTACCTGGTGAAGCGACGACAGCAACGAAAACAGCTTCGAGACACCCCAATTGCCGCCCCTCTACGACCGTGGACGAGATGAACATCGGTTCGCAAGAGATTGCGCTCGAGACACCAGCAAACGACGTCTTTCGCGCACCCTCCATCTATGCGAAAGACATTCTCGACGGAGCCTCATACGCCCATTACTCCGCGATACCCAAGACAATAGCCGATGAAAAAGCTACAGAATGCGTTCTGGGGGTGGATGAAGCAGGCAGAGGCCCAGTGCTAGGTACGGCAGGGCCCAGCAGCAGCAAACTGACTGACCTGTCCTTCGCGCCATTTGCTGACAAGACAACGCAGGACCCATGGTGTACGGCCTTTTCTACCTCCCTATCACGATGCACCGCTCCCTTCTCGCCGAAAAACACCATTTCGATGACTCCAAGGCCTTGACGCCCGCGTTCAGATCCACCCTCATGGAGCGACTTTGCACACCAGATTCAGATCTGTACCAACATTGCGGATGGGCGACCAAGGTCATGTCTGCCCGAGACATCTCCTCTGGCATGCTGAAGCCGAATGGCACATACAATCTCAACGCGCAGGCCATGGATGCAACAATTGAGCTCATCAAGGCTGTTTTTCTGCAGGGCGTCAACATCAAAGAAATCTACATTGACACAATCGGCCAGCCGGCAACATATCAGAAGAAGCTGGAGCGCATATTCCCTACAACCCAGATCACAGTCGCGAAGAAGGCAGATTCCCTATACCCATGCGTTTCGGCAGCCTCGGTATGCGCCAAAGTCACTCGAGATGCTGCGTTGGACGTCTGCTACGAGAGTTACTCCGACTGGCCCTCGGCGGAGGGCTGGGGATCGGGATACCCTTCAGATGCGCGATGCTCGAATTGGCTCAAACAGAACATCGATCCAGTCTTTGGCTGGGGCACAGAGTGTCGATTCAGCTGGGGAACAGCCAAAGAATTGCTGGAAACCAAATCCGTGCCGCTCAAGGTTGACTGGCCTGCGGCTGAGGAAGAAGACAATGGCATGAAAATGACAGACTTTTTCGCTGCCTCGTCCATAGACCAAGAGGACAACCAAGGTGACGAGCTGTCTAATTGGTACGGCAGGAGAGTTGCCGAGGGCCTCTTCTGATTGACTGCAGTATCCAGTGGACTGAACAGTTACTTAACAGCTACTGAACCACCGCAGCAGCCTTATGCAAAACGACACCGCTCACGATCAGCTCGCTTGCAGAAAGGGCTGCACAAGATCAGCATCTGACAATGCAAGCCTCCTATTCCTCCTCTCGAACCCTTCACCTAGGCACGGCCTGTTTGCTTGTAAACGAGCACAACAATAGTCGTGAGATTGTATCAAACTCATCTGTTCCTCCCCTACAACGGCCGCCCACGTCCTTGCACCATAAGACACTTCTTCCGCAAACAGCATAGGAGAGAACAACTAGTCAGAGCCAGTCGCTCCGCCTATTTCTCTCTCAGCCGAATCGACGGCAGAGGAAACGATATCAAACCCACAAGTCCGGCTATTCCTCCCCTCCTCCGTCGAGCAGCACACCCTACCGATCCGCGATACTACAACCACCCATATCGATACCACTCGACAAGATAGCCGCTACTGCGTATCGACCGAAAGGACAAGCAAACTTACAGTGACAACTGACAAAAATCAGACCAACAAGGAAGGGAGGGGCTCAAGGTGCATATGTAAATTAGCACGACTCCATGCTGAGAAAGGACAGAAAAGCAGATCTACGCTTCTTTCAAACGCCGTTCTGCATGCGTCCTGCGCAGTGCTGAGAAATGCTCGAACCATAATGGGCAATGCATGAAAACTCCAAAATACAAATTCTATCACGCTCAATGTCCAAATTTCATATCCGTCCCTCTTCTCTATCAGTCCGATTTCCGTATCAATGCTACCCACGTCTTTTCCTCTTCAAACAAAGCTCACACACAAAAGCCGACAAGATAGAGAGAGAGAGAGAGAGAGAGAGAGAGAGAGACGGAGAGAAAGCACAAGTAGGTCATCCATATGCTCAATCGCTAACAATGTCCACAGTTATCATGCTCTTCCTCCCCAAATCAATCATAAGAAAGCGCCAACCCCATCACCTTCCCAAAATACTGTTGCGCAAAGCTCTCAGCATAAAAGCTATGCTTGGCGCTATGTTCCGAGACCAGATTATGCGCCAATTCATGACAGAGCGTCATGTACCAATACGCCAACGAATCGATCTTGGATCCATGACTGGTTTCCCAATTCTTCTTGTGGAGAGTAGCGAAATAATGGTAGTTGAAGAACAGAGCACCTGACTTATTGAAGGCGATGGTATTGCCATCTGTGGCGTGAAAGATGTGTATTACTGTTGGAGAGAGAGCGAAGAGGTTGGACAGGCTGAGGAGGAGTGTGGAGAAGACCTCTAGACCTGCTGTTTCAGAGTTGAGGAATGTGTCGCTGAAAGAGGTGAATTTGTTAGGGAAGAAGATCTTCAGTCCGTTCGTTGTGGCGGAGATGTGGGATAGATCTTTGCCTGAACTTGAGTCGCAGTAGGATTGTACTTCCGCGACTTGGGAGGATCTTGGTTGGCTAAAGAGCTGGTTTGAATCATGTGGACGGGAGGCCTTGATTGCCTGGTTCAAATTGGCAGTGGTGATTTGGTCGTTGGCAACTGGATCACGGTCGACTCTGGTCATACTTTGATTGGGCTTGACTTCCGGTGGTGTATCATCTGAACCATGGGAGCCTGAGCCTCCTGCTTCGATCTCCGGATGGTGTGGGCCATGAGAGCCTGAGCTTCCTGCTTCGATTAGGGGTCGGGGTGGTTTAGAACCTGATGTGTCTGCCATGCCTATGCCCTTCCTCACACTCTGGAGCGCGTCGTTGAAGAAGGGAGTTGACCAGATACCACCCTTTCCAGGTTTTGTATCTGGAGAATCTGCACCGAACCCGCCTGGCATCGATGGCATCGGTGTCTCGTTCTCCAGAGCCTTCGTGTTGCTTGACTTATTCGGTGTGGTCGCGTGAGGAGGTGCATTCGTACCATGCCCAGCCGTTGCAGCACGCTTCCTCTCTTCATCGCGACGCTTTGACTCTTCGTCTTCTCGCTTTCTCTTCTCTTCTTCGGCAAGACGCGTCTCGTAGGCCTTCACTCGCAAGATTCGATCCACATTGTATCCTTTCATCCGGAGCCTCTTCAAGTCAGAATTCAAAACCGACTCAAGAGCAAGCGTGTCGTTTTGCTTGGGCCTGTTCAAAAGCAATCGCACGATCTGGGTACTGATCTCGTACCACTCCGGATTATTCGTCACGAACAACGTATAGTCCGATTTTGCATTACGAGACACGCTCGCCGTCCGCTTCTCGATGACGGGCCTGACACCATACTGCTTGAGGGATGTGCTCAGCGCAATCGTGTCGACTTGCTTGACAGATAGAGTCTTTTCCAACCACTTCGAATCATGTCGAAGATCCAGCGAGTGTTCGTGGATAAAGAGTCGAGAGCGCTCGATGATACGCTTTCGAATTTTCAAAGCCTCAGTCTGATCGCGACGCGGATTTCCAATGTTTTGGTCAACAGAGACGACAGATGAAAGTAACGGTACACCAAGACTGTGGTAGAGTTTCTCGAGGGTTACGTCTTCGGGCGCAGCGCTGATGTAGGACCGGAACATCAGGTACTCTCTGATACTGTCTTGAATCACGATGTCTGAAGCTTGTCTTAGCGAGTATGATCGGACGGTGGGTTCATCTTCATCGAAATCAATTAGGTTGCCGGATTCCTTCTCCTTGTAGCCTGCGGTTTCTGCATGCTCTTTGTAGGCTAAGAGACATGGCGAGGTTTGCAGATCTTTCCACAATGTCTTGTTGGATTTGAGCGCGGATTGATTCTCAGCCAGTTTGCGGAGGAGTTCCATGTATCGATCAGTTCCCAGCATGCCCAAGATCCTCGACGGTCCATCAATGACAATTCGAGCGAGTTCCGGGCTACTGGGCTCATGTTTCGATCCGACTGAGAGCAGAAACGAATTTGCTTCCATGCCAAAATCAACAAAGTCGAGAATACCTCCGTACATCTCCGAAGTGCCCAAGAAGCACATCTTTGGAGCCACGTGACGTACCACTCGCTTTTCTTCTGTTCCGATGATGGGGACAATTCTGGCATTACCAAAAGCCTCCGCAAGCTGCGCATTGAGTTGAGTGAGTCGACCACCGAGATAGCCAAAGACACCGATGGCTTCATGCAATACTGTTGGTGGATGGTTGATGACACGGGTTGCGACCTGTTGCATTGGTGGATCCGATGCTACACCAAACAAGTTGCCATATTTCTGGAAAGCTCGTGCGAGTATTGGATAGCCCAGAATAGCTGCAGTTTCATTGGAGTAACAAGCACTGGGAGCTGCCATCTTTGGAAATGAAGCCCCCACAGTAGGGAGAATCTTCTCATCTTTGATGAACCTCAAATCAAAAGTTGCGTAATTGTTGATCTGATGATGGTCCACAAAGTATTTCATGGTCAAGAGATACAATTGATTGTTAGAAGAAGCAATGGCTCGCTTCATGGTCGCCACAAGCTCCGGTACCGACGGACGTTCTTTGAGTCCGAGCATGATAAGAAATTTACCTTCCGGACCAGCTGCTCGAAACATGCCAGGCCAGTGAAGAACAGGAAGTCCGAGCATTCTGAAGACCTCTTTAGGCTCGAAAAGCTCAGCGACTTTGTACAGGCGACCTCCTTGACGTTCAATGCCCTCACCTTCTTCCACGGGACAGATGGCAGTGGCTTTGAGACGCTCAATATCCTGTTTGGGTATGTCATCCTTGACGGAGACAAGATATTGAACAAGGTCAGTGAAGCTCCACTTCGGCGAAGCTTTTCCTCCTGGAGATTGTGCCATAAGCCTCTCAAAGACGACCGTCAATTCGATAGTCTTGCGGACACCCAGTGCAGCGAACAGCTTATCTTTAATGTTGGTGTGAAGATTTTCAATCACTGGCAGATCGTCGAAAAGCTTGACAGATGGAAAATACGCGTCTGTGGGTCGACGCATGCCCAACTTAGTCGGGATAATTGTCCTTGGAGTCAACAGCTCCACCATGGTAGTTTTCGAGCCTTGACTCATGGAATCCCAATTTTTTGATAACGTCGCAAGTGCTTGCGCTGCAAAAGCGGGCGTCTTTGTTAGACAGTGCTCGGGCAGTAGTGCGCCGCTTTCATCTCCTTGAATCAGATGCCGAAACCAAGGCACAATCTGGAGCTCTTCCCATCCAAATGCCTCCAATTGAGGACGAGTTATGCCCTTGGTAAACTTGATCGGGATTGTGTGCGGTGGCATAGGCAGATCAGGAGCAATTTTGGAACCGGTCAAAAACGTCTTGATCTCTGAAAGTACCATGATCTTGCCGCCAGTATTTTCCGAGCTCTTCCCAGGCCCCGGATCGCTGCCTTCAATGGTAGCAACAGCTGATTCGAGTAATCCTTGCACGGTCGGTGTGTCCAGTTGTCTGCTGCTGATCTGAGCAGCGCACCATTTGAGGAAGTCGACTAGCTGTGTTTCGTCCAGCGACCGGTTTCCAAGCTCTTCTTGAATGTCCTTGACATTCATGTCTTTCACCAGTCCACGTCGATAGAGCCTTGCTACAAATTCCTGTGCTTCGGTAGACAGTGTTTGAGGAATTAGAGGTATATTCTCCAGGAAGCTTAATGGCTCTGAGATAACCCTTACCCTGCGACTTGGGAGCACGCCCTTAGTGGAGAGCACATCGATTGTATTTTGCTCTGACGACTCCCAGAAGGCTTCTTCGATAAGCTTGCCGACCTGTGACGAAGGGGTTGATTCAAGTGAGGTGTACTGCTTGAAGACATGTACAGCATGGGGCGTGACGCCGTCGATGTCGGCAGCGCCCAATGCAATACGATTGCCACTTTTCATCGAAGCACTCAATCTGTTCCTAAGCTCTTCCATCTCGCCTGTGTAGGCGATTCGACATGCAATCCCTGCTACGCGAAGCATCTCGATATTCCACGTTTTGACATATCGCGCATTGAGGTCAATACTCTCTCGCTCCACGGTGGGAATGATTGATGGCGTTGAGATGTGGCACAATAGACCCGTGGTTTGTCCAGTTGGGAATCCGATGAATATACGCCCATGCTTCGTCGGGAGTACAGAAGCGAAAATTTCCGGGGCTTTATCAGATGTGAGACCAGAAACGGTTGATAGAGATGCCGCTGTCTCGTCATGGGATGAAGTCAAAATTGCTATTCGGGTAGATTTTGGCGGTGGTTTCTTAGTGGCTCTCTCAAGCTCCTTCGAGAAATTGGCAGACACTGTTGTTTGTATATTCACAGTAGAGATTCGTAGGAAGACTGATGCTTTTGATTGCTCCAGGATGTTCTTGGAGATCAAGTCTTGCCGTTGCTGCTCAGCTTCTTGTGCTGCTCGCTTGGCCGAAGGCAGTGTGGGTATACTCGCTGCACCGACTTTGAATCGCGAAAATAAACTCCTTAGCGAAGGCCCTGTGGACTCCGCTTCCTCTTGTACTGGCGCTACTTGTGAGGCCTTGGACGGCGACCACCCTACGGCATTGATCCACTTGGCGTCAATCTGAGTGCTTTGGTGAACAACGCCAGTGATGTTCATCAATCCTTCCTTGGTTCTGGTCTTGATACCCTTGGGGAGCTGGGCAGCGGAGCTGGGAGCGCTGACTTTGCTGAGTGTGAGGATAGTCCAATCGTCCACGCATAGATTTATCGATTCGAGACCAACAAATGTCAAGCTTGTGCTCAAGAACTGGCAAAGTGACATTAGATCTGGCATGGGCGCTGTGCTACTTCTGTAGTTGAGGATGAACGAGGTGTTTTGGTTCTTGTTATCAGCCGGCAGTGAAACACTCTTGGTAAACAGGCTGTTGCCTTTCCAGACGAATCCCATTGACTTCCGGCCAGAGACGACGAATGGTTCTTCGCAGTCGGCGAAGACGCTGTAGAAACCCACTCCGAAAGCGCCGATTTTGGTTTCATCTGGGTTGCCTTCCGCGATGCGCTTGAGTCGATTCCAGTCGCTGTCAGCGAAGGCCTGTCCGTCATTGGTGACTTCGAGACATTCGAGGGTATGGTGGGCTAGGGTATGTTTGAGCATATCCGCGTCATCATTAGAGCTGGGTACCGCAACAGTCCTTGATGGCGTGGTTTTGAATTTGATGATAACGTTTTTCGCAGCGGCGTCGGCGGCATTCTGTATCAGCTCGCGCAGAGTCGTCCAGTCTCCGCTGTAACGGGCTAGGACTTTATCGATGAGCGCTCGCCTAGATGACTGTCAGTTCTGAGGCCAAGTGAGGCTCATATACCATATCTCAAGGCTAGCTTGAGCGGGACTCGCGCCTGCTCAAGTCTTGGAATCTTTTGATAAAGACTTCCAAAAGATTTCAGTCATCGATCTTGACGTAGGGATTGCCCATCCACTGGCTGTATTGCAAGAATCCTGCTTAAACCACGGGCCTGCAAGGGTGAGCTGGAGCCCCGTGATCGCATTTCAGCGTCCATTATCTGTCCCTACGAGTTTTATAGGTTTTCTTTGGGGAGGGGGGGTGTAGGAGGCAATGCTTGGAACAGGCGTACTTACGTGTTTACGGTAACGGCCTCTTCAGCCGCCGTGGAATCCATCAGTGTCTCGCGGAGGCGAGCGAAATCCGGGTTTGCCATGCTTGCGGATGCTGAGTCGGTCGTTTGAGGCGGAATGGTGATGTTGATATGAGAAATAAGGGATTGGGTGAAGAAGTGGGCTGAGTTGCTCTTCAAGGCAGCACGGCGGCAACGATGTTGGGTAAAAGTGTCACCAAACAAAGTGTTGTCCTCTATCCAAGATGTGGACTGCTTGAGTGGCGTGAAGGCTGTTTCCAGGAGAGATGGTTGACACGCGTTCCCCTGATATCGTGTAGTCGGGTTGCGAGGAGTGTAGGTCGTGGCAGAGAGGCCGAGGGTGAAGAATATAGGCACAGGAAAGAAGATGGGAGAGGGGTTATGTATAGCAGGTGGGAGTGGGAGTGGGAGTGGGAGTGGGAGTGGGAGTGGGAGTGATAGTAGGTGTCTATGGGTGTCAGTCGGCTTGGCTGCGATAGGTAAGGCATGAACTATCAACTGTGAATGTCAGGCGGCTTGGCACTGCGGTATGCACAGTCTCGGATCGGGCTTAGTTGTAGGGGCCTGCACCCTGAGTTGTAGGGGCCCGCACCCTGAGTTGTAGGGGCCTGCACCCTGAGTCGTAGGGGCCTGCACCCTGAGTTGTAGGGGCCTGCGCGCTGAGTTCTAGGGGCCTGCACCCTGAGTTCTAGGGGCCTGCACCCTGAGTTCTAGGGGCTCCTCGGGCAAGCAAGCCCTTGCCAAGTGCCTGCACAACCCCTTGCCAAGTGCCTGCGCAACCCCTTGCCCAGTGCCTGCATTCAACGACACCACTGTCCTTTTGGACACATTCCAATTCTGTGCACTTCGCCATTACAAAGACCGTACTCGTTCCCGTCAGCTTCATTCGAATCTCCATACCGGACATAGTCATCCCCCCATTCCGACAGTGCTGCTGTCCCTTCGGGCCCCAATTCACCCTCCCAGCACCTTCACAGGAAAGCCACTGCGACGAACAACATCAAAAACCCAGTTCCCGTCGCCGATTTCCAACAGTCCATGCCTCCCCTTCGGCCTACTATGAGAATACAATGCACCGCGGTCACCTCCTAGATTCGTACAGATGCTGCCATGTCAATGGACGCTTTCTCGCCGACCGCGCCTGCGCGAGTCCGCACTTTGGTTCTTCCCATCGGACGAATCAAGCGGAAGCGCTTCTCTACTTTCTTCAGCTTGCTGACACCGGCCTGCGAAATCAGGCTCGGAGATGTCAGCCCAGACGCTCGCCCAGACAGGAGTATGTGAAATACAGCTGTCGAGAATGGCCAATTGCACGTGACTGCATTCTTCTAACCATCGCTAGACATGTTCTCGCCCTTGGCCTTTCCTGATGGAATCGTGCTGTACGACTTTTCGACTTCCATGCCGCCGCCATCACACCTGGCGCTTTCGCCGTTTGAAGTCTTTCGAGAACCACTTGTCATTCTGGGCATTGCCGACTCTGCTGAGTTCAAACGTGGTGCAGAAGGCGGTTCGGAACTATCAATGGACCCGAGCGAAGTCACCATTGAACTCTCCACAGCGTTGGCCGCGATTCGAGAGAAATATCGACGAACGCTCGTCCAAAAGATCCTTCTGTTCGACAGCATGGAAGCCCCAGGGCGATCGTTAACCCATCAGGATTTGGTGTTTCTACCACCAGCCTCAAAATTGAAGACCAACACAATGAAGACCACTGTTTGCGATATTACATCAACTTTGCTGGCCGAAATGACAACTTTGGCAATTTCGATCAAAGCATTGCCCTCGATTGTATCGCCTTCTGGCAATTCTGCTGCAAATGGTCTTTCAAACAGCCATCGATACCTTGATGATAGCTCAGCTCTAAGCCGTGTGAGCTCTGGCGAGCGTGCAAGATCAGCTTCTCCGGGCATGAGCCAAAATCACCGGATGTCCCTGCCTGTCCTTCCGTCTTCGACACCCAGCATCGATTATCCCTCCAATGGTACACGATCAATGTCTCCGGAAAGCGGACGCAACACACCGCCCACAAGAACTCTTGGAGAGGGCAACTCAAATGAGAAACGCGGGCAAGGTCGAGATCGTGTCTCAGTTCATGGCTTTGGGCCAGGGTCCGTCACTGAAAGAGATCGTAACAAAGGCAAAGCTAGAGTCGATTTGGTCGTTGGCTCCTTGTATTTACAGAGCGGACGTTGGGTTGATGCTCTCAAGGAATTATCCGAAGGTGCTAAAAACGCAAGTTTGTACAGTGATCATCTCTGGCATGCGAAAGCCCTCGAAAATCTTATGATTTGTATGCTGCTTCTTGCATGGTCGCGGACGGATTTCAACGTTGGTTCACTCTCTTGAACTCCAGCCCATGAACTAACCACGTACAGATACCCCAAATTTGCTATCCCATTCCAGAGCGGCCGTCAAGCAACAAAGGAGTTACATCTAAACCTGCCGCAGTCTCGGCTGGGAATGTTAGTGAAAGCCAGACTACTCTCCGGCACAACCTGGCCTCCATGCTTCCTGATCTTGCGAATATGATCATAAGCATATACCTTCGAGCCGCAAATGTTGCCGGAGAACACATACCCCAATTGGTTTTCGCAGAGAGCATCATCCGATGCTCCAAGGTTTTGGCCAGTATCAATCTAGCGGGAGGTCTCTTGAATGAGGCAGCTTATGAAGGAGTCATTAGAGGGTTGTATCCCGTAAAAACCCTTCCGAGCACTCGCTTGACCATCCGTCCTACGAGAACAACGATCACGAACATACTTTTTCGGGCCATGCCTGGGCCACTCGAGCATTGTGGACTTTCTCCTGTCGATCACATGTTGATCATTGGCGGCGTTGCCTCTGTCCTTTCATCGCTTGGCTTACAACGTAAAAAGGCCATCATATTGAAAGAATATCTTGATGCTTTGATCCAGAATTTGGCGCAGGCGAAAAAAACTGGTGCTGCAGAAGCTGGATTCCATCCGTCGGCCAGTATCCTCAGTCTGGAAAACATGAGCAGCGCAAGTACAACGAATACGCCGGAAGGGCTAGAGGACTTTCTTAATATCCTCTGTCAAGTCTATGGTATAGCGGAGTCAAGGTGGTCCAACTCCATCGGCTCAGATGCTCTGGAACTCGAGGCAGCAAATGACAAAGGCCGTGATTCAAGTGCTGCCAAGCGGCGCTCTCTCTTGCCCTCGCAACTTGTCGGCAACTTCGTCTTGCGCTTCTTTGGGAGTGTGAATGTTAAGTCTGATGTGCTGAGAACGTGCATTCGACTTTGCGAATCACTATCGGACCTTCGCGGAGTTCTTCACTATTCATCCGCCCTACTTCGCACGGCGGGACCAGGCATCGCTCCAAGCTCAGATACCAGTGACGTACTTGTCACACTTTCACGAGAAGAGCAGATCTGGGTTTCAAACAATATTTTAAAGACTGTGGCAACCGCTGCCTCTCTGGGCCTGAAAGATGTCGAGGCTGAATATTGGGACGAATTCCTCGTCCGTGGAGTGTATGTAGTTGGTCCTCCCGAGTCATTGCTACTGCATAAACACAAAAGGTCCGATATTGGCCCAGTGGACACATTGCGCAAGGTTGAGAAGCAGAGCCCATTCATCCATAATCCTTTCCTAGAAAAGGCAGACAACAAGGCAGCCATCAATCTTCTCGTGGCCGGAGACGAACGAGAATTTGTGATATCATTACAGAACCCATACGATTTTCCGGTCAAGATCGAGTCCATCCAACTACAATCAGAAGGCAGTGAGGTCGCAGGTGCAAAAAATCTCTCTTTGCGACCCTACAGAACTCAGAGTTTCTCGGCTATCGGGGTCGTTACTCGTCCGGGCAAAGTTGAGCTGGACCGCTGCATCATCAAGATTCAAGGCTGTAGAGAACGGTCATTTCCCATTTTCAGCGAGCCGTGGGCGCCAGAACAGGACATCAAGATCAAGAACATCGGCCTTCTCAAGCCCCAGTCTCATGAGAGCGCTCGGGTTGCCTCGGATACATCCACTTCATCTAATCGACAGTCTTCGACAAAACCATTTCCAGTACCCAGTTCAGTCTCTCTCACCGTCGTTCCTGAACAGCCGATCCTCATAGTCTCGGCAGTGTCTTTGCCCCAGTCAGCGCTCATGCTATTGGAAGGAGAGAGCACAAGATTCTCAATCGTTGTTCACAACACCTCTGAAACCGTGGCTGCAGATTTTGTCCACCTCTCCTTTCGCGACTCCACAACGACTGCGATACAAGAAGCTCTGGGAAATAAAAGGCTGTCACCGGTGGAACTCTTCGAGCTAGAATACCAACTGTCACATTATCCAGCAATCCGAGCCACGGGAGATGTTCCCACGTCAATAGCGGCAGGAAGCTCCGAAACTTTCTGGGTTGAGATTCTGGGAAAACCCGGCTTGGCTTCCGCGGCCATTCAAATCAATTACGCAAGTCTCGCTAGCCCTGCATCGGAGACTGACGAGTTTTTCTTCACCCGCAATATCGTCATCCCAATTTCCGTCACTGTAAACGCGAGTGTTCAGCTCCATCGCATGGAGATTATCCCGATAGCAACAAACTTATCGCGGGACCCAACTGTTCTGGAGTCTGGCGCGACTGGCATTGTTGGTCTTTCCGGTCTCCGGAAGCCTGCACAAGGCGAATGCTGCCTACTGCTTCTCGACTTCAGAAATGCATGGCCTACACCAATTGAGATTGATATTCAGATTGGCAATAAAAAGCTTTTGGACAAAAGGAGTTCAGGGAGCACAGCGTTGAATTCACGCGAAATTGTGCAGCCTGGTCATATTGCTAGAATGATTCTTTTGCTGCCAAAGCTGTACGTCGAATTTCCGCATGCTCGGATACGATCTGCCAACGAGCGTCAATTCGTCGTCAGCACGAATGTTATCTCGCCTGAATCTGAAAGGATCACGAGAGAAACATTCTGGTACCGAGAAGAGTTCCTGAAGATGATGACTGGTGCTTGGAAGCAAGAAGGAGGTGAAAGATTTGGGACCATTGACATCAGAAGCGTGGTTCGATTCAATCCTAGGATGGTAGATGTACTGAAATTAGATGATCTTGCTATTGAGGTGGCGATCCATGGTGAAGGTGGAGAGAGTGAAGCAAGAAGCGTGAAGCAGACTGGGCGCACGAGCTTCACAATTAATGTGGACGACAATGTCACGGTGCGCACGACTTTGAGGAATCGCTCCGACGCTTGGATATATCCTTTATTACGGCTTCAACCGAGCCTGGCTTATCAAAAAACCGAGATGGCCCTTGATCTCGTCAAACGCTTGGCTTGGAGTGGCTTGCTTCAAAGGAGGCTTCCACCGTTGGGTCCTGGGGAGACGATACAGACGGAGCTGGGCATTTGTGCACTGGCGAGCGGTGAATATGAGATTGGAGCGAATGTAGAGGAGATCAAGGCATGTGACAGGACTGAGAAGCAAGATGAGAACGGCCAAGGCGTTGCTTCGATCCCTGACTTGGTGGCTGGCACATTGGGCCGGAGGACCTGGACTGCTAGTGAAGCTTGCAGGATAACTGCTGTAGAAGACTGAATTGAGACTTGACGAACGAAGACTTTGAACCTCAATCATATGTGGCTGCCTTGTATCGAAATCTCATTGCTACCCCGACGATTCTCGCGCAATTCCACTGGCAATGTCATCTTTTGCTGAACAAGGCTGCCGGTGGCACCAAAAGGTATAAAGTCACGTGCAAATCCCTTCCTCATGCGAGTTGGGTACTCCAAGAGGACTCCAACTCAACCCTCAGCATTTGCTCACCCTCACTACACAAACCATGTTACGACCAACATCCATCCTCGCGGCGCTTCTAGCCACTGTCGCATCGGCAGCACACATCACAATAACAATCCCATCGCATCCTCTCCTCGCCAATCCTGCAACCCTTCCAGCCAGCACACACGCAACTCTCCACGCAAACGGCGCACCTCTTTCCGCCCCCTTGACCCGCTCAAACACTTTCGTCTTCTCCCACGTACCTACCGGCTCCTATTTCCTCACAATACATTGCCGTGATTTCTTCTTCGAGCCGCTGAGGGTTGACGTCGGAACTGACGAGAATGGGGTCGAGTACGCGAAGAGCTGGCAGACCTTTTATGGGAATGAGTGGGATAACACTGGGGAGAAGAGGGGGGAAGGTGTTGCATCGCAGGGAGGTGATGGGGCGAAGAGGGAGGCCGTTGCTGTGGTCGAGTGTAGGGTTACAGGGCCCAAGGAGTTTTACCAGGAGAGGGAAAGCTTCTCGGTCATGTCTCTATTGAAGAATCCCATGATCTTGATGGCTGTCGTTTCTTTGGGACTGATTTTGGGAATGCCTTATTTGATGGACAACCGTGAGTATTCTGACAGGTTCGAATGCACCGCATGCAGAGTCTAACTATTGCTACAGTCGATCCAGAAGCTAAGGCCGAGTTCGAGGAAATGACCAAGAACAATCCAGTTGCTGCGAATCCTGCCGCTGCTATCCAAAATTTTGATCTTGCAGGATGGATGGCAGGATCCAAAACACCGACGCCCCCTGCAGCGGTAGAGGAGAAGAGATCTGCTCCGTCTGGTGGAAGGCGGAAAGGCTGAAAGAATGGTTTAGATGTGTGTATGGATGTATGGATATGCTTGAGTGTATGACGTCCTCGGGGAATGAGTATGGATACATAGCCAATGGGCTTGGAATAGCATGATGACTTGAAATCAATTCAGGGACATCAATCTAACTGGACATGACGACAATTTCCAGGGGACCATGCTGTTGGATTAGCAGGACCAAGACACTGCCATTGTCGAACGCGATCTCAAAGCCATTTGGCAAACTTGACAGGACGATGCTTTCACAGGACTTCCATTCTACAATTTCGAAACTTGGAACCCACCATTGTTCAACTTGCTCTACAGAAACCTCGGCGATCTTGACGATTCCAGTTATCAAGAAGATCTACGTTCTTCATTCATGACTTCAGACAACCCCAATGATCAACTTGCCTTCAAGATGGTGAACAGGCCCAAAGAAACGAAGTCTACCCATACCATATGCACAGATCGATTTCAGAGGTTGAATAAAGACGTAACTTGAAGTGAGGTTTGAGATTCTACAGCACCTTGAGTACTGATTTTATTGAGCACAGCTTGGTATACATGGTTGTCTGCGATGATTTCAAGGATACTGATCACTTTCGAATACTAATCTCATCGTCTGAGATATATACCTTGCTGATTGAGATGTCCAGAGTCTCCCATAGTGCTAGCATGCGAATACGAGTCGTACTGGAATCCATACCGTACATGTCTCTCGGTATCGAGGTATCTTGTGGGATAGATTGTGTGGGGTGTGAGCTGTTCGTTGCTTTCAGTAATCATGATAGTGAGTTTGGCTTGCTGGTCTTATTCTATGCGGTAGATACTTCGCTTATCGGGATATCCAGAATCGTATGAGCTCCTCATATGAGACGAAGGATCGCACTAGTATTTGTGATGCGAAGTACTCTTGATACCGAGATATCTTCCTGGTAGGTGCAGTGGAGCTCGATCCGATTGCTGTTGCTGGTAAGGACTGTGATGACTTTTGTCTTCTCGTCTTCTCTATCCAGTACACTTTGCTCATTGGGATTTTTTAGAATCATGCGTAGTGCTACCTCAAGATGAAGGATCGTACTGAGGTTGATAATATGGATTGCGCTCGACATAAAAGTATCTTTGCAATAGATGGAACAGGCTGTGATCTCTTTGCTATTGATAGTGAGGATGTCTAGAAGATACTAGCGCTGCTCCAGCTGCAACTTTGTGGTCATTCGATGCATTGTCGCATACAAAAACCCTTCCACCTTCAAGCTCCACCTTCTCTACAACAACAAGCGCAACAGCAACAGCAACAGCAGCAACATCAACAACAGCCCACCATGTCTGCCTCCCACTCCTCCTCATCCTCCACCATCACCACCATCACCACCATCACCGGGCCACGGCCCTCAAAGCGTTACCTTGAGCAGAGCGAAATCGCCGCCCTGCGCTTTGAAAACACCAAATTCCCGCTCCTGGTCGTTCTCGACTTGAATGGCTGCCTCGTTGTTCGCCAAGGGCCCGTCATTGAGCTCCGCGAACACGTGAAACCATTCCTCGAGTACCTCCTCGAGGAGCACTATGTCATGTTCTGGTCGAGCGCGACGACCGCAAGTGTCAAGCGCATGGTCGACAAGCTCTTGACACCAGAGCAGCAGACAAGAGTCGTGGCGATCTGGAACAGGAGCCACTTCAACCTCACCCCGGAGCAGTACAACTCCAAAATCCAATTGTACAAGAAACTCTCCGGCGTATGGGAGAGCGAATACATCCAGCAGCAGCACCCTTTCGCCGGCCTCCATCCATGGGCTCAATGGAACCACCACAATACAATCCTCATCGATGACTCGGAGGAAAAGGCCAGGCATGAGCCATACAATCACATATGCATCCCGGAACTCTTCAGAACAGAGGATCCCAACAAACCCCACCTCCCGCTCAATCCAGGGACCACAGTGCTCAGCCAAGTTGCCGGCTACCTCGACTGGCTGAAGCACTCTTGCAACGTCACGAATTCGATCAAGAAGGAGGAATTTGTACTCAACGATCAGTACAACCTCAATTGGCAAGAGTTCTGGGCGGAGCGTGGCAGGATGGAGTTTGAGTGGGATGAAGCTGAGGCGATGGAAGACTGGCCACCACGCGAGGAATGAGGGATTGACGGATGACCTGTTGATGATGTTTTGTGGATCTGGGGTTGAAAAGGGTGTTATTTTGGCATGCGCAATTTCTTCAAGCGCTCTGAGAGACTCTGGCGTTTTTCGTTCTCAACGTCGCTGGGAGTTGGAGAAGATGGGGTTTTATTATGGTACGCGCAATTCTGTTAGTAGCTTTGGGAGATGCCGGCATTTTTCGTCTGAGAGATCCTGGGAAAGGTCTGGCTGCTATTGAACTATATCATGTACGAATATTCAGAGACTCATTACAGATGCAGCCACGGATGAGTCCTTTTCATTTTGCCTGTATACCGTTGAAGACATCTGAACATACTGAAAATCTTTGATTTTCGCAATGAAGAAAATAATGTATCGAACAATCCAAACAAACATAAAACTGCTTGACATGTGGTTCAATATCATTCTACAAAATACGACTAGCGTGCCACCAGCTTCCCCCCAAATCGCGCCTCACAAATACATCTCTCGCTCAGCCTCTAACAAGCTTCCACACAACATCAACATCCACACGCATCCATTTTTGCCGCTGCATGATTACAACAGCATGGGGGAGTTCGAGGGCTTGCCCGCGTTCGTCAAGGAGACTTTACGCGAAAAAGCAATCGACTGCAAGCCAATTGGACGCCAGAGAGGTGCCGAAAGGGTAAGTAGACCTTGCCTTGCCTGCCTTGCCTGCCTTGCCTGATATGGGAACTTGCCTGGTATGGGAACTTGCATGTGCTTTGCGCGCCCTCGACTTCAGGCTTTCACACATGCATTCAGCTTGGAAGCCTTCTTTGGTGTTTGTGATGCCAGCTGATTTGTGTCTAGTTTCCTTGTTTGCTGGAGAAGGGTGGAGAGCTTGCGGATGGGGATGAGTTGCCGCCGATTAAGGATTGGAGACTGAATTTGACTGCCTTGTCCAAGGTATTTATTCTTCTCTCCGCCACGGCCTACCTTCAGTACTCCTCTCTCAATTCGAGATTGACCGCGGCAGAAATCCCGACAATGTGCTTGAAAATTGCCAGGAGATCAACATCTTCGCATGCTACACGGCTGCATGTGGATCAAACCCAACGACGCCTTCTTCATCGAACTGAACTAATGCTTCTGACTAGGTCTTCAATTTGTATTTCGTTGCTTATTGCGATCAACTCTACGTCTACCGACCACAGTACCCATCTCAGCGACTACCTTTGGAGCCCGCAATCATTTTGAACCCAGCACGGCTGGACCCAGGTAAACCAGGATTCGTCGATCAAGAAGACCCTCACTCCATCAACAACGTTTTCATTGATTTTCTTGGGGAATTGGAAATCATTCTTGTTGCTTGCGATGATGGGGATGTGGTTGGTTACTACACTCACAAAATTGAGGACGTCCTTAACCATACGACGATTGAAGAAGAGATGGTGGAGCACGAGTTCCACTTTTTCGCCTACAATGTTGGACTCAGCGCCTGGGGCCTTTCTATTCACTCTCTTTCACGCAAAATCGCCATTGGTTCGAATACGCAAGACATTACCATATACTCTTTCGGTCTCGACTTGGCCATGGACGGATGTGTTCGGCTCCCAATCGATGGAGAAATGGTTAAACTAGAAGATCCGATGTGGCGGCTGTCGGATAAAACTATCGTTTTCAAGGAGTTTGGAGGCAACATACCATCCGTGGCGTTCTGCAACAATGACGAAGACCGGGAAGGCAGGCTTATCGCGGTGGGGACGATCTCAGGCGGGATCACTATTCTGAACTTGCGCACACTACAAGCTCTGGAATATCTTCAGATCGGATTCTGCCGGCAATACGATCGAGTCGGCAGTTGTTATTGCTGCCCAAGCAACCTACATCATGCTTCGTGGGGTCTCATATGGCTTGACCGAAAGTCCTTTCTCCCAGTCTCCAGACAGATACCACAAGATCGGTCAGGTTCCGGGCATGTCCGATTCCAGAATGCTTGGAACGGAAGCGACAAAGCAAACGTGGTTCCAGATGCCGACGGGATCGGACATACAAGCTACTTTCCTTTGATGCCGAACAAAGCGCCTGGAACTTCACAGGAAACGAGGATCCAGGAAGTGGAATGCAATTTCAACCAAGAACAAATCGATCTTATCAGCTCAATCACATGGACAGAACGACGACGTAGGGCCCGATATGGTAGCATACCCGCTCCACCGGGTGAAGACGTATGTACAGCTCAAGACCTACGATGGCACTCGTCCTGGGAACCTCGCGAGAACACATCGGTAGAGGAATGGGGTGCGGTCTTTGAGTCCTCTCTTAA
Source organism: Venturia nashicola (assembly GCA_004522665.1). Classification (NCBI taxonomy): domain Eukaryota; kingdom Fungi; phylum Ascomycota; class Dothideomycetes; order Venturiales; family Venturiaceae; genus Venturia; species Venturia nashicola. Next base: position 229,407 of record SNSD01000011.1, read on the forward strand.
GATTGCACAGTATAAATTCTTTGATGATGCTGAGGTTGAAGGAACCCCAGACGATGCCGGGCCTGATTATCGCCATCCAAACATACCTTGCCCCTTGTTCGTAGCCTCCAAGAGAGACGCCTGTATCATACCACCACAAGGCAAATCCAAACCCCTCGAACCAATCATCGGCTACTGCAACGTCCTCGGTCAAATCGTAGTGGACTGCGAGGAAGAAGACAATCCCAAACCCTGGTTCGACAACGAACAGTTGGATCGATTGAGTCTCCAAGCTCACATCCCCGAACTCAGTCTCCTCATCACGGCAACCCCAAAAGGTCGCGCAGCCATCTACACACTCTGTCAATCCCCAGACGGACCAAATGAAGCCCCCGTCTACTTCCACAGACTCGACTGGATGCTCCCCTTCAAAAGCCAAGAAGACGCTGGTGAACGCCCCTTGGCAAAACTCATCGGTATCGCTACGGGCCCTGTTCAGGGAACCATTGCACCCCTGAGGAACGGGGTTCATGGCGAGAGCCTCAGACACAGATTGATGCTTCATTATTCCGATCACACCATCCTCAGCTACCTGCTTCAGAAGGAAGAAGACAGAATCATCTGGTATGATGGAGAGAGTAGTGGGCCTTATAGGGAGTTCCTGGCTGCGAGGGAGAAGGATCGGATGCCGAAGAGGCTTTCGAGGAGGGGGCCACCTCAAATTAGGCAACAAGATCTTGTTTGGGAAGATGGCGGGCTTACGGGTCCTCTTTAATATTAGGGATTGATGTCGTTGGGGATTTGGCTGGGGAGTTGGGGGGATGGCGTTTGGGAAGGTGGCTTTGGGGATACCCTAGGTATAGGAAACCTTTCCCTTTTGTATGATTATAGATGAATGGCTATGCTTCTATAGAGAGATTATAAGTCTATGCCAAATTTCAAGGAGAGTTGATAATATGAACCCGTCCATATTTGAATTTAGATAATCCTTCTTTTACAAGAATATTGAGCCCCCCAAGAGAACGCTCGCCACCTTTCTAATCGTCAGCTACCAACTAAGATTAGTATCAGTATCAAGATCCAACAACAGGGTCTTTATACATCTCGAGTTAGCTATAGCTCAAAGTTAAAAATTACCCACTAATATAATATGAGTAGATAAATTCCCAGACTATTTTTTTGCAAATCAAAAAATCCAATCTGATAATTTCGGAAATGTAATCATCTACTAGTCCACTTTCGTAGCTACTCCAGTATTTCTTGGTCTTGAGAAAAAACTAAATATATCGGCATCGTTTCAGATGGTTGGAACAGTACTATTATTCGATAAATTATAATCGTTGATTCCGTTATTGTTTCACTGTGGTGTCAAAATGTCGAGAATCCCAATGTTACTTGAAACATTCCGATTTAAAATCAATGTGGGTGAATATCCTCGGACTCGACGGCTCAGAAGGTCGCCAGAGAATGAACAGTATCGATCCCGCAGAGGCGAGCTTCGTTTCAATCTACTTCATCAAATCCTTCATAGTAGCGAACATCAACAACTTGAACCCCTCCATTCCTCTCTCCTCCAACCACCCCAATATCATGACTCTGTATTCCTTCCAGCTGACCGTCACACCCCCCTCATTTCCCAACTTGACAAGAGATTGTTGCGTCACTGGCCCGTCGTGCCTCATCTCTTTCCTTTTTTTCTTCTGAAACTCAGCGAAAGCTGTCCACGATAATGAGGCGATGAGAGGATTGTGCGAGAAATCGAAGGATTTGTTCAATGCCTGATTGCTGTTGAAACGCGAGATGTAAGCCGTCAATTCTGTGGTAACAGGGTCGGGACATAAACAACCAAAGGAATTGGTATCGGAAGTTGTGAGAGCGCGGGAACGCCAGAGGAGGTTACAGATGTCCATCAGATAACCGTTCAGTATTTTTGTTGATTCGGCATGGTAAGCCGTTATGGATTGGATTTGTGTTTGGAGAGCGGTCTTGTAAGTTGTGAGGAGGGCGGAAATTCGGGAAAGTGTTGTGAGGGACGGTATCATGGCGATGTTATAGATCAGAGAGGGTGGCGGAAGAATGATTGGGATGTAATTGGTGCCGGATGTGATGCTCGCATTTGTTGTGGAAGCGCTCTTCTCATAGAAGGTTAGGATGGAGGTGCTGGACGAGTCGGTGCTGGACATGGCAGACTGAGCGAGGACGGCGACGTGTTGGCATAGGTCATCATATGCGTGTTTTTGGGTCGTGGAGTTGGAGAGTGTGAGTATCCAGCGTTGGGCAAGGTTTGAGTAGAATTCGAAGAGAGTTTCGAATGGGGCATGGGCTCCATGTAAGATGCTTTTCTCAAGTGGTGCGAGTATGATAGATTGAAGTTCTGAAAATTTCAGCGTCCTATCTTTAAAAATTCGAAAGGAACGTGTATACCTGCAAATGGTTGTGGCGGTACATATGCAACAAGATCCATAATCAGACCAAGATCTGAGGAACCGTTCCATAGCGGTATATACGTCGTGAGAAATTGCTGTACAACTGGAAGCAAAGCCTAAAAATGGCATAATAGTTAGCGAAGATCCGATACGAGGTGGATCAAGTGTCCGTACCTTGGAGGATTCAGTGTAGCTGACGATGGCAGACAAGGTGTCAGACAACGTAGCAGACAGCCCGAAGCCTTCCCGCAGTGTCTCCAGCTCTTCTTCGAAATACTGTGACAGCCAAAATTCAAGTCTTCTTTTGGAATCTGCCGAAGATCCCAGCATGAGGTACTTCTGAAGCAAGGGATCACGCAGACCAGCCACCAGCTGTGATGGTGGCTCTAGCTTCTCAAGGTTTTCGGCGAATTGGCCTGCACTTTCCACGTCTTCGAGAGTGACGAGGGTCTATACATCATCAGCGATCTTTTTGTGTACCAATTGGCGAGGACCAACTCACCTCGCTTGCATGAAATGTATGCACTTCTGGCACGATAGATAACTTGTTTTTCTTCACGCCATTCCTGGCTACCTTAAAGCCTCCACGGTCACCCGCTGTAATACCGTGGCTGCGGGACACGTCCTGAATTGCTTGCAGTCGATTCCTCCACTCCAGATCTGTTTGCTGGTCCAAGATTAGCACTTGACGTCCCACGCATCCCGATTCAAATCTTACCGATTGTGCCAAGGATCTTCCTGCATTGGCAGTGTTCATGATTATTTCGGGACAGTAATTCTTGTAAACACGCATCAAGACTGCCAGGGCAGGCTCGTTCCCAGCCAGTTGCGAAAGCTCCAAACTGCAAAACAAATCAGCGACACGTGATCCGCACGCACTCGGTATAAGAACATACAGTCTCTGTATTCTGAAGGGACGAACATGTTTTCTCCTTGTGATCAAGGCCAATAGGTGACACAGTGGAGCCCTGGCAGCGGTCAGAGTTGCTCAGTGAAGGATCCGATTGCAACGTTACCGAATGGTGATCATGTCAAGCAAATTGAACAAGACGGCATAGAATTGTGTGAGTATGCTGTGGTCCTCGAGGACGCCATGAACAGCAGAAAGCCATCGTACTAAGGCGGCCTGAGTGGAAGGGGATGGTTTCCTTTTCGCGTGTCCTAACGAGGCAACTATTGCACAAACGGCCTCGGAAGGGACATTGGCTGCTGGATAGAGGTTTTTGATCAAAGTGGTGGTTGAGGTTTGATCGAGTTCGGTCCTTGTGGTCACAAGGTTGATGAGTTTCAGGAGTTCGTCAGGCGGAAAGCCGGATTGGAAGGCATATTCGCATATCTCGTGGATGGTCGGGGTTATCTTCCTGGCTCTACTTTTCGCCGGGACTTTTGAAGCTGCAGGTCAAAGGGTCAGTTTGATTCTTGCGAATACACGGCATCCAACATACCTGCATGCAGAGCACCAACGGCATCCTTGAAGTCCTGCAATTCGTCTGGCTGTGCATTAGGAGGCATTTTGCTTGGATTGCTGGGTGCTGGGTGCTGGGTGCTGGTTGCTCTACATAGGATGGCACTGACCAAGGTTCGTATGGAAGTCCATCTCGGTGTTTTCACATGGTGTCGTGGAACGCGAGGTGGGAGCAAGACTCGACGCGTTGTTGATGGTGGCTGCACAGCGGGTCATTCAGTGCCGCTGGATGGACCATTCAGTGCCGCTGGATGGATGGCCTGAACGGGGGGTCATTTAGTGCCGCTGAACGGGGGGGGCGCCTTTTGACCCACTGAGCCCTGTGATGTGCTTTGCAGAACCACCACGTATTCACGAGGTTCGCCGCAGCAGCAATTGTCACACCAAACTAACAAATATCGTCCCGGCTCTGCCGTTCCACAGTCGACTTCGATATCGACACTTCGACTACAGTGGGCGCCCCCTCAGCTTCTCACCCCCCCGCAGCTTCTCACCCCCCCGCAGCGCCTGGTCTCACGATAGAACTACTCGTATCGGCGAGGTGCTGAGAACTACTCGTATCATCGAGGTGCTGAACCTCTTGGATGGCCACAAGAACACAGTTGAGCGGACCTTAGATAAGAGCTGAGCGGAATGGGCATCAGGGTGCAGGTCCGCCCAACTGTGTACTCGAAATGGACATGACTTTCGATCGACTCCCTCAACTCGTACACTCCCGCGAGCCAGCTTCTTCATAGCATCCGACTGTCAATGATGCCTGCCCAGTGCCAGCTTGTGGAGAATTGGCCTGCGATTACCCGGTACAAGTAGGCTTGATCAGGATACGTCGCCCGAAGGATGATGTGAGGAAACTCTATCATCAGCCAGCACCTCTACGCCGGCCATTCATGAGAAGCTACAGTCTGCAAACCCTTCCACATTCGTTTTTGTTGTGTCACCCCCTTCTTTAGGAGGGTCCAATCATAGGTAACTGGTCGCCGCCCCTGGCTCCCAGCTGTTTGCGATGACAGTAGCATAAGAAAGGGTCATTATTTACTTTGCCTTCTGCTGTGCAACCACACTGCCAGCTACCATCATCGCCATTGGACTTGAACATGATCGGCATTGCTACCGAATACATTCAAGAACAGACCTTCGAGTCTCATCTATGCCCAACCTTCATACTCTCAGCCATTCCGTTTCTAAATTGGAACATCGGGAGGCTTCCTCGTTTGGCTTCTCAGGATAACGATAGCCACCTCCTTTTCCATGATACTGGACCTCGTGTAACTAATGTCAAGCCCTTCGTCAACGCAAGTTCTTCATCTTTTTGATCGAGCCTTCTAGTCGTTTGCATCGTCTTGTGGGATCGTCGGTTCCGATCTTCATTTAGGTACAATTTCACGTGACTGGTTCGTTTTAGACCCAAGACTAAAAATGCATGCAGATCAACACACGGTCAACACACGACAATCTGAAAATCTACAGGATACCCATCTCGGCTCATCTCGGCTTAGCGAACTATTCTCTCGTCCATCCTGAGTGGACCTGGTTGCCGCAGCCTCCATTATTTGGACTTCCTTGCGAGTATGGAAGAAAATCGTCGGTTGATGCCGAGCCTAGAACTTTTGACACGGCAAGTTGGGACCATTAGATTGGAAGGGCGCCCGGCAATCGACGCAGACTTGAATCAGAGCTTCGCGGCGGTCCGAACTCTGTCTGGAGACCAGGCCATCCTCGTCTTCACACCAGCCATCGCATCCCAAACCAATTCCGATCCCTTCGAACCACTTGGCCGAGCAATTCATACTCACCATCAAAAAGTTCGACACGTGCCCTATTCATTGATAGATGGCTTTACGTATGTACATGAAGCTCACCTAGCACACCCCAGTGTTGGAGCCGTCTTTATAACCATTCTTTCCGGCGAAGATTTTGAAAAGAGATGGCTGAATCAGCAAAAGAGATTTTCTGATTCGGTTTTGAAAAGGACAAATAGGCAAAATGGAACGACGTTGCCTGCTGTGAGGGTGAGGATCGGAGCCAAGGACGAGGGAGGAGCCTCGGGGTGGGATTGCAGTGCTTGGTGTAGTGGACGAGATAGCCCTGATCCTTTTGTGAGAGTAGCGGACTGGATTTTCAACAGAAGTCATGTTTCGAAAAGTTGAACTTTAATAGCATTGATTGGAGTTTGTAGGTGATTTGGGGCATGCTTTGATTTTTTTGACGACGTCGACATCGAGATCTTGAGCCTTTGACTTTGCTGAGAAGAAAGGAATGGAAGACGAATTGATGTGTCATTGATATTCCCGAGATACAGAATCGACCATCCGCCAAGTCTCCTTCATCCTCGTGCTGTAGGCAACAGCTCTTATGTCCACGAGTTGCTCAGCATGGGGGCTGCCTGTACGTTAGCCTTTCTTACCTTGATATCAATGATCAAGACAGGAAACACTCACCCAGCCTTGTGATACCAGCTAGCAACGCAATACGTTAGCGAAATACTTGGTTTAACAATAATTTTACAAAGTCAACTCATTCAAAGACAAAACTTTAAGAGAAACTCTTACCCTAGTGCAACAGGCCTGTACTGGAGTTAGAAATCGCCTAGTATTTCCCAATGTCAGAAAACGTACATCGTATACAGCTTTATTGGTACCGGCTTCTTTGAGGCATTGTGCCTGTAAAGAAGACCTCGTAGTTAGAAACTTGCTCTTTGAAAGATTTCATACTGGCTTACGTAGGTTGCACTCTGGCGGGTTTCAATGGTAGCAGCGGTGGCTACTCCAGCGAGTAGAGCGACGAGGAGGGTGTGGATTTGCATCTTGAAATGGCAACGAGAATGGTGATGTCTTCTAGAAGAGGGATGGGATTTGGAGAATAGGATTTGGAGAATGGGAAGAAAGGATTGATGGGCTGCTTTATAGGACGTTCTGTAATCACACCTGTCATTATCGCCATAAAGTTGTGGAGGTGGATATATCCACTATTACTCCCTCAATCCCCTGGGTAGGGTGGGAACAGCCAATGAGTAGCGCTATTGCAATATAGCGCTATCTTGCAAGATTGAAATGCTATTCAAAGCCAAAATGCCAGTAGACATTGCTGCCAAGAATGACCAAGCCCTAGGCTATGTGGCTGTGATGAGGTAGTACTTGAGCAGGCCCAGTCTTCACAGTAGCAGAGGTTTGAGCGAGCTTCTTTAGGGAAGGCGGCCGTCTTGGCAAGCCTAATGAGGCTTAGGTGCTGAAAACTGATGTATAGCGGTATGTAGCACTTTTGCTGTTGAGCATGTAGTTTATTATGATATATATCCCACCCTAATATCCAGTTCAGCATGTAGTTTATTATGATATATCCACCCTAATATCCAGTTCAGCATGTAGTTTATTATGATATATATCCCACCCTAATATCCAGTTCAGCATGTATATTATGCTATATATACCCCCCTAATATCCAGTTCAGCATGTATATTATGCTATATATACCCCCCTAATATCCAGTACAGCATGTAGTTTACTATGCTATATATCCCACCCTAATATCCAGTTCAGCATGTAGTTTATTATGCTGAATATCCCACCCTAATATCCAGTTCAGCATGTAGTTCACTATGCTATATATCCCACCCTACTATCCAGTACAGCATGTAGTTTATTATGCTATATATCCCACCCCAATATCCAATCAAGGGGCGAACTTTGAACAATGATTTAAAGGCTTGTCGCTGGCAGCAGATGGTTGAAGGCCTGCTTGACCCTACGTGTGCAAGCTACCTTGGAGCGGACCACGATAGGGAAGGAGTTCTGCAATAGTGGCTTACTCGTAGCTCTCCCCAAAAACAACACGCTTCCCTATCCCTTGTCTATCCTGCAGGCGGCGAACTTGAAGGAGACCTGAACAAACGCTCGTACGCACTGCTACTATCTCCAACACAACGGCATCCTACCTCGTGATCGCAGTACTCCTTGGCTGCACTACTTATCCATTGGCCGCACCCTACATACAAAAGCATCCCGAGAATAAATTACGCCTGCCCGAGCACAGAACATATCTTACGGAGGTACATTTCAGGGTCCCATGATCCCATCCCATTGCATACCATACCAATCACGAGCACAGATACCTCCGTCAAGTCATCATGGCGACGCAAAACGCGAACCGAGACGCGCATACTGCTTTGCCTACGACTACCGACATCAAAAACCCCCAGAACCGCAGACCTACGTTACCACTTGGGCTTGGAAGCGCTCCGGGCAAGATCATGAACGGCATGTATGCTGCCGCCCAGCTGGACGGGCCGAGTCCGGGCATGTATGAGCACGGAATACAGGTTATTGATGGGGACAAACAGTTCAAGTAAGTACTATAGATACACTCTGACCACATCTATAAGGGGATTCTCGAAATCTGGTCGCCCTGTTGAAGAAACCGTTCCTGACTATCATCTCAACAGTGCCAACATCTCGAAATACCTACAGCAGGAGAGGATCATACCGGCTGGCTTCAACTACCACCTCATCTCCGTCTTCGGCTCACAGTCCACGGGCAAATCCACCCTCCTTAACTACCTATTTAAAACCCACTTTGGTGTCATGCAGCAGAATGATAGACGGCAAACCACAAAAGGAATATGGCTGTCCAAGAACAAGCGGACCGACGCCGATAGGGCAGCTCACAGTGGCATGGCGGACAATATCATGGTCATGGATGTGGAAGGAACGGATGGTCGAGAGCGAGGAGAGGATCAAGACTTCGAGAGAAAGAGTGCTCTGTTTGCGTTGGCGACCAGTGAAATCCTGATAGTGAATATTTGGGAGCATCAGGTTGGTCTGTACAATGGCGCCAACATGGGACTTCTAAAGACAGTCTTCGAAGTGAACCTGCAGTTGTTCCTCAACGACAGCAAGTGAGTGGACGTGATTTGCGAGAGTTCAGAACGCAAAGCTAACATCCAACTAGATCAATACCTCGGTCCCTGCTGTTCTTCGTTATCCGTGACCACATCGGATCGACACCCCTCGAGAACCTAAAGGCCACACTCATGGCTGATCTTGAACGTATCTGGGACTCCCTCTCCAAACCAAAAGGTCTCGAGAAATCGAAGATCCAGGACTACTTTGACTTTGCCTTTTCCGCGCTGCCACACAAACTCCTACAACCAGACAAGTTCGAATCAGAAGTTGAGAAACTTAGCGGAAGGTTCAGAGAAGGATACAAAGATCCAAAGAAGCAAGGGCTGTTGAACGAAAGCGAACAACCGCTTTTCTTACCAGAATACCACAGACGTATACCTGCAGATGGATTCCCAGCATATGCTCAGGGCATTTGGGACCAGATTGACAACAACAAGGATCTAGATTTGCCGACACAACAGGAACTTTTGGCACAATTCCGGTGCGACGAAATTGCACGAGAAGCCCTCCTTGCTTTCGACGAAAAAATAGTACCACTGGAGAAACAGCAAGCTAGCGACATCAAAGCCGGCCTCTTTAGCGTCATAGCCGATTTGGGAAAGAGTATGGCTTTGGCACGATCGTCTGTTTTCACGGATTTCGAAACGGAAGCTAGCCGGTATCACAAGCCTGTATACGAGCGAAAGCGTGCGGAACTCGGCGAGAATGTAGACAAGCGGCTCAAGGATTTGTTCCACAACCAGATCCAAGCAGTACACAAATCTGGTATCACAGACTTCAGCGACAGTGTGGTGGCAGCGGTCAAGTCTGGACAGAAGAAGGGTGCTAATTATGACTTCGCCGAGATTGTGTCATCGGAGAAAAAGAACGCGTATAAGAGATTTGAAACTGTTGCGGCTGCCACAGCAGTCGAAGGAGCTGGTTTCAGCGACTACGCTGCGGATTTTGCGCTCTTCAAGAAAGAATTGGACCAGGTTAGCGCGCAGTTACGGAAAGAGGAGATGAGACGGCTTGCCACACGCGTCGAGCGATGGGTCAAATCTAAGCTCGGTGACTCTATAAGTCTCGAGTTCAACAAGCTGGGCTCGGGACGTGGCGGTTCTGGCGCGCCTGAATCCGGCGACAACTATAGTGTGGGTGGAGAGAAAGAGATCTGGGATACCACTTGGACAATTTTCACAGAGACTGTCCAAGATGCCCAGGGCCGGTTTACAGATCGCGCACGGAGTTATGACGCCTCTCCAGATGAAGTCGAGATTGGACTATGGCGCCTTCGACGGAAGAGTTGGGGTGTCCTGAGGACGAAAATTGAGGAAGAGACTGCCGAGGGCAATCTGAGCATGAAGCTACGCGAAAATTTCGAGGATAGATTTAGGTACGACGATCATGGTGTCCCAAGAATCTGGAGACCTTCCGACGACATCGATGGTCTGTTCGCGAAAGCTCGCGACCACACTCTCACCTTGATTCCCTTGCTTTCGCGTTTTAAATTGTCGGAAACTTCATCTCCTCCGCCGTTGGATGCGTGGATCGGGAATGCGCCTGCTTCGGTCACGACGGCAGATGAAGAGGATCTGACCCCAATTGCTGGAGTTGACGAAGAGGAAGGCAAGGCGCTTGAGGAGGAGATGCTTATGCTCAGTGATGTCAAGAAAGCCGAGCTTGAGAGACGATTCCGAAAAATTGCTGATGGCGTCTACGTGGAAGCGAAACGTGGTGCTTTGGGCGGTGTTACTTCCACGCCCTTGTGGATGTGGGCGTTATTACTCGTTCTTGGCCAGAACGAGATCTTTGCTGGTATGTCCTATCTCATTATTTCCTTCTCACCAATGCTAACAACATCGCCATAGTTGCACGAAACCCTCTGCTCATCATTCTGATCCTAATCATCGGGGCTGGCATGTACACTACCTACAGACTCAACCTTTGGGGACCGATCCTGCAAATGAGCTCCGCTGCGTATGGACAAGCTCTCGAAATTTTCAAGGTCAAGTTGAGAGAGTTTTTGGAGACGTCTGAGACGGGAAGACAGGCTGTTGCTATGTCTGGACAGAAGGAAAGGGTAGGGGAGGCTATTGGCATGCAGACTTTGGATGCAGGTGGGAAGAGGGCTAAGGTTGAGGCTGAAGAGGACGACGATGAGATCTAGTAGGTCTTGTTCGTTTTTTTTGGTTTTTTTTTCAATGGCTGCAGCTTTTGCTTTGAGAAAGCTTTGTAGGATTGTGTATGTGGATGAGTGGGTCGGTGGGATCTCCTAGGGTGATTCTGGTGGTTGTATTTTCATAATTGTTGGTATTATCGTGAGGGATGAGGGGACATGGGCCCTTGTAGGCACGGGTTTGTATGAGTCGAAGCATTGAGTATGTGGTAGTGGTGGTGTGTAGGATCGGTGAATCCATGGCTTTGGACATTTTCCAAAGACATGTTCGCGGTATGTTCAAGTCAGGTTATCGCTACTATCGCTACTAATTCAACTACATTAATGCTATATCCACCTCATCCCACTCGTCTCTTCTTCAAGGTAGTGACAGAAAATAGTTTAATCCCAATCCTAAGCTCCAGATACCAATTACCCTTTCTCCTTGATCAATCCCACATGGCACGGTTCATGGACAACGTTGTGACTGTTTGTGTTGATATAGTATTGAGATAAGTGGGGCTGCTGGTTCGATTCGCGATGGGGGATCAAATGTTGGGTTGAGCTGATTGACCGGAGATTGTGAGATGAGATTCTGTGAAGACTTGAAGGACTCAGTCTTGAATAGCTGAGTCCTGATGTATTGATCTGACCACCACGTAGGCTTTTCGACGAAAGCTGATAGCCCACGAAATCATTTGCTGGCCTAATCGAACCATCATGAGAACTCTTCCAGCAAATGATTGTCTGCAATCCTCTTCACAGCCTCTGGCTCGCTACCGTCGAATTTCTGTCGTCGAAGTCGTTTGATACGCTCGATTCCGTATCGCAAGACTGCATTTCGGAGGCTCGCATGTTGCCTTCAGTATCTGCCTTCCTTGTTCTGACCAGACGAACTTCTTCAAGGAGGTAAATCTTTCTTGCTCCCGAATAAACTTCTATCCCCAATTTGAGTCCCCCTCCCCCTCCCACTCGGTCTCGATTCTCCCGCTTTTGATACCATCTCCTCAGCTATACCTCCAGCATCACCACTCGCATCCTCTGTCACATTTCCGCCCTCCTCACCAGACTCGTCACCATCCTTCCTATACTTCCGCGCACTCTTCTTCCTCTTCGACGCCTTCTTCCTAGCCACCTCCCTGGCCTTGATCATGGTCCTACTCTCGTCCCCCAGCTCCATAATGTCCAATTTCTCTGCCAGTATCTTTCTTGCCGTTTTCCGGTTCTGGTCGCGAGATCTCGTGGCCTGACATTTTACCACGAGACCAGTTGGGAGGTGTTTTAGTTGGACTGCCGAGGCGGTTTTGTTCTGTCCTTGGTCAGAGAGAGAGCTTGAACGAACGACAAGAGGAGGAAAATACAATCTTCTGGCCTCCAGGTCCACTGCCACAAAGAAAGACTTCTGTTATCTCTGTCTCGTCGATTTGCCGTCTTGGTGGTAGTTGTTTAACTGCATGTATTGTGGAAGTCGTGAAGGATTGCGAGGGAAGAAACCGTTTTGTTTGGCAGCGGAGACATAGACTCGCTCTTGGTAGTAAAGAGAAAGCCATATACGATATATCAATTGGAAGTCGGTGGTTATGAAAATGCTCCGCTGTGAAACGTCCGTGACGTCTAACCAGATGTCCGCGGCCTCATCTCTTCGACATCCGAGTCCCCTGACTTCTCACAACCAAACCCCGAGTTCCAACCACAACCACAATCACAACCACAAACTCCTCAGAACCTCGACACCCTACCGTGATACAGAAGAGCCGATCGCAACCATGTTGCCCACCTATCTCAACCTCACGACAATCACAATCTCCACCGTCGTCCTCTCCATCATCTTTGCACTAACCACAATCGGACCGGCAACCATCCTGAAGAGACTCCAAAAGACGAAATACAATTATGAAGTCACGCTGGCGCTTTATATGCTTACGCCTACGGAACGGTTTATCTTCAGTATGTCCCCTACTCCCTCCATCCTCGCTTTCTCCGCTACCTCCATATTTCCATCTCCTCCGGGATCCTCCCATGAATCTCAAACGGATGTCTCCTCTGCAAGGCTCAAAACCACCTCCCACCCCGATGTCCCACAATACAGCTCAAACCAAAGCACAGCTTCTAATCATGATTTCTAGATTCAATCCTCTTTCTAGCCCTCTCTCTCCTCTCCATAGCCGCCTTCCTCTACCTCCCCGAACATATCGCCACAATAGGCCAGCGCGCGTTCTACTACTGTTTCGGCGACGATCAAATACAATCATCCTCGTATTCAGCGCATGCCGCCGGAGACATGTCGAGACGGACTGTGAATGCTGCGGCGGCGAAGGGGATGAGTTAGAGTTGGCGGGTGAGAGAGTTGGATGTATGATGGGCAGGACAGTCAAGATTGTATGATAGGAGAGGTTTCGCATGGCTTTGGTGTTACATGGATAAGATAGGACTCATCCTACATGAGTTTGGAGTACCAGGCTTGAAAGAGGTAAAACGTTGTATTCACAGGAGTATGGGGGGTTCTGAAAGGTTATAACTGGGCGGGGGATTTCCTTCCAATGGAGCGTTTGAGCAATAAAGTCGGAATTTCTTGTTTGCTACATGACATCCCTACCAGATACATTTGCCTCACTTCCATTTTAACCAAGAACGCCAAGTATGGAAGGGCAGATGCGATTTGGAAGAACACAGGACGCTCAAAGAAGCAAGAACAGGACGCTCAAAGAAGTAAGAACAGGACGCAAGGAAAACCTCAAAGCACATACATCTTCTAATCATATGGCCACTGTTGCAGTAGCCATCGGTTGGTATCTCCCACGGTCCTACTCATCATTGTGATGGAATCCATTCGTCAACGCCTTCTTGTCCCCATTGGTCTTGGCCTCCTCCTTCGCAGACTCTTCGATCTTCTTCTGCGGTGGGGCAGCGTCCTCGCCGTCAAAGTTTCTCGCCTCTCCTTTCTGTTCAGACTCTAGTCGCTGAACAACCTTGACCTTGTCCTTCTCCGCCTTCGTGGCTTCCTCGCGTGGATCGGGAACGCTAGCCTCCTCGATCCTCCAAGCCTGGATAGCAAGAATGATGTCGACTGCGAGTTGTCCATTCTTCCTAAGCGCCTTGTCCCAATGCGCCGGCATCGAATCACTAAGCGCCAACATCCTCGCCACACTACCCACCAATAATTTGCGCATGGGAGATTCGGCATCCGTGTTGGCGTAGATATATTGCACCCTCCTCAAACCTGGGAAAGTGGCAGAGACTCTGTACCATTTCCTCACCGCGCCCAACACATCTCTAACCAGACTTGCAATGGCCCATTTCTCACCCATGAGGTATACGTCGAAGAGACAGGCTAGATCTTCTTCTTTCTCGGGTGTGGGGATCCATGAGCTGTACAGCCAACCGACGAACATGCGGAAGGGTTCGTCTTCTTCGTCGGGGAGACCGAGGGTTTTGTTCGATTCGTGGGTGGGTGGGGGTGTATTTTTTGATTGGCCAGGCGACCGGCGGTGGAATATCTGGGAGAAGAATTTTGAGCGCGTGGAGAGGAGTTTTTCGTGGAGGATCCAGTGGGTGTTATTCGAGGAGACGTAGATGTCTACCATGGAGCGGGACAGAAGTCTGGTGGCATGTTAGCTTGGGTCCCTGGACATGATTTACTTGGGCAGAGAGAAGTAGATTTGTGATTGGCGTACTCATGAAGTGGTTTCTCCTGCATCTTTAGTTCGTGATCTGCCATTTTGAAGGTATGAGAAGGCTGAGGCTGGGCTAAGTGATGTAGCTCTTTTCGCAATGGAGAAACTCAATAGCAAGTCCTGGCAAGAAGAATGGAAATGAGAGAAGGGCAGGAGGAAAGTCCAAAGGATGGCAAGCAATAGAGAGCGGCGCACAAAATACTTGTACTTCGTCCATACTTGTGCTTCGTCCAGGTTGGAGCTCACGTCGCACGGTGAGGTCATTTGCAAGGGTGCAGGTCCATCCTGGGGTGAAAGGTGACAAATCAAGGCAGTACTGGTACGCCTCGGCCACCATTCCCAACTTGGGCAGCCAGCCACACGGATGCCGCCACAGTGGAGCAACCAGCCACAGTGATGCCGCCACAGTGATGCCGCCAGCCACAGTGATGCCGCCACAGTGATGCCGCCACAGTGATGCCGCCACAGTGGAGCAACCAGCCACAGTGATGCCGCCACAGTGATGCCACCAGCCACAGTGATGCCGCCACACTGGTCGTTCCCGTCCCTGTGTCATTGGACGAAGACGCCTTATCGTTGGCAGATCACATGACATGTCCATCTGCCTTCGCTGTTGATCGCGTAACGCTTAGGGAGCATCTGCTTCTGCGCCTCTTTTTCAAGCGGGAAGCTGCCGAGGTTCAGTGATGAGTATTGTCACACACTATTACCTACAGCTAATTCCCAAGACCATACTTGCATATCATCACTCACATCAACCCATCTCAGCATGATAAGATGCTCAATAAACAAGCCATTGAAAGACCAGAGCCGCCACACATAATGGAGATTCGATACCCAGAAACGCCCATCGTATGCAAGCAATGCTGCTCTCACCTCTATTCATACGTCGTGAAAGCGTAGCGTGAGAAGTGCTTCCCGCACATGTAAGAATCTGCGACAACTGTTTGACATGTCCGTCATAACACTTTTACATCATTCCGCCCAAGCCATTTGCGGCATATGCCTACATAACTTGTTAGTCAATTATGAATCGAGCGGGAACGCGCATCGTACCATAGCCCTTATGGGAGGATGCGGCACAGCGTCGAATTGCGTGTACTTGAGCTTGTAGTCTGACTCGATGTTGATGAAAGCACCCTTGTTCTCGGTGGAATCGCAGTATCGAGGCGCAGAGAAGACTGTTGCAATGGTTAGCAATGGCTTGGAGAGAATATCAAAGTGCAGCCATCATACCAGTAATACACCTGCCGTCATGCTCAACCTCGTATCCCTCCATTCGAACTTCGTGACTTCGGATGATTGCCTCCAACCCATTCTTTTCGCAGAATCGCTTCGTGACATCAGGCCCGAATTGAAATCCCACACCTCTCTTGCTTGGGCTTCGGCCCACCTCTTTTTGAGGATCTGTCCACAGCATCTCCATCATCAAACCGCTCTGGCCTGGCTGTCTCTGCTTGTGTCTGTCCAGCTTCCTCACATCGTCCAGGCTGATGGCATCGTCCGAGAAGAGACCTCCGTGTAGCACAAAGAACTTGTCTCCGATCAATGTGGCCAGCGGTAGTGCGGAGAAGGACTCGGAGAACAGCTTGAATACTCGATCGGTGGTGTACTTGGCTCTACACTCGCCCTCGAAGCCGTACATGCGGTTCATGTCGTCTGTCTCATGGTTTCCACGGTTGAGAAGGAAGGTCTTGGGGTAGAGCATTTTGTATGCGTAGAGAAGTAGGCAGACTTCGGTACTCCACGAACCGCGATCTACGAAATCGCCGTTGAACAGGTAGCCGTGCGTGTCTGAGGGATATCCATTAAGCTCGAAGATGTTGATCAAGTCGAAGAATTGGCCGTGAGTGTCGCCGCACACTGTCAACTTGTGACCTTCTGGTACCGACACCTCAACCATGGTGGGCTCATCGTAGACCAGTTGCTTTACCGCCAGTACTATTTGGTAGACGTATTTCTTGTGCAGCTTCTTTCCGTCCTTGAACCGCTGCATCATTTCCGTGATGAAGTCCTTGGTCATGACATCCTTCTCTAATCTGGCTCCGTCGTATGATTCTTCCACAGTCATATTGTCCAGATCCAATCCTTGCGAGGCACTGGGAGCATCGCCAACATCGATAGCCTTGAGGAAAGCATCGCGCTTGACCACCTTATTACATTCATTGAATTGCAGCTTGGCTTTTGCGTCGTTGGGGCTCTTCTTGATGACAACCTTCCAGTCCTTGATAGCGTCGCTGTGGCGGAGGATGGCAGTGTTGGCGACTGCTCGTCGATAGTATGCTTTGAGATTTTCGGGGTCGAGTTCTATGGCTTTCGTCGCATCGGCAACAGTATAACCGTACGACTCGACTTTGATATATGCCTGGACCAGCGTGTTAGTCGAGCGCTTTCTCAGCGGTGCGAAGTGCTCGCGTGCTTTGCAGGAATACTAACTTGGGCGCGATTGGTGTAGAACGAAGCTTCTTTGTCGTTCTTTTCTATGGCTTGGGTGTAGAATGATATTGCCGCGTTCCAGTCACGTTCCTTGAAGGCCTTATTCCCCTTCTCCTTGAGCTCTACAGCCTCTTCGACTGCTCCCATTGTGAGTGATGGTGGTGGGAACTTTTGGTGGACAGAGGCAGGCTGTTTTGATATGACCTTCTGTTGCCAGGAGCGACTCTGTGGACAGTAAACAACTGGAGCTGGAGCATACAGCCGCTGTGATATATTCCTTTGCAGATCAACAGAGGCAGTATTCCAAAGAATATTGTTGTATCATCGCTACAGGATATCTCGCCGTATTCGCCTTGATGGATTCAAGTTCCGATGCTGCACCTGCAGGGGACACGAGCTTGGATCAGCCTGAGACTCCCGAGCCGAATGTCGCCAGCTCGTTGACAGCCTCGCAGAATGTCGCCAGCCCGTTGACAACCTCGCAGCCAACACCATCAAACGCGTCAACAAGTCAAATCTCCCGGTATCGAAATCCTCTGCACAGACTGCATCTTGACCGTGCTGAAATTTTAATATAGGGTCACCGTTGGAGAGGGAAGAGGAGGGAAACAGCGAAAGCCTCAGTCACTCCATTCATGGTTGTCTCGACCGAGTGGAATTCCAGGCCCATTACGCAGTCCGACTCTCCAAACAGCCTACAAAGTTCGCAAAGCTCGCAGAACAGTATCTGGTTCGAACAACATCAGTGCTCCCGCCCAACCAAACTCCACCCCCGATACAGAGTCGACAAAGCCCACGAAGCCCACGAAGCCAACAAGCTCGACGAAGCCCACGAAGCCCACGAAGCCAACACTACCCTTGAGTTGCGGCCCAGGCCATCCTGCGTATCCCAAAAACAAATCAAACAAGAACTCGTCGTTTCTCGACAAATTGCGTAAAGAATCCAAGGATCAACGGAAACTCTCGAAACCTTCTACGACCCACCAGCTCCCTCTAGCTACCCAGCAAGCGATCAAGAAGAACGTCGGACTACAAAAGCAGATCATCACCAAGGTCGGCTCCACACGTTCTTTCTAACAAACATGTCAAATCAAAAGGTCAAACCCCTCTTCAATGCCCCACACCAACGCAACCTCCGCGCCTGCATGGTCTGCTCAATTACTCTCCCTCAATCCACCTTTCAAACCACGGGCTGTCCAAACTGCGAGGATGTGCTGGAAATGATTGGAGATATCGACAAGGTGACGGAATGCACGAGCACGAACTTCAACGGCACAATTGCAGTCATGAACAACAAAGGGAGCTGGGTATCTAGATGGCAAAGGTTGGAGAACTATGTGCCGGGTATCTATGCGGTCCAGGTTATTGGTACTCTACCAGCCGACATCATCGAGAATCTCAGGAGTGCTGGGTTGCCGTATGTGCCTCGAGACGGCAGGATTGATGGCGAAGGAGAAGAGAGGGACTAGTGAGTGTCCTCTGGTATCACGATGATGGATAATGGAAATTAGAATGGAAATGCATATTGATGTGTTGCTGGCAAGGATATCCATGCCTCATGAATGACTGCTTACTGAAGTTCCTTCAATCTCCATGCGAAGTCGAAGTAGCGAATCCCGAACTGGTAAATCGATTAAGTTTACCAATGCGTGTGCCTGTTCTAGATCGTCTGGTGTTGAGTTGATATCATTGTCAGAGTCTAATTTGGTCGTCCTTGATCTCGGCTTAGAAAATTTGTATATGGTGACTAGCTGTGCGTCTTCGACAGGTGCCGCAAGAATCGAACTAAACATCGAAGGACTTTAAGATGTGCTAAATTGAAATGGTGTTGCACGTGTGACCGTGACTTTGTTTGAACTTTGACCAAACCGCGTCGCCATCTCCAAATCCAACCACAAAATGTCAAAAGCAGAATCCTCAAAAACGGCCAGCCGGCCTGGCCTCAAAGCCAATCCAAACACAGCTGCAAACTACGAATTGCCATGGTCAGCTCAACGCGCGTCTACCAATTTCGACTCGAACTGACACGACGCGTAGGGTGGAGAAATATCGACCAGTATTCCTTGATGACATCGTTGGTAACACCGAGACAATCGAACGCCTCAAGATCATAGCAAAAGATGGAAACATGCCGCATGTAATCATATCGGGGATGCCTGGGATTGGAAAGACGACGAGTGTACTGTGTCTAGCAAGACAGTTGCTGGGAGACGCGTATAAGGAAGCTGTACTGGAATTGAATGCGTCCGATGAGCGAGGTACACACTCCAATTCAATTCTAGAAGGTAGAATGATGCTGAATGCGACATGATAGGAATTGACGTAGTCCGTAACCGCATAAAAGCCTTCGCTCAAAAGAAAGTCACACTCCCGCCCGGTCGCCAAAAGCTCATCATCCTCGACGAAGCAGACAGTATGACTTCTGGTGCCCAACAAGCCCTTCGTCGAACTATGGAAATCTACTCCGCTACTACTCGCTTCGCATTCGCATGCAATCAGTCCAATAAAATCATCGAGCCTTTACAATCACGTTGTGCTATCCTTCGATATGCGCGGTTAACAGATGCCCAAGTACTGAAGCGCCTGACGCAGATTTGTGAGGCTGAAGAGGTGAAATTCTCGGAAGATGGCATTGCTGCGTTAATCTTCTCAGCAGAGGGAGACATGAGGCAGGCGATCAATAATCTGCAATCGACATTCTCTGGGTTTGGCTTCGTGAGTGGGGACAATGTCTTCAAAGTCGTGGATTCTCCCCATCCGGTCAAAGTCCAGGCAATGATCAAGTGTTGTTACGAAGGCAAGATTGATGCTGCTATCGATGCGTTGACGGAGCTTTGGTAAGTCTCATCATTCTCTCAATTAGGAGGTATTTGCTGATGAGGACGCAGGAATCTGGGCTACTCCACGCACGATTTGATTACGACAATGTTCCGCGTTACGAAAACCTTGCCCACACTCTCGGAACATACCAAACTGGAGTTTATTCGCGAGATTGGCTTCACACATATGCGGATTCTGGAGGGGGTGCAGACGTATCTACAACTTTGTGGATGTCTTGCGAGATTGTGTAAAATCAACATGAGGTAATCAAGTTATTGGTGAGCATGGAGTATGGAGTACGGGAGGCCGCGAGCCTGCATTCGAGCGGGCAAGAATCTAGCCATGCTCACTGTCACGACAGTCTGATTCAACATGAGTTTATGCAATGCCAGTGAGAGAAAGTGAGCTATTCATACTTCTTTGTTTAAATTGATGCCCGTGAAGAACAATTTTGATAAAGTGTTTTTTGGTGATGGAGGACGTGTTCGGTTTGATGTTGGGATGCTTTCTACGACTGGTGTTTATGTTTTGGTGGAGGGGGAGGGGAGGATGGGAAGGTTAGAAGGACGAAAAAAGGGGGCGTGGGGAGTTCGTTGAGGGGATGAACAAGCTAATGGAGTTCAAGGAATCATTGACTATCTTGGGGTACTTCATGTATCAAGGAGCCAGATACTGCATTTGTCACTCGCGACAGGAGATCGAAAATACTGTTCACTCAAAGCCTGTGCGGTATCTCAATTACTTCTTTGTTTTTCATCATTTGCCTTTATACCTCTCTTCTCTACATAAATAGTCAAGCACTCGCCCTTATCAACAGGCCCAGCGAGAGGGAAAGAACTAACTTTGATAACATAGCCACTACACAGCCCACCACTTGATAAATATAGCACCCCCCCCCCAATAACAACAACCCACAAACCACAGCCCCGCAAAGAACCCACAACATGCCATCCACACCACTCCCCCCACGCTCCCCCCCCCAAAACCGAAGCAGGGATCATAATAACCATTCTCGCTTGTCTAATCCTTTTCATCCTCCTCCTCGTCATCTTCCTCCCCCACAACCCAAAATACAATCCCCTTGTCCACTACCGACGCCACCGTCTCGTCAAGCTCAGCCAAAAAAACGAAGAAGAATTAGAGAAGAGAAGAAAGGAGGCGCAGAGATTAGGGAGGGGGCGAGTGATACGAGGCCGGTGAGGGGATATGGGAACTATGGGAAGGAGGGGTGGAAGAGAGAGACGTATGGGGACGGAAGGCCTGTTGGGGGTGTTGGTGGGGAGGATGGGAGGGAGGGGGGCCTATTTGTGGTTGGGGATGGAGATGAAGAGGAGGGGAAAGAGGGAATGGATGAGTCGACGAGGGAAACAAGGGAGGAAAGGATTAGGAAGGCTGCTTATGATCCCTTTGAAAGGGACAGTGAGGCGGAGAGCAGGGGAAGGACGAGGGATCGGGGGTTTGGTCATGATCATGGGCGTGGGCATGGGAGTCCAGGGAGGGTTGTTTGAGTGGGGATGGATGGGTAGCGGCAAGGTTTGTTTGTCGCGTTTTGGATATTCTCCATCGCAGTTCATGTCGGGCAGGTAGGTGATGGTGAGTAAACCTTCAAAACTCGTTCATTCAACTTTTGATACACCGTGACCTACGAATTTTTAAACTCCGTCCCCGGCAATTTGGCAGGAATGGCGACTCTATCAATGACCCAAGTCTTCCCCCCATCTTTCGAGTAGGGATTCGTCGACTGAATGTCTCCATGTTTCCGGAACTTTGCGCCTAGTCCTGGTTCCGCGTCTCGTACTGTCACTGTTGTGTTCGTGTAAATCTGTTCGCTTGCTGTTCCAGTGTTACCACCTTGATATTCTGTTGCGATTTGAAGCCTGTACAAAGCACATATTAGCAATGGGACCACGTGAGCACCAGTCGACGTGAGCTTTGTTTGAGGTGAGGGCATTGTTAAGTGTTTATGAGAGGCGCCTTACCAACGTGTAGGTGTTTGACCAGCTGGATAGTCGAAAAGAACGGCATTCCCCTTTGATAGATTCGTAATTTTCTGATTCCATTTCCCATCTGGACCAGGGGCTTTTGTATACTGAATCAAGATTTTATCGCCTGGGTCAATGGATTTCCCGTGTTCGGGGGTAGTGGAAAGAGGCCTTGTTTTGAAGTTGACGACGAAGGGGCGGATACACCTGATGTTGAGATTAGCATCTACAATCTTTTGATCCTTCATGAAGTGGACGAACCATTGTCCTGGTTTAGCCTGACACGTCTCCATCGTCGATTTTGCGTCGTGGAGTTCGACCACACTTTGAATCAGGTCACCGCCATTACGATTCGCTTGGTCGAATAGACCTGGCCACAGGAAGATCGAGCCTTTTACTTGCGCGGGAGGCGGTCCAGTTGTGTATATTGTAGATAGCGCGGTGAATTCAGAGGCGGTTTGTCCAAGCGTGATGTCAGGCCCCCAAGTTGCGGATAGCTCGGATGGCTCAGCCAGTCTTTTCTCAAACGGCTTAGGATGAACAAGAGGTCTGTTAAAAGGACCATGTACGCCGGCCGATACTCCCGAAGCAAGTATCAGTACCTGAAGTCCAGCAACAGGGCGAGGTCCGAGCATCTTCTAGATGAGTGCTTCTATAGTGAGTAGTGAGTGTGAGTGGGCTTTGTCCATGCCCGGTCATGATGTCTTTGAAAGTTCTTAAGGATTCTGTATCGTGGGATGATGCCACACTATTTCCATCTATAGCACGGGCCGTTCAATTCATTCACCAACTGCGTGGGTGAAACTGTACCTGACATAGTTCCTGCATGGAATGTAATTGAAGTGGTGCCGCAATGTAAGAGCCTAGGCGCCATCCCCGACCTCCCGACCATTTTTTCGGCCTTGAGAGGCACTGGTTCTCTCCTGGCTGATATCTGATCGACGGCCTTGTACACAGTAATGTCCAAGGCTGAGATGATCTACAACTGACCCAAGGCTTCCAGTCTACAAACTGGAATGAAACCGTCTTCTCGGCCGTAAATATCCTTCGGATTACGAGAGAATTCTTCTTGAACGAGCTCTTCTCTGGTTGGCTGCTTAGCGAATCTTTGTAGCACATAGATTGAGGAGGCCTTGGCTCTGGACCAGCAACCCGGTGGTCGATAAAATGCATTCCAGGTAGCATCCGCCGCATAATCCGCAATCAATCGCAGCGGACCGTGCTAATCCAATTACGTTGGTGGTGTGGTGGGAGGTTTTGAGCATTCCGTTCCTTGAATGATGCACGTTATCTAGCGCACTAGACGAAAACTCTACAGTAAAGGTCATGTTTTTCTTTAATTTGTGACTTCGGTACTTCTTCTCACTTTCTTGATGTTACTAGGACGAGATCACGGATTCCAACTGCCGAGTGAACCAAAAATTGACCCCAGACCGGAGACCAATCCTGCCGAACCTGCAGCAGCTGTTGCAGGACTCGGCACAAATGGCTGGACCAAGAACCCACCAGGTATGAGTGACAACAACGCGTTAGTAGCACTGGCACCCATAGAGCCGAAAAAGCCAGCGGCCACACCTGCCGCCATGACTGATGTGGCCGATGTGCCCCCTTTTAGAACAAGTCCACTGTTGTTTCCCAACAGGGTGATGACTGCTGGTGCCCAGCCTGTAGCCAAATCGGCCGATGCACTGTTCGACGTTTGAACGTTTGCCGAATAGCAGGCTGAGATCTTGTTGAAGTACCATCGGTGCGCTTCGACATCCACTATGGTGTGCTGTTCCGTACCCTTGGAGACAGATGAGGCATCTAGAAGAGCGATATCTGAAAGGGAAACCTTGACGTTGTTCTTTCCGGCGAGATAGATCTCCGGAGTGTAGTGAGCAAACCCCATCGCGGGCGGTGGTAGTCGCGGTACGGGATCGTTGTAATGCGTGACGCGAAAATTTTCTCCTAGCTTTTCCTTTGGCCTTTGTATATAGTCGGCCAACTTTTGGTTACCCACTCTGGGAGCTCCATACGTATACTAAATTTTATTCAGCCGTCTCATCTTGTAACCATGCTTGGCCAGCTTCAGCGCCACTCACCAGGTCGACGGGGGTTCCACTAGAACGCATCTCGGCAGCCGCGAGGGTTGCAATGGCACCTCCAAGAGAATGTCCGGTCACAATCAGTTTGTGGTCGGGGTATTTCGCCCTCAGCTCGTCGACTGCTTTGCTG
This sequence comes from Venturia nashicola, assembly GCA_004522665.1. Classification (NCBI taxonomy): domain Eukaryota; kingdom Fungi; phylum Ascomycota; class Dothideomycetes; order Venturiales; family Venturiaceae; genus Venturia; species Venturia nashicola. The sequence continues at coordinate 253,441 of SNSD01000011.1, forward strand.
ACTTGTGGCCGAGCCTCTTCCCATGACTGCCAAAAACCTGTGTGGGTGGTACAATCAGCACAGACATGGCTGATAGCTTTGAGGTTGAAATTAAGATCGGCCTTAGTTTGCTTCGCTGATTCAGTTCCCTGAAATGATATGACTGTGAAGTTGTTTGTCAGATCCAATGCTACAAATCCTGTCACATCGGTGATAGGGGAACTGGTTGTCGTCAGTCATTGTGCCCAGAAAACCAGATCAGTCAAGCCTACTTCTTGATTCCAGCCACAATGCTTGTTTTGGCGGCTTCTACCCTCGGACAATTGTTCGACTTAGGGCACACCAGCTTCCCTGTGTTATCTGAATTCAGACTGTTTCCTGGACAGTATGAAGCTGCTGCAAGTTGCGCGACAAACTCGTAGTTGTCATATAGCGATTGAGTGACGGCAAAAGCTACACACGTGTTAACTCGAAGTACTTTAGCCGGGGCGGAGGGGATTACGAGATTCTCTTCGATCATGGTGAGGCAGGGCTTGCGAGTAGTGCAAAAGGCTCAGAAATCCGAGGCAGCGCGTTGCCGATGGTGTGAGAATCATTTTCAAGAATGAGTGATGGTCTGATTTCGCAAACGACGCCTTACCACTCGACAGCCTGTAGTAGACGCCGTATTTGAATTGCTGTACCTCCTAGGAGAGAAGTGTTCCATCCTGATATGTCATTCGCAAGGACGTTTCATCCTATTCGTATCCTACGAGTACTAAAGTTGTATTCTGAGTGGGGGAATTGAATTTGCAGTATGACTGGACGGAATCGAATCAATTCCGACTGCACAAGTTGAATTCGAATTCCTACTGGGCGGGTTGTGTTCAAGTGCAGGGCGGATAGGGCTCTCCATGATCTTGGTGAAGTGCAGGGCAGATAGGGCCCTTCATGATCTTGGTGTTTCAGATCCTCGTACCTACTCTGCGCATTGCTTGTCACTGTGATCTCCATATGTCTTGACTTGAGAGATCGGAAAGATGGACTCGAGACGGTGATATGGGGCGAACATGCTCTACGAGAACCTCGAGGGAAGGGATCGAACGACTTCCCGCGGTTGAGAGAAGCAAGTACTTGACTTGGTTGTGGGTAAGGGAGGCACCGACGAGTTATATATTGTGGTGTTCAGGTCAAGAGGGCGTAGTGTATAGCTAGGTAGTAGGTAGTAGGTACTTTCAGAACAACAGGCGGGGAGATGTACCGAGTACTACGTAGCTACAGCTCGAGCGTACCTGGTACACATCAAGCAGAGGCAGGATCCGAGCCGAGCATACCTAGTACCTGGGCAGGATCCGGCCCTTAGACCAGGTATTCAGCAAGTCTATGGAAAGACTAAGACGGCGTGGAGTACTATGTAACCACCCTGATGTATTATACGCTCTAGTATGTATACGTAGGATGTATACGCTCTAGTGAGTATATAGTAGGTATATATACACTCTGATTGTGTATACGCTCTAGTATGTATATAGTAGGTATATATACACTCTGATTGTGTATACGCTCTAGTATGTATACACTCTGATATATTATATACACTCCAATTGCCAGCTTCCGAGTACTGATTACCACTCTGCAGCCGGCTTCACAAGGCTTGAAAGGGACAGACATAGGGTAACATGCTCGTCATCCAACGTCGCTTGACCGGCTCACATGGCGCAGTTATGGACTACCTTACCTTGTAGCTCTTTTAGGAAGTTTGTTTCGACCTAAACCTCGGGCTCGCGGTCTAGTACTTCAAAGACGTCACTATAACCTTCGCATCGTGCAGCCCGTCGAAAGGCCAACCTCGGATGCATGATATGGGGTCAATGGTTACTTAGTATAAGGACTGTGACTCGCGTCCTCGAGCTTCATTTCATCAGCACTTGAATCACCTCTCAGATCGCGTACGTTGCCCGACATCCCTTGCTCTCAAAATGCCACCACACTCAGCAACAGTCAGAGGAACCCTGAGCAATCCCAAAACTCAAGAAGCGAAGCAAAAGCATGCAGAGGGAAAAGGGAATCCAACGCAACTGGGAGATCCAGGAAGTCTAAAGGTTGAAACATCGGACAGCAACCCAGTGCCTGGTCGAACAAACCAAGACGGCGCCCACGAGTCCATCGGATCAGGAAACCCACATCCATCAGATCCTTATGAGCGCAGTCCTGAAGATAGAGTCAATCCAGGTAAAAAGTCGTCGGATTCAGAGAAACCACTTTCTCAGAAAGTGCAGGGCACAATGTCCCATCCAGATGCGGCGTATCTGATGCAGGCGAAGAAGCCAGCCATGTTGGGCGACCATGTTAGTTTGAAGGCCGAATCTGCAAAGTCCAAGCCTACGGATCAAGACCGTGGGGCTGGCAAGTCGTCAGACGCGCAGCAGAAGCAGAAGACGGCGAATGAAAGAGGCAGCAAGAGCTCTAAGTTGTGAGCTTGCGCGGGAAGGAGACGAACTTGAATCTCGGATGGTGCAATTGAGAAGGAAACGGGGCCATGTAGATTATAGATTAGAAAAACCCAGTGTACACCTTCCCAGCCTTGCTGTTTTCTTTTCTCAACAACAAATGGCTCGTGACTGGTCAAACTACCGATACTACCTAGTAAGATGTGAATCGTATCGCGAGGTGGCCAAGATTATACAAATGTTGCTCATGGGTTGAATAAACTACCATGACCGCAACTACTCGCTATGGGAATTGAATTAATTGTTCGATCCGACGAAGCCCGAGGCGAAATCATAGCACAAGCAAAAGAACCGGGGAAGAACGAAAGAAACATCTGTACCGCATGCAAGCAAGTTCCAGCACCGTGGTGTTCGGGAGCACTGAACCCTGCCTGCATCACGCATTTTGACAAAAAATTTACGACGCGAGTGACGAGCAACATCACAATCCACCGGCCCATAGAAAGTTTTGCCGGCGGTACTATTGTTTCTGTGCTGTATAGAATTTTATACTCTTCAGAACAATAATCTACCGTCTCGTCCTCTCATTTCGCCTTCTTTCGTTCGGTAACAGCTCAAACCTACCACAATGTCTCCATCTCTACCAGTTGCTGGGTCTTCAGCGAAGGAATACAAGAAGGAATCTGGAGCTGCCCGAGTACTAGGAGCAGGTATGTGTCTGACATTGGTCCAATTGAACAGAGCTGACAATATTAGGTTCCGCCGGTCTTGCGGAACTCGCTGTTTTCCACCCAGTACGAACAATTGCCTCGAGCACTACCACAGACAATGCAAACTTATACCTCACTAGGTCGATACCACCGCGAAGCGGTTGATGAGCAACCATGGAAAGATTACATCGGCATCACAACTCAACAAAGTCATCTTTAGAGACGCATCTGAACTTGGTGTCGCCAGTCGATTCACATCCCTCTTCCCAGGTCTAGGATACGCAGCCGCATACAAGATTCTACAACGAGTATACAAATATGGAGGACAGCCTTTTGCAAGGGATTTCCTCGCCAAAAACTACGGCAATGAATTCGACGCTGCGTTTGGCAAGGGCAATGGCAAGGCCATTATGCACGCTACTGCTGGAAGTCTGATCGGAATCGGAGAGATCGTTCTCTTGCCCCTCGACGTTTTGAAGATCAAGCGGCAAACTAATCCCGAAGCTTTCAGAGGCCGCGGTGTTGTTCAGATCGTCAAGGACGAAGGATTTGGACTCTATAGAGGTTGGGGCTGGACAGCTGCACGAAATGCCCCTGGTTCATTCGCGGTATGTCCCTAGCAACCCAAAGCCAGATAACACAATTCTAACCTACATCCAGCTCTTCGGTGGTTCCGCAGTCGCCAAACAATACTGGTACAAGCTCGAAGATTACAACGCCGCAACCTGGGGACAGAACTTTGTTGCCTCCATCGCTGGTGCAACCGCATCTCTCCTCGTCTCCGCGCCCCTCGATGTCGTCAAGACCCGTATCCAAAACCGAAACTTTGAGAACCCAGAAAGCGGCTTCAAGATCGTTGCGCGCATGGCAAAGGAAGAGGGTGCAACATCATTTTTCAAGGGATTGGTGCCTAAGCTTCTCATGACAGGTCCTAAGCTTGTCTTTTCTTTCTGGCTAGCACAGACATTGATTCCGGCGTTCAACAAGGTCCTGTAGACGTATGTTCTTCGTTTGATGTGAAAATACAGTTACGGTTCGGCGTTTGGGGCTGCCATGGGGGTTCAAAAAGGCTTGAGCGATTGTAATAACTCTGTTTGCGAATCCGGCTGCTATCTTATGAATGTACGTAGCAGATTTGGGTGGAATCTTGTACGCTACCAGTCTACACTCACCAATAGAGGCCGTCAGGCACTCTTCACGTCGGAGACATGTACACGTGATTGTTGAAGTGATTCAGCTGTGACTAGACAAAGGCTCCAGCGATAGATTTACTAGTCAGCAGATTTTGTTAGACTTGCGATAAGGCTCCCTGCTGCCGGCATCTCCTTGTGTTGTCAAACTGCATCCCCCGTGCTTCCTTTCTCATTCATGTAACCCTGCCAAAGGCCCAAGGCCTACCTCATAAGTTAACCTCGCCCATTAACCCAACAACAACCACTCTCCACCACTGATACGGAAATCCACCACATCTTCCTCGTACAATAATCATACACTTACGCTGCTGGTTATCTAGTTCATCGCCACAATGAATCCCGAGTAGTACGTATACCGTTCGGTCACCGCGCCCACTGAGGAGGCGGAATCGGCTTTCTCACGCCCATGCCGCCAAAGATTATGCTAACAACTCTCTTACAGAGTCTCCTCCGCTGCGCACCTCGCTCTACCTGCTCGCCTGCATTTCGGACACTAGATCCTTGTATTGCTTTCTATAGACGGATGTTAACCAAGCACTCGCAGATACGACTACTTGTTCAAGCTCCTGCTCATTGGAGACTCCGGTGTAGGAAAGTCTTGCTTGCTCCTTCGATTCGCTGATGACACATACACGGAGAGCTATATCTCCACGATCGGTGTCGACTTCGTACGGCTGCAGTTATCCTCTCCCTGAAGTCGCAGCGCTGACCGAAACACAGAAAATCCGAACCATCGAACTTGACGGAAAGACTGTCAAGCTACAAATCGTATGTCTGCCCAACATCGTAAGCCTATCGGATACTGACCTGGCTTGTAGTGGGACACAGCTGGACAAGAGCGCTTCCGAACGATTACCTCGTCCTACTACCGTGGCGCCCACGGTATCTGCGTCGTCTACGATGTTACCGACATGGACTCGTTCAACAACGTGAAGCAATGGCTACAAGAAATCGACCGCTATGCGACAGAGGGTGTGAACAAGCTCTTGGTCGGCAACAAGAGCGATATGTCGGATAAGAAAGTGGTCGAATACACGGTCGCGAAGGTATTCACATGCAAACCTGATACCTTCCACCTATAAGTTACTAATAAGTTGTGCAGGAATTTGCCGACAGCCTCGGAATTCCTTTCCTCGAAACTTCAGCTAAAAACGCATCCAACGTCGAACAAGCCTTCCTCACAATGGCTCGCCAGATTAAGGAGCGCATGGGAGCCACTGCCAGCCAGAACAAGGAGAAGATCAATATTGGACAAGGGCAGAGCGTGCAATCAGGATCCGGAGGTGGATGCTGCTGAACGAGGTTCCAAGAAACGTTGGTTGAGAGTACGATAGACGGGAGTCCGGCTTCACGAACGGACACAGCACTGTCAATTCAAGGAGCGGTGCTTTTATCGGTCATGTATTCGGATCATTTGGCGGATTATGCATGCTAGACGGTCGGCTTTTGCCTCTTTGATCAACCACCCTTTGCAGTTGGATGATGTCTCTTTGCTTTGAGCGGGATATGGACAGCTTAAACCACAGCCTACTCTCACAGACTACACAGTATATGGGACTGATTCTGCTGGTTTGCACAATAAGGGTTTTGACTGGGGTTTCTAGTAACCTATGGATTTCCTTGCTCACCTTTCTGGAACAGGCGTTTTTTAGGGTGCGTATGAGAATGGATTTTCCCCCATATGAATAATATCTATAGTCGACGTATGTGTTGTAGTTCAATCTTTGGCTGTGCGATCTGTTTTCGAGGATGATGCCCGTCGGCGAGTTTCTATCTGAAGCCAGGGCTTTCGTAGGTCATCTGGTTCCTGCATACGCATGTTTCGAAGATGATGTGGTGCCTCTGTGGTCATTTTGAGATAATTGGTGGAGAGGATAGGTCACGCAGGTGAATTCACGGCTATCACAAGCAAGCCTCATAGGACGTCGAATGAGCACTTCCATGTCTGAACAGAAGCCTGAGAAGTGTCTACGCGCCTGATGTAGGAGACCGTTTCCTCGCTGCCCTCGGTTCCTCCGCAACGAAGCCCACATCTCGTCCCGTCGTAATTCGTACACAGAGAAAGACTGGCAAAGGGCCGTTCTTGGCAAGTTGAACAGTCATCGGCATACCCTATCGTTGTCTGGACGTTTCAGACTTGCTGGTCTGTTAACTCCGAGCGGGATCAACACCATCGGGATCAACACCATCGGGGTCAACACCATCGGGATCAACACCATCGGAACCCGAGGCCTGTAACAGTCAGCATCGACCTCAAACTAACAAACCTCAGAGACCAGGCCGCGACCTCAGAGACCAGGCCGCGCTCTCTCTATACTCAACGCAATACTTAACTTGTTGTTACTCTCTGTCCCTCTTCATCTGCGTTGTCAATTGGCTCTCTAGTACCTGCTCTTGGATTCCTGACGTCTTGCTACCGACATCTTGCGCCCACTCATTTACACTGCCATCACGCCCATTGCCCCAACCACTCCAGCTTGGAGAAGTACGCACCAAGATCACGACAATGGCTCGACCAAAGAAGCGTGTGAAGCGCGAACATGTTTTCGTGGAACCTACACCACCATGTCAATTCCTCGAGCTCCCAATCGAGGTCCGACTCCTCATTTACGATTACGCTATTGCAGAAACGAACCACATTACAATTTCAGTCGCCGAAGTGGAGAAGAACATCTTCGATGACTCGACTCCAAAAGAGACGGTCGAGGGCATACCGGGACAATTCATTCCTTTGGTCAAGCATGGATTCGATCCCAAGATGATGGAGATTGGGAAAGTGGACATGATTCCTTTACCAGACATACTAGGGACAAGGACATTGATCTCTAGTATGGACTCAGGATATGGAAGTTTTGATGCCTTCAACTCTACAGGAGGAGGGAAACTTGGTAGCCCAAACCATCCCGAGCTTCCATTATTGACAGCAATGTCCCTCTTTCTCACCAACCGCCAAATCCACCAAGAAATGACGGCACACGTTAAACATCCTACCTCCGAACGCTCAACCCTCCACGTCAACTACCCCTACGGTATCATCGTACTGGAAACATTATACCCCTCCCTCCTCCGCTACGCAGAGAAGATCTGTATCTCAGGTTGGTACGAGAGAACAGGCGATGATGAGGAATCAAGCAACGGATTCGGTCCCTGCTTAACACAAGGCGTAAATCGACCCTCCATCCCCCTCACGCACATACCCTCCTCCGTCTACGAACTAGCCAATTCATCCCTCGCCCGCCTCATCCGAACAACCCTCCCTAAAACCCTCCATCCAACCCTCAAATCCCTTTCCTTCCGTATCTTCTACCCCCGAGAATCCGAATACAGCGTCATCTGGTCTTGTAACCAATCTCCAATCCCCGTCGCCCTGAAGAATATGTGTGGCGGGAAAGTGGGCATGAAAGTTCTCCGGGGAGGCTTGGGGAATGGGGTTGTTATGGATGTGGAGCCGATGGTTGAGAAGAGGTGTTTAACTACTGTGTGGAGACGCTTCCAGGGGGGACGGACGGGGGAGGCCGAGGCTTGGAGGAGTTTTGGGGACGAGAGGACTTGGAGGAGGGATTGTCCGCCTGTTGAAGGGGGGACGTGGACGACTTGTTGACAAGAGGTGGATGTAGGGAAGGTGGAGAGGGGCGGGAGTGCTCTGATGGCTTGGTTTTTGGAGAAGCTTGATGAGTAAGATGGATGTGTGCATGATTATCGGAATAGAGTGATGAGCAGCAGGATATAGGCATCATTTTCGATTATAGATACTGGCTGGTTCCGTCCATATAATTAGACAATATAATCATTCAAACTCCATCACATCTCTCACTCATCAAGTTTGATTGTTCTCCTTACAGCTTCATACCCTCCCCTCTTCCTTTACCCTCTGACCTTCAACACCACCACCACCACCACCACCACCACCACACCTTCAAACCCTCGTCCCACCCGTCGTAACCCCCAAACAGGAACACAAATTCTTCGCGGCGTCCTGTACTTTTGGTATTTCCTCTGGTTTGCAATTTTTGGATACGCAGAGGATGGCTGTATTCTGTCAAAGATGTCAGCACTGATATCCTAGAGGAAAAGGACAGGAAAGGGTTGAAGAGGCTAGGAAAGAGCGGTATTGTGGGGTGACTGTGAGGTAAGCGATGAATGGTAGGGGGTCAAGGATCGAAGGGGTTAGAAGTGGAGATTTGGGGATGGGATGAAGTAGCGCTGTGTAGACCTTTCAGTTCGTAGCTCGACTTTTTTTTTTCCCCTCGTTGTTTATGATACCTATGGTTCAAGATTGAGGGAAGAAGGTTTGTGGGGACTTTTTTCTGATAAATGTGTTGAGATGGCGAGATAGTGAAGAAGCCGGTGACTGATTGATGGATCTCGAGAGAATATGAGCTTGTCCCCTTGACCTGCGATTGAAGGGGAGGGGACACAATTGTCTCGAAGATAGCGATAAAAGGGCCGGCGTTCATTTCGTGGGTTGTCGATATGATACAGTGAAAAGGCAACATGATGCGTAAAGTAACTGAAGAAGTAGGTTACCTCAATTTTCGTCGTCGCAGCACAGTAACACGAGAAATCCAAATGGGCGCAATTGATAGGCGGTACATCGGCGGCCTTTTCAATGCAAACTTTCTAATTTCATGTTAGACAGGTGTCGAGAGGGAGACTCAAAGGAAATGCCTTAAATCTGGGTATAGAAATCCCGGGAGGGGAAGGCTGGGATCGGGGGAGAGGGAAGGAGACTTACACCGCATTCTGGAATCGCATCCGCAGCTTGGGCACAATTCTGTGTTGGAGGCGGCGCTTGAGCAGATATCGCTGTGGTTAGTGCCGCGATGAGGATGAAGAGTCGCATTTCTAAAGGGTGTATGTCTTTTTCTTTTCAAAAAATGGAAACCGAGGGAGATGGATGCGTGGTCATGAATGTGGACAGGATAATGTTGTTATGTAGCCAACTCGAGTGAATTTGGCACAAGAGGGTTGGGTGTTGAGGAGACTTCTTTATTATCTCGTTCCATAGTATATGCATAACGGCACAATTACTATAAAAAATGGTGCGCGACATAAGCCCGTGTAGGATGTGATCACCGCAATTCGTGAGGAGATGGAAATTCTTTTCTTAGGGGGTGAATATTGTTGCTGTTATTCTCTCACGGCGATCTACGAGGCCATGCTTCGATGATTGATGGCAGTAATTGAACTTCAACAAGAGCGAGTCCGGCTAGTAGAGTATTTTCCACCTTACCTAACGACCTTGCCAGACTCTAGCGTGCAATGCGAGCTTGTGAGGAGAAGCGACGAAAGTCAAGATGGTTCGTGTGGTGGATCACCATTGTGAATCTGTGTCTGAGTCGTGTAGATGGTCGTGGTTGGGTTGGTCTCCAGGCAATGTCATCTGAACAGATTGATCGTACTGGTTAATCTCTAGGCAATGTCATCTGAATAGATTGATCGTACTGGTTGGTCTCCAGGCAATGTCATCTGAACAGATTGATCGTACTGGTTGGTCTCCAGGCAATGTCATCTGAATAGATTGATCGTACTGAAGATGAATCCAGTAATATCGAGGCTGTCTAGAAAAACAGTCAGCCGAGCAGGCCGGATGATGCTCTCAGTTTCTATGCTGGCAGAAATCATGCGCACATTGCGAAGGTTGAGGAAACAGTGGTATGGAACATGTTTCATGGTTGGGTCTGTTTGATGCTGATTTGGATGTTGTTGAAGGATTTGGGGACTTTCACTCATGATTGAGTTGGAGTACAGAGTAGGTGAGATTAGTGCCTGAAGATCCTTGGTGGTTCGTGCGCTCGAAATCTCAGGCTCAGGCTCAGGGTCGTCGTCGTCGCTCGTGGGTAAGCTGAATGTGTGCAACTGAGTCTGTATTGTAAGATACCATACTCTTTTTGACCAGGGCTGGCACCTGCAAGGCTACCACCTTCGAGCTTTGGGCCCTGGCGAGAAAGGAAGAATCGAATGTATTGAAAGGAAGGGTAATTCGAACGAGTTGCCAATATCTTGTCAGTTGTGTCCAAGTACCTTTTTGCCTTGTCCCATATCTATACATGTAGTTCTGGACATGTGCATCGTAACATCCAGAAAATGACCACACGAACTCCAAATGACCATCCAATATGCAACGTACAAGTAAGAAGGAAATTTACGTAACAGCCACATGTTGTCCTCTGACATCATTACTCGACCAAGTGTCCTGCGCCTTTGTTCCAGGAGGTAACCACCCATTGCTCGTACCTCCAGGACCAGCAGCATCATGTCTCTTGTCTACACCTCCATCGAAAGCCGGACTGTGCGACATGGCAGGACTATGCTCAAACACCGGGCTTTCGAAGGGCTTCTCGTGCAATGGTAGAAGTGGTGTTGCATGCATCTGCACCAATCTTGCCTTTCTCTCTGCCTTGCTTGCGTCGCTTGTGCGGTCATAAAGATATAATCCGAGAAATGTAAGAGCGATGCCTATGCCTTGCACGCCCGTCACTTGATTTCCAAACCAGACGATTGCGAAGAGGATGACAAAAACTCGTTTTATGAGAGAGGCGACGGAGTAGGTCACTGGAGAAACCATTGACAGGAGTGTGAATGCGACAAGGGATTGGGCGAAGTGGAAGGTGCCGTTGAAAACATATTCAAGGGCTAGCCGGCCATGATCAAAGGTACCTGGCTTCCTGGCGAGGTCAATCGAAGCGTCGTGGAGGAAGTCACCAATGATTGTGAATCCTTCCGACCACAGCCAGATGGGAGCTGTTACGCAAAGGGCGAGCGCGCTGGAGTAACATAGAAGATTGAGCTTGTCAGGTTTGTTGGCTTTCATCTGACCACCGTCATGCTCGGCTGCAGCTGCATCGTTGAACATCTGCTTGCTGACAATGTTTTGGGTTACGAAAAGCATGGCGCTACAGAGCGCAGAAAACAGGCCGAGGAAATTTGTACTAAATTGTGTAGAGCAGGCGAGAATGACGCCCGCGGTCAATGGGATAAGTGAGAGGTAGGTAGCGTATGAATGGCGAGTTTTGAGGAAGACACGGTAGGCGAACACGGTAAAGAGAGGTGACAGACCCTTGATGGTGTGAACGAGGGATACAGGTATGCGGGACATGGCGTCTGAGGTGAGAATATGTCCACCGATCATGAAGCCGGTCAATGGAAGAGTGGTCTGTATAAGCTCTTTACTCGGCGGTCGTATGCCATTTCTTAGAGCTGGGATGTGATTTTTTAAGCCTGGATATACCCTCGACAACCAGCTGAGGAAGAGACACCACGACGTGACAAAGGCGAATTGTATGATGGTGAGGGTGACAGGCTTCGGAAAGGTTTTGAGAATCTGGCCTGCCGAAGTGTTTGCCAACATAGAAGTGCCATACCAGACGCTACAGAGTATCTGCAAACATGTCAGCTTATGATTCCCAATATGCACAATTCCAGTCACTCACCACCAACTTTGGCGATACTGGCGCCTTGAGTGCATCAGCTATCTCGTGTGCATTTTGCGTGACACTCCCACTCCTCGTCCGTATTGTTCTGATGGCCTCCCCTAAGCTCTTTTGTCTCCCGTGTCGTGAGGGCCCTGCCTGGGAATGTAATGGTGCCCCATTGAGAGTGAGACGCTGTGCCCTGCTACTCCGCCGCGGTTGCCACCTGTCTCCGTCCACAGATTTCCTAACTTCGCGGGCTGGGGAGTCGTTACGGTATGCCGATTCTTCATAGAGGGAGTGTGCTGCATCCGGTGCAAATGCCGGAAATTTCTCTGGTGCGTTTTCCATGTTCGTGTACATAGTAGGCCGGGGCTTGGAAGATCAGTGTTCTAGCTTCTTCTCGTGCTGATCCATTGGCGACGTGGAAGGGAGGGTAATCTGGCAGAAAGGAGGTGGACGAATTGGGTGGTTGCACGGGCTATAGCTGCGTCGGTGCGACTTTCGTGTAGGAGGTAGTATTACAGAGGTTATATGGCGCAAGTCGCAGACTGATGGGCCCAAAGAAATGGAGTCAGTCGCAGAGTCAGGGCGGGCTAATGGGGATTGGGGAGTGATTCTTCAGAGTCGGCTTGCTAGGAGGTCCCTCTCCTCTAGTAGGAGGGGTGCAGGTTCTGGTAGGCAGGGAGGGAGCCAAACCTTGGCAGGTAGACAGGGGACACCACGCAGACGCAGCCCTTATTTGGGGGTTACCACGAGGCGGATGGACAACGGTCCACACTAGGCATTGATAGATTGCTCCACCAGGTACTAGGTACTATCCTACACAGCTACCACTATCGTATACAGCTACCACTATCCTACACAGCTACCACTATCCTATACAGCTACCACTATCCTACACAGCTACCACTATCCTACACAGCTACCACTATCCTACACAGCTACCACTATCCTACACAGCTACCACTATCCTATACAGCTACCACTATCCTACACAGCTACCACTATCCTACACAGCTACCACTATCCTACACAGCTACCACTATCCTACACAGCTACCACTATCCTACACAGCTACCACTATCCTACACAGCTACCACTATCCTACACAGCTACCACTATCCTACACAGCTACCACTATCCTACACAGCTACCACTATCCTACACAGCTACCACTATCCTACACAGCCACCACTACAACTACATCTGCACTACATTTCACCCTTGAGCAACCTCACCAAGGTACATGTAGGATATGCTCTTCTCCGGGACAATTGCCCTTGGCCTACTCGTCATCTTTGCAAGCCATTCCCCTCGGTCATCTCAGCAGTACACCATCAACATGCCGGCTCCGATAGTCTCATTCTCCAATACATGGTCCGTACTCGGTCCTTTCCAAATAGGCACCAGAGGTCTTCCATCCCAAGTTTGATCCTGATCATGTCCCAGGCTGATTCCCGGACAGAAGCTGCATGGGGAGCAGATCCTCTCGAATACTACCGAGGATTCCCAAGTCTTCAGCCAAAGGATACAACCGTCTTCAAAAGCTCCCTAACCACCAATGGAACTGTCACGTGGACTGCGCTGAGATCAAAGTCTCGAGAAAGCGGCCCGTCAGGGGCCAAAGTTTCTCTCACTGTTGGATTTCCCAACGTTGATTGGAATTTCTTGCAGTCAGTGTATGGATGGGCTGCATTGCAATGGCAAGCCTGGGCCCGAGGAGAAATTTTCGTGACTGGAGATACAATCCAAACTGTGACGCTGTACACGGACGGTATTCTCGAATACGCTGTTGATGGTGTCAGAACCTTTGGAGGCGATTTCTATTCGTTTCGAAAAGCGCCATTGGTCTTGCATCTAGATCCTGGGAGGCATGTTATCGATCTCCGCCTTGTTCGAGATGTTCGAGCCTTTGGAGGAGTTAGCACACCTACCATCGATGCCAAAATAGAAGCCAGAATCGTGCCATCTGATCCTACAATATCAGGCGAGAAGACTTGGGTCATGCCGAATGACCTGGAAGTCGAAGGTAATCAGGCCATGGTATCAGATGTTGTTGATGGTCGGTTGGCTAGTCCGTATGGTACTGTCACTGTTCGAAATACTGGTACCGACTGGGTCGAAGTATTTGCGATCGCAGATACTGAAGCAAGTGTAAGTGAAAACCATGGCACAAGTAACAGTGCCAGAGGGCAAAGTGTCTCCACCTTCAATACTAGCCTTGGTCTTGAAACCGAAACGGGGTCGGGCCTTAGAATCTCCTTTTGGAGAAGTCAGAAATGAAGCTATTGATCTCGCCATAGTGACCCAGAACGATAGGTCTACATTTCGGGCGAGATATTACCAATTCACCTTCTCTTTATGACAGCTTCCAGAACTGTACCACGCTGACAGACTACAGAACTTCACCATCAGTCTGCCATCAGCTGGCGGATTCGCAAAGAGAATCGCCCCAGGACAAACAAGACCTCTCGTTTTTCATTTGGGCATCAAGGGCAACGACACCACCGGAATCATACCGGAGAAGCAGGTAGCTCTCCTATACTGGACTTCTGCCCAAAACAAAGAGCGACGACTTTTGTTCACCATCAAACTTCAGACCCGTTCCATTCACGAGCCACACAAGGTTACCCACCTCCACCCAGGCGACATTGTCTCATATGCTATGCTCAGGGCACCGGCTAAAAACGCTATTTGTGGAGCAAAAGATGGCAAAACTTCCGCTCCAATATTGCTCCAATTCCACGGCGCCGGCGTGGATGCTGATAATAACATGGTGGCGCATGCTTTGGATCCTGTCTCTGATCTCTGCGCCTGGGTTCTGTTTCCCACCGGCGTGACTTCATGGTCTGCAGACGACTGGCACAACTGGGGATTCGCTGACGTCCAAGCTGCCATCAACGCCGTACCAGATTGGATTGTAGCAACAGGCTGGAAAGGTATTGGTGTGCATACTGAAAAGTGGTTAGTGAGTGGTCACTCGAATGGAGGGCAGGGTACCTGGTATACTTTACTTCACCATCCGCACAAAGTCTTTGCTGCAGCACCAGTATCTGGTTATCTCTCAATACACACCTATGTCCCATATCAGTTCTGGAAGCCAGCAGACCCAAGACGGCGCGCAGTCATCGAAGCTTCTGCGAACAGCTATCGTCACGAACTATTAGCCAGTAATGCCAAGGGCATCTCAATCTACCAGCAGCATGGCAGTGCCGATGACAATGTTCCGGCTTATCACTCGCGCCAAATGAGCCAACTCATTTCAGAGACAAGATGGTCATCCAACTACTCGGAGCTCAGTGGGAAGGGTCACTGGTTTGAAAATGTTATGACCACCGATGGACTCCAAAATTTCTACCGCAACCAACTGAGCTCCTCCATACCAGCCGAGAAAGATCTCTCAGATTTCGAATTGGTCGTTGCAAACCCTGGTGACACAGGTAGTAAGAACGGGATCGAAGTCTTGTATCTTGTCGACCCTGGACAAGTTGGCAAGGTACAGGCCACCTTTGATGCCTCTCGCAGTGATGTCCTATTAAGAACATCGAACATCTTGGCTCTAGAAATCCAGAAACTCAACTTCACGAGCTTGAGAATAGATGGACAAGAGATGGGGAAATCAGAAGCTGGAAAGACTGGACATGCAGTACAATTTTACAAAAGCAAAAATGGAGGCTGGACAAACGAAGTAAACAATGAAATCCAGCGAACCTTGAGAACAGACATACTGATAGAAAGCAGTCCCCAGAGTATACCTTGCGCGCTCGCCATCAGCTTGGAGGCGCAGATGCCATTCTTCGCTCCAAAGGGCATATTCGAATTGTGTACCATGGACTTGAAACATTTCCCATCGCGCTGCAAATTTCTAGAAACCTTTACCAGTATTTTTCTGCCGATTCGGAACTCGTTGACGGACAGGGAAAACAGTCCAAGGAAGACTTCCTGGGCAACACCATCACCATCGCAACTGGATCAAAACTGCCTCCTTATCAGCTCGGAGACTTTCCGCTTCAAATCACCAATGACTCGCAAGTCCTTGTTCGTGCTCCGGGTCACGTCTCAATGTCAAAACGCTCGAACCATAATGACGTAGGGGCGGTGTTCTTGCGTCCATCGCGGAGTGAGGCTCTGGAGCAGGTCATTTGGGGTTCGACCCTGGAAGATTTGGCCTGGGCAGCACGTCTGACACCATTCATGACCGGCGTAGGACAGCCAGACTTCGTGATATTGAGCCGTGAAAGTAGATGGAAAGGTGTTGAAGGTACATCGCTCGGGTTCTTTGATGCTGGGTGGGAAATTTCGCGGTCGTCGGTTCTAGAATGAACGTGGGAACAGACCTCACTTTGGAATCGTATTGAGCAAAACACAACAAAGTGAATCTTGCTCATCAGACCACATGGGCCCATTTCGATATCGGAGTCTTTCCGCACTGTGCTGTTAAAAGGTCGCCGCTTTGTCTTGTTTTTATCTTTTCACCTCAACACATACAAAATTCATTGACGTCTGGTCGGCTCACACAGCGCACAATTTATACACTCTGCATACCCCTCGACGACTCACCTCTCGCGAAGATGTTTAGAACCGATTGGGCGGAGCAGAAGGATTGCGGATTGGAACCGGAGATGGTTAGTACTCCTCACATCATCTTTCTAGGTCCAGGATTCGGCAGCGGCAGTCAGATTGAGAAGAGCATTACGAACGGAACCGATTTGACCGAAACTCAGGAGCTGGCCCCAGTGTCAGGCCCAAAGGCAGGAGAGGAGGCAATTGGTTTGATGGGTTCTTTTGGGTTGGATGGCAGCGCAGATCGATACACAGAGGGCACCAAAGGTATGCTTATTCTCCTTTGAACTGAAGAACTTACATCACTTTCACGGTTTCTCAATTCTGGATCGATGTTGCAGACTTTCTGGCAACTTGCTTCTTAATCTCGCCACACATTCAAGGGTATCGATCGTGAATCGAGGATGCTTTACGGTTTCAGCATATCTTTGTCAGACCCACACTAACTTGGTCCGCAGATGAATCATTCGTTCCCAACGGTCGCGGCCGGTTGGAGACTTTTGCAGAGGCTCGCGAGCTGTTCAAGAACGACCCTGAAAAGTACATGGGGATGAACCCAGATGATGCCCGTTATGAATTAGGCATCGAGTTGACTCAACTGATGCTGCTTGTCCGTGCAGAGGCGGATGTTTTCCCCAACCCACGCTACAAGCTAGCCGAAGAGGAGACAAAGCAGGTTCGTCCATCGTTCAAAGATGACCCCGAAAAGTATATGGGAATGGACCCAGAGGCTGCAGCGCGTGAACTGGGCATCGAGGTCGCTCAGTTGATGGAACTTGTTGACGCAGAGCCAGATGTCTTTCCGAACCCACGCTGCAAGATGTTGCTGGCGAAAGACAAGAAGATGGCACAACGACCAAATCCGTTGCTTGAACACCTCACACGGACAAGAGCAAACAAATTGGCGGTCATTCCCAGGCCGCCGCCGCCGCCTTTCAGCCTTCATCAACCAGCAGGAGTTGAATCGAGAAAGGCTGTTGGATGTTCAGGAAGTACTTCCCTGCCTGGCTTCAAGCAGGGAGAGCATACTGGACCCTCGAAGGTGAGTGACCCGGCCACCACTTCCCATTTCTTTTGACGGCCCCTGCGAGACTTGAACTGTGTTGATCACAGAGGCGAGAGGATTGCAATCATAGAGGCGAGGGATTGCAATCACAGAGGCGAGGGATTGCAATCACAGAGGCGAGAGGATTACATCATCTTCAGCGATTTGGGCCACACAGCCGAAATAGTCCATCTGGTGATGTTCCTTCGCGCCCCAGCTTCACCTTCCTTCCCTCAACACCTGCATCAACACCACTGCACCCGCGCCCAACGCGACTTCCCCACTCCTTTCATCCTTCATCCTGCATCCTTCTTCCCTCTGCCATCTCCCATCTCCCATCTCCCATCTCCCATCTCCCATCTCCCATCCACCATCTACCACTCTTTTGCATGTTTCTTCTGGCACCAGCCCATCACCAATTCACAAACAACACGCTTTGATTCCGCAATCTGTCGTTCTTGAATCTGACGTTTCTTGCATATTTACTCTAACGTCGTGGCAGCCCCAACACTCTCATCGAAACAAGGATTCCCGAAAGGTCATGGAAATGCCCGCCACTGGCTCTCCCAATCCTCGCAAACCAAATCTTCAGTCGTACGTGACGGACGCCAGCGACGAAGAGTCTCCCATTATCATGGTAAGCCGACTTCACTCCCTCGCCACTCACTCTCCTCAATGGTGCCGTGTGCCTTGAACGTAGACTGATGAAATATAGGGTATGAAGCGCGACAGCTCTGGGTCTGGTATGAAGCGTGGCAGCTCTGGGTCCGGCAAGGAGGCCGGTCTAGCCAAGGTCCCAACTCACTCACACGCCAGCCAGCTTTCATTCAAAGTATGTCGACTTTCCATTCTCTCCACTATCTACACCCACTAACATGCTGACTCCAGCAGAAGCAGAAGACTGCTATGAGCGGCGACCAAAAGGGCGACCATGGTGGCAATACTGCGATGCTTCAAATGTTGCAGGATCTTCGCACCCCCAGCAGTGGCTCTGGAAACATGAAATACACCGACCCCGACTCCAATCCTGTATCGAACACCGCCGCCTACCGTCTTTCGCCAGATGACAACGCACGCGCTCCGTCTCGTGGCCCCTACGACGAGCTCGCACAGCTTCAGTATGAGCTTGCTCATTACAAGCAGGCAATCGCTCAGAAGGACCAAGCCTTGTCTCGCAAGGAAGAAGAGTTATCCCAGATGCGCGTCACAAGCCTCACTCTCAATCACCTCATCCCAGATGTACCCTCGCCAAACATCAAGACCGAAAGCGCTTCTTATGGCTACAACAACGTCGCTTACGGTGCCAATGCCCCCAGTGCTTACCCAACTCATTCTCGCGATCTTGCTCGACCACAATCAGCCCGCCATCAGCCCGTCAATGGTCTCTGGACTAACCATGAAGATGCTCGCTCCACCTCTGATCGTAGCGATGGCATTCCGTCTGCTTTTGCTAAGACCCAAACAATTTGGGAGAGCAACACTGCCGCTGGCTCAGGAGCCATGAACATAACCGCCATGAACGCAAGCATGCCCTCACTTAATGCTTGGAACTCACCAGTTACCAGCGCTGTCTCAGCTCATTATGCCCAGCCTCAGCCAGCTGGGCCTGCCTCTCTGCCAGCCTTTTTCGATGCCCACAGCACCCAAGCCCAAGGTGCCTCTCACCCTGGCGCTATTGGTGACTCTCGACTCCCTCGCAGCGCAGCTCCACCTTTGCTACCATCTGCCATCCCGCCTCAGGGTTACAATACGCCATATGGAGCACATCACAATCAGCATGATCAAGGCAGCCAGTACGGTCAGCAGCACGGACACTACGGTGCCATAGGTTCGCGCATCTCACCGCCTGTTGGAAATGGTCATATAGGACACCGCAACTATGCAAATGGCTTCCATACGCCTGTGTCTCGCTTGTCGCCAACTGCAAGTGAATTCAACTTTGAGACCTCTTCCGGCCCATGGAACTCAATGCAGCCTCAGCAAGTCTTCATCTCTCCAACTGAACCAATCAATTATCGCAAACTTCTTGAGCGTCACATGAACACCGATTGGAACTACGTTGTTGACAAGATCATCTACAACAATGACCAGCAAGCCTCCATCTTTCTTCAGCAGAAGCTCAAGCTTGGCACACAGGAGCAAAAGGATGCCATCATTACTGCCATCACTAAACAGTCATTGGCTCTGATGCTCAACCGTTTCGGAAACTTCCTCATTCAGCGCTGCTTTGAGCACGGCTCTGAGGGACAGGTTGTTGCAATTGCTGACCATATGGAAAACAATGTTGTTATGCTCAGCATGGATGCCTTCGGCTGTCATGTTGTTCAGAAAGCCTTTGACTGTGTCTCAGAGAAGAACAAGTTCAATATGGTTCATGAGCTTCTCGATCGCATCCAGGACACCGTCATCCATCGCTATGCCTGCCACGTCTGGCAGAAGCTCTTTGAGCTCCGCTGGACTGGACCGCCTCCAATGATCATGGACTCGGTCAACCGTGCTCTTAAAGGTCGTTGGCATGAGGTTGCACTTGGCGAGACAGGCAGTCTCGTCGTCCAGAACATCTTCGAGAACTGTACCGAAGCTGACAAGGTATGCTGTTCTCCTCTAGCCTCGCGTTCTGACTGACCCCATATAGCGTCCTTGCGTTGACGAGGTCATCTCTCGCATTGACGAGATCGCCAAGGGCCAGTTCGGCAATTGGTGCATTCAACACATCTGTGAGCATGGCAATCCGTACGACTCCATGGCCGCCATCAATGCCATCCTGGCCAAGGCCTCTGAGTACAGCATGGATCAGTATGCCTCTAAAGTAATCGAGAAGCTCCTCAAGATTGGTGGTGACGAATTCCTCGAGCGCTATCTGAAGGCTGTCACTTCGCGCTCCTCGGCTACCAATCCTCGAATGCCACTGATTGACAGTAAGCCGCCCCAGCGTTTGCTGACCTTGACCTTTGCTAACACTAACAAGTCTGCTCCGATCAGTTTGGCAACTATCTTATCCAGTGGATTCTCGTCAACGCCAATCCCCATCTCAGAGAAATCGTCGCCGTTGAGGTTCGGTAAGAACAACACATTTTTTTCTCGTCACGTCTAGGTTGTTCGCTAACGCCTTAAAAGACGTCATATGGTCTCGCTTCGCGGTTCGAAGTACGGTTCCCGAGTCGCCATGCTCTGCACCAATCCTCAATTCACCATTCGCCCAGGTCCGCCATCCATGCCGGCTCGCAGCAACTACTACGGTCCTGGCCCTGCTTACCCCCAGACTCAAGGATATGACCGTCCTGCGGTTGGCTCCTACAACGGTTACACCAATGGCTACAACAATACTGGAGCTTACCGCGCCAACAGCCATTCCAATTACAGTGGCTCCACCTATCCCGCTTCCACCTTCCACTAATTTTCTGTCATCCGCACACCTCTTCGACTGATCAAACCGTTTGTTTCCCAGCTTCATTATCAACTTGCGCCTGTATGGACTGTATGGACACGTTTTACCCTATAATCCCCCATTGCGACTTGATCATCTGCACGTTCGGCTCTTGTTTAATCTTCTTTCCGCACTTGCAACATCCCGAAATCTGCGCGCTCAAGTATCGACACATCTTAACATTCGCCATCAATTACCTCGATTTGTCGCCGGGTTTCGCAATCTCAGAACTTTTCTCCTGTCTACCGCTCGACCTGGTGGGTTGGGCTCTTTGGATTCATGCTGGCGGCGTCTTAGGACTATGGCAACATGATATCACAACTTGAAAAGACTTGACAAGACGTTTGCTAGCTTATCTATTGGAAGTAATATGTATATTAGCTACTGAGCACATCAGGGTACACGTCTTGTTTCTCACCGACTCATAAAACACAGCAAAAAACAAAGGAATGCGGAAGTTGATATGGATGGCATGGAATCAATGGACAATGATGATGGAGGAGCACTCATTGCTTTGATATACGGAGGACGGATTCATCGGCTTGAATTAGATGTGGGAGGCAACGTTTCCATTTTTCTTTGGCAGATGGTCGTCGACCCGGACTTAGCTAGAGAGTCATTCGTATAGAAACATGGTTGATCCCACCGATGGGCTTCTCTTCCCCACAATGGGTCCGGTGGCTTTTTATGCAGGTGGCGTTGTGAGTAGTAGCCCAGAGCGGACCGATGCCCAGGATCTCTCAAGCATGTGACAAGCACTCTCGGACCTACGGTACCACCTCTAATTAGTCGCTTGGCCGGATTCATTTGCTCTAGACTTGTCCTTGACGAAAACACCAACACGAACAAGCCGAGGCTGCTTGGCGTGGATTCCGTCAGCTTCGACATTTCCGAACGTCTCGTGCACACCATAGCATGCCGTGTGTGCTGGATAGAGACCTTCGGCCTATCTCACTTCATCAGATCTTCTCGTCCCACCTCCGTTAGTTCTACCAACACCGATCAACAAGTTTGTTCTGGGTGCCTGCTTTCTAGAATTCATTCCGAAGCTTCTACGGATGCTGCCATAGTAGAGCCCCCGGACTGATCTGATCTGGGCCCTCTATCATAGGTACCACAGTAGTCAATTCCATCCACGCTTTGCGGTCCGCGCTTCAAGGAATAATAGGTACCACAGTAAGCTGATGAGCTCAAACCCTGCTCTCCGTAGATCACCCCCATGCCCACCCCCGGAGTCCATACCTCAAGCTCAGCCACAAGAGCCTCGGATGATGAACAACCAAGAGAGAGCAATAAAACTAATTTGCAATAACTTCTCAGTCCGTTGACACCGCCTTCTCGACACCATCCTTTGAACCTCCTTCCCACCGTCTCTCCACGTCGCCGTACACTTCTAGGCCAGACTATTCACAATGGTCAAGCTGCACTCTGTTGCTGTGGATCGGGCTAGGGAGCTTCAGCCTCCTCCAAAGGCCGGAGATCCATATGCTGTTCCTGTGCCAGGTTCGAAAGTCGAAGGAAGAACTCACGCCTATAGGCATTGGAGATTTCAAGATAAGCTGATGGAGACCTTGGACCCCAATGTACCACACAATTGAATCCTACCTAGGGACACGGCATAAACTGACCCGCACAGATCCGAACCGCCCACGACTTCTTCGAGGACAGCGGTATGTTGACTCGATTTGACAAGGCACGTTCTAGAAGCTGATTTACCACACAGCCAGCAAGATCCCCAACAATAAATGTCTTGGGCACCGTCCTTGGAATGCGGATACTCAGAAATTCCAGGACTATGTCTGGTTGACGTATGGAGAGGTTCAAGAGAGGAGGAAGAACTTTGGTTCTGGCTTGATCCAGTTGCACGAGAAATATGGTGTTACTGGTAGCGGATACGGCGTGGGATTGTGGTGCCAAAACCGACCCGAATGGCAGATTACGGGTATGAGGTTGCGCAGGCTGCATGGCGACCTATTGCTAACTGAAATCAGATTTGGCATGCATGTCCCAAAGTCTCTTCAGCGTTTCCCTCTACGATACCCTCGGACCCGATACCACCGAATACATCATCAACCACGCCGGTCTTTCCTGCGTGGCTACCTCCCTCATGCACATTCCCACACTTCTGAAGCTTAAGCCAAAGTGCCCGAGTCTCAAGTTCATTGTCTGCCTAGACACTCTTTACGAAGGCGACTTGCCTAAGATGAGCAAGGCTGAGCTCCTTGCCCAATTTGCTGAAGATTACGGCGTTGGGTTATACACAATTCATGACGTCGAGGCATTGGGACGCGCCAATCCGCGTCCTTACAACCCTCCAAATGGGGACAACATTGTCACAATCAATTATACTTCTGGCACCACTGGAGATCCAAAAGGAGTCGTCCTAAAACACCGAAATGCCGTTGCTGCAGCCAGCTCGGCCATAGTGCTTATGCGACAAGAAGAAGACGAAGTGGCATGTTCTTTCCTTCCGTTGGCTCACATCTACCAGCGGGTCAGTGAGCATATCGCGCTCTTGGGTGGCGCTGCGATTGGTTATTTCCATGGCAACGTTGGCGAGCTCGTGGAAGATTTGCATCTTCTTCGACCAACCGTTTTCACTGGCGTGCCTCGTCTATTCAACAAATTTGGAACCAAGATTACCGATGCGACTCTGGAGTCACCAAAACCCATCACTGCTGCTCTTTCACGCAAAGCAGTTGGCACCAAGTTGGAGAGGATGAAGGATACACGCCCAGGCTATGCAACGAATAAACATGCCTTCTGGGACCGCATTTGGTCTAAGAAGGTCGCCGCCAATGTCGGTCTCGAGAGATGCCACACCATGATTTCAGGATCTGCTCCTTTGGACCCAAAACTGCATCAATTCCTTCGGGCGGCCTTCGCAAACAGCTTTTCTCAGGGGTACGGCCTGACAGAAACCTATGCCATTACCTGCTGCCAGTTGGAAGGCGATTTTTCTGTCGGCAACTGTGGTGCGCCTGCTCCTGCTAACGAGATGTGCTTGAGAGACGTTCCAGACATGGAGTACCTCTCCACCGATAAACCACAACCTCGGGGTGAGCTGTTGGTTCGAGGCAACACCATTTTCACCGAGTACTGGCGCAATCCAGAAGGTACAAAAGCCGCCATGACTGAGGACGGATGGTTCTGTACTGGTGATATCGCTACCGTGGACAGCATGGGACGATTTGCAATCATCGACCGACGAAAGCAACTTTTCAAACTCGCCCAGGGTGAATACATCTCCCCCGAACGCATCGAAAACATCTACCTCGCCAACTGCGGCTGGCTGGCGTCAGGTTTCCTGCACGGCGACTCTGATAAGACTGCTCTTGTTGGCATTTTTGGTGTTGATCCCGAGGGCTTTTCGAACTTCGCCTCTAAGGTATTGAAGCGGAAGATTGATCCTACGGATATCAAGGGCATTCAGGATGTGTGCAATGATCCCAAGGTCAAGGCAGCGGCTTTGAGCGAGTTGACGGCTATTAGTAAAAAGAATAGGTTGCAACGGTTTGAGTATTGTCGTGCGTTGGTTCTGTTCTTGGAACCGTTTACCGAGGCCAATGGTTTGATTACGCCTACGTGAGTTGTTCCTCCCTTTTTTCTTGTTCTGATGCCGAATGAGTTGTTTGCTAACTCTCTGGGCAGGATGAAATTGAAGAGGACGCATGCCGCGAAATGGTATAGGCAGCATATCGATGAGCTTTATGTTGAGGTTGAGGCTGAGGATGCCAAGAAGCCTAAGGATAAGGCGAGGTTGTAGGTATCTTAGTTCGGCCTTGTATTGTCTGGTGAGTTGGTTTTGGATACGATGAGATGTTGGGTAGGTACATTGAAATGTCTGCATACTTGTAGAGCGGTGGGAATTTGACTCGGGTATCTTTCTTGTATGTATTCGATCTTTGTTGATAAGAGACCATGTTTGATAGCCTAAAGTCGATCCTGATTATTTCAAAGGTGAGTGATTGGTGTGAGGTCGGTGCTGGTGCTCAATTCTCTATTTGTCGCACATTCCTTGATCCTTCTCCAATGCAAACGAGCGAATCGTGGCATTGCTTAGCCTTGATTGCAAGCCATTGTTCATACCTTTATCCTCGATCTAAATGTATACATGTCCCGTCCTCGCACCTTTTCAACAGTCTGTCTGCTCACCAAATCCAACTCAACAAAGACTCCAAGTTTTGAGAGTGTTGTCTTTTTGTTCGTTTGGTCTCACAGCTCAAACCTTTCTTCGATTTGACTTCCTCTTCCTTTGTTTGCTGAAGAACATTCAACACTCCTTCCATCAGTGCACGTAGCTATAAATATCCATTTATACCTCTTAAATCTCCTCGAAATTACAGCTCTGACAAAGGTCTACTCGAAATGCTATTGCTCACTCAAAGCCAGTATACCTCTCTCCGCCGTTTTCGCATCGTTGCCGCTGTAGGGGTTATTCTTATCATCGGAGCGGGATTTGTGTATCTCCTTACTTGGTTTCAGAGTTGAAGAGGAAACGAAACTCAACTTTACAAAAGAAGATTGATACGAATGAAGCAAGGCCGGAAAAAAGATCAAACCAGTAGTCGTCTGGAAGAAGCATTGAAAACGCCTACGGTGGTATCCCAATCAACCTGACCAGACCTCATCACGAAACGCAGCGTGTCAATTTACTACTATGAACCCGGCATTCAGAATCTTTCGCATCTCTAGCCTGCCTTCCCCATATCTAAATTGAGGAACCTCTCCCTCCCCCTTTAACTCTCTTTAAACTTCCTCCCCTCCTTCCCCTGTGAGTTTACACCTCCCTCGCCCAACCCCATAATCAAACCCCTCCCCAGGAAACGTCTACACAGTCCTCGTCCCATAATTCTTCACAAACACCGCTGCTTCTCCTCTTCGCCCTTTTTCTATGGGCGCCGTTTGGACTTGTCCTTTTGTTTTCTGTTTTCGCGTCTTTTGTGCGTTTGAGGTACGGGAGATGAAGCGGTAGGAGAGGTAGAGGACGATGGCGATGACCATGACGAGGAGGATTGTGAGGAGGATTGTGAGGAGGATTGTTATGGGGTTGGGGATGATGGGGGCAATGTTCATGATGTGCTGTCATGAACTTGTGGCATTACTCTTGTCTGAGAACTAAGAAAAACGACCAAAGAAATGTTAGCAAATTACTGTTTTGTGTCAAGACTGAGAAGTGTAATAATGATCAGTAGTCAGCGAAACATTACTTCACTTACAACGAGAAATGCTTCGAGAGGGTAACTATTTTACCTACAATGGTCGTACTCCTCCTCACCTCATGTCTTCACCCTCCGCTCACTGCTCATCAAAATCGCATCACTGCTTCCACTCCCATCACTCAGCCCAACAGTGGTGGTGCCGACATCTGCAATAACAACCACTGTCTTCGCCGAGCTTCGATAATCCGTCTCGCAAGTCCAATTCGCCGCTGTCTTATCCACCAGCCTAACTTCCATGCTTGGCAAGAGTAGTCTTCCAGATTTCAAGGGCATGAGCATGATTGTCCAAGTCAGAACCTCATCTTCTTTTGCGACAAACTTTGTTCGTCTCTGACCGCCGATGAGCCAAGTGTCCACGGGCGCATCAATGTCGTATGTAAATTTAAGGGGTTCGGATGAGAACGGTGTGTCCCACTGGCGCGTGTGTGATATCGTTACTGTCGCTGGAATGAGAGATCCGGTGGAGAACAGATGTGTCGACGATGTAGGCAAAGATAGTGAGACCGCGTGGAGAATATGTAAGCGAGGTAGAGGAACCGCGATCGTGATCGTTTGAAGTAAGTCCGTTGGCGAGTCCTTGGTCGAAGAAGGCAGAGTGATGGGGAAGACACGGTTTTTTTCGTGCCAATTTCTAAGCCATGCCTCCAATCCTTTGCTGATGCTTGGTGGCAAATGATCCAGTAAAGATTTCCAGGCTACAAAATCGTAATCGGGGGTTCCGATTTCGTCCAGGAGCGCTACCTGAGTGTAATATTCAGGATTCAGCTTTCGCATCGCCGTTGAAAGACTACGCAGGATGACTCTATTGAGGTGATGGAACTCGGTTTGAGAAAGCGCTTCTTCGAAGCGTTTTTCAATCGCCAAAATGGCGGCTTCTTGGGCGCAGACGTAATTGAGAGAGAGTGTCAGTGGTTTCTCCTCAGGAATAAGCTGCCGACCTTTTTGTGCAGGCTTTTGCTTGATTTTGTACGTGAGTGTGGCTTCTTGCTTGGGAAATACGAGCATAGGCGTGATCTTGCATGGCGATGCCTCGACGTCAAATCGGTCATTCCCTTCAAGATCTGCGTCGAGAATTTGTAGAGGCATTCCCTTTGACGTCCTAATCCTGAATCTAGAGAAAAGAGCAGAGGTCTTGAAGAGATCATGGACGTTGACATCAACGGCCAGCTCTGTGGATATCACAGGATTGGAAAAGTATTCAAATTTCCCCTTTGGCGTGTGATAGGTGACGTCGACCCCAATCACAATCCTTCGTTGACCATCTTCCAAGTCGTATGGTATGCGCATGGTGAGTTTAGCATCCGCAGATGCATTTGTAAACTCAACAACTCCAGTCACTCTGGCCTTGCTGAGTTGTGCTTCTCCTCTTTCCAAAGTGGCGTCGGCTGTATGAAGTCGAAGACCGGCCGTCGCTGAGCGAAGATGTAGCTCTGCACGAGTGATCTGATTTTGACCGGTGCTGCATTCAACCTCGAGATGTCTCCTCTTGTCAATATGTATCTCGCGTGAGACTCCGACTGTGACATCAAGCGCGTTTGATCTGGGATAGAACAGGATCCGGGGCATTCTTTTGAATAGCTTCGATTTGTGAGTAGTTTCGTCAGGCAACGTGAGCACACTAACCTTCTCCTCGGTAGAGGACGGCTCGAATTCGAAGCTGATCTTCTTCGCCTTCAAGGTGATTTTTTCCACGGTGAACGTGCCAAAAACTGTGACCTGAGCTTTGTTAGTGAAATTCACGGCGACTACAAGATGTAAAATACGTTTGCATGAACCGGGATGCTGTTTATCCCAGTCTTGAGCTCAACAGCGTCGCCATTCTCGAGTGATATCTCGCGAGTGCTACCACCATCCGCCATTCTCAGTCGCATTACCGTCTTGTCAACCGTCAGTGACTCGTGAAGGACGTGACGAAATTTTATCTGCAGCGAGAAGCCATCTCTATCTTTGAAGTGTCGAACATATGGCTCCACATTGATGTCAGAGAAGAACCGCTCCATCGCGACGTATCGATCATAGGGCAGTGCTTCGGAATACAAGATTAATTCATCCAGTGATCTTTCAGTGTCCATGAGGTCTTCATCCAGCCATGGACCGATATAATTTGCCAGAGGACGCTTCCTCTGCCTCAACTCAAGATATGACTTCTCCCGAGACACAGATCGCGCTACAAGATTCAAGAGCATCTGCACATAATCGTCTCTCCGGTTGAGTTTCTTCAGACATTCTGCATGTACTTTCGCTAGAGACGACTCGATCATTCCCCATTGACCCTCCGAGTAGGCTGGAACTACACGACTGAGATATGTCACTGCTGCATCATGGTCACCAGACTCAAATTTGACAAGCGCAAGATCGGCAATGAGACGTTCGATAGCGTTTTTTCGTGTTGCTGTGAGGTAGTGAGCGAGGGAAAAATTTGTGAGCTCCTCATACAACATCCTAAATCGATCGAAATTCGACAAAGCACTGAACAGAGTAGCTTGGTAAATGCCTTGGAGAGGGAAGCCGTTCTGGACAGGTTCTGATATAGGCGCGGGCTCATCCTCAGCGGTCCTGGAGGCATCACTCAGGTCGATCTCTTTCAAGTCATCACTCTTGCTCGATGTCCCGGCACGAAGTCTGCTGAGCCCAATCAACCAGTTCTGTGAAGCAGCTAAGCGTTCCAGAATTTGCCTCTGTAACATGAAAAGATCTGCTCGGTTGCCAGCAAGAGTTTCTAGATCGGTTGCCTGAGACGCATGTTGTTCTGAGAGCGAATTTGAAAGAATCTTTTCTCCAACTCGATCGAGGATAGAACCCGGATTCTGAGGCACAGCTTTCTTGTGAGTCGAAGCACTTTCCCCAGCAGGACCAGATCCCTTACCAGCCAAGGATTGTGAATTTCCCGAACGGTCGTGGAAGATTCGGTCTCGTGCGGATGATAGGGAGGAGGAATTTGTCGATTCTAATACTTGATCTGCAACAGCAAAAGCCCACGATGTCACTATATTGTCGATCAAAGCAGACGGTGACTTGATGTTGAGTGATTCAGCGCTATGATTATCGTCAGTATTGGTACCAGGAGTGTAACATACATCTTACGCGTGTAGGAGATCATTACGCATGACACGAGATATGGAAGCTATGAATGTTGTTGTTCTTTCACATAGCTCAGAAAGTGGTGCCAGGTCGTCAGTCTCTGCTTTTGCAAGCTGCCAAGGCGCAGTCACCGATGTAGTATCCTTCCGCAAACTCGCGAGCTCGGAAGAGTGAAGAATCCCCATCCGCAGAAGAATCGTCATCTGCCGGGCAAAAATGTAGCACTGAAAGTCAAAGATGGAGATATTGGTGGTCAGGATCATCTCTGGATAACCTTTTTTAAAAGGCGAAATTACCTTTGCTCCTGTCTCCCAAACCGGAGCGGTTGGCCCGTTGTCTTCCATCTTCTCGAGAAGCTGCTTCAGCTCCTCGGTATGAGCAAGGAAGGAATCGCTTCGGCTGCTTGCGCCTCCGTTCTGATGGTCTTGAATCGCATGGTCCAAGCCCAGCGACAACTCATCGTAACCCACCAGTGCGTCGTCCACGAGTCCAACACTTTCAAACCCGCGAGCGAGTCCTTCTTTCAGCACGAAGAATGTGCAAAAATTCCATCCTGGCATAGCAGATTGAGCATTCCGCTCGCGAATGTCCTCTTCATATTGGCTCACGCGAAGATTGAATGAGGACAAGATGAGACTTTTCAGCTTGGAGATTAAATCGTGCCACGCTATGGCATGCTCAGAGCTGCCTTCTTCGTAATCCACAGGAGAGCTTGCGGGCTTCGCAGCGAGGACGTTTTTGGACATCTTATCTGGTTGCACGCGAATTTGGCTTACTCGATCAGGTGCCGACTTGCTGGACACGTTGAAATCTGCCTTGATCTTTTCCAAGATGGTATTCGAGCTTCGGCCAAGCAGACTCTTGGAGCCTCCAGACTTCTCATTTTGGGCCCCTTCATTCTTAGCCGTGCTCCCACTTGATCGCGGTTGAGTGGCAGCGGCAGTGTTTGGCACCACAACATGTAATATGAGCCATTCGAATGCATCGTGATTATCCTGGGCACTCTTCGATGAGCTACTCTGCGAAGGAGGCGTGTGATTTTTGAGCCACTCGCGCACCAGTTTCCGGGAAGTAGTTTTGTACGTTTCCGAATCATCACATCTCAACAGGTAGATTTTCAAATACGGCGTCTGTCGCAATCCAGGTATCTGGTGTCTCCGTGCTTCAGGCGCCAAAGTGAAAGGACTGTCTTCTTGTCCTGCCGCTGGTGTTCCTTGCCGAGACCCAGGGGTGCCCGGATTTGTGTCTTTGCTTGGAACTAAATCTACATGCAGGAATTCGATTGACCTGAGTGGTCGTGCTGGTGATTTCCAGTGCAAGTCACGAAGTGGTAAGCGAGTTTGTAGTTCTTTTGATATAAGGGGGAAAACGCCTGACGGGTCGTGATACTCAACTTGAGGAGAATTAGTTAGCAAAGTAAGCCTCGTGATAGCGTGTGTAATAGGGAGAGCGTGCATACCCGTGACTTTGGATATGGAAGCATTTCCGGTGTCCATGATGGGTCAACCAGCGAGGCTTGATCGTCTTCAGCCCTGTATCTCCCACTTTCGGATTCGGATTCGGATTCGGATCACCAGCATGGAGTATGACACGAGAAGGCGTTGATGGAAGATCCAAGTGTAGAGTCGTGACTGGTAGGTACACTGTGTCGGATTTAGCCGACATTGCCTTTCGGATCTCCGTCAGCCCTAACCCTAGCGCTGACCTCCAGCAACAACCCTAACCCTAACCCTAACCCCGACCTCACTCCATCAACAACATCAACATCAACAACCCTAACCCTAACCCTAACCTCACTCCTCCATCAACACCATCAATCAACACCATCAATCAACACCATCAATCAACACCATCAATCAACACCATCAATCAACACCATCAACAACACCAACAACACCAACAACACCAACAACACCAACAACACCAACAACACCAACAACACCAACAACACCAACAACACCAACAACACCAACAACACCAACAACAACACCAACAACACCAACAACACCAACAACACCAACAACACCAACAACACCAACAACACCAACAACACCAACAACACCAACAACACCAACAACACCAACAACACCAACAACACCAACAACACCAACAACACCAACAACACCAACAACACCAACAACACCAACAACACCAACAACACCAACAACACCAACAACACCAACAACACCAACAACACCAACAACAACTCCACCCGCGAAGACCCGATACCCACATCCATCATCTCCTTTGATCCACGGTCTTGAGACCATGTACAGCCTCATATTGGCGAGATATCCCGTCTCCCCAATACTCCAAGCCAAGTGTCTGCCTTGTGTAATGCTCCGCCTCCTCTCTTCTCGTGTCCTGAATCGCTTCGACGTGCATTCCGCCTATCACGAGTCTCTCTCTTCGTCATAGGTAGCTCTATCATGGGCTGTGCTTTGGTTTTAGCGAGGATACGAACATGTTTACGCCTTGCTCTCAATCATTCCATCAACATATGTTAAGACGGCTCTATATCAATGAACAAACGGGCCTCAAAATTCTGACCTGTTCAAATCTAATATTGACAGTCCCAAACTTAATCAACACCATCTCTGAGCCTGAGATCACCCACAATTGACACAAGATGGGAGGACATGTCGAAGGTAGCATCTACTACTACGCGCCCAACAAGATCGCCCCAATCTTCTTCATAATCTTCTTCTTTAGCTCCGGTATCCTTCATTTTTACCAAACAGCGTGAGCAAACACTCCTTCTGTTCCCCCTACTTCCCAAAGCTCATCAATCACAACCAGCCGCTACCGCTCATGGCGAACAACAGCCCTGATGCCATGGGCCTCCCTCCTCTTGACCGTCGGATTTGCCCTCCGCGAAGTTGGCGCCTTCAACTATATCTACAGCCACCGCAACCTCGACATTTACATCGCCGAATATGTAATGATCATGTCCGGTCCGCCAGTGTACGCAGCGATAAACTACATCGTGCTCAGTAGAATATTGTTCTACGTTCCCTATCTCTCTCCAATCCACCCTGGACGCGTCCTCACGACTTTTCTCGCAGCCGATACAGTCTGTGAGATTCTCATCATCAATGGTGTCCAGAGGATCGTGAATTCGAGGGCTAGTGAGGCGAGCAGAAAGTTGGGCGGCGATCTAACCAAAGCCGGTTTAATCCTTCAAGCAATCCTCTTCCTTCTCTTCGTCCTTCTAGCAGCAGTCTTCCAACGCCGCGCCCAGAAAGCACATGTCTTGACTCCGCCGCTCAAAACAACCCTCACAGTCCTCTATATATCCTGCATCATTGTCACAACGCGCTGCATCTACCGCATCGTCGAGTTCTTCGAGTGGGGAAACGGTCCACTCACTCATAGCGAAGTCTACTTCTGGATCTTCGAAGCATCAATCATGTTCATCAACACAGCGATGCTCAACATCTGGCATCCAGGCAAAAGATTGCCGAGATCAAATCACATCTTCCTCGCCAAAGACGGGAAGACGGAACTCCTAGGACCCGGGTGGGAAGATAAAAGGCCATTCCTTCTCACCTTCTTTGACCCCTTTGATATCGTCGGACTTGTCACGGGCAAAGACAAGAAAACCAAGCTTTGGGATATGAGTCCGGAAGAGTTGAAAGGGTTGGATGAGGCGAGGCAAAGGAAGAAGGCGGAGAAGCTTGCGAAACCGAGGAGTGCGTTTGAAAAGGCATTGGATCCTGCGCATTTGTTTGGGCATGGTGGGTGGTTTGTCAAAATGGCCAAGAGATTGGAGAAGGAAGAGGTTGGACATGTGCACGCCATGCAGGGTAGCACGGAGAGGAAGAAACCTGGCTATTCGGAGAAAGTGGTTTGATTGGTATCCAGGGGCGAAGGGCAGGGGATGGAACTGTCGTCTTGGTGTATTTATTAAGGTTCTCCTCTGTTCCCTTCTTGTCTTGTTTGTTGTGTTTGAGTATTATACCCATTCGCTTATTATACCTTCAGAAATATATAATTCGATCAATCGAGCGAGGTCTCCTGTCACTCTGTTCGGGACTTTTCCTCGTCATTGGACAGTCCAATAAAGTCCACCGTTGCCGTTTCGCTAAAATCGGGTCCCTATTTCGAATACAGAGAATGCAGAGACTGTTCGTGTCATTTTTCATAGTACGAGTCATTCGAAGTATGCCGATAGGATGCAGTCACAGAAAAAGTTCACACGGTTATTGGCACTTTACGCACAATCTTCATCACCACTTTCAAAGTAATCACTACAAGACATGGTACATTCCCACAACCCATCATATCCATCATGCTTCATAATCCATACACACCCAAACCCGAGTCTAATAAATATACCTGAAATTCTGGTTTTCCCGATCCGTCAGATCCTCAAAGGCATGTAGCATGCCCTCATCCAAAGCCGGTAACCCGGACGCAGTGAGGAGATCATCCTTTTTCCTGTTTTCTCGCGTGAGATGCCAGCGCATGAAGATGATTGTTAGGACGAGGAGGACGTAGCAACCCATGTGTGTTGCGAAGGCGATGAAGTAGCGGGGGGCGTTGTTGGAGAGGAAGACTTGTGGGCCTGTTGGATTTGTTAGTTGAGAGTCAGTGAAGTTGGGGCAGAGGGGGAACTCTTACCGATAGCGTTTCCGGTAGCCCAGCACACGAAGTTTATAGATACGACGACGGATTTCTTGGTTTGACCTGCTACGTTTCGGGAGAGCATACTCATCGCTAGGGTTTGGGCGGCCCAGAAACTGAGGACAATGTAGTAGGATACTAGTAATCCGGCTTTGGTGGATGTGTTCGTGTTGACGACGGTCATGAGTACGATTGTACCGACGAAGGATGGGATGACATAGATACCCATTGTGATCAGATTCTGACCAGTTTTTCTGCAGATCCATGTCGAGCTGAGGAGAATAATAATGATGAAGGCGCCTAGAACCATGGCCAAGAGTTGAGTTTGAAGAACTGAGAACTTGAATCCGGAAATGATGATGTTGGCGAAAGCACCAAGACCAGAGGTTGGCAGCGTTGTGCAAATCTGAATGAGACCGTAGCACCACGTCTGTGGGTCCTTGAAAGCTTCGATAAATTGGTACTTGCGCCATACTTTGTTCTGGAGACCGGTCTGGTTTCCACGGACGCGTTCAACCATCAGCTTTTTGTCTTCCTCGGTGAAGCATTTGGCTTTCATCGGGGAGTCGGGAAGCCAGTAGAGGACGAAGGCACCCCAGAAAACGGAAAAGATGCCATAGGTCATGAATATGGCTTGCCAGGACTTGATGGGACCACCGCGTGGGATGAGGGAGAAGCAGTAGGCAAGAAGACCTCCGACGATCTGCTGGCCACCATTCATCATGTACCAGTATGTGACGATTTGAGCTTGCTCAGCTCGCTTGTACCACATGCTGTTGTACGGTTAGTGATTTAAGTACTAGATGATCAGAATTGGAGCTTACCTGGAAAGGATGAGGAAAGTTGGCTGACAGACAGCTTCAAAGATACCCAGGAGTGTACGGAGTGCCACAAGAGAAGCAAAGTTCTTGCAGGCAGCGTGTAATGCGAGCACGGAACCCCAAAGCATGATGTTGATGCTGAGGTACTTGGCTACTGGGAGGCGTTGAATCAAGAAGTTCGTTGGGTATTCGACGATAAGGACGGCAATGTAGATAGATGTGGTGAGCCATGAATACTGTTGACCGACTAAGTGGAGATCTGAGCGAATGTTCATGATGCTGGCAAATGACATTGTGCCTTTGTCGAGAGCTTGCAAGAAGTAGGTGAAGATCATCACAGCCAAAACTCGCTTGTTTATCAACTTCTTCAGACGCTTGTCGTCCTCTTCTGAGATGTCAACCCCATGTTGACCAGCGTATTTGGCAACCTCTGCGTCGACACGATCATAGTTTGTGTGATCTTTTTGCATGTCATCGTCAGGAGACAGGACCCGTTCGATCTTGGTGGTATCGGAGTAAGCATTGTGTTTGGAAGAGAGCTCCCTTTGCTCGACCATGGGCTTTTCGGTTGTCACTCCATGCTCTTTTGAGTAAGCCATGATGAGGAGAGGCTTGGGACAGGACGAAAGTCGATATGAAGGAATGCACAGACAAGATTGGCACTCTCCGTGAATGGACCCCGTCTCATAGTATATGAAGACATGTCAGCCAAGTGGCATTCGGTTTCTCCTCACCCGCAAAGATCAAGGTAGACACCCCATGGGGTTACGGGGAAGGCTATGGGGTCATGGGGAAGGCTATGGGGTTATGGGGAAGCCTGTGGCGTTTGTGGAGAAGACGTGTTCCCCGGAGTGCGACCCGTTTCCAGGATTCGGCTTGGAAGAGCTTACCCAGCAGCATGGCCCACGATTCCGGCTTGCGAGCGGCTCGGTGACGGATTACTGCTTTGGTACAGTATAGGCATTGGTGGAACATCAGAGGGGAGGTTGGGTTGGTGCTCGCTGCGGCGACGTTCGCCGCGAATTAAGCCGATATGTATGAACAGGGGAACTTCGTGACAGACGAACGTGATGAGCGATCCTCTCCCCCTCTACCACATGCGCACATCATGTCTAGGCGACGCGGTCAAAAGTCCTGTTGGGTATATACCTCCTACCGAGAGGCGTCTATTTCGAGATATGACCGACCATCCAATCCTGGCTGATCAATTGCTTCCTCACTCGCTCTCCAGAATCATACACCACGATGCCTCAAGACGCTCAGGTCATTCATGGCCTCAAGGCTGCCGATATTCACGAGTCAATTCGACTCTTAATCAACAATCTTGTCAACATCAAAGATGAGACTGGCCATTTTCTGCTCGTCCTTCCCGATGGACGCGTTATTGACACCAAGGGCTGGAACGATTGGGAATGGACACACGGTATCGGTAGGTAGTTGGTATTCCTTGAAGACAGACAGTGCTGATACTTTTGCAAGGTCTGTACGGACTATACCAATACTACACCCTCTCCGGATCCACCGCGACCCTCCAAATCATCCAAGACTGGTTCCGAAAGCAATTGGCCCTGGGAACAACCAAGAACATCAACACAATGTCCCCTTTCCTGACTTTGGCATACTTGTATGAGAAGACAGGCGAGCAGACGTACTTGCCTTGGCTAGATTCCTGGGCGGAATGGGCTATGCATGATCTCGAACGCACACCTTGCGATGGCATGCAGCATGCCACATACCTCACGCCGAATACCAATGAGCTGTGGGACGATACTTTGATGATGACGGTCCTGCCTCTTGCAAAGATTGGCAAGATCCTCAATCGACCAACCTACATCGAAGAGGCGAAGAAACAATTCCTGATCCACATCACATACCTCTTCGACCCAACAACAGGTCTTTTCTTCCATGGCTGGAAGTTCGATGAGAGTGCGCCAGGCGGTATTGGACACAATTTTGCACGAGCTCGATGGGCAAGAGGCAACAGTTGGCTCACTATGGTGATACCGGACTTCATCGAACTCCTCGATCTACCGGAAGGGGATTTCCTCAGAGCCCATCTTCTGAACGTCTTGGAAGCTCAATGCAAAGCTCTCAAACGCTACCAAGATGCCAATGGTCTATGGAGAACCCTTCTCGACGTTCCTGAAAGTGAGGGCAGCTACGTTGAGTCCTCGGCAACTGCTGGCTTCGCATATGGGATTCTCAAGGCCGTAAGAAAACGTTACATTGGCAAAGAATACGAAGAGATGGGTCTCAAGGCCGTGAAGGCAATTTTGGGCAAGATCAGCCCTGAAGGCGAATTGCTCGATACCAGCTTTGGAACAGGGATGGGCGACAACCTTCAGCATTATATTGATATCGAGCGTACGAGCATGCCATTTGGTCAAGCGATGGCCATGGCTTGTCTTGTTGAGTATCTACGAGTCTTCATATAGGAATATATCCCTTGGATGCGCGATTCAAGTATTATTTTTGATCACGTGACGACTTTTCGGTTGACGAGGACGAGGCTTTCCACCACATCCATTGGTTGAATTTGGTTCAATGTGAGACAGTATTTTGAACCGAGTGCGATATGAGCTAGTCGGAATCAACGAACAAGCTCACGTTGACTGACTCCTGCGTTGGAGAATGGGAATTGCCAAGAGGGTGCTTAGACTCCTCTGGCAGAACTTCGTCCCGAACACCGAAGCATGGAGCAAATCGCGACCTCTTTTGATGCTACATCGGCGCAATTGATGAACTCAAAGTTTGGTCGACATGCGGTTTCCCAGTAGTCAAATCTTGCCTACCCAGACATCTTCTAAACCCTAGAGGAGAGAGTAATGTGGCTCCCTCTGACTTGGGCTTGGATTTCACATTTAGCCCCCTGGGTGCACGGTGATTCTTGTTTTTGGCTGGCTGAGCTGGAGGAACATGGTCTGGCCACGTCGTTGGTTGTAGTCTCGCGCGCCAAATCATTGGAAATAGAATAGGTGGTCGTTTAGATGGCCCATGTGGTTTCGATGAACGATACAGCTGTTCTTTCCGTCGGAGACAAGTCCCGAGCATCGATTGTCAGTTTAACTCATTCCAATACTTTGTCCGGGTATCTGATATGCCTCAGGTTTGCAAGTATCCAGACCTGGAGTAGCATCTCCGTCTACCACTCCAAAATCTGAATATACAGTGTCACTCACCAGATTCGTCTCCATCACAATCGTGCCGGCATTCTGGTGAATGTCTTCCAATATTGCCAGGAATTGATTCTCACGAATATCGATTTACGTGGTGTGAATGGTTCGTGTGACTTCTTTCAAGTTAGTGATAGACCAGCGTGCTTACTTTACTTTGTTCGATTGAGCCTTCTTCCTAGCCATTGTTTACGTCCTTTCTCCGCCAAATCTCCTGCTCTTCCTCCTCTTCCTGCTCTTCCTCCTCTTCCTGCTCTTCCTCTCCCTCCTCTCCTTTCCACTTAACAACTGCAACGAGAACAACAACAGCAACTAAACAAAACCATCATGGCTGCAGTCATCTCACAAGAGACGATGTTCAACATGCGCACGCGTCAGGAACCACCACCAAGCTGGCTCGACGTACACGAAGCTGCCGTGGTACTCGACCAAAAGGAGGCGCAAGACTTCACCAGAACCTTTGAAAACGATGTCATGTCGACTGTAGATTGGACAAAGTGTCTGATCATATGCACCAAATACGTTCCCCGCGAAGTCTCACTCCTGGAAACAGCGCCAGTTCCAAGTTTGGGGATCCCTATTTATGATGCTGGACGAGTCGTCTACATCTCGACAACGGAATGCTCGAATGGGGGGGTCCAAACCCATTGCCTGCTTCTTAACGACTCACAAAAGCCGCAGAAGATCCACAAGCTGATCATGCACAAATCTAGCAAATACGGGGATGGTCCTACCTTGAGTATCTCGGAAACGGAGACTGAATACCTGGCATCATCTGCGTTGCGGGGCAGAATGCTGGAGTTTTTGCTTTACGACCGTAAAAAGAAGGAACTTGGCGAAACTCCAGTCTTCACTTGGAAATACGTCACTTTGGATGGGAAGAAAAGCCTGGTCATGGAAAGTGGCGCAGATGGAAACAAGCAGCTCGCGAAGCTCGAGAGGAAGGGAAACAAAGGGCAGGGTACGATGAGGTGGACCGATGCATCGGGCAAATATATGGAGCTTTGGATGAATGAGGGTAATTTGAAAGCAGAAGGCATCAGCGAGGCTGTTGTTGTTACGAGCTGTTTGATGATACTAAGGGCGGAAATTGTTCGAAGATTCTCCATTGCAGCGTGGCTGATGGGCCAGGACGAGGATGAGGCGGACCGCGTCCGTGTCGAGTAGGCGAATGGTATGTGTCGAGTAGGCGATGGTATGTGTCGAGTAGGCGATGGTATGTGTCGAGTAGGCGATGGTATGTGTCGAGTAGGCGATGGTATGTGTCGAGTAGGCGATGGTATGTGTCGAGTAGGCGATGGTATGTGTCGAGTAGGCGATGGTATGTGTCGAGTAGGCGATGGTATGGTTCTCGTTATGGAGGCATCGTTGACACGAATATGGATCAGGAGGCATCATTGACACGAATATGGGTCAGGAGTCAATACGGTAGCCTTGGACTGAAAAGTGTATCGATCATGAATCAAACTTATAAGAGTAGTCTTTAATAGAACTAATCAAAATGGACTCGGTCGAAGATTCATCCGCGTCAGCCATCTTCAACTACCTCCTAGTATTCACTTGGCGAGCGACTCTCCAATCCGAATATAGTGATAAGATGTCAACCCCATCGAACTCATGACCTCTAGGAGGCTGGATCATACATTCGTCCTAAGAGTCAATGAATGGTTTTTGGATATCTGCTGTCGTCTACGCGCTCGTCCGGTCGGACGCGGACTTTGACGCATATGCATATGAAGCTGATTACTGTGTATTACTCCTCCTGGCTAAAACAACGCCGATCTTTCTGATAAGAAAATCAAACCGCCGACGGACCGTAGGCATTCCCTGGAATATTTGGTCGGCACACATGGCAATCATCAATTATTTAGCCTTCATTGTACCCGATCAATGGCCATCCTTCATGGTCTTAATCACCGCAAGGGCCGTGGCGAGACGGCAATCGTTGATGTACGACAACGACTTCTGCCAGATCTGACTGCAATCACGCAGTCCTTTCTGGATCTCCCTGATTCCGCATAACTAGACTGGCATGATAGCCTGGTGTGCGGTTCAGTACAATCGGGAAGTTATCCACGAAGCAGGATCAGGTCCCCTGTCCGAAGATCCAGTTGGGGTTGCCATATCTTTGGAATGTCCTTGGATCTTCGACTGACCTCGATACTTCCATCATGGCGGCAGTTATTCGAGAACGTGTTGCTGTTACCAAAGAGAGAATTGTTGAGAAGAGCCAGGGCAAGACCGACTTATCAGGATGGGTTCTTGATAAGGAAAAGGCATCGTTCGCTGATGAGGGATCTTGGTCAAATATTGACTCTGATGTTACACCGCTGGATCGAAGGACGTGGGGCAATTGGACGCTTTTGGGATTCTGGTTTTCGGACGCCCTTAACGCCCAAGGATGGGAAGCACCGAGCAGTATCATCGCAGCAGGACTGACCTGGAGAGAGGCTGTCTACCTCAGTATGTTCAAACCTGTTCCATGAGTATCACGACGGCTAACATTGACAGCTATCACTGGATCCATGATGGACACTATCCCACTGATGTTGAACGGCATTATCGGCGCTCACTATCACATCCCATTCCCAGTTGTCGCTCGTTCCTCATTCGGCTTCTACTTTTCAAGATTTGCCGTGGTGGTACGCATGATTACAGCTCTATTCTGGCATGGTACGTTGCAGCCTGGAATTTCTGAAAGAAGCACTGCTAATGACTGCCCTAGCAATTCAAACCTGGACTGGTAGCACGGCGATGTTCCAAATGATTCGTGCCATCTGGCCATCATTCCTCGACATCCCAAACACACTGCCAACAGGTGGAGGGATAACCAGCAACCAAATGATTGCTCACTTCGTCTTCTGGATTGTCCAATTCCCGATCCTACTCATCTCACCTCACAAACTGAAGTGGTTCTTCGTCTTCAAGGTTGTCGTTGTTCTGACTGTAAGCGTAGCAACTTGCATCGCGATGACGAAGAAAGCGGGTGGCACTGGCGACATTTGGGCTCAGGAGTACAAACATTCGGGGTCGACTAGGTCCTGGTTGATCTTGAACAACTTCAGTAGCATCTGTGGAGGATGGGCTACGATGGGCACCAATATTCCTGACTTTACACGCTATATGAGGAAGCAGAAGGGAGTCTACTGGCAAGCCGCTTTCCTGCCATTAATTTCTCTTCTGATCGCCATGTTCGGCATCATCGCCACGAGTGCTGGTAAAGTCGTGTACGGAGAGTACATCTGGTCTCCTCTAGACCTAGTTTCCCATTGGGACGGGCCTGCAGGCCGCTGCGGTGCTTTCTTCGTCGGCTTCGCTTGGGTGGTAGGCCAAATCGGAACCAACTTGACAGCAAACGTTGTGTCGTGCTCCAATGACATGACCAATTTGTTTCCGAAATACATCAACATACGACGAGGTGTGATTATCACGACTGTTATCGGTGGATGGGTCATGGTGCCTTGGAAGATCGTATATTCTGCCTCCTCACTGCTCACCTTCATGTCCGGACTTGCCATCTTCCTTGCACCCATTGCTGCAATGATGGCCGCTGACTACTGGATCGTCAAACAACGCAACTTCGACGTTCCAGGATTGTACCGCCGTCATGGTCGATACAGATACAAGGCTGGCACGAATTGGCGCGCCGTCGTTGCTTTCCTCGTCTCAGTTGTTCCAAACGTCCCTGGACTCGCAAAGGCCGTGGCCCCGGATACTGTGTCTATCAACGCAGGTATCCAGCATATCTACGATATGAATTATCTGTGGGGATTCTTCAGCGCAGCCCTCGTTTATACCACTTTGAGTTTCATTTTCCCAGCCCCGGAGACATTGTTGAAGGCGCCAATTTACGAAGACACGGAGGTTTTTGATGGTGTTGAATTTGTTAACGACGGTGTCCATACTGCTGCGCATAAGAAGGATTATGAGGCAAATGTTGTTGGCAAGAGTGGTGATATGTGATAGATCTGCAGACCTTTGTGTTGGAATGGTAGAGACCAAACGAACATGCCTATCGATTCCCATTCCTGCACTGTGCGAACAAGAAGGATTGATGCCCGACCTCATTTCGAATTGGAAACTTGAAGGGATAAAAGCGCCCCTTGTAATTCTATACTGCACACGTGATTGTACTCCGTCACTGCCTGCCAGTGCGGTACACGCCCACTTTCGCGGTCCTCGAGCTACCTCTAACCACCAACAACAAACACAATGCTATCGTCGCGCTTCCTGTCGCGAAATGAGTCCAGCCAAGGCCCCCCACTACAACAATACGCGCAGCAACAAGGCCCCTCTGCCTCGTCGTCCTTTTTCGCTTCCATCCTCACCTCCACAACCAGCAAATACAACAATCTCCGTCGCCAACTAATCTCCTCAGAAGCCGACGGAGATACCGAAGATGACTCTCACATATCGCGTGTCTTACGTGCCTATTACATCGAGAAGGATCAACGATTGCCAGAATGGCTACCTCCGGATCCAAAAGCCTCAGCAGCCGCTGCGCCCGTCCAATTCGTGAGCTCTAACAGGGCTCCTCAAGCACAACCGGGACAGCAAGGACAGCAGCAACAAGCGGCGGGTGGAAGATGGGGAAGAGGCGGCTTGAGTGATTTATGGGACTCTGGAAACAAGAATGCACAACCTCAAGAAGCAGAATCACTGAGAGCAAGACCTGGCCTACGGAATACCAACAGCGACCCGAATGCACTACAATCAGGAGGAGGAAGATTTGCACAGCAACATCCACAACAACAGAGACAAAATCTGGCTCCAGAGCCGCAGGCGAGGCCACTACCGAGTCAACGAGCTGGATCGTATCAAGTTCAACAGGCTCCACCTCGATTTGGCGCTGGAGAGCCAAGTCCGCCAACAAGTTCTGGGGGTGGAACAACAGCGCAGGAAAGACTGAAGCAGAGATTATGGGGCGCAGGACGATCCAACAGTCCTACTAATTCCATCAGTTCCGCCACTTCCTCCAATACACAACAGAGTGCGGGAGGTCGAAACCCATACGCAGATCAGAATTCGAGCGGAGGTAGAAATCCTTACGCTGAACAAGCACAGTCCGAGCGAGGGAGATTCGATAGTGGTGGGGGAGGAAGAGATAGATTTGGAGGCAGTGGAAGTCAAGACAGGCAACAAGGTGATGGAACGGGTAGACCTGTTGTTTCGGCCAATTCTCCTTGGGTGGGTGGTGGTGATGCCGGTGACTATGATCCATATAGGCAGGCCCCTTCAGGACTTCCGAACGGACCTAGACTAGGACAGCAAGGACAGGGCCATGGATTGCCTAGTGGTCCCCGACCGAGACGGTTTTAGGTTCGGTTCTGACGATCTTGCCATTTGTTTGAGCGTTCAGTGTTTTTGCATTACATATAGCATGGTCGGGTAATGATGGGGGGACGAGGGAATTATTCAAGAGGGTTTGGAATTATTGAAGTTTCAATGGAGCTATTAGAGGCTCAATAGGAACGCCGTACATACCTATACCCATATGAGCTGTTCAAACATTCTCCAGTTCTCAATCAT
Organism: Venturia nashicola; assembly: GCA_004522665.1. Lineage (NCBI taxonomy): Eukaryota > Fungi > Ascomycota > Dothideomycetes > Venturiales > Venturiaceae > Venturia > Venturia nashicola. The sequence goes on from SNSD01000011.1 coordinate 296,654, forward strand.
CAGTCTCAAATACCACACGTCGAGTTTCTTACCCTTTTCCCCTGTAGATTCAGCCGTGACTTTTCCAGATGGAGCTAGAGTCTTCGGGATATCTTGTTCCACACATTTCGCCTCACCCTCTTCCTCCCAACAACATCAGACCGACTTCCTTGAAGAGCTGTGACCGAATATATCGTCGGCTCAATCTGCCGACTTGATGAGGCTCTGATTCGTATCTGCTACTTCCCCGCAACGAGACTTGTCATGCAGAAACACTAACCAAGTCAGGGAAATCGTGATTCCACCTCCAACGACTGGATGTTCTTCGGTCTGCAACCCCCACAAGATAGTGGCCATTCGCTTGTTCGTTCCGATGATGGAAGAGTAGTTTCTGTACCGTCCTTTTGAGTTCTCATCCAGAGCAGCTTAGGGCTAAGAGCTATGACGAACCGAGACGATGCCGCGAATTATTCAAGGAATACATAATGTACTCAACCTCCCCTCCATATTACCTTCTTCTTCTTACTCAATTTCATTATGTTTGCCTTTACATCCTGGTTTTGGCTTTTTGCGGGCATGTCCACTGCTGGACTCGTCCAATTACGAGATGGAGCTTCTTCTGAGCCAATTGCAGTGACGATGAATGGAAGCTATGCTGGAGTCTATGATAGTGTTTATAAACAGGATTGGTTTTTGGGTGTTCCTTATGCGATACCTCCGATTGGAGAGGGGAGGTTCAGAGTGCCAATGAGTTTGAATGGGACATGGACGGGGACGAAAAACGCAAAGGCTTATTCTAAGGAGTGTGTTGGGTATGGGGTAAGAAAGACCTACCTTTCTCCATTTTCAACATTCGAGGAGGTTAAAAGGACAAGGTTGCTAACAGATGCGGTAGAGCGACCAGTGGCCGTACGAAACCTCAGAAGACTGTCTCTATCTCAATGTCGTCCGCCCAGCTGGCTACGAAAACACCAAACTGCCCGTCGCTTTCTGGATCCATGGCGGTGGATACTACCAGGGTGGCGGCGTTGATCAACGCTATAATCTCTCCTTCATCGTGCAAAACTCTGTGAAGATTGGGAAACCGATCATTGGTGTTAGTATTAATTATCGACTTAGTGCTTGGGGGTTCTTGTACTCGAGGGAAATCCAGGGGAGTGGGGCTACGAATTTGGGACTACGGGATCAAAGGTTGGCGTTGCATTGGTTACAGGAGAATATCGAAGGGTTCGGCGGTATGTCCGCGTATCTTTCATTGAAAAATTGGGGAATGGCCACTGAACTTTTTACAGGTGATCCAGAGAAAGTAACCATCTTTGGGGAATCGGCTGGTGCCTCAAGTGTCGGCTTTCACTTGACTGCCTACAACGGCCGCGACGACAAACTCTTCCGTGCTGCCGCTATGGAGAGTGGAAATCCAGTCGCTTACGGAGAATTGAATACGTCAGAGTGGTATCAACCACTTTACGATGCCATCTCAGCTCAAGCTGGTTGCAACAATACTATAAACTCACTCGAATGTCTTCGTGCAATACCCTTCGAGACACTAAATTCCGTTATCAATGGAACGACAAAAGCCTCAAATGGCGCCTCTCTGACAGACTTCAGTCCCACCGTCGACGGAGATTTCATAGCGCGTTACACCTCTCTCCAAATGGCCGACGGCAGTTTCGTAAAAGTCCCAATAATCTCAGGAGGTATATAACCCTCTCCCCTCCCTTCCCTCGTCCTCCTCCAACCCCCAAATCTAACATCCCCCAGCAAACTCAGACGAAGGCACAGCTTTCTCCCCCCAGGGCATAAACACAACAACCGACTTCGCCGCCCTCCTCCCACCCCCCCTCCTCACCCCCCTCCTCCAAGCCTACCCCAACGACCCATCCGTAAACGTAATAGCCTCCCTCAACCAAACCCGTCCAGGACCCCCCTACGGCCCCCAATACCGCCGCTCAGCCTCCTACCACGGCGACGCCTTCTTCATAGCCGCCCGCCGTCTAACCTGTAAAACATGGTCCCTCCACTCCCTCCCAGCCTATTGCTACCGTTTCACCGCCTTGACCTCAAACGTCGTTCCCGTGATAGGGGTAACGCATTACCAAGAAATCGCTTTCGTGTTTCTAAATCTACGCGGTGTGGGGTATGCGCCTCCGAATAAGAATCCGTTTGAAGGTATGGGCGAGGGGACGAGGGAATTGGCGCGGTTTATCAGTTCCTCTTGGGTCGGGTTTGTGAGTGATTTGGATCCTAATTCTTGGCGGAAGCGAGCGGGGTGGAATGGGAGTGAAGTGGAGTGGCCGAAGTATGACGTTGGGAATCCGTTGAATATCGTTTTGGATGCGAATGTGAGTAGCTATGCGGAACCGGATACGTATAGAGCGGGGGGGATGAAGTTGATTAATGATAATAATTTTGGGGTGTATAGGAGGTAGGCGAAGAAAGTGTTTGGAAACTTTCAAAGAGGACGATTATAATTAATAAACGATAATAATATAACCATGTTGTGGTTCATCCACAAAAGAAAGCGCAACATGCATTGTCAGCTTATCCTATTCAGTCCAGCTCATTCAATGGCCATACTAAGCATCTTATAACAACACAGCTCTCGTCTCATCATCCAACATACTCCAACACAGCTCACAAGTCCTACCAAAAACGCCGTTCTTCATCTCGAACAGGCAGGAAAAATGAATATACTGAAATGAAGAACGAGTCCTATCACACGTTTGCAATGTGATCAGACCCCACCACCATGTTTCTTAACATCTCCTTTCTCGAGGGCATAATAAAGGTCTCGTCGCAAGAGATCACGCAATTCCGGAGATATAACCTTTTCTTTGACCACCTCAGTAGGCGAATCGCCATCGCTCTTCCTCTTTCCGTTGTCAGCAGTCTTTGATCTCGCAACAGCAGCATCTGTCCCACTGCTCTCGGCGGGATTGGATTTAGAACCACGTCTTTCAAGTGGCGCCGGCGTTGCCCGCGATCCTGTCGATCCTGTCCGCGCATGTGTGGCACCGGGCTTAGCATCACTTTCAGCACTCGTTTTACCGGCCTGTGTTGTAGCAAGATCCGGTCTGCGTTGTCGTATGTTTGAAGGGACTGGAAAATGGTTTTTACGATCGACGGCTTCAACTGTGCGCTGAAAGCGATTGTAAAGAGCTTCGGCTCGAATAAGCGTTGAAGGGAGGTCGATTGTGTTGGAGAGTTCATTGACTGTGGAGATGGTTAGCTTTGAGCTCAAACTATTGGAAAGGATGAGAACAACATACTATACTTGAGCACTTCGTCAAAGTGCTGCAGATGTTCCATGATGACGTCCCGGTGCTTTTCCAGGATCGCGAGGGCGAAAAATAGGTGGAAGTTTGACGTCAGGTAGTCGGTCCACAGCACCTCCCACAATCGTAGTGTATCCATCCATGGAAACTCGCGTTTGTACCAGACCAGTAACATCCGGAAGAAAAAGAAGAAATTCGTCGAATCGGCCTTCTGCAAGTGAAGGTACAACTTCGGATCCAACAGCTGAACCAAATGATCCAGTGTCAACAGCTGCGTCCGCATGCCAGACTGGTCTCTCAGGAAGTTTCGTTCCATGCGATTCATGAACTCAATGAAACCCCAGAATGCAACGGCATCGTCTTGCATGACTGCGTAAATGGGAGCAAGCAGGTCCGACATGCCTTGGACGTAACCAAGTTCCTTGTTGTACTCGTTGTAGGTTAAAAGCATGTCTTTCATCTGCTCCATGTGGACGTTGGTACCCTGCTCCGCGAAAGGAGAATCGGGGTCGGGGTGCGGAATGTCCTCCCCTGCGAAGAGTGGGATATGTCGATCTGTTCTATGCACGTCTTTTTCTGTTGCAAGGACCCCATAAGATGGGCGTAGGTTAGCCTTGTATTCTTGATCATTGGGGAAAGGGGGTGTCACAAACCTATGCGATTCCTCTGCTCACGCCACCATTCGGAGTCTTCGAGTGATGCGCTGCCATCAACCGTTCGCTCCCACCATCCGCCCTTGAGGCGAATGTACTCATCTCGCTTGCTGTTCATAAGAGCGTGTCGCTCATCGCGTGAACTCGTCCAGGGGTAGACACCAAGAATGAAGAGCCACGCCTCTTTCCTCACACCGTCTTCTGGATTCAATCCACCGTGGAAGATGCGCTCCTTGACTTCTTCAAGAGTGATTTGTAGTCGCCCGTCGTGCTCGTTGAAAAAGCTGTTCCACTCTTTCAGATCGACTGGTTTCCGCTTCTCAGCAAGCGACATGCTGTCAACATTCATGTCCAGTATTTCAAACTCGCCAACACCTGTGTCTTCAGATTCGAGAACGTCATTCGCAGTCCAGATCCGCTGATTCCTTTCTCTTTCGCTTTGGTCTGCGATCTGCATGGCCCATCGTGCCAAATATATCCTGGCACTATCAAACTCGTCCTGAATCGTTTGTACTTCGGGATTGTGTAGCAAGCGTCTCACTTGCGGGGGAAGATTCGCATTGTTCGCAACTGACTCAGCAGTTCGTCTCGTGAAAGTAGTGACCTGGCTAAGCTTTTCAAGAACATTCCACCTCGTCTCCTTGAAGAACTTCGTCACTGGATCCATAGCACCATCTCGTTGTGTGGATGATCCAGCTCCACTGGCTCCGCCAATTGTCGCACCAGATGTAGATCCCTTTCGCTTACTCTTGTCCACGCCTTCGACGCTGCTGAAACCCTTCTTGTCTTCTGGTGAGGGCTCCACAAGGTAGATATTTGGTTCCGCTCCAGCTCTTTCAACGTGAATATATCTCTTGAGCCACCTCAACACCTCATCGCCGCCCCAGAACATGCCACCGCCATCTTTGAAAGGATCAAAGCTTTCTCTGGCCAATTTCTTGCGCTGCAATATCGTAGACTGACACTCATTGTCATGAAAGAAAAGCGCAGGAAACGAGTCCCCTGCCCTCGTGTTGATCACCACACTCCCAAACCACCATCCGAGATTTGGCGGTCTCACCAACAAGCTGTATATCTCGCTCACAGGTACCGAGAAAGCGTATGCACCATGTGTGATCCCGCTCATATGTGTAGTCGCTGGCGGGGCAGGTACGAGATGTGTTTGCTTAGGAGGAGAGGATGAATCTGAGAGATCAACTTTGATGTAGGTATCATATGCATCGCCGAGTCCGGACTCTGGTACCCATGCTAGGAGAAGATCTGAGGAAGCAGTGGTAGTATTTGATTGGGAGGATATGGGGCGATCGGAGGAGAGGTTTGCGGGAGCTGGCTTTTGTTGGATGAGGGCGATGAAGCCGGGAATGTTGTCTTTTGCCTGGGGAGTTGGGTGCACGTAGACCTGAGGTATCATTTAGTAAGCAGTATGTCTGGTCAGACAGTCGGCCATACCTTGCTCTTTGTGTATAGCAGCTTCACGCCCCTGCCCGTCTTCACATGTCGGATGGTGTTGTAGTCGCCTTCCTCGTCGTCACTCATGGCGTAGAAAGAATTTGTTGGTGAAGGGGGGATATCAGAATTGGCCATGTTGATAGTTATGGGAATGGTGGCTATCAACGGTTCAAGTTGGTGGCAATGGAGTGAGATCTGGTCATGGCACGAGGCTTAAGCAACACCCCCCCGCCTGGGGAAGGGTACGCTGACGTCGGCGGGGGGTTTGGTGGCGCAGTCAGCAGGCAGGCATCGCCACACACTATCAACACCCTCAAACGACAGACCACACACTATCAACACCCTACAAACGACACAACCCCCATCAGATCCATCTGGAATCTTCTGGAGACGAACAAGGGATCCATCCAATTCTTCAACAGACTCCTGATGAAGACGGTGACTCTACCAGCCTTCGAAGAAGACGGCTATAACAACCACCAATCCATGGAGTCTGGGCCCGAGGACTCTACCAGGCTTCGAAGAGCTCATCATATCCTTCCTTATACCTGCACAAACACAACGATGATACCGTCACAGATGTCCGATCTGTACTTAGGAATCAAATCTCGCTGATCTCCCTTGCGATAGAGTCAGTCCAGCCAGTCATAAGACCCACTCATCAAACCCAAATTCATCGGCTCTATGATGGTATAAAGCTGCGACTTTGCAGTGGTGAATTCTGATTGTTTCGTCAAAGGTGAAATTCTGAGCAGAACCTTGTATCTGGACGGTATTTTGGCAACTGGATCCACCTATAATGTCACGAAGACACAGCACACGCAGACCCAGCATCGGCTGCTCCAATCCCTTATGCCGCGACACTCGTAACAGAGTTACAGAAGCATTAATCATGTCCTGCCAAGACGAAACCAGAGTGAACAGACTCAACGAGCAAATACGCCAGAGTAATGAGAGACATCAAAATCAGATTGATGAAGCTAACGAGCGGTGTCGAGATGTCGTCGAGAAATGCAGGGAATTGGAGCGAGAGAAGGAGGTGTTGGATCACAAATTGAGGGAAAGAGGATTGGTAATTCGCCTCTTGACAGGGTGGTTGGATGGGCAGGAGCCGAGTCGGGAGGATTTTGAGATTTATAAGAGGGTTTTTGATGAGGATATGGGTGAGCTCTTGGAGGAGTTGTGTGGTGATGAGGGGATGGAAGGGGAGGAGATGTTTGAGTGAGATCTCTATGAATCAAACATCAACGTTCTCCACAAGGCCAAGGTGTCTACAAGCGTCAGTGATATCTGATACTTATATCGAGTGTATAGCTATGAGGGTCTACGCGTTCCATCGCTGACTGACTCTCTACCATCTGTTATTGAGTCAACGCCATCGCCATCAGCAGAGTCTATATCCTCAGCCTCCTATATCACCACCCATTTCCTACTGTCCTTCACCGCCCAAACCATCGTCCCTACCGATACCATCTCATATTCACCCACAACCATGGTCACCCACATCCACATCCCCAATCGCCTCCGCCCATTCTTCTTAGGCCCCCCCACAAACCCACCATGTCCAAACCCACCAAACTGCCCCGCCACGCCACACGAAGAAGCCATCGCAATCATGAGAGCAATGTCCGCATGGTCTCAAATGACGCGCCAAATTTTGAAAACACGGTTCTGTGCACACATAGCAGGAGCTTAACGCAAACATGGCAGACCTTGTCGCAGAAATCGTTGAGCAAGAAGTAGGATCGGATCGGCGAGGTCGGGCAATACATCGATTGGAAGGAAGCTTCGGGATAGGGAAAATGCGTTTGCGGCGTTGTGGTATGCTAGGCCGGGTAGAATGAGTCGGGAGCAGGCTTGTCTTATTGATCGGGTGGTTTTGGAGCTTAGGCTTAGTCCTACACGGGGTCGTTTTCTTTGGCGCTAGTTTCTTTTTCGAGTTCGAACTTGCGCTTTAGATGAGATTGATTAAGTTGGGAGAGATATCGATGGTTTCTTAAAGACCCGTCTGAAATCAAACTGCTAGATTCATAACGGTAGAGCCGATTTCGAATTAGCAACAACAGAATTGTTTCAGCTGTGAGGAGGAAGGACCTAAATTGAAGATTCGGAGTATTATCCTCTGCTTCGCGTTCTGAATTAGACAGTAGTTGGATCTCTATAATCCACGCCCGACTTTCTTCCGATATCCAAGAAAATTTAAGTCGATCAAATGGCTGTTGTACTATTATCTATAAGGGAGTTAGTGCCAGCCGACTAAACAAGGTTTATATCCTGAACCTACTACCTTATATCAAAACAATCTTTTCGCCATCTTTCATCATGAAAAGAAGATACCTAATACCGAAATACTGAGTTATCTCCAACAATCAATAGGGTCGGTGCTTATTTTCTCGTCCCAGAGCACCTCCTACCATTTTATTTCATAAATCTAGTACTGGACCGCGCCATGCAGAGACCCATTCTGTCTAGCGCTCCCTGATCGCGAATCCATCGCTTTGGTGGAGGTAGTATACGCCTTCGAAAAGGAAGACAAGGGAAGAATAGTAGCGGGCGACGTAAAGATGTTACATGAGTCGCATATACTTCGGAAGGTCGTCACGCGCGACCAGGACCGACTAAGAGGGCACCTCGATGAGAACCGCCAGGAAATAGATAGATTGGAGGTTCGCGATCGATACAACGTACCATAGTAGTGGTCGCATTGTGGCAGGCAACGTTGAGCCAGAAGTCGAAAAGGGACAGAAAGAAGAGAGGCTTTTCTGCCTCTCGTTGTATATTAAACAGAATAGCTCAAACACATGAAACATTACCTTTTCGTATCTCTATTCTCATCTTTCACACCCATACCCACATCGGTGCCATCCATCTCCGGAATCTCGCCTGTCCTTCCCAGATCCCCTCTCCTCTCTCCCTTCTCACCACCGGCCAACTCAGCAACGTTCATCGAATCCTCGCTCATCTCATGGCTGACAACCTTCGCGTGGGTTTCACTCGCATTGATAGACGCCCTAGTCGTGACCGGCGTAGTGGGCGTGTCATTCCCCACCTCCGCTTGTCCTCCGCCTGATAAGGGTATGAATGGCGAGTTTTCAGTCATGGACTTCCTTGTCTTTTTCTTCCGCCGACAAAACCAGAGGAGAGCACCGATGACAAGTAAGACGGTTACGGCTGCGCCGGCTCCGATGCCAGCTGCTAGGCCCGCTGAGATTGAGGAGTCCGGGAGGGTCGTGAGACTGGGCGTTTTGGTGCCGACTACGACGCCATGATTTGTTGACGTTTCCGTTGTACCCGCTGGTGAAGCTATGGTAGAGTTGGAGTGGGGCGTTGGACCAGGACGATCTCGATTCACGTCGCTTGAAGTTGAGGTTGGCACTGGCCCTACGCCAGCTTGATAGATCGTAGTCAATTGATACATGCCCGACGCGCTAAAATTATCATTCGTGGGGGTATCGCAGTGGGGTGTTAATTTTGCGTCGCCTCCACAACAGCTCCATATCCGCTGCTTTGTATCGAAAACTACGTCCTTTTTGCCTTGCGTATCTGCCGTTTGTTAGTGCATGACCAACGTAATTCCTAAGCGGTCTCACTGCAGAGCTGAGGACAAGAGCCATCTTTGTAGTCCTTCGACGTGCAGCCTCCTGCGTAGTATCCGGAAGCACCGACTTCTGAATGCGAATATCGACAAAGCCCATCGATGAGGCAAAAGTCGCCATCGGCACAACACTGCAGGTTCCTGGATTGTAGTCAGTCAACACGGCGCGACTTAAGATAAGAATCGCGAGTGACTTACTGAGTCTGATTGCTTCTCTTCCCACAAATTTTCCAATTGTTCGGCACGACCGTGTTGTTGAGCTTTACATAGCACTGTGGTGAGTCCATGGCGCGCTTATAGACAAATGTCGAGAATAGCTTGTCGAATATGTCGCTGCATTAAAGCTCAGTGTTATTAGGAATCCTTCGACGATGTATGAAACTTTTCCAGAAGGTGCGAAAGGAAGGAGGGAAAAGAGTTCCTGGATATAACGGCGACGGAAGCATGGAGCGCCTTAAGAATCTGGTCCAGGGACCGCAATCAAAAACATAGTACTGTTAGATTTCACCTAATACGATGTATGACAGGATGGCTATTAAAGATCAGTGGGTCTCGACAACAACCCATGCAACTTACTGATTTCTGGACCAAATTTTTACCTCTTTAGTACATCTTAAAAATCGTTCGTATCTCTCTCCACCCCACTGAAAGGAAACTTTATTTGTACTGGTGATGGGTAGCAGTACACAGGGCTGTGCATTTAGGCCCACTGACCTTTAATAGCCATCCGACTATCGTAACTTGCCATCACTACTTCCCTGCGACAGATCCTGAAGCCCGACCAATCATTAGAGAGTTTGAAATGAAGTAATCCTGGATGCGCATACCCGTCGTGAACTGATCAGAGGATCGAGAGGCGCGGGAATTTACTATGGTTGCTGGCCAAGAGGAGGTTGTTAGCGCCGGGTGTGGAAAGCCTTGTGCAGATCGAGATTCTGATAAGTACGTGTGTTAGATTAAGTACTACCCGCAGAGAGTCGAGGGTAGAATCGAGAACGGATATATTAAGGATAAAAGCATTGACCGCGGACTACTAACAACTAATAGTCATGCAATAAAAGCTATTATAAGCTCGCCTAAAAGTAGTAGAATATATTGCTCGCATGCGGCTTTTCGAGATGCTCGACAACGTCCTATTGTAAATAAGACTTCTTGAACAAGGTTTCTGCATCGCCAAGTACCCATTCACTCTTCGCATAGCTTTGTGGCCAGATACCATTTTTGCCTGGTGCCAGAATTCCGTTCGGGTCCAAGGCGTTCTTGATTGTCTCGTTCAATTTCATCTGCGCATTGTCATTGAAGTTGTATGTTGCAGCAATCTGATCCATGAGGGCGATATGGGTTCTGTACTCTCCCCATCCGTGTTCTGCGCAGTCTTTGATCAATGTTCGAATCAACCATCGTGCGTTTTGTCGCTGGATGGGATCTTCACGGTTGAAGACTATACAGACGATGTGATCTTTGGTTATCAGCATTCAATTTTTGGGAAGCTGAATCATGGGACTTACGCATGTCACGCATCCCAATTGTGAATGTGCCGATGAAATCCAATCCTGCTTCAGCACACCGCCGTTTTGTTATGTGGTACTGGAGGTTTGCGTCTTTCCCAGCTATCTTCGTAATCGGCGAGAAGAATAAATGCGCTCCATTGGGCACCCAGCTACTCTGATTAGCATTTTTACACTGACGACGTAAGAACGCGGGCTTGCAATCGAAATCCCTCAACCTAACCGCTGGGCGCATTGGACACTGCCTACTTCATGATAAACTTCGATCGATTTGTGGTGGCACTCTGGTTGTGAGCAATCGCCAGAAATTCATCGGTATCGATCTTGAAGTGGCAAACAGAGTTACAATTCGAACCACCACGCTGGGTTTCGGAGGCATTGAAAGAGATGTCAAATAAAGGCCGGACTATGTTCTCGATAGGCTTACCTGACCCATCTCAATTCGTCCAAAGATGGGATACCTTGCAACGTCTTCGCTCGTGTGTGGAGCACGCTGTATGGCTCCGATCGATCCTCGGGAAGCCAGAACTTGGCACCTTGTATGGCAAGGAAGGACTTTTTTATGACATCCAACAAAACATTACGCACTGGCTCTGGTCCCTGGAATGAACTGTTATGGGAATCACAGAATATTAAGAGCAGTGTATGAAACTCACGTAGACGGCGCCGTAGAAGTTCCATCGGCCTAAATTTAGCTTTTTCGCGATGTCATCGATTTCTTGGTCGTTAAGAGGATCTTTCTTATCGGTGTACGAAGCCTTGTTGCCGGCGACAGCAGCGTCTAGTAGAATATGCCGGAGAGTGGGCACATTTTGCAGCACCATTTGCTATGTGGTAGTTAGCATTTTTTGCATATGACTTAAAGAAAAAGAGTGCCTCACCAAACGAAGCGGTCGAATAGTATCCACAATCGCTGAGATATCATCGTCGCGTGGAAAAGTGATCATGTAGGCCTGGTAACCTCCAGGATTTGGCATCAACTTCAGCTTGTCAGCATAGTGTACAATTACCAACCACATGGCATCCTACCCAGATTCCCATCTTCACCACAATGCCCAGACTGCTTTGTGTGAAGATGCCGTCATTGTACGGGCCAAATCCGTAGTTGAAAATTTGCCAGCATCGGTTTCCCTTCTGTTCATCCGGTCGGAGACTTTTGTCTGCGCCAGGCTCTGGTAGCGCTCCCATGCCAGTGCGAATGAGCTCGCCATTCGGTAAGATGACTTCGAGACCACAATGCATCATCCAGTGGTCTCCGTACGGTGCTTCATGTGTCAGCAACCCTTAACCCACCTTCTTTTCGGAGAACGAACTTACTGTATCCAACTCCACGCTCGATGGCATTGCCTAGATACCTGTTAGGATAAGCTTCCAGAAAGGCTCGGACATGAGACATACCAATAATTGATCCACCGCCCAAGTCAGGTACATCCAACCAGAGGTGTTCTCTGAGACCGTTCTCTTCAAGATAGTCGTGCAATTGCATAAAGGTGACCCCAGGTTCGACAAGAGCAAAAGCCCCATCGATATTGACATCCAGCACTTTATTCATATGCGTTCCCAGATCCAAGGCGATACTTCCAGAAACTCGCGGTGCGGTGCCTCCATACCCGGTATTCCTTCCTACCGAGTATGGCCACAAAGGCATGCAAAATTCATTGGCAAGGCGAACAATATCTTGCACATTAGGGACATCCCTAGGACAAACAACTGCGGATGCAACGAAAAAATCGCGGTCGTAGATGGCATGCATATCATGGGCTTTACAAGGGTTCATATAATCACCATCCATGAGATCATCCGCTGAGGAAATGATGCGGATATTTTCATGGCCACACAAGTTCCCAGCACGGGAGATAAAGTCTGAGAATCGATCTTCCGTGAAGTTTGGAGGCAAGCGTAGTGGCTTCATAGAAAAGAATTGGAGAGGGTAAATGCAGTGAGATGCTATATTGAAAGATGCGATGTTGAGAAATGATGCCAGAGGAGAAAGTGATTGGGGTGAAGAAAGATCATTAGTTTTACTCGACGCTGCGGGCCATTTCAACCTCGCTCAGCCGGTCGGTGTAACTCGACACCGAACCTGGAGTGGTGAGTTGCAGAAGCCCCACATGCTTCAAGGCGTTGGGGAGTATCTATACAGGGCATGAAGAGGGTGTCTGGTCGGCAGCTGGCGTCTCACTGCAGCTGAGTACTGTGGAGACCATACGCGGATATGCCGTCGCCGATTTTGGGGGATTGATCGGGTGGGTGTTTGAGGATATTCGAAGGATGCTTGCTTGCAGAGCAAATGGATGAATTGATGGAGGCACAAAGGTGTGAAGGAGGAGGAGAGCAAGAGACGGAGGAGACGGTGATAGCCACGTGACAGCCATGGCATGTACGATACGGACGACTCGTGATAATGCGCGACTAGCGCGTGTCATGACAAGGTACTACTCTATTATATTGCGCTACGCGTCTCTTCTGAACCTCACACGAACGGCGATGAGGACCTCATTCCAACAAATGACCCTCAATTGCACTTCACTCCCTGTCGCCGTCACTTTTTTGCAAGACTTTCCATCAACCTAGTACCGTAAACCACGAAATGGACGACCACGACGAGGACGAGTTCGGCATGGATTCTTCCGACGACGACGACTTCCTGGCTGCCGAACTAGACCTGGCGCCCGCCCTCAAACGGAAATCTCCTCCATCTGACGACCAGCCTCCAGCTAAACGCATCGCAAACGGTTATCCGACGACATGCGAAGCCGCCGTCACTGTGCTGAAAGATGTGTTCAAAATGGACTCGTTCCGATTAAAGCAAGAGGCTGCTATATCGCGAATACTTCACGGAGGCTCCGCCGTGGTAGTGTTTCCTACTGGTGGGGGAAAGAGCTTGTGCTATCAGGTACCAGCATTGGTCTTCGAGGATATGGACAAAATGGGTGAGGATAGAGGGCAGGGTGAAGGCGGCATTACATTGGTGGTCTCTCCGCTGATAGCGCTCATGAAAGATCAGGTTGATGCTCTTCTGAAGCGTGGAGTGAAAGCGGCCGTGCTAGACTCAACAAGAACAAGAGAGCAATATTTGGAAACTATGGAATCACTGCGCGCTGGGACATTAAAGCTGCTATACTGCGCTCCCGAGCGCCTGAACAATGAGGGTTTCGTAGAATCCATGATGTACGTACGTGGTGGCATTCGTCTGGTAGCCATCGACGAAGCACATTGCATCTCTGAGTGGGGGCATGCCTTCCGTCCAGATTACCTTAAAGTTGCGCGGTTTGTGAAAGAAGTGAAGGCTGAAAGAGTTGTGTGTCTGACCGCAACGGCTACTCCAAAAGTTGCAAAGGATATCCGCGAACAATTCGACATCGACGACACAGGACTGTTCCGCATATCATCGTATCGGTCAAACTTGCAATTGCTCGCAGAATCCGCATCTACAAAGCAGGACTTGTACCCGAAACTATTTAGCTTCTTAACCAAGAATCCTGGACCCACGATCATTTATGTCACGCTCCAAAAGCAAACCGAAGCCCTTGCACTTGACCTGAGGAGAAAGGGGTTCAAAGCCCAATCGTTTCACGCTGGCATGGCGACCCCCGAGAAAATGAGGATACAGGACGATTTTATGGCAAAGGACAACTTGATCATTGTTGCAACGGTACTACTAACAACAAATCCTCTATGTTGCTCCTCCGCTGACAGTGATAGATCGCCTTCGGAATGGGCATCGACAAAAACGACATACGCAACGTCATTCATTTCAACATTCCATCAAGCTTGGAATCTTATAGCCAAGAAATCGGCCGAGCTGGGCGTGATGGCTTGACAAGTAAATGCTTGTTTTATGTCTGCGGTGAAGATCTACACCTACGCGAAGTGTTCGCAAGAGGCGATCTTCCGTCTCAAGAAGGCGTGAAGGGGCTTCTCCATGAGATTTTCAACTTCACCAACAGAGCGCTCCCAGTCGGCGCGACTATCCAAGCATCACAGTATGACCAATCAAAAACGTGGGATATCCGAGTGCGTATCTTGTCTCTTACTCCCATTTTTAAACTGATGGACTTTCCAGGCCACCACTTTGGGCAACATTTATGCGCAACTCGAACTGCGATTTGAGCTTCTGAGAGCCATCACACCTATGTACACCAAGTATAGTTACACAGCCGGCCCTCGTTTCGGAATGTTCCATGCAGACACTTCGCCTGCAGCGGCAGCAATCCGCCAATGCGAAGAAAGGGCCACAAAGCTGACTCACATCGATGCCACGGAAACGGCCAAAAGGACGTTCGTGCCTCGTGCTGACATTGTGAGGAAACTGAACGATTGGAACGACATGCAAGTCATTACGCTCAAGACAGCCGGTGTTCTGCATGTCTACCGTGTGCTTTCCGAATTGCCGCAGACCAATGCTGAAATTGACGCCCTCGCTAAAGAAGTCTTCGCACAGCTGCAAGAACGGGAACAGAAGGACTTGAAGCGCACAGACGAAATGCTAGGCTTGATCACTGGCAATTCCTGTTTCTCGAGAGGCTTGGCCGAGCATTTCGGCGATACCATCGCTGGTGGTAAGAAAGAATGTGGGCATTGCACGTGGTGTATAACGCAGCGACCTATTCCACTCACTAAACCGCCACCGAAGCCATTTGACATGGCCGCATTTAACCAGATTCTCCAGGCTGTGCCAGATAGAGACGATGCAAGGTTTCTGGCTAAGATCGCGTTTGGTATCTCAAGTCCTAAAATCACTGCCGCAAAGCTTGGTGGTCAAAATCCTCTATTTGGCTCTATGGATGATCACCCATTTGAGGTAAGTGTGCTGATGTCGTAAGTTGCGCCTCATCTAATGAGATTCAGGACATACTCACACGCTTCACCACCGTTTGTAACAAGGTTGCGCAGGGAATTTTGCCTATACCTTCCGCGTCACCATCGTCTCCTGTGGCCAAGAAGAAGACCCCTACCAAGAAGACCTCGGCAAGGAAGAGTACCTCAAAAGTCAATGATTTCCCAACTTCCCGCAAAAGCCTTTGGCGTTGAAGGTTTGTGATGTTTGATACCCACATAGACTCAGGAAACACTGGGATCACATAGCATGTATAAAATGACAACTTGTAGGATATATACGCTAGGAACTAGCAGGCGTCTTGGAATCAAAATTTCTGGCATGTTACATGATTACCTATTTTGTCTATTCAATTGAGCTAGTTCATACATAATGGAAGGAAGAAGGAATATGAGGATGGAGAAGTGATGGTGAAGACGAGGACGAGGACGTGTCTGGAATAAGCCTAGTCGGTTTTTGCAAGGATAGCACGTGCAGTGAGCTAGGCTATATTTGGGTGTGCGCGAGCAGTTACGTCACAGGCAGAATCGCACCTGAACCTGGACATGGTCAGTTCAAATTCAGTCCAATCCTCCTTTCTCAACCACATTTCAGTCTTCCTCACCAGCAATAATCACCAGCAATGGCCGACATAGCAAACCGTGCGAAAGAGGTCGCCAAAGAGGACGCTGAGCGCCTCAAAGTCCTTGCCCAAGATGCCTTGCAATCGAAAGCCTACCTCTATCCAATCAAGGTAATTGCTCTCGCCTTACCCTGACTCGTCATATTAACTTCTCCAGGGAATCTACTACTTCATCTCCCACAAAGATCTCTGGCGGCCAATGTGGTCCAAACTCGCCCCAACCCTTACAACGGCAATTGGCGTAACAACAGCAATGTTTGTCCTAACCTACGTCCCCCAAGCAGCCGCATTGGCACTGTTCAACGGTCCCCTGGCATTCGCATCAACAATCATGCTCGTCCTGTCCGAAAGTTCCACCTTGACAAATGTCATCACAAAATCTTTCTTCATCGAAGATGCTCTCTTGGATACTTTCGACGGCGTGAGTCTTCACCTTTCCCTCCCAGAAAATCCTCACTAAAATAACGTAGACTCTCATCTCCAAAAACCAAACCGAAATCGTGAAAGAAGGCCGCACCGTCACCTCTGGCACAGACTCTATCGCCCGCCTAGGCAAGCTCGTAAAAAAGCCCTTTGCAAAGTTTACTCCCTCAGCAATAATCCGCTACTTGATGTACCTCCCCCTCAACTTCATCCCCATCGTCGGCACCGCCCTTTTCATCATCATGAATGGCCGCCGATTCGGTCCAAACGCCCATGCTCGATACTTTCAGTTGAAGGGATGGAGTAAGAGTCAGAAGGAGGAATTCATTGAGAAACACAAGGCTGCTTATACGAGCTTCGGTATCCCAGCGAGCTTCTTGGAGTTGTTGCCGTTCGTGGGCATTTTCTTTGCGTTTACGAACACGTGTGGTGCGGCACTTTGGGCGAGTGATTTGGAGTTAAAGAGGAGAGGGAATACGGCTCCGAATTTGAGGGCACAGATTGAGGTTGCCGAGGAGAAAGAGCAGATTTGATGAGAATGTGCAGAAACGGAGAAGAGTTGATGAGGACATATTTTTGATGAGGTAATGAGTATGACATGATCAAGGAGCCACACGGCTGAGTGGAATGATGTACGACTACCGAAATTAGCAAAGGAGTCATGGAGTAGCGGTAACGATGCATGAAGCTCAGCATATCATAAAGGGTTAATATCGTACCACGATTTCTCCGAACATCTATTGATTCATGCGTGACACAGCGAAGGCTCATCAGTTCCATGTTTGAAAGACTCCCATTGATAGATAGATTCCAGGCTCATGAGGGAAAAGAACAACCGTAAAAAGAAGTATCCGCAATGACAAGTGGGTGAATCAATAGACTGCAAATATAGCAATACCTCTTGTTTTCAACATCATGTACCACCCGACAGCAGTGCGAATAGTAAATACGTCCTCTTCCAATATTCCATGGCACTCTTTCGTATCCTCGCCACCTCCGTCTCACCAAGTCCCACGTTACTGAGAATATCATCGATAGTCTCGTTCAGCTTGTCCCGACTCGGGGTATCATCGAGCTCGAATGCTTTTTGCAGGTACAACACATCCAGCAGCAACTGCGTTGATTTCTCCTTCTTGACGACATGACTGTTTGGAGAGGTAGCATCAGCTTCAGTTTCAGAGGACAGGGCATCCGATTCAAGTTTTGCCGAGTCCTCATCCTCATCCTCATCCTCTTCCTCTTCCTCATCCTCTTCACTAATCTCCTCGTTTCCATTCTGTGGATGGCCATTGACCTTCTCTTTCTTACTCGACTCCTCCAATTGACCCAACGTTCTGGACAAAACAGCATTCAACTGTTCCATAAGCATCAGTTTGGCAGCACGTAATGGCCCCTCGGCCCAAAGATCCGCGCCAGCATCAGCCATATCCCTCGTTAGCCGTTTCAAAAATCGGAAGGTCGTGGATGAAGGCTGGACAGGGAGCTGCGGATTTCCTTCCCATAACGTCCGAGCTTCCAAACTCGACAATCGCATCATCTTAGATAAAGATTTTGCATACTTTTTAATCGCTGGAGTCGTCGCTGACGTGACGAGAGCGGCTTGAAGCGGATGCAAGATCTCTATCGACCTCGTCGATGTCGTCGACACAGCAGCAAGACGTCTTTCTTGCGAAGCTGAACGTTGAGACATTTCGCGGAGTAGGCGAAGCAGAAATATAGCTTTCGCAGACTTCTTACTGCTGGCATCTTTTCCCACGGACTTCACAATCTTGAGTAGAGCAGCATGTAAATTCTTGGCAACATCCTCGAGGGAGGTTTCCAAAGTCTCCTCAAGTGTCCGAGGATCGTCCTCGCTAAGAAGAGCCTGACGAGAGTCCAGATCATCAGCGTCTTCGGTGATATCGTCGTCCCAGCGGCCGTCACGCATCTCTTTCAACAAGCGTCGGATGGATGTAATGCCTTCGGTCCACGTGTCGAAGATCGGCACAATTTCTGCAAACTGTACTTCTCCGCCATAATAGCGGGCGAGTACGGCTTGTTTGAATGAGGTCGCGCCATTTCCATAGTCCATTGCTGTGAGAGAATGATCCCAGAGTGTCGTTGAAGTCTCGGACACCAGGTTATCATGCTCTATTGCG
This sequence comes from Venturia nashicola, assembly GCA_004522665.1. Classification (NCBI taxonomy): domain Eukaryota; kingdom Fungi; phylum Ascomycota; class Dothideomycetes; order Venturiales; family Venturiaceae; genus Venturia; species Venturia nashicola. Next base: position 315,136 of record SNSD01000011.1, read on the forward strand.
CCCGAGATGGCAACCGGCAGGCGTCGAAGCTGTCCTGCGCTCTGGTGTATGATTTCTACAAGTCGAGTATTCAGAATGTCCCGGAAGCCGTCAACCACATCAGCAGAATGTAGACCAGGCAATTGTGTGTCGGACCATGGCCAAGCATCTAATAAGTCCTTCCTAACGTTCATGACATGTTTGAAGTCCGACTGCCCAGCCAAAGCAGTCTCGAGTCCTGACATGAACGTCTTTAGAGCTTGTTTTGCCCATAATTTCAGCTGCTTATCTGCCTCGGATTTGTTAAGCTCATCATGCCGCGGCCAAGGAGTATAATTACGAAGCTCGTCCGCGACCCATCTTTCATGTAGGTCAAAATTGAGCTCAGTCACTGATAGGACATCGGGTTGTCGCATCAAAGGTAGCTCTTTCAACTTCGCCAGAGCGTCGGAAAGTCGCTTGGGGAAAATGAGCTGCGAGTCTCGAAGTGTTGCTAGTAGTAAATTGACCGCGTCAACGACATGCTTTCTTGTGTCGATCTCTTGCTCCAAATGCCAGACAACGGCCTTCAGGCGCACCGCGTGGAAGTGGCGTAAGACGTCGGTAGGGGTGGAGCTTGTGGCTAGCGAAAAGGCACACATATCCTGAACGAGACCATGTACATCATTGTCCGTACTAGCCAGTCTTTTATCGATGGCACTGAGTGTCTTTTGCCGTAACGATGCCAGTCGATTTCGAAGCGATTCGATGAACGGTGCAGCTTCCGATTCTTGGGACAGTGTCTTGTGTGTAAGCCGCGATAGTAGCAGTATTTTAGCAGCGAGAAGGGAAGAACCCCCTCGCTTGAGGAGTCGAGTTATGATTGTAGGACAGGTTTGGAGAATGGCAAGATGGGCGGCGAGCGCATTACGCTGTGAGACTAAGGAGATGAATATTTATTTCTCGATAAGTTAGAGGAGTCTACTCTCCTACCTCTTGCTTTGGACGCGATCTGTAGTCGTCCCTGGTTCTTGAATATGCGATCCACAGCTCTTGAATTGCACTTCTGTCCTGCCAGCCCCAATGTTAGGTCCACCTCGTGCATTCGCTCGTCCATGTCGATAATCCGTTCGGCCGTGCCCAGCAGTTCCCGGTAACTGATTCTATAGTGATATGTATTAGCCTGGAGTGCAAGAATGAAGAATAGTATTGTACATACCCAACCAGGTTGCGCAGCTTGTGTCGATTATCCTCGCCATGACTTCGTAGTTGCTGCTCGAGCTTGCGAACCTGAGGGATCGGATATTGGAAGGCATCTTCCCAAGACTTGAAGGTCAGAGGGTCGGGTCCCTCGTTTGTCATGGTGTGGTGTTTGGAAATCCACGATGGTGGCCTTTGAGGGAATGGCGCGTGCAGTAGATTAGAGACCAGCGTGCGAAGTATTCAGTATGAGCCGTTGACGCGTGCGGTAGATTAGAGACCAGCGTGCGAAGTATCCAGTATGAGCCGTTGACGCGTGCGGTAGATTAGAGACCAGCGTGCGAAGTATCCAGTATGAGCCATTGACGCGTGCGGTAGATTAGAGACCAGCGTGCGAAGTATCCAGTATGAGCCGTTGACGCGTGCGGTAGATTAGAGACCAGCGTGCGAAGTATCCAGTATGAGCCATTGACGCGTGCGGTAGATTAGAGACCAGCGTGCGAAGTATCCAGTATGAGCCATTGACGCGTGCGGTAGATTAGAGACCAGCGTGCGAAGTATTCAGTATGAGCCGTTGACGCGTGCGGTAGATTAGAGACCAGCGTGCGAAGTATCCAGTATGAGCCATTGACGCGTGCGGTAGATTAGAGACCAGCATGCGAAGTATTCAGTATGAGCCTCTAGTCACAACTCGAATTAGAATCAACCATGCAGGCAGGCTGGCCATCAACTCTCGTAAGATACAACTCCATCGCTTCACCTTGGACGAGCCTCATCCGACGAGCCTCATCCGCCATCCGCTATCCATCCGCTATCCACCTCGGACGAGCCTCATCCGACGAGCCTCATCCGACAAGCCTCATCTGCCATCCGCTATCCACCATCCACCATCCGTCGTCCGTCGTCCATACAAAAAGCATATCCATGTGTTCTGATGGGCATTGATACTCGGTCTTTTCGTAGAATCATTCCAAATTCGTGAGTCTGGCCACAGGACCGCGCTGGCCAACCATGTTTCCATGGCAGTGCTCTGACATGGGCATTGTTGTGGCCGCGACCATGTTGAAGCACCTCAGATCAGATCACAGCAAGGACCAGGGAAATCAAACGGTGTTGAGCACTGCAATTCTCGGCCGCAGCCCACATCAGCTTGGTGCTTGCCGTCAATGAAACCTTTTTGGTAAAGCAGTGAACTGGTTGCCTTAGACAAGACTCCTCCGTTGAGATTGTCAAGGAACTATCACCAATTTCGGACAGCATTGATTGAAAGACTTTTGTCAATCTCAGGAATCCTCGACGCCAATTCACACGGCAAAAATAGACTCGTTTGCCACTTGCTGGAGCGAGACCTATGTCAAGATCAATAAAGGAAACTTAGTCCCGCCGCGGAAGTTCATCTATTTGACATGGCGAGCATTACTTACTTACCGGGAAAGTTTGGGCCACCGTTTGGCCAGAGACGACCTGCAGCATGGACCAATACATGTTTTGACAGGTGAAGGCTATTCGGTATCATCTTTTACCACGCGAGTCTTAGCAAGACTTGATTCTCTGCCACGACTCAGGATTCGCTCGATGACCCCTTCGCTGCTCCGTGGTGAAATACGTCACTACTGATGGTCTTGTTTTAGCCTCATTTTGACAACGACGCCGTCGAACCTTCTCTCAGACTGTTATCTGTCTCACGGCATCGGTACGTAGTCACTCTAATTACCAGAATCCGTGCCGCCTGCTCAGATTCTGAAGGTACTCGTCTTGAACACTTTTGTGTGTTCCGATCTGTTTCGAAACTTCTACCCAACGCTACGAAAGTCCTTACAAACAATAGTAATATCAAATCCCGAAGATGACTTGACACGGACTGGCGAACCAGAAGAATTGATCAAGATCTCCGACGAATTCATGCGGAAATCGGTTGTTTTGCAGTCCCCTAATTTGTCAATCATTATGTCCGAGAAACTCACAATTTTCGTCCAATCCGAAGCCGGCTCATGGGACATTGACCACAGAAACTTCCATTTTGGTTGGAGAGACCGCCGTGGCTACTAGAGCATCTAGTGGCGCTACACAAGGCTCTGAGCACTCCCCTCCCGGGAACACAGACCTCGTGACTGGCCCAACCCTACAGCAGTTCTGGAGGTACCCTACCTCAATACAGCCACACGATGCACGTTCGTTCCAAGAGGCTCCATTCTCGAGGCGCAAACCATGGATCACGCTAGTACTCCACGTTTTCTTAGCAATATCCACACGGCCTGACCCGCTGTCCAGATTCACTCTTGGACTAGTACGCCGTCGTCATCTTGTCTAGATGGTACAGAAACTGATGACTGCTTTGTTGTCCAGTCTGGCTACGGTTTCTTTTTCCTCGACATTGGGTCGAAATTACTGTCAGAACGTGGCAGGACCATCAGTTCATGGCGCCATGAGTCAGATGCCAACTAACCAATTCCATCTCACTGTCAAGTGCGATGAATCGTTGACAATACTCTCCAAATTCTACCGCAATGTTCGGACCCAGAACGAGGTCAAGCTGATTGCTGACCTCAGAGCTCTATCAAGTTGTGAGGCCCTAAGTTAATGTACCAACAGTAGCTGCTACTTCTCACGGTGATAGCGACGGACTCTGCCAAGGACAATATCCAGAAGTTACCGTCTTGTGTTATAGCTAGCAATGGTCAAACCCTTTTTCAAATACTGATTCTGCAATATAGTCCTCTATTGCAGCAACGGGGACATCAAAAGGGATTCAGCCTGACTTGGGCACACTAAAGAAACTCTTTGGCCGGCGGATAGCACCCTCCCGTGAGCTTATGTTTGGGCCTCATCGTGGCGTATCCACTGCGACAAGAATATACTGCAACAATATTGCGATGATGCTGTCTTGAAGATTGTCCTTTCCAGCTCCATCCGGCGGATTTTTATTGCGGTTGGTCATCGCGAAGAATCCGGTTTTCACTCTGATTTAAAAGTACGACGGTTGAGAAAAGGACTATTCAGCATCGTCATCTTTTTCTAGCCGACCTAAAAGCAGCTGAAGACGATCTCGCGTATGGATTATGCCTGCAAGTTTGGGAGGCAAGTCAACTGGGGTGACATTGCTTCACGTCCTGCGTTTTGTTATCTCCCTGCATTCTTGTTATCTCCAATGAAAGGACTGTTTGGCTAAAACAATGTTCGGCGAGCGACTAATCAGATGCAAGAAAGTCAAAAATGTGGTGTGTTATTTCGCGTCGCATTGCAAGTCTGGCGGACTGCACGTTTCAGCGTGCCCGAGACGATTGTTGCCACTTCTCGTGTCTTGCCTACCTCACGAATTCAGCAATCACTTTCCCTCGAACATCGATAATAATGACCAGGAGAAATGATTCGCAACATTAGACTCCGCGAATGATGGGAGGAGATTGCGCCAAATTCCTTTGCTGTTCTCAACTAATTTGCAACCGCAAATGGACTGCTCAGATTTGCGACCGCATATGGACTGCTCAGGATTGGAAAAATCGACTTTGGCAGCACATCTGAGACATCGCAGAACATAGGATTTCAAGTTGGGCACGTAGCCGAACTGTGGTGTCTGGCCTTACAGAATTTCATGCCACTTGGTGGCGGCAGAAACCTCCTTGAAAATGCCCGGCAGCCCATGCCAAAAAAGAAGACCCTGAAACGATGGCAACAAGCTTGGCTGGCCCGTCATCAGTGAGCCCGGAACAGCCTTCCGAAAGGTAGATATCATGTTTTCCACATCAAAACGTACCCAGGAGTTGAAGGAAAACGTGCACGACCATCCTTCACGAAACCCCACACTGCACAGACAGGAGATTGGCGTTCTTTATAGCCTTATCCGTCTCAAAGCAGAACCCTTCGCCGCTTGATGCTCGACAAACTCCGTTCAACTCACATGTGCACTCTTAACCATTCTACATACCCATAACATATCAAACATTGTGGTCGTCCATGGTATCGATTGCACACAGTATTTGATCTAGCTGCTTGTCAGCAACTCGTCCCTCCCTTAATTTTGATCGACATACACCATTAGCCCAACATGGATCCGACACTATTCAATTGGCTTGAATCAAGAAGGATGGACAAGACTGGCAGGACGGCCAAGCTTGCAATGGAGGCTCTTGGTCGGGGTGGTGCTTCGAATGGTATCACGAACGGAACCAGAGAGATTGTGGATGGACTTGTCCTTGACAAAATCCAGCAAGTTCGCTACATGCACATAGCATTTGGTGCTGTCAGCATTCTCTTGGTGGCTTATATCATTCTAAGAATATGGTACGACAGTTGGCGAGCATCACAATTGACGCCGTCGTTACGGAGAAGGTACAATTGATGGGTCTGGATTGCATGATCTAAAGCTAACAGGAAATAGAAAACTCGACTTTTTGTGGAAGCTCCACCCTGCCGAATCCTTTCCCTTGCTGTTAGGGGTTTTTCTCTTGATACAGCAAATATCATTTGTATCGATACAAGCAAAAACTTTGGACAAGCTATTTGTCGACAACTGCTTGAGATCTTCACAGGTCGTGTTCACGCGTGAGTATACCTACATGGAAAGGTGGAGCAGTGCTAACAATATGGTCAGAAATTTTTATGATCGGATACATCCATTTCGTGTTCGGCCTCGAGATGACCATCAGATCGCTGAGACGCACACGGTTCGCACCTAGACCGAAATACACAACCTCAGTCTGCACTCTTATTGCGCTGATTATGTCTGTCTTCACCTGGCTCTCCACGAGGCTTCGCATGCCAAGAAACAAATGCTTTGGGGACATGATATGGCGATCGGTCAGAAGCTCTCCATTGGGAGTTGTAATCTGTTCGTTTCTGATCCCGTCCTTCATCATGATGGCAGCCATTATTGCACTGCAACTATATCGCACCGTCAATGTGGACCCCAATGAACGCATCGCCGGCACTAGAATGGTCTACTATCTGTTGCTATCAGCAGTTCTATACGTAAGTATTGATGAAAGAGGTCTGCAAGTGATACTCGCTAACCATTCCTCAGACCTTGGTTCTTCCTTTCTGGGTACAAGCCGTGCTGTCTTCATTCGACAAGCATCTGTCGTCCTCACGAGTTGCAGAGTTCATTCTCTTCATCGCAGGAGCTGTGGTTGCATTTACTCATCTGTTCCTACGAGCAAACGCGGCTCGCACTGCTATCAGGCCAAAGAATACACCCTGGCAAGAGCGCAAAGGGCTCAGACTATTCGGACCTAGCGACTTGGAATTGATGCGCATCAGCTCCCCCATCATGAAGCAAGGATACCAACAGGACGAGAAAGTTTTGAACAGCTGGATTAGCACTGACGATACGTCCAAAAATGGTGCACCGATGGAAGCGGATTCGATCTTTCCCGTCGTCCTTCCAAAAGCAAATATGACCAATGTATCACCATGGCCCCTAAAGGAGCCTAAACCCCCACCCAAGGACCAACCAATCAAATCGCCCATGGCATCCAAGGCACCCACAACCCCAAGGAAAACATCGAATCACCAACGACAGGCGAGTTATTCTTTGTTTCCTGGATCTGATGATCTTCGACTGCCTGCTTCGGTGTATACACCGGGTACGATGTCGAAGGCGTCAGTGAGTGCACTTGCACCAACCTTTACCAATCCCTTCGCAGGGACAAGTCCAATTGCCAAACCACCCAGTACGCCCTGGCACGCAAGCCATCGTCGAGGAAGCAGCAACGAAAGTATGGCAACGGTCCAAATCGGCATCAGATTCAGCACCGCACCAGCCGCCCTCGCCGCCTCCGGACTAACGTCCTCACCCCAACCACCCGCACGAATGGGTATCCTCCAATCCGTCAGTTCAGTCAACACATGCCCATCACCGCGATCAAACGGCCTCCCCCTCGATCCCAGATCACCCCTTTCTCCCAAACAACAAATCCCCTCGTCGCAGTATGCGTGGCTTGATATTGCGAATTCGCCTGCGTCGATGGATTCACCGTTGAGGACGCAGATGATGCCGATTCCCCCGCAAAGAGCGACGGCTGAGTCTAATCGACATGAGATTGCCAGTTTGGAACAGAGCGGGTCGTTTATTCAACAGGGTTTTTTGGCGCGATCGGGATCGAGATCGGATGCGGGGAATCTTTCTGGGTTTTTCTGATTTGTCTTGTTCGTCGTTGTTCTTTTACTCTTCCCTTTTTTTCAGCTGGTGCGAGTCTTGAAATGAGATATCGTTTGGGAAGGGGGATGTGTTGGAATAGAAATATTGATATATTTGAATTCCAAGATGTATCTTTTGCCTGTTGTGTCTTTGGCGGCGGTTGCGGGGTGTATGTGTATGTGTAGGATGTATATGTATATGTGTAGGATGTATGTGTATGTGTATATGTGTAGGCTGATGTATATATATAATAGGATATATAGGAAACAATACAGTAACCAAAACAAGAAAGCGATCAAGACAAGAAATTAAAAATCAAAATAATTCCTATAACAAATTAGTACCTTTTAGATAATTTTTCATATTGACATTCTACTATCAATAACTAGTATAAAAGTTGTCTTTAGGTATATACTCTTAAATCCAACGTAATAAACTTTGAGCTATTGAGTAGACGTCAACCTTTTTTACTCGCTTAGCTGTTTATTTATACTTTTATCGTATCGTATCGTTTCGTTTCTCATTTCATTCTATATCGCTGCTTTGGTTTCCACCGGTGTCAAGGTATAGACGCCTATATCCATACACATACAATCCCATGGTGGTATCATACCGCGAAGAACCCGTCCCGTCTCGTCCCGTCTCGTCTCGTCTCGTCTCTGTCCTTGTGAAACAGGATAGCGAACTGGAAAGGCGTGGGAGGGGTTTGGCTAGAAACGTTAGTAGTTCCCGAGATTTGTCATGTTTGGAATCCCGATCCAATTTCCCCATGAACACGACATAGCCATGAGACTTTGAGTTTAAGCATGGTTCATCATGGTGCAGAGGTTGGCTTGTCATGTGAGGGCCGAAGAAAGAAAAACTGGTGTTTAGTGGATGAATGTCACGCCTGCGAGGTCGGCGATGGCTACTAGCTAGGATGGAGGCGGAAACAAGCCTAGATAGGAAAACAAATGCGATTACCTATACTCCTCGACTCCCTAACCATTGTCGAACTCACGATTCAGCAGCCGCGGAAGAATCTGTCTGGCTTCGCCGCGTACTTTTGCCGACTCAAGCAACTTGTCTTCCCACGACCACGACGGCGACGGCGACCACCAGGCACGAAGACAGCATGCATTGATATTGGCACCGCCGCTATTTCCGCACCAGGGCAACTCGTATGCTTAGTTAACGCTTAGTATCGACTACGGCTCCACGCACTGGATACACGCACTGGATACACGCACTGGACTCACGCACTGGATATACCCGGATACACGCACTGGATACACCCGGATACACCCATTGGATACACCCATTGGATACACCCATTGGATACACCCGGATACACCCACTGGATACACCCATGGATATAGGACAAAGCTCCAAGCTCCAAGCCCCACCTACCGCCATATGCCCGCCATGGCCCCGCCATGACCCTCGGGACCCCTCTTTGAACATCAGCATGATGATGCTGTGGAGGTGTCGAGCTTCCATTGTTCCGCCGTGTCGAGCTTCCATTGTTCCGCCGTGTCGAGCGTCCATTGTTCACCGTGACGAGACAAGATTTGGTTCTGGGGCCCGGTTCTATGAGGTACTAGTCGCTTGATGTGTGGACACGAGATGGGGATCCTGTATGAGGTGTGGACACGCCATGGGGATCCTGTATAAAGCGGACAAGATGCCCGGATTCCTGCTACGACCCAGCTTGATACATCCCATACACTCCTTCACGCAGTAGCATCATCCGACTGTCTGCTATTCCCACGACTCGCAACATTGTTCCCCGCACCACCGTGAAGAGGAGCTGCTTTGGTAAGAATCTTCCTTCACTCATCGGGGGATCCGTCTCCTTTTCTCCGTAGGGATAGCTAATATATTCCCAGATTCTATTGATACCTCGCATTTTGGAAACTCCATACACCACAATCAAAATGGTATTTGTTGCCCGTTCAATCTCGCGTCTTGCGTGCCCCCGTTCAATCTCGCGTCTCGCGTGCCCCGCTTCATCTCTGCTTCGTCCCTCAATTGCCCCAAGCAAGCTTTCGTTTGGAGCCAGAACGCTAACAGCAACTGCCAATCGACAGGGAAAAGTTCTACTTGTCTTGTACGATGTAAGTCATTCATACTCTTCTGCAATCGACCCGAAACTGATTGACCCCAGGGCGGTGTCCACGCCGAGCAAGAACCAAAGCTCCTAGGAACCACTGAGAACGAACTCGGTATCCGCAAATGGATTGAGGAGCAGGGACATACTCTTGTCACCACATCTGACAAGGAGGGAGATGGTTCCAAGTTTGACAAGGAATTGGTCGATGCTGAGGTTATCATCACCACACCGTGAGTACTGCCATATCTACATGCAAGAGCCCGAATTGACAACGTGCAACAGCTTCCACCCAGGTTACCTCACCGCCGAACGTCTCGCCAAAGCCAAGAAGCTCAAGATAGCCGTCACAGCTGGTATCGGATCCGACCATGTCGACCTCAACGCTGCCAACAAGACCAATGGCGGCATCACAGTAGCCGAAGTGACCGGCTCCAATGTCGTCTCCGTCGCCGAACACGTAATCATGACCATCCTCCTCCTTGTCCGCAACTACACACCCGCCCACCAACAAATCGAGAATGGTGACTGGAACGTCGCCGAGGTGGCAAAGAACGAGTACGATCTCGAAGGCAAAGTCGTAGGAACCGTCGCCGTCGGCCGTATTGGCGAACGTGTTCTGCGACGTCTCAAGCCATTCGATTGCAAAGAATTGCTGTACTTTGATTACCAACCATTGAGCCCCGAGGTTGAGAAAGAGATTGGATGCCGTCGTGTCGATACCCTGGAGGAAATGTTGTCTCAGTGTGATGTCGTCACTATAAACTGCCCTCTTCATGAGAAGACAAAGGGTCTGTTCAACAAGGAACTCATTGCCAAGATGAAGCCTGGATCGTGGCTTGTCAACACCGCCCGTGGCGCCATTGTCGTCAAGGAAGACGTCGCTGCTGCACTGAAATCAGGCCATCTACGTGGATATGGTGGTGACGTGTGGTTCCCACAACCGGCACCAAAAGACCACCCATTGAGAAGTGCAAAGAACCCATGGGGTGGAGGAAACGCCATGGTCGCACACATGTCTGGTACCTCCATCGACGCGCAAGCAAGATACGCCGCTGGTACCAAGGCTATTTTGGAGGAATACTTCTCTGGACGTGAAAACTACAGGCCTCAGGATTTGATTGTTCACAAGGGTGATTACGCAACCAAGGCTTACGGTCAAAGAAATGTTGGTGCCAAATCTTGAGCCGTGACGTCATGCATGTATATAGCGTGCTAGTAAACATGTCAATTGGGGTAACAAGACTTGATCCGTGCTCTTGTGTCCCTCATCTCATTCCTATCCCATCTCCAATTCCCCCCAATTCGACAAATCCGTCCGATTCCTATTCTCTTTATTGTAAAAACGAATGTAAGACTGGCAATAGGTACCTTCCGCCTTTGTTTTTCTCTTCCCTGAAAAATGAAATATGATAATTTTACTAAGAGTCCTAGCATTGGGACGGCTGGGGTGGGGAGGGGAGGGGAGATATATCATTAATTTAGGAATCTTTATTCCATCATTATTTGGAGATTTTGGCGGGTAGGGTTTTTGGGAGAGGGGGATTGGTATTGGTTATATTAGGATTAGAAGGACGTTATATAAATCGTTTATTCGTTTTTATTTCTCTATACGCCCCTTTTACCCGTAGGAAAGTCTAAGACGCGGGTAAAATCTAGATGGATCCTCTTTCTTTTCCCTTATCGAGGGGGGAATAAAGGAATCTCCGCTCTTTGTAATAAGAAACTGGATACTTGGGTTAAGGGAGATGGAGTAGGGATATCTACCTATTTAAACAAGTCAATGTAATGTTGTAGAGTCGTCGATGTTTAATTAAATCGTGTTTCTGTAAGATAAAGAGAGAGAGAGAGTATTTACTTGTTATTTGTAAAGGTATCTTATCTCCTCGGACGGACTGAATGTATGGCGAGAGAGAGGTGTAGCGTTGTTTCTCTGGCTCTTTTGAACTCTGGAGAGATAAGAGGTTCTTGGGTATTACTAGTATAGAGGCGTAATACCCTTCTTCGATAACCTGTTAGTGTTTTGATGAGGGGGAGTTGGAAGTTATTATTGTATGATATGTTAGTTTTCTTTTCGGGTTGAGGAGTTAGGGTGGTTTTGTATTTGATTGGACGGTTCGACTAATTTCAATTTCTTTTTCAATTTTTTCCCCTTATATAAAACCGAACCTTTGGCTTTTTGGAGTCCATTGGTTCGAGTATTCGTACGTCCATTCTCAAAGCAAAATGTTCAGTCTTGGGTGGACGCTGCTTCGTTCCCAGCGAGCCACTATGCGAGACACTTTACCATACGCAAACTATAGATTGCGATAAAATTGGGCGGACTGTGGTTATACACTATTCATGAGCTGCGTGACCGACCTTGGTGGATACTAGCTACTAAGCTGGAGAAATCAACAGCGCTTACCATCAATGCGGAGCTCGAATCCCAAGTTACTAATTGACAAATATGTCGAATTAAAGTATGATCGGCGCAACTACAAAACCTGCGTATGGATACACTTACTCCTGCGAGGGATACTCCAGCGTCGAAGCAAGAAGGGCTTTAGCACGGAGGTACTCGTACTCCACTCTGGATATCTCTACCGTATTGCGGGTTGTGATTTGCTTAGGCAGTGGCGTAGATGTAGCTGAATCAGCTGATGATGGAAAAAAACGAGATTGTTGACCGTCTGGCGTTCCCCTGTATTAGCGTTGTTGAGGCACGGTTGGTAGCTCATATACACCAAAGGATTGGAATAACTGCTCACGCGTCACTTCGTTGATGTTGATCGAATCGTCTCCGCCTTGACGATGAGTGTACTGAGATGGAGCGGAAGATTGTTGAGCAGCAGGTCGCGCCGTGACTGGTCGGCTTGGTTGCTGAAAAGGCTGATGCAATGGTAGACCGGTGTGAGATTATTGAGCGGTCGTGAATTCTTGATTTGAATGCTGTCACAAAAGTAATGGATTTGTCGCCGATAAACCATTTTGAGACTGCTGAGTGGTCGGTTGCTTGCTTGCTGGTCTATTGGGATGCTGGAGTCTCATGTTTGCAATCCTGCTATCCCTCGACCTCCCCTGCTCGTTCTGAATCTCTACCCTGCTCTTCACCCTGTCTAGCTGGCCGGTGACGTAACCGCTGCCTGGCGATCGACTGAGATACCGAGTGATGGACTGCTGGTAGGTAATGGACTTGGAGCTTCATAAGGCATTGCTCCTCGAAACAGGGCCAGTTCGTGATGGATCCACAGATCGATCGCCTTGACCACACGTCGAGCCTTTTCCTGAAGCCGCTGAAGTTCAAAATACTTCTGGAAATCCTTCTTATCTGCCATAGTCGTGCTATAGAATCTGTACAACCTAATGATGTGCTTGTTGAGATGGCACGATTGAGGAAGCTGACTATGAGTGCGACAGATCCAACATCTCCTTCTACAACCATGCAAGTTTATATGTTGAGGATGCTTGAGATCGCCACATCGTAAACATAGCTATTCCCTTTCCTCCTCTTGTGGCTGGCAAGTCTCTGGCCAATTTGGTGGTATAGAGACACATTCTTCGATCGCATCGTGATCTAGTGCTAGGTTAGCAAATTTGCCTTGCTATATGACCACACCAGGCAACAAACGCGATGAAGCTCGGTTTCAAGGCCACGGGGAAGTAAGACCTCGTACCTCTTGGTATCAACGATTTTGAAGCCTTGGGAGCTGGACGTCGCGGATGATTATTTCCAGTGGCCTGGCGATGTGGTTGGCCTTGTGCATCCGAACGTGATCGGGTATCCGCGCATTCTATCTGCTCCTTACTCGACGAGGGAGGTTTGGTGAGTTGGCTGCTAAGGCCGACTGAATCAAGGATATCAGCAGATGATCGTCGAAGTCGGTGGTGAGACAGAGCCTGCGCCCGAACATGCTAACCACAAAAATGAGATGACGTCCGCGAATCGTTCTCAGACAGTCCAGTAAATTGAGGCGAAGAAGGACCAGAAGACCCATGGAGCCCTCGATTCTGGACGTTAGGAGGGACAAGGCCGGCTTGGTGTTGATACGTTAGTTAATAGTCCTTTTTTACTGGTGAAGCGAGATTCAGATGAGTGTTGGCATAGAAAGAGGGTGAACGGCCGCGCAACTCAGGCGATAGGGCCTCTTCCTATATCAATGTCAGCGGAGCGTCATGCCACGACGTTTGGAATTGATCAGTCATACCATTTCCCCTCCCGTCTTGACCCGCGATGTATCATGAGCCACGTCTGGCTCAAATATGATTCGAGGGACTGGTAACTGGGCGGCATGGCACCACTGTGTGTCCTTTGTCCCTGTCAGTGAGGTGTCTGCTATCGTCAGAAAGATGCTTTCTTACCCCCCAGTCTTCAGTCTCGATGTGCTGCGCTCCGTGGGATGAGCTTCTTTATCGGGAGGTGGGTTGGAGTTGGAAGGCATGTTCGTGGCTTCGCAAATATATTGTGTAGGAGGGGATGTCATTAAGGTTGAGGCGCAAAGACTTGAACTCGCTCCGCTGGCCATTCGAGTGCGGTGCTTTTTGACTATTATGACGATGAAGCTCGATAGGATCTCGGCGTGTCAAACATAATCCTCAGCTACTTTCCAGAGATTTATCTCAACCCCTCAGCCTTTGAGTACGCAATATTTACCTGTCCGCTCTGCCCGTCGTTGAAAATCATTCACAAGAACCAATCAATCGTCCTTCCATACTGCGCAAACAGGGTATCTCTTCCAAAAACGCAATGCCTATGCCTTCATATCTTACAGTCTCCAAGAATCACCGGCGCACTATCGTCTCCACCACAACATCCTCTTCCTCATCATCGCTGTCATCCCTGAATCCCTCTTCCAACTCCCTACTCAACCGTCTATTACTGTCCGTCCCTGGAACATTCGACCGGCTCCTATTCCTAGCATCCATACTCAAACTCAACCCATCTCTCCGTCCCCTCGTAGCGTCATCATCTTCATCCTCGCTGTCACCAATGCCGTATCCTAGATGTCCATTTTCAAAATGATGTGTCGTTCCATTTCCTAATTCCTCGTCGCCATCTCGTGCATCCACGATCCGCGAACTGTTTTGTTGATATTGGTGTCTGTATTCTGCCCAGCGGCTGGGAAGGAGGAAAGAGAGAAGAGCTGAGGTTATATTTGAGCGTAGATTTTGAGTCGAAGACGAGAGGGAGGATATCGGATTAGTGTGAACAGGGAGGTATTGGGCGTAGCGAGCGCGATGTCGTCGGTATAGCGGGAGTATTAAGAGGGAAAGCAGGACATAAAGGAGGAGTGCGAGGAGTGCTGGAAGAAAGAGAGACTAGAGGTTGTAAGTCAGTAATGAGTTTGCTGTATGCCGTAATGACAGTTGAATCACGCGTTGACAAGGTGGCATTCGCATGTCCATGTCAAAGCATACGGATGTGTGGTGTGAAAGTAGGGACAGTTGTGTCATTCGCACCACGTCGCGAGCCAAACTCCAATGACGGGGAGGATAGGTTTGAGATGGCGAGTGAAGAAAGACGTACTTTGAGAAAGTGGGAGTTGGAAGCCATGATCTCTGGAGGTGAGGCCCAGGTGTAGATTGCGAGAAGGCTGATGGGCGCGAGCAAACAAGGGATTAGGATCAGGATTGCCGAGTGATGGTAGGGCAATGTTAGGGAATGTGTTCCTCGCCGGCGAAGTCGTAAGGGATGAGTTCATCAGGGAGACGTGGTGGTGTATGCCGGGTGGTGGTGGTGTTTGCCGGGTTATGGTGCTGGGCTGGTGCTGCTGGACCGAGTAATGCATGTATGCGGCATGGGCAGTGGAAGAGACACTCCACCACTCGATTATTCAAGAGATGTGTGATAGCAGTAGTCCCCTTCCCATGTTGATACGCCTTACGGCCTCTATTTAATTAAATCGAGGCTTGGACGTGACTTCGAGTCTGCCTCTCCTCCCCCCCATTACTTGGAGTGACTATACGACCGAGCTCTTGATACAGCTCAAGCCATCCCCTGCGTTGAGGCGAACCTATACATCCACGACATCCCACTCGCTGAAACATCGACAATCACTGTAACCAGAGACAGAGAGACTGTCGCTGGCCGAGTCCTGAGAAACACAAATATCTCCACCGTTAGTACTAGGGTACACCCATAAGGATACACCCATGTTGTAATAATAACTCTCGGACCCGACCTCCACACCCTCCACCGCCTCTCAGACAATTGCGCCAACCACCACAGAATACAACAATTCGAAATAAAACCTACCAGATCAGGACCCAACACGCGACGAATTGGTGCCCGCACCATACGAAGGCGCGACCCACTACGTTTTGCTGAGCGGGACGGCGAGTCTCTTTCCCGCTCTGGCTGACACGACCCCATAGAATGCCACAAGATTCAAAGGGCAGGGCCAGCTCCGGGGGAAAAGGTCTACTGGGGTTCTTCAATAAACCAGACAAGGATAAGGACAGATCAAATCAGACCGATTATACTACAGGCGACCTTCCATCCCGCCGCAACGACCCCGGATCAACTTCGTCGCGACATTCCCAGAAGAACTCCCAGGAACGGCCCATATCAGTAGGTGTAGATGGCTCAGGAATTGGCATGAACGTGGGCGTCATCACGACAATCCCGTATGACAGTGTACACGGAGCCAACTCACCGCGAAATGTTGAACACCTACCAAAGTCCGGCGAAAGAAGAGAACCGCTGCCTCATCATCTGAACAAAGGTGGTGGCGACTTCCACCAGTATCCCTCTGTTCAAGCGACCACACCTACGCGAAATATGGGGCCTCCACAACCGCCGCCGCATTATTCTGGGACTTCGGGAGGAGGATATGGACAAGAGAGGGAGGGATACGCCCGATCGCAGCATAGTCACAGGGGAAGCACAAGTACAATTGTTGGATTCAATGAAATGGCACATGGAGGATATCTTGAGAGAACGAAGGCATCGCGGCAGTCGTCAGATCAAGCTTCAGTATACTCTTTTGATTCTGCGCGATCAAAAGAACGTGAACGAGACCGGAATTATGCGCCCAGTTCATATTCAAGAGATGGTGCCAGTGACCAAAGCGTGTACAATGGCTGGTCTTCCTCGCCCTCACAAAATACAGTGCGTCAAAATCAGACTTATTCCATGATGTCTACCAACGGATCCTCATCTTCTTTTGGCCTCCAAGGATTCCATCAGCAACGACCCCCGGACCATGAAGTCGAAAACCAGTTCCTAGAATTGATGGTGAAGCGAGGGTGGAAGAGCTTGCCAGAGGGTGCACGACGTCAGATGGAAGCATATCCTATACAGAAGAAGTGGACGCTGGTGAGCCAGGATAAGCTCGCCGAGGCTTCTGGCGAGGCAAAAAGGAGACATCAAAGTCGATATGGCCCAGAGTCGTCTCAAGGCAGCATACTGGACCGAGCCCATGTGGAAAATAGCCCGGAATGGTATGTGCGTAAGATTATGGACAATTCGATCAATGCACAACAATTGGGCAGTTTGAGTGTGAGCCTGCGGACACAACCGATTCAATGGGTCAAATCGTTTGTGGAAGCCCAGGGACAAATCGCTCTTACCAACGTGCTTGGGAAGATCAACAGAAGGCAAACAGGGCGAGGCGCTTCGTCCACCGGCCCAGCACAGGACAAGGACTTTGATCGCGAATATGACATTGTCAAGTGTCTCAAAGCTTTGATGAACAACAAATACGGCGCCGACAATGCTCTTCAACACCCACAGATCATAACGGCGTTGGCTGGCTCGTTGGTTTCGCCTCGGCTTAATACGCGGAAACTGGTCAGCGAAGTGCTCACCTTCTTGTGTCACTGGGCGGATGGACAGGGTCATCTCAAAGTCATCCAATCGTTGGATCAGCTCAAAACGCAGCAAGGTGAGACTGGACGATTTGACCACTGGATGAGATGGATCGAGATCACCATCGATGGACGAGGAAAGATGGGCAGTCTGGTCGGTGCCAGCGACGAGTACCGCAGTGGAGGAATTGGTGTTGAGAACTTGTTGATGGAATATGCGGTGGCCTCATTACTGCTCATCAATATGATTGTGGATACGCCGGAACGGGATTTGCAATTGAGGTGTCATCTGCGAGCACAACTTACAGCATGTGGTATCAAGCGGATATTGACGAAGATGGAGGCGTTCCAATACGATGTCATCGACAAGCAGATCGAACGATACAGGACAAATGAGTCCATCGACTATGAGGATCTCTTGGAACGGGAAAACAGCAGTATGGTGGACAGTGTGGAAAGCGAGGGCAAAGATCTGAATGATCCCTCTCAGATTGCAGAAGCTATCCAGTCCAAGTTGCTGAATACCAAAGCCAACGACTATTTCCTGTCTTTGATGCAACATTTGCTTCTTTTGCGGGACAATGAAGCAGAAGATCGTCTGAGGACGTTCCAGCTCGTCGACGCCATGATGAGCTACGTTGTTATGGATCGACGATTACCGGACATGGACCTCAAGCAAAGTCTCAACTTCACTGTGCAAAGCCTGATCGACAAGCTGTACACGGACTCTGAAGCACGACAAGCTCGTGACGATGCTGTCGCTGCACGGCAGATTGCAGATGCCGCAATGGCTGAACGCGATGAAATGCAAGCGCAAGTTCAGCTAGGTGCTGATGGGCTTGTTGCTCAACTGCAGAAGAAATTAGCTGAGCGTGACGAAGTTGTCGCTATCCAGTCGAGGCAGATCGATGCTCTTAAGGCCGAAGTCTCAGAGTTGGGACGACTTCGTGCTCAGGAGGCACAGCGGAACGAGTTAGAGACCAGAGAACTGTATCTCATGCTTCGTGATGTGCAACAGTCTGCCGCTGCTTCAGCTCAAAAATCTGGTAAGACTGTGGTTGATCCGACACAAGCTCAAGGTATTCTCGACAGACAGAGACTGATGGAGAGACTGGAGACGCAACTTGAACGTGCAAAAACACAGGCTAAACTCGAGGGCAAAGCTTTCCAAATCACACCGTCTGATAAGCTCCGTGAACTTCGTGAGAAGATGGATGGCGATATTGGAGCCACCGAAGAAGAACTGGCGAAGTACAACGCTAGCCTCGAAGCATTTGACTTGGGTTCAATGGCTTCGACACGCACTGGACTTGGAGGTGGACGAAGAATACCTCGTAAGGCATTGCCTGGCAAACGACCTGCTGGTATCCAAAACGAAGAGTCTGAGGATGAAGATGGTGGAGATGGATTCAAACGACCTGTACTCGTTGACATCGCTCGTGCGAAGATGCCTAAGACTCAAGCCGTGGACATGTTTGGTGAATTGACCTCGAAAGTCAAAAAATATGTGGATAGCGATGATGAAAGCTCCGGCGACGGTGCTACTACAGGCACAACGCATCCAAGTCTTGATTCCCATTCACCTCGGACGCCTGCTGACGAGAAGTTCTCCAGTCCTGGAGAGTCACCTCAGAAACAAGCAGGCACCGCTTTGCCTGGTTTTGGAACGGGTGCACCCCCACCCCCGCCCCCTCCGCCTGGTCTTCCTGGCTTTGGGCACGATGGGCCACCAGCTCCACCACCGCTGCCAGGCTTCGGCTCCGCCCCGCCGCCGCCACCAATGCCTGGATTCGGATCTGGTGCCGGTGCACCTCATCCGCCGCCTCCTGGCGCTGGACCTGGTATGCCAGGTTTTGGCTCAGGCGGACCTCCACCGCCGCCTCCTGGTATGCCTGGAATTCCTGGTTCCAAAGGACTACCTCCACCGCCTCCGCCACCAATGCCAGGCATGAAGCGTGGACCAGGCTTTTTGAATCGTGTTCCTGGTATGGAATCAGGGGCTCCGACGCCCGCTCTGGGCTTCAAACGACCTAGCAAGAAGATGAAGGCTCTGCATTGGGAAAAGGTTGACGCGCCCGATTCCACTATTTGGGGTCAAACAACCCTCTCTCTCGAAGAACGCGAGGCCATGTATCAAGAGCTATCACGAAAAGGTATTCTTGACGAAGTCGAGAAGCTCTTTTTAGCAAAGGAGATTAAAGCGATTGGCAAAGCCGCAGGCAGGAAGCCAGACAAGAAACAACTTATCTCAGGCGACTTACAGAAGCAGATTGAAATCACGCTCAAGAGGTATCAGTCTCAATCTGTACATGAAGTTGTGCGAATGATCCTTCAGTGCAGCAATGATATTCTTAACCACGAATCTGTCATGGACTTCTTGAAGCACGACGCCATGTGCAATGTTCCGGACAATCTTGCGAAACTTCTGGCGCCGTACAGTAAAGACTGGACTGGACCCCGAGATGCAAAGCGGGAACAGGATCCTGAGGAATTGACGAGGGAGGATCAGCTTTATCTTTACACTGCCTTTGAGCTTCGCCACTACTGGAGGCAGAGGATGCGGGCTCTTGTGCTCACTAGGAGGTTCGAACCCGAGTATGACGAGATTTCGGTCAAACTCAAGGAGGTCGTGAATGTCTCCAACTCTATTACTGAGTCCGCCAGTCTGTTGAATGTCATGTCTTTCATTCTACGGATCGGAAATTTCATGAACGAGACGAATAAGCAGGCGCAAGGTTTCAAGATATCCTCTCTTGGCAGATTGAGTGTTGTCAAAGATGCGACCAATGAAGGCACTCTACAAGATTTCGTCGAAAGGACCTGTCGACACAAATTCCCTGGTTGGGAAGATTTTATCGAAGACCTTGCTGGGGTTGTTGCTGCGCAAAAACTTAATGTTGATATGCTCAAACAGGAAGCAACCGCATACATCAACAACATCAAGAACGTGCAGATGTCGCTTGATTCTGGAACCCTTTCTAATACCAGCTTGTTCCATCCTGACGATCGCGTGGTAGTTGTTGTGCAGAGAAGTATGAAAGAGGCGAGATTAAAGGCCGAACACATGCAACTTTTGTTGGACGACATGGACAACACATATAACGCTTTAATGGATTTCTTTGGCGAGGATCACAAGGATGAGAATGCTCGGCGCGTGTTTTTCAAGCAGCTTGCGGATTTTGTTGGCGAGTGGAAGGTTTGCTACACCCGTCCTCCGTTCCCTGACAAACCCATACTAATCTATGATATCACAGAAATCCAAAGAGAAAAACTTGTTACTCGAGGAAACACGCCGCCGCAACGAAGTATCGATGAAACGCAAGCAAGCTGCCCTACCCGCCGCTTCTACCAGCTCTCTCGACGCCTCAGCTGGCCCACCCTCCCCCGCTGGCACAGGTGCAATGGACGACCTCCTCGCCAAACTAAGAGCTGCCAAGCCGGAGGCAAGAGATCAACGCGACAGACGCAGACGAGCGAGACTAAAGGACAAATTTCAGGACCGTGTCGCCTCCGGTCAGAAAATGCCCGAGCTCGACGAACTGATCAAGCCTCGTGCCGACGTCATCGATGGTCTTTTATCACCCGTGCGGAGTGAAGGTGGTCAATCTTCTGCTAGTGTTGATAGTAATACCCTTGCAGTTCCTGAAGATGGTGATGATGAGGACGTTGCTGATCGTGCCGAAAAGCTTTTACAAGGACTTGGTGGGGATGATGAACGAGAAGAGAACTTAATCCCGGTTCCTAGAGAGTCGATCCGGATGACTAGGAGGAGGAAAGAGGGAGCTGAGGATGAGAGGAGTAAGAGGAGGAAAAGGAGACAATTGGCGCTTAGTGCTAGCGAGGCTAGTCTTGAGAATCAACACAACCCTAGCGTAGAAAGGGTGTCGGTGCTGAGTTCTGAGGGTACAGGAGAGAGCGGTAGTAGCGCAGAGGGTGGCGGGAGTGAGAAGGGAGATGTTAATGGGAACGGGAATGGAGAGGAAGAAGAAGAGGGCGGAGAGACGCCAAAGGCGAACGGTGGGCTTGTTGTTGTCAGTCCGCCCAGTCCGGATGCGGTGCATGCTACGCCTAGTAAAGTGAATGGTGGGGGAATTCTGACGCCGCCCGGGGACTAGAGGAGACACATTGTTGTTGGAAGACTGGAAGTTCTGGCATCAAATTTGCATCGCAAGTACGTGTTTTGGCATTGGGCATTTTGCGAAGGGTGTTGCTTGTTTTGTGAGGGCATACGGCATAGATGAGCGCTCTCTTCTTTTTTTTCTTTTTCTTTCTTGTTTTGTGTTCGATACGACGCGTGGGGGACTTGATTCATCTTCGGGTGTTGTTCTGGTTTCTGTTATATACTAGGTACGCTTTTTTGTAATGTTTTAGTTTCTTGTTGATGATGTTTTTGGTGTTTTTGGTGTTTGGTGTTTTGGTGTGCAGTTGCTTGGGACGGTGGGGGAGGTGGGGAATGTGTTGAGGATGGAGATAGGTAGACAATGCAGTTGCTTCCGTGTTGGTCTGGTGGATGGTGTGGATTGGTAAGCTTGTGATGTTTACTTTGTTGACTTTTCTTAGGGTTGGGGGATTTTGGGAGGGAGGGTAAGTGGAAGAGCTGGGGTTGTCAATGTTTGTTTGAAAGTTGAACCTTCGAGCTGATGTTATCCAATACTGGTTTGGATATGTGCATGATGGTACTGGTCGAAGGTGACCCGCTGATTGATTTCGCTTTGAGCCTCAGATCTGGTCTGGGTAACATGGTCATCTGGACAGAGTGGGTCCGCTGGACTCTTGGAGGTCTATATAAGGGTTCTTTCCTTTTGTTTTCCTCCTTGTTCCTTACACCAACATCAACTTCTTCTATATCCTTCACTGCACTTGCGGCCTGCTCAATTGGGGCTGGTGGGGCTTGAGATACTGCGGAAACTCACTCGTTCACCACTTGTTTCTTGAGGAAGGACGGGAGCTCGATTTTGAGATTGGTGAGTTGTGTCCTTGTTTGTGGGTGATGTGGCTGCTAACGTGTTCCAGACATCCATTGAAGGGACGTCCAAGATGCTGCATCCGGATGGCCTTGAGGTCTATGTCGAGTCGCTCGATCGCAATGAACCTTACGCTGAGTACGTCAAGCCTGGCAACTCGGAAGTAGCAGGTAGCAAGAGCGTTGAGAGGTATATTGAGGTTATTCCAGGAGAGCGATTCTCCGTAGTCTTTAAGATCAGCGGGCGTTTTCATTGTCGTGGGCAACCCAAGGTTTCTTGTTCGCTGACAATTGACAATGGAGCTGTCAATATAGCTCGCATATTAAGCACGGATGAGTTGTTGAAGAAACAGAAGTTGAATACGATATTCAGGACAAGTAAACAATGGGTAGGAGGGAAATGGGTTGAGGCGGGCTACTCTTTTGCAGAGCTGGACTTGGGTAAGCACGACCAAATTCCTGAGAACTCACAATATTCTAAACTCAGTTGTAGATGAGGATCTCTTCCATCATGATTCTTTACTGAGCAGCCTTGAAAGAAAGGTTGGTTTGATCAAAGTCAACGTCAGCCTTGGGCATTTGGACATGTTACCGAAGCCCAGACTGCAGCCTCGATCCGAGTACACATCGTCAACTTCGAAACAGCTATATAAGAATGTTGGGATAACAACAGGCATGAGGTGTGTCGTCTATCTTTACATAGGAGGTAGCCGGAGCTGACTGTTTAGTAGACCTGTGCTCGAAAATGCGAAGGAGGTCGCTCAGCCCAGCGGAACAAGAAAGTTCCATCGGAGATTCCCAAGTTGTGACTACAACTTTGTATTCTTCTATCGGTCAAGCAGTAATTATTTCGGATCTCTAACAGCAGTCTAATGCTAATTCCTGACAGTGACACTCGACCGTCTTGGTATCAAATTACTCTCTCCTATCGCGCAACCCGCAGTTGTGGATCTTGATTCTATTTCAGAGGATTTGGAGCTTACTAGTTCCATTCAGACTGGATCCTCGGACATTGAAGTCGACTCCGGTGCGCCCGAGGAGCTCGAGCTCGACACAAGCGTTGAACATGGCCAACCGGACACCGCGGCAGATTTCCAGGCCAAGACTGACGGGCGCACAAAGGCCGAAGCTATCGAAAAGACGCTCTCGGCTGCAGCCCGCCAGCGCACTACTTTCTCACTGGAAAGCTACAAGGACAGGGATATTGAGTTCTTCGAAGCAGGTCTTGGATTGCAACTGACACCAACTTCGCAGAACACCATGTTCTCACCATCCAGTGTAACCAACTCACAGCTGGTCAGCATGGCCATTGACACTAGAAGGTTTCGGCACATCCAGTGGAGTCCTTATGAGTGCAGTCTGATTCGGTTGAGCGGAGTGCAGACGAACTCCACAGCCTCCTTGACCAGAGATCTTAAATTTACCACGCGTCAAGAGGCAGAATTGTTCATGGTACGAATGATGCAGATGACAGCACCAATCTTCATTGCTAGGACAAGGTAGGGAAAGCGTACATGGCTCGCATAGCCTTTGCTAACCATTACGCATAGCGAGAGGATGACCAAACTGTTCGCGAATTTCCCAATCGAGCGGATGCCCGTCTGTGGAGGACCCGAACCCAACAAGCTGCTTTCCCAGCGTCTTGCTATGCCGACCATGGCGGAAAAGACTCGATTGCCGTTACCTACTCCACCAGCACCCCCAACTTCCAGGAACAGCACAAACACCCCTCCAGCCCCCTGCAAAAATGCACCAGTGTCGTCCTGTGCACCACAGGCGGAGAAACGCAAGGCTTTGGAAGAAACCGTCACTAACGACGAAGAAGGCGAAAGCTCTGAGACGCCAGGAAGGATGAGTAAGAAGGCCAGAAGCGAGCCAGCGGCTGCTGCACCTGGCGCTGTCGTGTCGCCAGAATCTCCGGAACTATCTACCACACCCATAAACCAGTCAGAGGAACCAACAGTCACCCGATCAAATACTGCTACCATCGATACAACCCCTCGGACACCTTTGTCGGGAACGTCAGCTACTCCTGTTGCGCAGTCAGAGGAAGCTACAGTCTTCCAATCCGAAGCTCCTGAAATTCCTGCAGCATCTCAACCACAGAACGACGTTGTTGATCTGACAGCCGATGACGATGACACTCCTGTCAAAATTGAGCCATCTGAAGCTCGTGCCATGCCAAGGCGGGATAATGGGAAGAGAAGAGCAGTAACAACCGAGTCTCGTGCTGCGCTCGAAGATGATGAGGAAATGAGTAAAGAAGACATTAATGATGAGATAGAACTTCTTGACATGCAGAGTCGAGAGTTCGAAATCCAGCGTCGAGAGGTCGAAATTCAACGTCGGAAGATTGAGCTGCGTGCGAAACTTAGACGACGACAGCGAGGATAGATAACATGGAAACCTTGCTCTCAGAAACCAACGAGAAGTCTAGGCGAGGATGATTGAGTGGTTGCTCTTGAGACGTGATGGGTTTTGGCGAACGGGCGTGCAGATTACGATATATGACCGTGCTTGAAGTAGACAGAAGATGGGATACATTTTGGCGGTGGCAGTCTTATTTCCAGAGGTGAGCTTCTGAATATTATGGGTGAATGTTACTATTCAAGAAGTAGTTTCATTCTGAGGGTTCTTGGAAGATGAAAAAGAGATGGTAATATCCGGATCTACCAGCGTGGTGGAACATAAGGTATGAGGTGACGTTGGAATGCACCTCTCTTCTTGAGATGATTAGAGAACCTGAAAAAAAATTGGCCGAGATAAGTCCTCTTTTTCTATTCTTGATCAACTGCTATGAGCACAAAATTCATTTGAGAAAGTCACTTCGAACTTGAACATGATCTCGGCAAGAAGAGCCACAGCTGAGTATCCGTCGAGAAATGTGTCCGGGTTACACTTCTTCCAGGTAACGTCGAAGCAACATGTCCCCACCCTTTGGCGGCCTAATGATATCTTCAGTATTCTTTTTGTTGAATCCTTCATCAACAATCACTACAACTTTCACCGCAGATCGTATATCGCAGAATCACGATCGCATATACTTCAACCTCATTGCGGCCTGCTTCTTAGAGGTAAAATAGTCAACTATTGGGTCATAAGATGTGGATCCAAAAGCTCACAACTCCTAGATCAGCGAACAAACACCCTCACGATGTTAGGAAAAGACGGCGTTGAGGTGTTGATTTGGTCCATAAAGCGCAATGAGCGCTTCGTTGAGTATCCGAAGCCGGGAACGTCTGAAGATTCCGATGGTAAAAGCCTGGAAAGTTATATCGAGGTCCCTCTGCATGATGAAACCTTTGAAATTCGTTTCTTAGCCAAACATCTCATCCTTGAGGATGGGGAGGTCGTCCAAGTCGATATCAATTGGGATAATGGCCTGAGAGCTATTCAGTTCCTGGACAAGGCTACTCTAGAAAAATCTGTATGGTTGGAGAGGAGTCTCTTTTCACAGTACCACTATAGGTCCTGGGTAAAGGCTGGGGTCTGTTTCGGTCACGTTCATGCAGGCAAGTCTCACTTGGCTGGAATCACTCCTTATCACAAATGGCCAAAGACGGCGGTTCGAAAGCAAGATTCCGAGCTGGAACTCTAGAGACTTGCTTCGGGTCTAGGTACAATCAAAATTGGGTTCAAAATTGGGAGACGAGAGCACTTGAAGACTACACAGCCCAAATACCCTAAACCGGACGGGAGACCTCTTTGTTTGGTTTCAAACCTTGTGCTGTATGGTCCAATCTTCTTTCCTTGTACATTGTACAGGCTGACACCTTTCAGTCCATCAACCGGAAAGGCAGAAGTCATCAGTCAGCCAAAAACCAAGTACCTATTCATACCAAGGAACGTCAACGATCCTGGCCACGTCTTCCGTTTCCATTATCGCTCGAAAGGTAGTCTGCCATCTCGCTCACTCTGTGCTTACACTAACAACTGTCAGCGACACTTGATCAACTCGGAATCAAAGCAGGCAACGTCAATAGTCCTTCCCCGATAATTACCCAAACTTCTTTAGTCCCCAAAAATGAACCGCTGACTGTCGATATTACAAATATGGGAACATCCATCGAAAATCTGCCTGCCAATCCTCCCGCAACTGGCCCGGAGTCTATACTCCAGAACTCAAGAGAGTCCATCGGAAACTACAATCTCCGATCTCACACTCGGTCGTTGCAGTTCGAAACGTCCCCGTCTCACGGCAACCTAGGCTTGAGAGCTCGTCAGCCTAAGTCTAAGGGTAAAGAGCCTTCGACTCTCAGAAATAGAATTGGTGGTGATCAACATGCTTCGCGCTCAGACACAAGAAAGCGGGCACGAACTAGCCACGTCGTCTCCGATATATTCGGGGATCAACCTCAGGAGGACGAAGAAGAAGAAGAACAAGAACTAGACACGCCTCGGCGCCCTCGCAAACGAGTGCAGCTGAAGGAAAAGCAGAAAATAATCCCTGATGATACGGATGACGACGAAGAAGGAAATCTTGACGCCATCGCCAGAATGCGAAGAGAGATGGAAGCGGAAGCTGCTCAGCACCATGCACAAGCAGAAGCATTGGAACAATCCCCCAGTATTCATCCCAGTCCACAACCACGTACTCGATTTTCAGCTGTCAAAATCGAGGCTATCGATTTGACTGGCGCTGAATCAAGTAGGTCAGTCAAGACAGCGCCCACAACTGCCAGGCGGGCTCAAGTAACAGCACCTATTTTGAACCTCCAAAAACAGCTTCATCTGCTTAACTTGAAGGTAAGGGAAGCAAAACTTCAACGACAACGATTCGAGCTCCAACTGCAGCTAGAGAAAGCCGAGCATGAGGATAGATAATAGAGAGCAAAAAATCGGCAATCTTGACCTTTATTTAGCATCTTTCTGCCGGAAGACCAATCAATGGAAGTTTTGCGAGGAGGCATTCTCTCGATTTGGGTTGGGACGGTTGATATCAATATCCAAATGGCAGATTTTTGATTCATGGATTGTGGTGCTTGATGGTTTTAATGAAATTTCAAGAGAACAGAGGGGCTTATGCTAACATCTTTGGTTCTACGAGAGAACATAGGTATCGCGGAGAATAGCTTGGGGCAAAATCATGCAAGGAAAATAATTGAGATGATTTGTTTTGGTCGGCTTGACAATCTTAGCCTTTGGTTGCTCTTTCTTAACGAATGGCAGAGCTTTTTGGCCAGACGTCTTCGACTGCCTCGACTGCCTGTTGATCACCCCTGCATGGTGTGCTTGACATCAAGTGAGTAGCTCTTGTTCTTTGCGAAGAGCAATTTCGGTCATTAATTCTTGTCACAGCAAAAAGCTGGTAAGCTGAAAGTCGGGATATAAAAGACCTCATCTCCATGTTGAACAATCCTTACCGGCTATTCCCAATTATCTCCATTTTATAATTACAAACCAATATGTGGCGCATCACACGTAGTTGGTTGTTTATTTGTTTACGTCGAGGCTGTGGCGACAAGATCCTTCTCGTCGATATTTTATGTAAACATAACCCCAATCTTATCACATATCGACCACAGAACGTTACTCGGCCTTATTAACGCTCTCCAAGTCACCGCGAGACGCAGACGGAACGACATTTCTAGAACAACATCTTCTTGATAGCCGAAAGTGTCACCTGGAGACTCTATTGCGTGGATATGGCTAACACAAGACTCTAGACCTGGAACGCGCCTTCCAATACCAGAATGTTGCATCCAGACGGCGTCGCCGTGTATATCGAGTCTCGGTCAAAAGGAAAGGTCTTGGTCGAATATGTCAAGACTGGATATCAGAACCTCCCGGGCGCGGAAGCCATGGAGTGTTATATCAATGTGTCTGACAACGAGCCGTACGCTATTATTGTCGATTTCAAGACGAAACTGTTACGCGCTAGAGTTGATGGGACCAAATTGCCCGACATGAAGATTCATAGGTGGATTGATGAGGAAGGTGTTGGACAGAACTATGTCATAAAAAAGAGAGTCTTTAAAACGCACCACAGCATCAGGTTCAGAGGGCGCAACCACACCGCGGGTCGATATACCTTCGCCAACCTACAAAAAGGTGAACACAACTCGTAAACATGCTGTTGCTGTCCTGAAGTTTGAGTTATCAAAAGCAGATCGTAATTGTTGGACTTCTAGCGATGGTTCGACGCAACAGTCAGCGCAAGTTCAGCGATATCAATCTTATTCAACGCTCCGAATCGTTCTCAATCAATTACTGACTCGTCAAAGCTGATGCCAAATATTCGCCCGAATTCGGCAAGATCGTGGTCCAAGTTCAGCCCGTTGTTCCCAAGCCCGTAGCCCTCCAAGATCCCACCTCGCAAGCAGCCACACCGACAAATGCCTCTCCTATGCGCTTCGTCTTCAGGTATAGATCTACAGAGTATCTACAGAAGCTGGAAGTCGTCCTCTCGAATGATCGTATCGGCAACGAGAAAGCTCCGACAAGCAGACCGGACCGTCAAGTCGCCTCTCAGCCTGTTGCGCCTCAGGGTCCCGACATGAAGTCCGCTCGGCGGAAGAAGGAAAAACAGAGACAGAGACAGAGAAAACGAGCAATTGAATCTGCCAAACTAAGCACTACTCAATCAGGCACTGCTCAGCCAGGCACTGCTCAACTAAGTACTGCCAGACCAAGCAAGACCTCCACGAACAGACCAAAACCAACAAAGTCAATGTCTAAAGGACCATCACAAAAATAGGTTATTGAGGAGAGGTGAGTTGACCAAATCTTCACATCAAGAACACCAAACTACCAATCCTTCTCACATTCCTCCATGTGAAATCGATACCGCTCCATTTCTAGGGATCCAAATTTAGGATCCCTAGAGGTTTGTCCATATTGATATAAGATTTGATACGGCTAATCGATGCATCGTGTTTATAGAATAGGTTTAACTAATAATAATACTAGTATCTACAAAAACCCCCTTCCTCCAGTGGTATCGAAATGCTTGTATTCAAAAGTGTTCGGAAAGCTAACTTATCTAGATCGCAGAAGATACCCGGAAACGCGTTAAATTACCGAAGGCTCCGTCAATGAGGCTACACTATAAGGTCAAGAAAATATAAGATAATGGCGAGGAGGAAGGCAGCGCGCGGTTGAGACCGGTATATATGTATACTAGTTGAAGAGGTATAAACCTGTCTTATGAAGTCGCGATTGCAAACGGCCTATTTGTAGATCACTTGAGAAGAGCGGACTTCTTTGTTTACTCGAAGAAGTCTGGTTAATGAAAATACTTGCAAAACATATCGATCTCGCAGATTCCTGACCACAGACTGTGACTAAAGGAAAGTAACGCGCGAGCTACGAACTCTAACGGCGCACCCATGCCTTCTCATCGACCACGGCGATTCAGGATTCCAAGTTTTGTGACAGAGCCGGGATTTACCTACGGGAAGAAGAGGGTCTTCATTGATCTTACCTAGGATTGATAGGACCAATAACTATCTATTTATTATATCTCTCGATTATAATATTATAGATGAGTTATCCTAAATAGTTATAGAATCTTAAGGGAGGAATAAATTTAGAGTTATAGCTACCGCGAAAGTCTAGATATACATAATTCCATGCAACACAAATGAAATAGGAGGGTCTTCGGAGAGGAAAATCGCTATACGTCTCTATTATATAGATATGACGGTACTTTCGACGCCGATCGAGATATAAGAGAATAATAGTCTAAGAATATAAAGTAAGAGATAAATACTTAATTCGATAAGCTTTCTTAGGTGATAATAAGGGCGTAATTCAAACTAAGCTAGAATTTCGGTAATTATACGTCCGGAAATTCTGAATATACGGTATATTACGTGCTATTCTAACTGAGGATTGCCGGTAGTAGCGTACTTAGCGTCTATTTCGTGTCAACCTCGCGTCGTAACTATTAACTCTGTTCCCCCGACTAATTCTTATCGCAGTGCTTTATCTTAAGTCTTTAAACTCTTATTTTTCCCTCCCGTTATTACCGACCTTAGTATTCGCGATTTCTTATGGCCGCTCGTCGAATTATATCGAAACTACTACGACTTTGAGCTGGCTGGAAAACCACCGGATTACTGGTCTACCGGTGTCGCGGCTCAAGCTTCCCTATTTTCTTATAGCCATCTTGGATGCCTGCTCGACAATTGAATTACCCCCTCTATAGCTCTATTATTACACTGGAGTCTCTTCACTTGATCGTGGAGCTCCTCCAATATCTCCTGCCCATGGAGATCAGACCCACATATCTGCTGCCATTCTGTTAGAGGACCGCATAGAGCAGGTCTACAACAACTTTTCGACTACTATCTGCCATAACATCTGGTTTGACAAAACTGTTTGTTTACTTGGCATTTGTCGAAGGTTGAAGACCTAGTGCCGGATATTCCTCTGGCTAAAACAAAAGAATGTCTTATTGTCGATTCTCGGCAGTATAAGTTACCACGATGAGAATACTACTAGTAGCGTCAGGCTGAGGATCGATCACGTGCTATAGAAGTTATAATTCAGATTCAGTGGATTGCCGTATGTAGCCTCGATCAATATTGATAATTAGCGATGGAACCGTTAAGACTCATATTTGGCAGCTGAAATCCGATAATCTAAGTCTTCAGCGTGACGATGGTAGTGGTATGCCCCTTATCGTCCGTTGGGCTGTTGATTACACTCTGGTGACAGATCTTGTCTGGCGCTTCTCGTTCCCTCTTCTCTCCATCTTCTCCTCATCCAAGTCTCTCAATGCTTTCTCCATCCCAGAACCATTCTTTCTTTCCATCACGACTTCGGTACCGAGGCATCTGAAGACCGCTCAAGCCGAAGAAGACGATAGATCTTAGCCTCCTAGCCCGCGTTTCAAACGCATTGACACCTTGATTGGACGGCGTCAGGCACCTGAAGATCAGGCCTTCTTTTGAGGCTTTGTAGCCTCTGCTCATCGTCTTTGTGTGACCGCTTGCCTTTGAGAATTGCATTACCGCGCGCAAGACTCAATTTCGATATGAAGAAAGGTGCATCTTCGGCGTCGGAGAAGAACTCATTTGTTTCTCCACAAGCACGCTCGTTTCTTCTGATTGGCGTCTTATCCGCAATTGCAATCTGGGTGATCTCTAATTATTCGTGGTCGAAACTTGTACAAAATGCCTTTCCAGATGGCAAATGGTACAGTTTAACAGCCACAAATGTCCCTGATGCCCAAGATCGAACCTACCTGGGAGAGATCGTGAGCAGGATGGGCTTCTTGGGTCGAATCGCGGGCTTAGCACTCTTCTCATGGATATCCAATGCATCTTCTGCTGACCCTCAGGACTCGTTTGAATTCGATTGCGTCGCTTTGCCGTACCGGCTCAATGACACGAATGCGCCGAATACCACCATTTCGTTGAGCCAGTACATACCTGGTGGTACTGTCCTCGATCTTTCAAGTATGGTCAATCGCACTTGTCTGGGTACCAATGCAGGACCTGTGTCACAGAAGGTATCTTACGACATTTGCAGAGTCGCTGCTTACACCAAGACATCTGAAAGATCTGGCATTCACTACGAGCTTTGGATGCCGCGCAGTTGGTCTGGTCGGTTCATAAGTCATGGAAACGGAGGGTTATCAGGATGTAATGCAGCAACCTCTTTTGTGGATACTTGAAAAGCGAGCTCATAAAATCACAGGTATCGACTATGCGAGCTTAGCATATTCGAGTTCAAATGAATTCGCTGCAATCAGTGCAAATAGTGTAAGTCCTCATCTTATTCTTCGAATACTTCCCAGAGTCTTTCTCTTGTTTCATAGACAGAGCTAATCATTATTCAGGGCCACAATGGCACAAGTGGAGGAGCGTTCTTCCACAACTCTGATGTAGTCGCAGACTTCGTCTGGAGGTCGTGAGTACTTCAAGCCCATGACACTATGACCAGTACTAAAACCGTCAGCGTACATACTGGAGTTCTTATAGGTAAAGCAGTTACGAAAACGTTTTATGGAAAGCCACACTCCAAATCGTATTATCTCGGGTGCTCTACTGGTGGTAGACAAGGATTCAAAAGCGTCCAAGATTTTCCAGACGATTTCGATGGGGTGGTGGCTGGTGCTCCAGCTTTTGCATTCAACAATTTGACCTCATGGTCTGGCCAGTTCTACAAAATCACCGGGCCTCCAGGATCGCCAACTTTCATCCCAGCTCTTACATGGATTGGGGTCGTCCATAGAGACATTCTCAAGCAATGCGATACACTTGATGGTGTTGAAGATGGCATTATCGAAAACCCTTCTGCGTGTCAATACGATCCGAAAAATCTCGAATGCGGTCCTTCCCCGTCATCCTCAAACACCACCTGTTTGTCGAAAGCACAAATCGAAACAGTGAAAGCAGTTTTCGCCCCATTGAGACAGACCGACGGTAGTCTCATATACCCCGGATTGACAATCGACGTTGGTTACTCTCTCACCTTCAATGGATCGCCATTTCCATACACAATGGACTGGTTCCGATATGCCATTTATCAAAATGCCAGTTGGGACGCTGCGACTCTATCACTAGAAGACATGGCCTATGCTCATAAGTTGAACCCCTCAAACGCAGAAACCTGGAGTGGTGACCTCAACGCTTTCTTCAATCGTGGTTCCAAGGTCATTCACTATCACGGGCTTAGTGATCCCGTCATCTCTTCGGAGAACTCGAAGCGTTACTACGAACACGTCAGATCTACCATGGGCCTCACCTATGCCGCTCAAGATGAGTTTTACCGCTATTTCCCCATCAGCGGGACTGGACATTGTGGCGGAGGAAGAGGAGCATGGGCCATCGGACAGAGCCAGAAGGCGGCTGCGAGTTCGAGAGCACAAGCGAATGTTCTTTCAGCTATTGTGCAATGGGTGGAGCAAGGTACGCTCTCCTCTGACTCGATTTTTGAAACTTCTCTGCTAATGTGTTAGTAGACATTCCGCCAGAATCTCTCTTGGGCACGAAATGGGTGGACGATACAAGATCAAAAGGCATTGCTTTTCAGAGGAACCACTGCAAGTATCCGGCCACAAACAAGTATAAAGGAGCGGGTAATAGCACGGACCCTCTGAGCTGGGTTTGTGTGCAGCCAGGCAACAAAACATGAACTCGGGAGTTCAAACCAAAAGTTCTGATAACACCAGTCTCCAGGTCGAATTTGCCATTTTCTATCGATTCCGTGCAGTCGCTTATGGCAACATGACATTTAGTTTTTGTCTTTGTTTTGAGCAAACACCAACCAAACCAGGGATTTAATTCCGCAGAGAATGAGTGAGACATGCCTCAAATACTGACAACGACATCAAGCCACCGAAGCCAGAATGGACGATCCTTTTAACGGCAGTCCACGCAGATCCTCAAAGCTCTATGACAACTACCAATTATACACACTCACAAGCAACGAATCTTCTTTTCGAACTCAACGGATGCGCCAGAGTTTGCCTGCGATGAAGGCCATGTTCCAGTCCGATCCGTCCCAACAAGATCAAGATATAGATTACATGTCGTCCTCATACCACGAGTTGCAAACGGTGACAACGAACGATCCCTTCCAACCCGAACCTTACCAAATGCAGGATTCAATGGACAGTTCCCTCCAACTTCAGCCTCACCGATCGCAGTTCTTGAGGAATAATTCACTTCAACCTCAGCTTTACCAACATCAGATACCAATGAACAATTCCTTCCAGACCCAACCTCAACCACTTCGTCGAGCAAATACCGAGTATTACCCAGGAAGGCAAACAATAATGCACGACCCTTTCGAGCCAGAAGCGTCACAACGTCCAATTTTTTCACCTGAGTTCCCTCCACGTCTTCTAACCCAACGCCAGCCCACAGAGTCCCAAAACAATCCCTTCTGGATCCCTCGAGCCCCACAACCACCGAAAGAACCAATGCCGACACGCCACAAGCGCTTCAAAGACTCTTTCTCCACTATTCCTGAGAATTCTGCAACGGTTTCCGAAGACCCGTCCGATGTTTCCGAATCGGTAGTCACGTGTAAAGAGTGTGCAAGGAATGCGCGAGTAGCGAGAGAATATTGGGACAGGAGTAAAGCGTTGGAGGAGGAGGTTAGTGAGCAAGCTGAGTTTATTCAGAAACTGAAGGAGCAGAGGAAGGAGTTGGAATTAAGGGTGGGTGAATTGATAGGGCTTGTTGAGGGTGGCCGGTTGGGGTGAAGAAATATCCGGGATTGAGGTGGGCTGGTTAGGAAAACGGAATGTTTGATGTGTTTAGTCATTGTGAGATGGAGACAGATGATAAGGCATGAAAGTTCTACTGGGTTTGTATCATTGAAAATCAACTGGGTCTTCAGACGGGCTTCGTGGCGAGCGGTTTGCTACTACATTTTTTATTAGCAAGAAATGAGCTCCATCATTACCACTAGCAAAAGTACCACTATTTCTTCTCGGCCTTACCTCCTCAGGTTTTCTATAACAACTCACTATTTGCCTTATGAGGAGAACAAAAGAAATAAGGCAGTCTATCCGGCAATACAAAAGGAGAACCATAGTAATCTTTTAGAATAAACCATCTCCACCTTCCACTACGCCGAAGGTAATCCCGCCGGTGTTGGCAACATGATCCCGCTGGATAATTGTGCCGATACGGGTTCTAGATGACTCGATTGTCAGCCTCGGCTCCATCGTAGGATCCTTGCTGTTTTTGTGGCAGTCAAGTCGGAGATGTTTTATCTTAATGACCGACGAGATGGATGTTGCGCTGGAAGAAAAGGTTAGGTCTCTAAGTCTCTCGATGCCTTCCTTCTTTCGGACTTTGGCCGCTAATTCTTTGAATAGTTTCGCTGGGAGTGACATTGTAAAGTTCAGTATGGCTAACAATGTTACGCAGGAATATCGAGATGGATGCGTGCTAACTCACAAATAGTAGCGTTCCTGGTCGTGGTGCTGTGTGGAATCTTGCTCTTCTTATAGCTATAATCTATATTCTTATTATATGCCTTCGTCCTTTCGCTTATAATATCTGGCAAGCTTCTCTGGGCGTGTACGAGCGTATTAGATGAGAAGGATCTACTACAGGAAGATGTTCCTATTCGAGACTTCTAGGAACCACTATTGCACCCCTCATCCGGGAATCACTACGAGAGTATGTTATAGGTCCATCAACGGTAGCAGCCTTATAGGAAGGGGAGCGAGCGACCATGAATGACCTTAGTCGAGGACCTTGTAAGTAAGATTTGCTTTAAGCCCGGCCTTCGTATTGACGTGAAATAGGGAGTACTCCGCTGGCGTACATGGCATCGATTGGAACCAACGAGAGAATGTAGGCACGAGCCCACGCTATCCCGTAAAGCAACCTATATAACCCTATCGACGAAGCCTAATCTCCTGAAGGCTATATCTTACTAGACCGGTATCTCTAACCGATACCCTGTATAGCACCTCTTCCTACCCCAGCGACGCTTTCATACCTAGATCTATATCTGGATAATATTTTCGTGGATCTAGACTCGACGAAAATAATCTAGATTATCGACTAGCAATCGACTTTGGTTTCTAAACCCTACTTCTTACGTAGCTACCCTTAGATGCTTACTCCAGTCGAGTCTCCTGCCAGGAATAACGATGAGCCAGACACTACGGAATCGAACGCGGATATTGACGATTTTTTAAAACGACTTCCTAGACTAATCAACTATTACGAGACCCTTATAGAACAAAGAACTCCACAGCGATAGGCGCTAAAGCACGATCCAAACTATTGTTTTCTCACAAAGGTCGTACCTCCATTCCTAGATCTTGGACACGGCATGATGGCTTCGGGCTATACCTTAACTTGGTCGCTGCAACTATAGACTGGGAGAGAATCGCCCCAGCTATCCTATCTATTCCAATTTGCGAGCGAGGATCTGATAGCTCACAAGCGTGATCTAAAGGTCGTGACGGCTCTGGCACAAGTTTTAGAGCAATTGGAGCAAGGTGGTATCATTCCCAATGGTGGGAAGGTGCTCGCGGATGATTATGAGCGGGCTCTAGACGCAAGCCGTACGGTCAAGAAATGGTTTGTTAGCAGGATAGAAACTGAAAAAACACAAGTCCTTAACTCGAGAATCTGGCCTTACAAAACTTGAATTGGACTAAGTGTTCGGCATCGAAGTATACTGTAAAGTATGGCCCGGGATATCCTTCCTTATTAGGACAAGATACTCCTTTACCCATCTAACGGACTATGACAAGTAAAAGCCGTAGTCGTACTACTCTTAAATGCATTCGTCAAAACTTCAATAGCAGAGTACGCCCCAAGTGCCGCCAAACAAAGCGCGCCTAAAACATAAACTACATTGAAAATATTCAAGTACCACATTCCGCCCATGAAACCCCTCTTAATTCTCTTCATCCCACCATCACGTCTTACAACATTCCCAGTAGTGGGATCATACCCTTCTCCTTCTTGCATACTGAATTTCTTGATCATGAAACCAATTGAGAGGAGCGTTGGGAAGGTATATGTGAATTGGAGAATACAGAAAGCCGCAACGACGGATGTGAGACCTGAAAAATTCGGGATACCAGCGGCGAGGACGAAGGCGATGGCCCAGTATATAGGGATTAGAATTGCCCAGGCCCATTTTCCGGCTGTGGTTTGGAGGGAGGGGGCATGAAAAATTTCGACGAAGACGCCGTTGTAAATTACTAAATTCGATTATCAATTACGGTTCTGGGGGGATTATGAAGTCTAGTTACCTTTGATCCCAATGTTGCCATAAAGTGCTGCAGCGATGACTGCACCGACCATTGCAAAGACATTACCGGCTGTTTGGAGGTTATACTGTCCAATTCCGAGATAGGCTGGGTTGATGGCGTATTGGCCCTGATGTCCATACATGAATAGACCATAGAACATATACCAAAGGTAGATAAATGCCTGCGAAAACCACATCGCTTTCAAAAAGTCCGCTGGCCGTTTCATTTCGGCCATGAATTCCGGGAAGACCATGGCACCTCCATAGGCGAAGACAGCATTCATTGCACCACTGACGGAACCAATGAAACCCCCCGCACTTGGAAGACCACCGCTGGTCTGAACAGGTGGATATACTCCTTGCGCATTCGGCGTGATGAGTCTACCATTATCGATGACAGCTCCCGCGGACTGGGCGGCTCCATTATAATTGGGCAGAGAATTTGCAGCCGCTCCCATAG
This sequence comes from Venturia nashicola, assembly GCA_004522665.1. Classification (NCBI taxonomy): domain Eukaryota; kingdom Fungi; phylum Ascomycota; class Dothideomycetes; order Venturiales; family Venturiaceae; genus Venturia; species Venturia nashicola. Next base: position 352,415 of record SNSD01000011.1, read on the forward strand.
TGATGAACATACACGTCAAATTGATCCAAACAGCAACATTAGCGAGCCAACCGAACTTCTGTAATGTGCGGATTTGGCCAACGGCAAAACCAACAAGTGCCCAAATGAGACAGCAGATGATGTAGCAAAGACGGAACTTGGTTGCTTGCGATAGGGCTTCGCCATTGGAGATAACGATGAGCCCGACGTTTAGGAGCAATTGAACACCTTGGAGGAAGTTGAAGAGGTATCGCATCCAGGGTCCGTAAAGGCGATAGCCGAGGTCACCGAAACTGCGGATGGGATATTCGTATGAATCGAGGCCCATGAATGTTTGCCAGAGAAGGTATCCTGAATAGCCTGCAAGACCAGCAAAGACGGTGTACAATGCGATGCCAGGGCTAAAATATTTCAGCTGAACTCGATCTCAATAACAGAGGTGCGCTTACCCCCATCCCATGGTAGCAAATGCATATGGCTATAGATTGTCAGCACAAACTCCGGCCAGAAGTAGGAAAGAAGATTACCAAACTAAAAGGCCCCAGGATATCAGTCGTGATAAGATAGAAGATAGCACCTCGCGTAGCAGTACGCAAAGCTCTAGAAGCATTGTTCCATTCCTCTTCCGAAACGACGCCTCGAGTTGAAAAGATCCTATCTTTCTCGACATATCCATTCGAGCTTCCGTGAGAACCCTCATTCAAATTCTGGCGCATTGCTCCCCCACTAGACTTGGAAGGGAACAGGAGGGACAGCAACTTCGTCTCACGGCCCGTTGTTGGGAGGTTCACCTCTTCAGCGCGCGTCTTTTTCGCATAATGGTAGTATTCTTCAAAGGATACGGATGGGTCGTGAATTGGGCGTTGGTGTGGCCTGGGGCCGCTGGGTCCATCAGGTGTAGCAACCATATCTTGTTTTCCGTGCTCCGCTTGGTGAAGTCGTGGATCACCACCATCCAAAGCGAAATTTGCCATTTTGCTCTGTTCGGGCTGCAGTTTGGCTTAATTGTTGCCAGTCGATATAAATCTGAGAAATAGAGCTGGTAATAAGAGTAGTGACTGAGAGATTGTAAATATACTAAACCCGGCTACGCCATGAATCCAGGAAAAACCCCTCCATCAACAATGCCCTCCAGATGATCAGAAGATACATCGATAGAGAGAGTAGCCATTAATAACAACCTTCCCATCTAGGCAAAGACATGACCAATAGCGAAACCCCTAATAAGGTTACTACTACGTCATAAAGCCTCGAAATCGGTCAACGCGGATCTTCGGAAGTTCTATGGTGTCACGACGTAGATTCGGCAACGTAGAGTACTCCCAATCCCTTGCCAAAGTCTTTTCGAGAAGAATATTAGGATCGAGTACTTCCCGACTGGGTCTGCATATCGTTGGCTATTTGTATGATGTTGTAGAAGCTCGGGGTATTAGATTGGTCGGCGACAGGATACCAAACCGCAGCTTTACCAATATATTAAGCTCCAAAGACTTTTTACGAAAGACTGGTTTCCCGCGCTGAATAACGCAGAACCCGTATTGATGGCTGTTTCGATCTTTTGTTGGGCTACATGGTGGTGGTGGTGTTGCGCATCCGACGAGTCTTGACCCTGACATCGGAATTCATGCTACATGAGCTTTTTTATAGAGAACTCCAACCTCGAAAGAAATTGGAAAGAATTATACGTAGTAGAGAAGCGGACTTATCTTATATAAAGAAGTTTGCCAAGTTATCCAAATGCTTGGCTGTATGTAATTGCGCCTTAGGATATACCTTGGGGAGAAGTCCGAGAGTCCCGAGACTACGGGTCTCACGTTACCGAAGACTTGCTATAAATAAGCTTTTTTTTATAGGTTTAATCTTGTATTAGAAATATATAAACTCTATAAAATATAGAATGTTCAAATTTCCGCTAGTTTTCCGTATCTGTTCGCTTTGTAATTCGTGGCGATTTTACTATTGGGATTGCTAGCTAAGTATGATTACATGTCTAGATTCAGATCTAAGAGAAAGGTATTTATCTATGCCTCTCGTCTAACAAGTGAGACTGTTGGTGAGTCTGTAGTCTACCCAACGGGATGAACAACAAGAGTTTTGTTGGTACACTACAAAATAGTCTTTGGAATACGTCGGGAATCTCATCTAGCAATCTGCCATCAGTTGGCGGGCTCTCTCTTTCTGTCTCTTCTCAAAGTCTTCTAGTCTGCAGCAAGTATCTGGACTTGATGTTAGCTGGATACATCACTGCTCGAATATAGTAAAATGACGTGTTTGAAGGAGCGCTGTCCGGTGATGTGTTCACAAATAAGAGATGGACGGACTTGCCCTCGGATGAGATGTTCGACGTTCCAACATCCTCAATGGAACATTCAGATGGAGGGATATATACTTGAGAAGATTGTGTCTCAGTAGACATTGATACAACATTTCCGAACTCAATCACTTACGTGACATCGCCATTTTACCCATCACTTTACAACAGCTTCGTTACGTACCGAAGCTTCCAGACAATCACGATGGACTCCAGTATTGAATCGAACAGGCGCACCATTCGACTTGCGTTTGAAGATGTCAACAGTGATATTCAAGCCGTTGAAGTCTACCTCAAGAAAATCGAAGCCTGTGGTACAGAAGAGGACGGGTTGGTCAAAGGGGTTCTTAGGCTTCAACATGCGCCCAAGATCGAGACAGCCTTGAAGAGTCTCCAGAAATCAATTCATGCCTATTTTAAGACATAATGCGAGGATATCCTTGGGTATAGATCTATCGATGGGTCTGCACCATGGCGTAGGATTGCTAGCGCGTTGAGCGAGGCCGTCGAGAACGCGAGCAAGTTGACTGCGCAAGTACTCGATCTTTATAATGATAAAATGATAGAGCGCGAGCGGAATCCCAGAGAGAGGGCCTATTTGACGGCTAGAATTCAGACTTGTCTGGCTAGAATGCGAAGTCACCAGGATCTGTTAATTAAAGGTTTCCTACCCGACCTGGAATTGGCAATCGTCGGCAAGCCCATGGCTCACGTCAGACTCGCTAGAGCAAATGAGGCTCTGGACCAAGAGGCTGAAGATAAAGCAAATAGGGAAAAGAAGATTAAGGACAAGGAGGCTGTAGAGCGCAGGGCCAAAGAGAATAATGCTTATATCAAAGCGGCTGCAGACAGGGCAGCTAAAGAGAAAGAGGCTAGGGGAAAGGAGGCTGCAGGAGAGGCGGCAAAAGCGAGGAAATCTGGGAACTGGCAAGCTGCAAATCGAGAGGTAGATGAGACATCGCGTGAGGGAAAAGAAGCACGACAAAAGGCAACCAAACCAGAGAGTCCTTTGCCTGGGGAGCTTGGTTGGTTTGGCAGCTTGATGAGCGGGATGGATAAGGCAATAAAAGAGGCTGGAGCTAAGAAGGATGCAGTCAAAGCCAACACATCTAACGTCGATACCACGAGAGACCACCGAAACACTGGAGACGGCAAAGCGATAATTCCCATGACGTAAACGGTCCAGGGTCGATACATAAGGTCCAGAGGGAGACGACGAGACCTGAGAGAATTCAACAGAATAAAGTTGTCGAAAATGGTCCTGGTGGAGCAGAGTATGGAGAGGTCCAATATTGTCCCGATGGGCATGAGCATAATTGGGACGTTATGGCTGCAGATTCGATCACGGGCATCGCTACCAAGATCTGTTGGCTTTGTGGCACTTCTTCCCTCTTTCTTCCCCAGAAGGAAGCGTATGGCAATCGAGACAGCGCCTTAGACTGGCTGGATTGGGAAGAAACTGTTTGTGAGCTGTGGAAAGCTTGTGGTGTTGCATTTGAGCGGTCGAAAGATTAAGGTCTAACATTTGAGAGGGAACTGCGTTCATTGTAGCAAGAGATGTAGAATGGCCATGTTGATGATGGGATCTTGTTGCTGCAGGTATAGAACTAGACATTCGGGGGACACACGTGATCGGACGAATAATCACCCGGTCAAAACTACCCCTATCGGAGATAACCATCAAAGATAACCATCAAAGACAACCATCAAAGACAACCATCAAAGATAACCATCGAAGTATCAATAGTACGATAAAGTAGATAGAATTATTAGGATTAGGCGTTGTGATGGAGATAATAATAGTTTGATATTACTAAAGTACAGTAAGGTTGAGATAAGTAGTCTAGGACGTGAAGAGGGATAGTACGTGACAGAACTACAAGATAAATCTTCGAATTAAATTCCAATTTGATGAGAGAAAGAAAGATTAATTGATTCTATTTGAAGAATTCAAAATATTTTACATCATGCTTTATACAAGTCTCAAATATTCTGTACTTAACCTCAATTGTTGACATGGCTCAAAAGTTGGCAAGGCTACAGGGTATGAATTGTATAACAATTTATTTCTAGAAAGCAAGATAAAGTATCTTCATGTCGTATTAAGATCCATAATCTCTTTTCATCCCCAGATTTTTCAACATCTCCCGTCGAACTTGATGACCCTCTTCTCTCTTTACGCTGAATTCCGTACCTCCTTCCTGGCTTGCCTTTTCTCGTCGATCCCTTCTCTCCATCCCTTCCCATACAGCGTAGTAACATGCACCGCAACAGTACTCACCACAAGAAATAACGCACTGATCGTACTAAACCAACCTACCCCAATCTTCTCCACAGCCGGCAACACAACCGCCGTCCCAAAGGCTCCGAAAAAATAGCGAACCATATAATTACCCGCTACAACCTCCGAACTCCTTCCATGCATGACATCCAAGCAGTAGGTATTCAGACTGGGGAAACAAAAGAGTTGCGCGACACCTTGAAGGAACATGACGATGACGGGGAGGGGGATACCGCCGACAGCTTTTTCGATGGACCAGCCGTAGATGAGGATGCAGGCGGGGATGATGGCACCCATTGCGAGGATGGAGGAGCGGAGACGGTCTTCGGGGACTCTTTGGCCGCGGATCTTGATCCATTTGCGGACTGTGTAATCAGCCCAGCGGCCGCCAAATAAGGTTCCTAAGATGCTGGGGATTGATGTTAGATATTGCGGGTGAAACGAGGGTGGAGGTACACTTGCTAGCCACAACCAGGTGCTATATAGAAGAGGCCGGATTGAATTGGAGAGGTGAGGTGGAAGCGTGGATTGAGGACGTAGCGTATTGGAGTGAGGAGAGAGTACATGTTCCACACCAGGGCTGACGATGCCAAACTCTGTGCAAAGAATTAGCTTTGGTTGAATGTGGAGATGAACGTCATTACAAACAACGACGAGAAGGTTTGGATAACGAAATAGTTTGATGACTCGAAACGGGTTCATGGATTGCCACATTTTGCCGGCATATTGCTTCTTTGTGAGGCCTTGCATGTCGGCAGATTTCTTGTGATGAATCGTTTCTGGCAGGAAAATAACGCATAAACCGAATCCCACCCCAGCAAGGGCTGTCTGTAACCAGAATACCACTCGCCAGCTTTGGAAGGTTACAATGATTCCTGTAAGATCTTATCAGCGCATGATGTTGCGGAGCGACCGAGAACAGTCCTACCTCCTATGAAAGGTCCGAAAGCTGGACCAATGAGTGTCCCGGAAAGGAACCAACCCAATGCTGTTCCACGTTCTGTCTAAAATATCATAAGCATATGTTATGAGGTTGCAATCTCTCGTACACTTACAGGTCTGTAAATATCGCCGATGCAACTCGCACCAACAATCAAGAAAGCTGTGCCTTGAAAAGCGGTCAAGATGCGGAAGACAAAATAGGAGGCTAAATTCGGCGCCAAGGCAGTGCCAATTGAAAAGACAAAGAAAAGTCCCGCAGCGCTTATTTGAGTCTGGACAATGAACATTAGCACTGGAGTCTATTGAGTGTAGTGATTGCTATTATGGTGAAGTGAGCGTACAATTCTTCTTCCATACACTTGCCCAAGCGGGCCCCAAAAGACCGGACTCAGTCCCATGAACACGAGATACAAGGCGTTGGACAAGTTGATGATGGTGCCGGTTGAATTGTATGTCTTCGCAACCTCTGGAATGGCCGCCAGCACCGCAGTGGATGAGATAGGAGCCAGAAACCCGCAAAAGGAGAGGACACCCGTCATAATGATTTTGCGATGAGGAGAGAACCTGTCGTAGATCTCATCTCCCATCTCCGTGTATTGATCCGCGACAGGATGAATATCATGAGCCGTGACATTGCTTTCGATTGGCTGCAAATTGAGCCTGTCATTGACGAGATCGGAAGTAATCTCTTCACGCTGTTTCTCGACGTCAATATCTCGTTTGATCTTCTCCGGCTCGTGGCCTTGATGGATTGAGGATTCAGCCATTGTGCTGGGGCATCGGCGGAAAGGAAGAAAAAGAGGAAACAATGGAGGGAAAGATGTTTTGGTGTTAGAGGAAGTGGAAAAGATGATGCCGAGCTAGGTTATCAGAGTCATCAGTAACAACACACCGAAAGTTTCCTTGGCTGGCCATTGTGAGGAGCACAGAGATAACAAAAGAGTCATCCGAAAAGTGGGATTCGAATCATCTTGTTGGTTGATGGAGCGCTCTCGGGACATTACTCGCCGCCGTCATAGCCGGGTCGTTAGAAGCACAGGAAGCTCTGCAAACCTGAGTGTCGGATCGTAAACCGACGGGTCTCTCATGGCGAGAGCGGCCACTAAAGCAGAGGCGATCCCACTGTGGCGCTCGTTCCCGAATGCTTATCCGCAAACCACCGGAAAAGGGCGAGAACCCATACAAACGAGTCTGCCCATATTAAGTATTTCTCGCAGATCTTGGGAGGATGGTCAGAGTGACAGCCGTTGCAGCCGCACGCAACATGCAGATCTCCCGAGCACCTGATATCCCAGCAGTAGAGCCAATGTGTGTAGGTTTGCGTTGAATGTATGAATAGCAGTTCCGCAGCGAAGTCGAGCAGACGCCTTCGGACGACAAATCCGTGCAAAGATGCACGACGAGCCTGTAAGGTATGATATCGCCATGCTATTCGTTCTCGGCCGAGAAGAAAACAGTCGCGTGAGTGGAAGGGTGTCGTCAGGGCTCTCGTCCATGTTGGAGTCGTTGACACACAATGCTGTGCGTATTCGAGGGGCGAGAAGGGCGAGTTATATTGTAGCGAAAAGAGGTTACAGACCCGGGCTGATCATGTGTGATTGCAGCCGGAGCCTCTTCGCAGAGGTTCAGTGAGACTGTTGTAGTGATGTTTTGCGGCATTGGGAGGGACTTGGACATCTAACCCGTGGACAGGGGTAGAACTACCTTGTAGCCCATCTCGCGCCGAACTCCACCACGACGACGACGACTTATCCCATCCTCCGACTTCAACCTCCCACATTCCACCACGATATATTGCCAAAACCGTTAGATGTTTGCTCTTGGAGCTCGGAATATCTCTTTCATGCCTCAACGGCCTGTATCCATAACTGGGCGTCCCTTGAACCGCGTAAATTACTCCCATGTGCGCTTCTTCCTATCGCGTCGTGGCAGATATTGGAATTGGCAACGCTTTGGACAACTTCATCGATATTGTCTGCAACATTACATGTTGGGCTCTAGCATCGTCGTCTAGGCACCATTTTGATCTAGCAATATCATCGATATCGATGGCTGATAGGTTTGAACATGCTTCCAGCAGTAGAAAGGGGCGATTAAACCAGAAAATGGGTCACAGCCTCATTCATTACTATCCAGCTCGACATTGTTCCAGTTAGCTTGCATAAACTGCACAATTTTCACGCACAACTTACGCGCAGTGCATGCATCTTTCATCTATTAATCATCTCACAAACCCTAGAATCCGAAGCCGAGAACTCATCCTACAACCTTACGAACAATCCAGCAATAGCAAGCAAAAACGCAATCCCATTTCCCTTCTCCACGGCTCCCACCCCACTCGTCGAACTAGCCCTAGTACTAGTGCCCGTCGCCGTCGCCGTCGCACTCCCCGTAGCAACAGAAACCGTCGTACTAATCGTATAAGAAGGAGACGGATACGCAGTAGTCGCTGGACTAGAACTTTTCTGCACCAAAATATAATTCGCAGCCAAAGGAGTCGAAAGGCCATAGTGACCAACAAAACCCGTCAAATTAAATCCAATACGGCTATTCGTTGGATTTCCTAGACTCTGTGGGAAAGAAGGTGGTTGTGCGTAAAGTAGGTAGATGTAGCGATGAGCGTAACCGCCAGAACCATCGCAATCACTCGCGTCTCCATTTTTCAATTTGACTTTCTCTCCCAAAATCGAGAAGATGTCGCTTCTCATTGATAGTAAAAGACCTTGACTTATTGAAGGGACGCATTGGTATATAAAGCCCCCTCGCAAAGCATACGCGCATCTTCTGAGAATTGTATGCGTAATGAAACAACTAAAGGGGCAACGCCATTTTCCTGGGCAAAACACGTTTCTCCCTCCTCTCGTCGCGGTGGTGGTGAGATTGCATGATGTTTGTCGCGCGATGACGGGTGCCAATGTTTTCGAGGCTGGTCTATTGCTGGATTGGGTAAAGACGGTATCTCCCAGGGACGGGATGGGTGATCAGAGTCTGTCAAGCAATGAGAAGATTGGGGATATCGTCGTCGCAAATGGAGGGTGGTCACGTGATTTTCTGCTTTTCTCAGGCTCGAGAGTCGCCGGTCCAGAATGGGAGATAGGTCCTGTGCTGTGGATGCAATTGATGCGATTATGAGTTCCTGAGGTGTATTATGTTGCTGTTCGTCTTCAGTTGTTGCACTTCCAACCGTTACCCTATGTATCCCTGCCTGCCGAGAACGACCTGCATGACGGTTCGAAAACCTGCTCTCGAATCATCGTACCTATCGATCGCGCAACCAAGTCGACTCCAAACCTCAACGTCTTGTTACACCACCGGAGAAATAATGGCCGTCCTGGGGAAACGACAGTAAGTGTATAACCGTGCACAAGGCTGTCAGCCTTATCGTCGCACGGTCTCACAACATGTACCGGCCGTTCCGCTAATCGCCGTAACAGATGCTACAACAGAGACAACGGTTACTACTACTGCGGAAATACAACCACGCCTTGGAATGATTGGGGCAGATGGGTCCTCGTTGGTGTTATCGCCTTTCTCGTCTTCCTACTGCTGCCTATCATTTGTTGTTGGTAAGTCTTGCTCCTTCTCCAAAACCAGCCCCCCTCGAAGAAAACTTGAGGCACAGCATTCTGATAGCCTTTCAAGTTACTATCCTTCTCGGAGATGGGGTCCAAGGCGACGCCGTACGAGGGGCAGAATCGTATACACCACAAGTTCCAGATCCAGAACTACGAGCTCCATATCTTCGAGGAGTCCGAGGCCGAGTATTACGAGGCCGGCCAGGGTTTATAGGACGAGGAGATGATGAGGATATTCAATTGGGGAAATTCTTGAACAACTGAAAGAACACGGAGGCATGTTATTCGCAGCCTTGTTTTGCTTTTGCATAAGGATTTGGATTAGCGCATAATGACGTAACTCTGCGATATCTAGGATAGACCAAACCGTACACTTCGCTTTCTTCTCTTACCACTATTTCCGTCTGATAGATTCTCACTTCCTCGGTCCGACCTTGAGTTTCAGCCTCGCAGCATTCGTGGGCTCTCAGCGCACAGAAAATGAGCGGCCTTGCCCATAGCCTTATTCTTCACATCCACGAGGAGTGACGGGGACAATGACAAGTGCTTGCGAGGAAACAGAAAAGAAGCGAGACACTTCTCGCGATGTTATTTTCGCTTTTGGCCTAAAAGGAGACTATTTCCTCTCCACAAACGATCCCAAAAATAACGCGTATACTTTGTAAGTCTCTTGTCGACGAGCAGATGTGGGGATTAAACTCTGACTAAAGGATAAAGTACCGTTCGGGATTCGAACTTCAAATCACTCAAGAATTTACCTTTATTGCACGACATATATTCCGTGGCAATAGGTGCTGAAGGCGGGATTTTTCTGGCCTGCAAATCCGTCGATCACAAAACACCGTCGTGGACCTACACAGGCCGAACAGGACTTGCTTGGGATCTTATGGACTCTCGACTTTTCGATAAGATTTCCTCGGTGTATGGTGCGTCTCTAGAAGATCTACAGAAAATCAACCTCGTATTGGGACCGAAGGGATCTTATTTTACAACATCGAAAGATGGTCCAGTATATCGTGACATCCCAGCTCAACTTCACGAAAAAATCAAGTCGCAGGCTCTTATAGATGTGAAGCCTCGCCAGCTATCTCTCGGTCAGAACGACTCCTATATCTGTCTGTGGGACGACTTGACAATCTCCTATTCTGTCAATCTGTCATACACCGGTCTTGCCGAAAAAATGCAAGAATACATTGACAAAGAGGGAAAACCGCCTGCATTCATCGCGATGAATCCATATGACAATTACTCTTGGTTCCTCGTCGACGCGGACGGCCAATGTGCTTGGCACCTCCAGAGCATGGACAAAACTGCCATCAAAGGCATTCAAGAAGCGGCTTTAAGTTACCTGCAGCGAAGGGCCCGCGAAGACAGCACTTGCTTCACGGAAACAACGACTTTCAATGGGAAAGAGAGATCCTTGAGAGTGACCCCTCAGACATATTTTGACACGCCATATGCAGTGAACGTAAATAGACTGGCAGACAAATTTCCGGAGCCGGTGTCGCGATTGGTCGCGATGATGAGAGAGCCGTTGATAGGCGAAAGAGGAAGACGCAATGCGGTTGTTTTTGGCTGCGCGTCAGTCAATATTGCAGTAGCTTGCAAAATCAGGGGCATGGATTTGAGGTCATCCTTGGTATATGGAGGATTAGCGGGAGCCATTACTTTAGCCGGTTATTCTTTGAGCGTTACTCGGACTTCAAACTATTAACATTGGACTCTATCTACTATATAAGCGTACCGAACCTACTAATCTTGAAGAAGAAATTCTCTTATAGAAAGAGCCTTTTTATATACGTTCCAAGTACGCTGGTAATGACTAACGAGTAATACTACAATTAACAATACTAAGGTCCTAAGAAACTCGTAGCCGACAAGAAATAAAGATTATCGATTATAGGATAAGCTCGATAAGGTATAAAAGTCCCGTATAAACTAGTATCTAACCATAGGTTCTTCGAGTAGTACTCTATAGATAAGTCAGCGAAGCTACTCTCTAATCTCTATACGTATAAGCGTAACTTGATACCTTATTAGAGTCTGCGGATTCTACCCTATCAATCTAAAGTTAGGTACTAGTTTATATAATAGATCTTTCCTACATCTCCAACGGTAAATCTTTAATTCTCTCGCTCTTATTTAATATATTCGGAGCCGGCGTTTGATAAGATTATTACGTTTAGGTTTTCGCTTACGTTTAATTATTACGTACTTGGTATAAAGTCTTTCTTAATTATTATTCATTTCCCTTGATTTTGATGTATTTCTCGCTGGTTTCTGTATGTTAGATCTATGCTTTACTCATTTCCTAGTAATGTAAACTATGATCATATCAGGTCTCGGCACGGGCAATTGAGGGGTACATTTAAATGGCGCAGAGTGGGGGTAGAGTGAGGCTGAGCCCGCCATGTGCGCGCGAGAGGAAAAAGCGGAAAGCTGCGCAACAGTTGTCTCATAAATCAGACGGACAGCATCAGGGACAATTGCAAGAGGACATCAGTTCATAAGCCATCTCGTTTCATTTTTTTGTGCAGTAGCACTTTTTAGTCTCCGTAGATTTCAATCAGACGCATGTGCCAATTGCTTGCACAGATTCCACGCAAATGATCCAAATCGAGCTCTAGCCATGCTCACACGAATGAAGATTTAAGCTGCACCAGAATCCTCAATGGTTGGAGGTGTACTGTACTTGATCTTGCCAGTGTTGCTGCCAGTGGCCTCAACAGACTTGACAACCCACATGCCCTCCTCGTCAGCGACCTCGCCGAAGACGACGTGTTTGCCATCCAACCAGGAGGTAACGACGGTTGTGATGAAAAACTGGGAGCCGTTTGTGTTTGGGCCTGCGTTGGCCATGGAGAGAAGACCTGGCCTGGTGTGCTTGATCTTGAAGTTCTCGTCCTCGAACTTCTCGCCATAGATGGACTTTCCGCCGGTGCCCTGCAGAATTCAGTCAGTTGAGGCCGAATGCGATTGAGATGGGAGGATGCGCTTACGTTGCCGCGAGTGAAGTCACCACCTTGGAGCATGAAGTCTGGGATGACACGGTGGAACTTGGAGCCCTTGAAGCCGAAGCCCATCTCGCCAGTGCAGAGGGTGGTGAAGTTCTTCACCGTCTTTGGGACAACATCGTCGTAAAGCTTGAAGTTGACACGGCCGGTTTGCTCTGGCAGCGACTGTCAGCACTGCTTCATTGGACAATTGAGTGGATGGCTGGTGGGTCGTTCTCAAAGCATGTTTTGGACACATTGCTAAGAAATGGACCCCGCGGCGGGGTAGTACTGGGTCAGCTTACTCGTTGGCTTGTTGTCGGTGATGCGGTGGGTCGACTTGTCGAGGACGGGGCCCTCCCAAGAGAGGTCGAAGAAAGCAGTAGACATTGTGATGGGTGAGGGATGGAATTGAAGTGGTGAAGTTTTGTTGCGGAGCGAAGGAGAGAAAGTGAGAGACTTTATGGGTTGGAGGGGCAGCCAGGGTCTTTGAATAGGACTTGACAAAGTGGGTCCCTCGTTATACACACTATGACGACCATCACAGGTTAGTGAGGCTGGAATATATTACTCCAATCAAGCCGGAATTCACTTCATCTCGACTTCATCTTTGACTTCATCTTGACTCCAGCATTGACTAACTTGTCGCATGCCGCGTGCTTGCCAATGGAGCTTGTCTTTGCGAGTGTTCAAGACCAGCAATGCAACTACAAAACGAAGATGCCATCGACCTCATCACCTTTTGGTTCCCTCACGATATTGATGTGCATGGGGCGATTCAACTGTACAGCTTGGATTCAAAATTACGTTGAAGAATTACTACTAGGTACGTCTCAGAAGTGCCGGTATCCAAGCCATACCACCCTATGCTATACGAACCAAGGAGTACTTAACTTTCTCGTTGTTTTCACACATTTCGTTCCGCAAACATGCTTTTCCTATCCTAGACGGGACGGCTCGAGACACGATCCTTGCTGCCAGAATCCCCCAGAAATACGGTTACGTTGTAGGTGGCCAAAACGCCCGACGAAGCCCTGCCCAAAAGGCTGTAGACTTGAGCGGTGAAGAGGACAGGGCCCAGTGGAGTTTTGTTTGGGAAGGAGTTGATGGATTTTGGGATGTCGACGGCGGTGTTTGATAGTTCTAACATGAGTTGGCTTCTGTACGACTAGGCTCCCATGTTACTGGAGAAAAGGGACAAAGGGGACATACGAGGACCCAAATACACAGTCTCTATTACTTCTCCAATAGCTCCGGGGTATGCGTCCTTCACAGGCGAAACAACACCGAACGAGACAGCGACGTCAGTGATAACTTGCTGGGATTGCCCAACCAAGAGAATGACGTCGATGCTTGTACCTGCCTTGATGGCTTTTGGGACAGAGATGCCGTTAATGCGGGCAGAGGCGAGGGAGAGTAGGGAGGCGAGGGCCAGAGCTGAGAATTGCATTTTGGTGGTTGGTGAAGGTTGGTGAAGGTTGGTGAAGGTTGGTGAAGGTTGGTGAAGGTTGGTGAAGGTTGGTGAAGGTTGGTGAAGGTTGGTGATGTGAAAATGGTTTGTTTATGTATAGTCGAAAAAGAGTGAATAACCAGGCTGGCGGGAGGGGTGGCTGATGTTGATATTGAAGAAGAGACTGATGCCAGCAACATATACGACCATCCAAGCTCTTATATGGCAAATCCCGGATTTCCATCCGCCTCCATCGTGCCATCTCATCTTACTCCGGTGCCTGCAAAAGCACCAATCACTTACACCTCCACAATATTTCAATTTCCATCTCCGACCTTGTGCAAGGTTAACTGACGTCGTAGCTCGCGTTATGATGTGATCCGAGTACCGCCGAAAGGTACGAAACAAAGATGGACAAACGTCACGGGATCATCGTACAACCAGGAGAGGGAATGCTGAAGTCGTACCCACTTACGCGTCTAAGCAACAAAGTAACCGGCGTCGCACAAAGTCCAAGAATGCCGAGGATGTAAGCAGTAGATCATTTCGTTGGCACAGCCACGCTGATGGCGAAAGTGCGGACAAGCCGCATTATCAATTACATAGTAGTACGCCTACTCCTTGAGGCAATCCCAATGAGCTAAAGCTTGTGATAGATTGGCGATTAAATCATTCACTAGGGCATGGAAACCTGAAGTTCTGGCGTTGGAAGGCAAAGAGAAGAGGACCTTGGAAGGTTCGCAGCTGGTGGCACTACCATTTCGGGACTAGTGTTGTTTCTAAATTTGGAAGAGGTGGGGATACTCCAAGACAACCTAATGAAGATCATGTTTGATTATTCAAGTGCTAAAAACCACAGAGGCTTCGTCAGTTCAATCACCCTGATTCATCGGATTTATCTAGGTATACATAGTACCCTAATAATAACCTGGCACTACTTGCCAATCCTCATCCATATTGATTGTGTCCAAGAATTTCGAAATGACGAATATTTCAGAAACCTAACGACATAACTCTTTCAAGAAGGGTGATACATCCAAGGGTAATCTTTGCGGATATTTTTGGATGAGACTATCGGTATTGACAGGACAAAAGGTGCATTTTGTCCTGTCAATACCTATAGCTAACCATCTTCCCACCCTCCAAAGCCTCAGGACCTCTGTGTATGATCTTAATCTGATATTCCAAATCTACAGAGAAGTCCCAGCGAGCTTCTCGCATGTCAAGCCACGGATTTTCTACCTGATACTTGAACTCCTTCAATGAGTGTGTCACTCCACTGATGAGATCAAGAATCTACAGGCGTTGTATATTCGTTGTGTTCAATACAGCAATCTGTTTCTCGTAATCCATGTGCAACTGTGCGTTACAATCCCAGAATGTACCTGCAGGTCGCAGCTCAGAACGGTACTTTGATACATACCCCTTGCCCACCATTCGCCCACGACATCCTAGGGCGAGCCGAGCCGTAGACCTTGGCAACATTCTTCTTCCTGTTAAGTATGAAACATGAAACATGATTTGGACAAAACCGGTCTGCTTGAAGAAGCGTGGTGGCATACGCCCCAAACGCGCCTGTAGACCTGGTGCCTTTTTGGAGGATTGTCGAGCAAGGCCTGCATCCCGAATTTATCGAAAGCAAGGGGCGGTATTCTGAGCTATGGAACATCCAAACTAGATGACAATGAGATTATCTTGCCGGGCCAGACTCCCTCTCACTTGTTCCAAATTTATGCTCACGTGATCTGGCTACCCAGGAAAAAACGCGAGCTCGATTTCGACTTCACCTCCTGCCCATACTCGGCGGCTTGTCTCTCATTTAAAGCATAAACCCCCATGGCCACCACGACTAGGACTCTATGTGAATCATGGTCCATCAGTTGGATGCGCAGCACCTACCGTGAATATCATTGGAAGTCTGGCGAAGAACCTCGACGACGTCGCCTGCCCTTCATTATATTCTTCTCACATACAGTAGCACATCGCGATTACTTTCGAATGTTCAATACACTCAGACAAGATTTCTCGAGCGAACGTAACACAGAGGCGAGAGGATTTCGAGCATCTTTGTTCTTGCCTCGACTTCGAAAATCTGCAAGTCCTGGACGATACTGTAACGGAGCTACTCATCAAGCGCAAAAACGACAGCACGCCACCCTATTACCAAGAGGACGACATCGTAGTTCCTGAAATTAGTCTCCCATTAATGCCGAAAGCGAGTATCATTCAGTCTCCGCTAGTCTACAGCTTTACGTACGAGAAGACCCGTTTCGCGTGCATTTCCCGCCGGTTGATTGTACCACCGGTATCCCGACTGTGGAATATTCGAGGATTACTCCAATACGTGAACTGTGTACCGGTATCCATGAGGTACGCATCACAGGTTGTCATACCGGACCTTATGTTTTCAAAGAAGTGGATAGACCGCTTTACAATCCAAGAGACAGTGCAGTTCTGAAACAGGAATTGCAGAATCTGGGAAAGTTTCGCGGGACGAAGAATGTGGTATAGTTGATTACTGCCATCATTATTTCCTCCAACCCGTACCAAACCTCTCAAGCCAGCGAATCAATTCCCACAAGGAAACCGAATTCACCAAGACCGTAGACCTACGCAACTTATTCTTCTTACGAGGTATCCTTCTTGAATACTAGTCAAAGGGTACGCTGGAAGGAATGTTGAAGAATATACAGAACGCTTTACTATCGGTAACTCGGCCCTGGCTCAAGTAGGCCTTTTAAATCGCTAAGCACTGGCATGCCTACATGGGCGGGGTGTAGCTCATATGGATATCAAGCTATCAAATATCCTTATCGGCGCGACTGATGATGCAGTGATAACGGACGTGAGTGGAGTCGGGGGAGTAACTCGAGAATGGCTGGCTCCTAAGATGCTCGGTATGCTAGATCCATTATCCGAGAGTGTAGTATCACGAATGCGGAACGATATCTGGGCACTTGGAAAACTTCTCATACAAATGGCAAATGCTGCTTGTGTAGGAAAGGAGCAACTTAATTGCATTGGAATCAGCGCCACAGTAGAGAACCCTTCTTTAAGACCTTCTGCTCAAAGCCTGGTCTCCAATCTAATTAAACTCGGCACTTGAGTAACAATCACTAGTACAGACTCCAATCGATATTTCCCGAGCTAAAACCGCCGTCTGTCTGATTGCCTGCTTGGTATTGGTCGTGATCTATCTTGCTGTAGATGTAGAAGCTTACCTGGCCCTTCGCGAACAGCTCCTAGCTTTTTGTCGCAGCAAGTAATGTAGTATAAACCACCAGTAGTCTTAGAGTCTTCTAAACCACTGCTACATGGTGATTCGTCTTTCTTTGCTGTAGCGCAAGGTGTCTTTAGAACCTCCTTATAATGCCCGCAGGAGTGGACGCACATTAGGAATTCGCACATTTTATCGGCTAAAGATGAACAATTGTAATAAAGCTAGCTTCTAGAAAGTGTCAGCGTCTGAGACTGAAAGAGATCTAGCTTATACCGTCTACCGACGAGCACCACCTTAGAAACCGATGATGATCTTCATCTGCACAATTATAATTGTACTTGGAGAGAGGAAATCATGCTCCAAGAAAAGCTGACAACGTATAAGATATCGCATGTACAGTTTGTGGGGAAATGATTGGTGTATTCTGAGTAAGTAGGGCGACGAATGCTCTACGTTAGGGCAAAAGGGTTGACATTGTATTTTGAGGAAGCGTGAATAAGTAACAATGGCCGCGATATATATATGTATAAGGATCTCGGCTACTGGAAACGCTATTGGCTCGTGGCTTGATGGATGGGTAGACTCGCTCTGTCGCGCTTTTATGGTTAACAAAGGAGCCGTTATGAACGCGCAAGATAATATTGCCCCCTTCAATAGATTTCGCTTCGGTGTATCCAGAAGGTTGTATCGCACCCAATGAGTTTGCCACCCTACGTAACAGACTAGCGTTCTTGATACGAGAAAGAGAAGCAGCGGAGGAGATGCATATATCCAAAAAGAACGACAACGAAAGCAGCCACAAAGCAACCAAATACTTCCATTCGACCGCCTTACCACTTGTTCTTTTTTGACACATACTTCACCACCAAAGCCTCAAATCCGGAAATGTACGCCAGCTCAGCTAAATCCGTTCCAGGGACTCCCTACAACTCTTCCCTTCCCATCAAATCTGACACCCTCACTCTTTAACAGTCTATACTTTTCCTTGTCGTTTTTGCCCTCCTCGCCTTTCTTGCCCCAGCTGCCTCCAAAGCCGCCGATCCCACCGCCTGTGGCAAGCACTCTGTGACAAGGCACCTCGGGCGCGAAAGGGTTGTTCCGCAATGCGTTACCAACGGCGCGAGGTGAAGAGTAGAGGCGTTTCGACATGAGATTGTAGGTGGTATAACATCCGGTAGGGATTTCGAGTAGCAGCGAGAGCACGGTTTTTTGGAACGAGGTTTTGGAGGAGCTATTGATCTTTGATTGGAGGGCGGGATCGGGTTTATGAGATGAAGTCTTGCGGACTTTGCTTGGTGGTGAGGCTGGTGTTTCCTCGTTGGACAGTCTTCGTTTTCTGTCTGATATAGGAGATGTCTCATTTCTGGAAGAGGGTTCCTCCTCTTTTGAGGCATGTATCGGTGATGCTATATTGTGGTCCGACAGCGCTTCATCCTCGAGACTCTCATTCAGGACTTCCTGCTTTGGTTCTGTCTCGGTCTCTTCCTTTGTCCCTTGTGTGACATCCTTCTCAGCAGTGTCTTCAGGCTGCCTCCTCTTCCGATCTGCCTCCACCATCTCCTGTTTGCTCATCTTTCCAGTCTTCCTCCCCGCAGCATTCTTCTTCCCCCGCTTGCCTCTAACCATCAAGCTCTCCTCATCCAGCTCAACCAAGTCAGCGCCCCCGCTAAGTATATTATCACCCAAACTTATCGCAGCTTTGAGTTGCCCTTCGCTCATATTCTTGTATGCTGGCGATTTGATCACCGTCATCCACGGCACCTTGCCCTCACCAACAACCTTATCGAGTATGATCCGGGCGAAGCAGTGGTCCACATGGACTGGCCATTTAGGTTGAGAAGGAGATTTTGAGGTTGCTGCTTTGGGAAGTGTCTTTTGAAACATGGTCTTCCACGAATCTTGAAGCTTCTGCAGTACTGGGGAAAGTGATTGCGCTGTCTTCATGGGTGGCATAGTGTCGGAGATTTTAGCCAAGATCTGAAAGTATTTGCGGATTAGCTGTGTCAGTCAGTCTTGTTTGTAGCTGAAGGAGTCATGACGACTTCAAGTCAGCTATCGCGTCTCAGGTCGCGTCAAAGCTGACACGACGGCACGTGTATAATGCCTGAAAGGCCGTGATAGAATATACATGAGCAAGAGGCGGCAATAGACGGCTCCAACGTTGAGAAGTGGGAAAGCTAAGATATAGCCTAATAAATATCCAAAGTAAAGTTTCGTCCACTTTTTAACGTAAGTAGTAAATAGTATAGTTACTCTTACAATTTCAAGTTATCTCAACTTTACGCCTATATTATGACCTAAGATAACCAAAGATAGCCGTAGTAATAATTAGTAATCTTCAAAGCAACTTGGAATCAAAGATAGCTTCGATAAAGTATTTAAGGTTTTACAAGATAAATCGCCTATTTAAGGTCTAGTAAGCTTTAACTTATTCAATAGAAGATTAGTAGTTACTCTAGTAGTTGCTTTTATATACGCTCTACTAAATCTTTCTATACTTACGGGAATAAGGTCGCTTACCTAGGATATAGAGATTGACGTCAATTTCTAAAGGATCAAGGTACAAGGAAAAGGGTATAAAACTCCCTACACCCTTTGATAAAATAGAATTGGCAACGGCATAACAAGTGTCCATTGAATGTGGCGCTTGACATCCTGTCAACCATTTTTCGAAGCAGGCTCCTTGTAAGAGGCTCAAACTTTTCTCTTACGAGTACCGTTGAACTTTATAAATGGCGCGTTGATAACGGAGGTTTGATGGTGAGGGATTTCTCTCGATAATGAGACTAGCGCTTACTATTGATGATGTTCTCAATTTCAGTGTTGATAGAATTGAACTCAAGAATAAAGATAGGATATAATCTTGTTGAAAGTCCGCAACAATAACTATAATGTCGGAGAGATGATAGGGGTCTCCTTTCGTCCTCGACATGATAAAGGGCTGAAGGATCCAGCCGAAGCCCCTTCAAGGCGCGAAAGTCGACGATCGTAAGTGTTAGATCTTGACGATTTTAAAATCGAGAAATGATGAGAATCTTCATCGTCTAGGTATCTAATAACAGATACTGAAAATTAAGAATCTGTCGCCCCTCGAAAACACAACCCAGAAAAGATGGACATAGCATACGATCCCACTTTCTCAAGACACGAAATAATTTCAAGATAAAGGTGCACGACAAAAGCCATACTGACAAACGGGGTCATCGTGGATGATAAGAAAAATCGTTCGTAAGATAGCTTAAATACTACACCAAAGGTTCATTCCTGCAATAAGCCAATTCGGGAAAGCAAAGTCCCAAAGCGAAGCGAGCTCATCACAAATCTTGTCTCGAAAGGGAAAACGGAGGAGCAGACAAAGAAGTCACGAAGTCCTCCCTTCCTCTATAGGAGAAATATGAATAGACTCGACTTGTTAAGTCTGGAAGCATGCTGTGGTCTCGGTCCTCCTGTCGTGGACCGTCCGTTTGAATTACTAGCGTCCTTGAATGCACGACAGCCATACTTCATGGTGAGGAAATCGGGGCTTACACGTTTGAATTTTTTGGACTTGATATGCGAGAGGCGCCAGGGACAGGGGCATTGACGTTATTGTTGATAGTGAAGATTTCTTCTTGGTGATGGGGGTCGAGGTGGGTAGTTTTGAGTAAAACATGGTGATAATCGTTATCACATGTCCTTCATTCGGACAATTGAGTAGACAAGGAGATGGTTTACGTGAGTAAATTTCTGGTACTCCGAACACGCGCCCCCATTTGGTGGTAGTAAAAGGACTTGTAATCGATGAAGCTGGAAACCCGATTCTCTTGCCGCTTTGATAGCTTTCCAGATAGACGCATAGTCCCGGTCTATTCAACAGTAGTTGTACAAAAGTAATAATAATACACGTCCAATATGCATACACTTACAACTCATTCCTTTTAGCTTGTCTCTCTTCCTTCTTCTCCACCTTCTCCAACATCCGCATCACATTCCTATCCTTCTTCAGCACCAAATTCAAAACTGTGCCCCCCTTGCCCGCAAAAACATCCTGCACCCGGCTCAAAAGCACCCGATGCGCCGGTTTCGCAGCCCACTCTCTCCCTTCCTCCGTCTCCTCAAGCAATTGTTGCTTCAGGAATCTGCCCAGTCTGGGCATCGTGGGATCGAAAGTTGGAATCTCAGCTGCGAATTTTTTTTTCCCGTTCATCATGAGGACGCAAGTTTGGGTCAAAGGTGGTGATACTGAACCTTTGATGTCGTCAAAATCGGGCCAGTCGTGCTGGAAGATGGATTTGGTTTTGAGATTTTCGGGTCCACTGGGGTGGAGGATTTGCCATGCTTCTTCTGCGAAGGCGGGGGCGAGAGGTGCGACCATTTTGATCGTGGCTTCAACGCATTCGTGGAAGGTTACTTCGTTTTCAAAACCGAAGGTGACGATATCAAGCGCATTCGTCAACTTGATAAGGTCGGAAACGACAGTATTAAAACCAGACGCGGCTTCCAGCTTTGCAGTAACGCTGTCCCGTGTTCCCTTGGTTAATAGAAGGAGTTTGGTGGCTTGATGGCTCAATCTTCGCGTTTGCTTTTTCTCGGCTGCTTTGAGGTTGAAGTGAGCAGCGTGTTCAACTATGCGCCAGAGTCTGTGAAGCCAGCGGGTTATGCCTGCGATACGTTCATCTTCCCATTCGAGGACCTCGCTTTCGGGGGCTGCGAAGAGCATGTGTGCGCGTGTGACATCGGCGCCATATTTGTTGATACAGGTAGCAGGGTCGACGCCATTGTATTTACTCTTGCTCATTTTTTCGAAGCTGATGCTTGGAGTTTCGCCAGTCGCTATCACCTTCGGTTGCTTTGGGTCGGACAAGTCAACCTCATCTGATTTGAGGAAACGACCAGTTGCAGGATCGGAGTATGTCTTTCCATGAACCATCCCTTGCGCCACCAACTTTTTGAAAGGTTCAGCGACGGTGTCCTTTCGGGTTATTCCGGGCCTTTTTTCGGCCGTTGAAAGAAGAAACTTAGCTATGAAGCGCGCATAGAGGAGGTGAAGGATCGCATGTTCGACACCACCTATGTAAAAATCGACTGGCAATGTTCTCTCCACAACCGATCGACGGAAAATGTGTGAGTCGTTCTTGGGATCAACAAAACGGAAGTAGTACCACGCCGAGTCCATAAACGTATCCATTGTATCGGTGTCGCGTTTGGCCGGGCCAGAACATTCAGGACACGATGTGTTGATCCATTCGTCGATCTTCTCCAAAGGGTTTCCTGTTCGTCCATGGATTAGATCAGGCGGAAGCTTTGGAAGCTCAACTGGCAGGTCTTTCCTGGGAACAGGTACGGCGCCACAAGAGGGACAGTGAATGATGGGAATAGGCGCACCCCAATACCTCTGCCTGCTGATAAGCCAATCGTGAAGTCGCCACGAAGTTGTGAGCACAGGTTTGTGGCCTTTTTGCCTTAGGGCCTTGGTGAACAATCTGCTAACATCATCAGAGCGAAGATGAGATTGGTTGGCGTGTGGGTGGGCCATTATGCCCTTCTCCGTGAATGGTCTGTTCCAATCTGGAATGCGGTTTTCAGGAGAGATGACAAATTTGGGTGCTTTGTTGGGCTGGTGTTTTCCCCAGAATTCCCAGTCTCGAGTATCATGTGCCGGTACTCCCATCACAGCGCCCGTACCCACTCCATCAAGAACATAGGGTGCTGCATAGACGGGGAGCAAAATAGAGCGCGAGGCCTTTGCGAGATTCCCTTCCACGTCCCCGACTTGCGGGAACACCAAAGAACGCACCTTTAAGTAGGGTAGTTTGAACCCGGCCCTGCTGTTGGGAGGCAGGTCTCTCGCTTCTTCAATGAACTTTCGCAATTCTTCGTTCTTGGCGGCACATTGTTGGACAAGTGAGTGGCCAAGCGACAAGGCAATGAACTGTGCGCCATTGAGTGTATCCAACCTGGTCGTGTACACATTCACGACGCCAACGTTGGGGCTCTTCGAGGTCGGATCAGACTTCACTACTTCCAGATCGAAAGTTACACCTTCGGATTTGCCGAGCCAGTTGCGTTGCATGTCGACTACACGGGACGGCCAGTTGTTATTTTTCTCGAGCGTGTCCAGGTCACGGTGCAGATCACCGGCAAACTTTGTGATGGCCAAGAACCATTGTCTCAACTCGCGTTTCTTAACTTTGGCACCAGACCTCCAAGAGCATCCATTTGCATCAACCTGTTCATTGGCCAGGACTGTGTTGTCTACGGGATCCCAATTGACCAAGGCTTCTTTTTGGTAAGCCAATCCGGCTTCATGCAGCATCAAGAAGAGTTGCTGAGTGTGTTTGTAGTATGAGGGATCACTTGTTCGGAATTCCTTTGACAGAAGGTATCAGCATTGAGATGGTAGCTACAATATGCCATTTCCAACGTACCCTACCCCAGTCCCACACACCATTCATGGCCTGCAATTGTCCCTTCATCTGCTCAATATTCCTTGCCGTCCACTCTGCAGGATCGACCCCCCTCTCAATTGCTGCGTTTTCAGCAGGCAGACCGAAGGCATCCCAGCCCATTGGGTGTAGCACATTTCTCCCGCGCATGTAATTGAATCGCGCAACCACGTCTGAGATTGTGTAGACGCGCATGTGGCCCATGTGAAGGGACCCCGACGGATATGGGAACATGGGCAAGACATATGTTGGATGTTCTCGCTTGTCATCCTTCTTCCTGTTGAACTCCCCCAGCTTCGTGAGTGCCCATATTTTCTGCCATTTGCGGTCGAGGCCGGGGAAGTCTATGGGGGTCGAAGTAGAGGCGGGGCGAGAGGCGATTCGGGGGGGAAGCCATGTCCAGCCTGTGTTTGTGAGACGGGAGGCGCGCATGGGAGACGCAATGGCATGGCAGGTGGTGGGTGGTGTGCCGGTGGTGTGCCAGTGGTGTGCCAGTCATGTCTTCAGGAATATTATGCCGGGTATCAAGCGTGTATGATGACTAAGCATCTTATTATTGCGACTCCTGTCCGCCCATAACCAAACGTACACAAACCATTCCACCGCCCACACAATGTCGCAACGAGACTCCCGCGGCGGTCCACGAGCCGGAGGAGGCCGAGGTAGAGGACGCGGTGGAGGAGACAGACATCGCGACGATCGGGACAGAAGAGACGATAGAGGCGCCGACAGAAACGACCGCCGCGAACGCGACAACGACCGCAGAGGAGGTGAGGAGCCAACCCCGCAACATTCGCCCCTTGCTCGCAGGACAAAAACTCACCAACATGTTGCAGGCGATAGTCGCGCCCGTTCGCGATCACCACGTCGAGACAACACACGAGACACAAGGACACGCTCACCACCACGCCGACCAAGACGAGGGAACGACCGTGAAGATGACAGACAATTGAGGAATCCGACGAAACCGGAACTTGCGCGGCCTGCCGCTTCATCCACGAGACCACCCATCCAGACGGAGGTGAAGAAGGAGCCAGCACCGGAGAAAATGGAAATTGTAAAAGAAGAAGATGAAGATTCGGATGAGGCTGAAATGCGTGTTATTATGGGCTTTGGCAAATTCAAGTCCACGAAGAATACGAAGGTGCCTGGAAATGATCAGAACTATGCTGTGAGGAAGGAGAAGAAGACGGAGTATAGGCAGTACATGAACAGGACTGGTGGCTTCAACAGGCCTTTGAGTCCGGGATGAGTGGTGGCACAGGATACAAGCTGCAAGAGATTGGCACAACAGTAGCTTGGTGCGCCAGGTACACTCGTCGAACGAAATTTCCTCTGGGCGAGACACTGGGAGAGCCTATGGCATTCTTGCACAGAAATATTTATGGCTGGCACTCTGATCTCACCTCGCTCGGGGCATGATCTACGATCGAAGCTTGGTTGAATATTGGGGAAATTTCAGAGTCAGACATGGGGCTGTGGGTATGTATTATCGATTCAATATTCAAGACTGCAATGTTGACACAAGTCTACCAGTAGATACACAGCGGTGGATTTCAGGAAAGGCCCCTTTATGCGAGCGGAAGTACAGATACGCTGTATGCACGTAGACCTTTCAGTATCAATGTGTACTGTCCAATGTTCTCCAGAAAGCACAGATCAGTGAAAGGAACTCATACCGATGGGGCGCGCTGTCCGCGACCTTACGAACTCATCCATGTCAAAACAAAAGAAACAAGGCCTTTCTCCCCAAGATCCGCGAGCCAGGAAGATGCTGTCCTTTCGCCGTGATGAAACTTTTGGCTTCACGGTCATGCTCATCATCACTCGGTTAGCTGATATACATCATCATCGACCCCAGAATCTAGCCTCTCTCAAATCCTCAAAAGTCTTTGATCTCTTCCAAAAGACTCTCCTCTTCAGGATTCTAATAACACACCTCTGGCACAGAGAGCAAGACAACTCTGGCATTGAGTCGTATGGCTCTTTCCAGTTCGAGGATATTCGTCTTGCTTTGATTTGTCTGAATTGTGGTTTGTATTGCTTTTATACCTTCTCAATCACCAATGATTCTCCATGTCCGCTTATAGCCTCAATCGCCCATTCTTCGTTAGTATAAACTACATCATGCGCTCAGGGTTGGGCAGAGTTGAGAATATATAAAATCCACTTCTTTCTCCGTTTTTCACGACACAAATAGATAACAGCTGACGTTGGTACTTGGTGTCGATGAACTATCGCTTTTTCGCTTCTTGGATTACCCTTTTTTTTTTCCGCAGGTGGGGTTGGATTGGGTTTGATCGTGTTTGTTGAACTTATGTAGCGATCGATGATGGTAATCATTTTCATTATTGAGAGGATAAATGGGACAGCGGCATTGGGGTGTTGCCCGCTAATTCTTGAGGGAGATAATGAGAGGTTCTGAGATATTGCGCCAAGTATAAGGTACGCGAAGACTTGCAAGTTCCAGAAGTTTCTTGACTATCAGATCAGACTTGGTAGATGATAGTTTTCGACATCACCTTCACTTCCTGTCATCAAGGCATACTCATCACGTTGTTCACCTTTTTCTCTATCTTCAAAGCCACAGCATGGCCAAATTACTCGGGATTAGAATTATTCTGCTTTGCGGCCAAAGTTTCTGTTGGATCTGGAACCGCTAAAGCGAGAATACTACCCAACATATCAGTGAAGTCTGGATCTTCTCTGCTACGATACAATAATCAAAGTCATAGTTCTATTTCAACGCTCTCCCCTTCCGAGAAACCTTGAGGATGCGTTAATGCGGGTAGCTGGTTGTGCTTGGAGCCGGATATCCAATTTCGAGATGGCTGATGGCGTATCGGGAGGGTATACATTAATAATCTCAAGAGTCTTAGAAAGTTACAAAGACTACAACAAACACAGTTTTGACATCGTGCTGGAAGGCGTGATTTCCACTGCTTACGCATGCACTGGTGGGGCTTAGGCTTTTGCCTTTCATTGCCGGAGGCGCAACCTGCTGGGTTCGAGGTTAATTGCTGGTTCGATGTGTCTCCAAGTGGAATGTGTCACACCTTCACAAACTTCGACTTTCATCATTCTTGCTCACAACAGGGTGATTTCAGTACCATTCTCCTCGTCGCATCAAGCGCATTCACGGAAACCATATAGCCTCTTACCGTAACGATATGCTACCTCGCTATCGCCGTTATAAGATAGCTCTAAATACTCCCTCTTAAGGCCATAGTATCCTCTCGGATGCTAAGGGCCTAAACGATACGGGTACTAATTATAATAGTACTAATTTTACTCGCCCTACGGAACCTAATACTCCTAGTAGGGCTAACCTTTAATATACTACTAGGCGATAGAAGACGGTAGATACTCGCCCTCCTCCTTATCTAGATCTAGGTAGCGGTATACTATTAAACTTAGTCTCCCGGGCTATTAGTAACTACTAGGCGACTATTAATAAGAAAGTAGCTATCGAACGAGTAGTATATAGTAACTTCGTAGCTACCGTTGATAAATTTATCGACTTAGTACTAAACCTCGAAGAACGGAGAGTATCCTATAAACTAGCTACGTAAGTTACTAAGTTCCTCTCTACCTCGCTCTTCGCTAGGACTAATAGGGCCGCTATAGCCCCTATACGAGCGGCTAGTTCGGAGGAACTCTCCTCCGCCGACTATATAGCCTTAGCCCCTACCCGCTTAGTTACTTTTACTAAGAAGGTAAAAGGACTCTATAGATTAGTTAATATCTACTAACCTACGAAACGCTCTACCCTAGCCTCTTAAACCGGTACGAATACCGGCTTAAAGTCTAGTACTACTAGAACTAGTACTATAGCTAGTACTAATAGGCGACCTAATATTCGATTACTCGTTACGATTAAGAGAACTACCTTATATAGTAGGCTAGAGCCGTATACCCTTCGTAAAACCCTTACTAAGAGGATAGAGGGCCTTAAACTTTCGGACATTCCCTCTATTATACCTATACGAACGGGATAGGCTATATACCTATCTAATATTACTATCTAGGACCTACTATAAACTTAGGTTAACGCCGAAATACTAGGAAGAACGCTTGGAGCTACTAGTATCGCAAAGCTAGAGATATAGATTACGTACGCTATTCCTAGCGTACCTACGGCCGTCTAGGCGCTCGACGGCGTCGGTACTACTATCTCCCTTAACTAGGAACTAGTCTACGAGGAAGTCTTCGCCTAAACTAGCGAGGACCCTATTAGCGTTAGGGCCTCTAGATACGGGGCTAATACTACTACTAGCTATATTACCTAGATTGCTTCCTTCGATAAGCCGGTCAAGCTATTTAACCTCTTTAACTCTAGCGAGAGGTCCTAATTAATTAATAAGAAACTAGTACTCTCCCGCTACGAATTCGAATACTAGGGCTACTATAACCCTACTAAGTATACTAGGGCTACCCGCTACTTATATTACGGTACTCGAACCGATAGAGATAACTATTAAGGCCCCTCTAGAGTCAACTATAAATATACTATATAATACGCAAACTACTACGGCCCGGAGGAGGTAGGCTATCTATTACGACTCGAGTAGCAAGGCTACCCTAGTAGTTATAGTTAGATAGTATAAATAGCTCGTAGGTCTACGGGACCTAAAGGAATTAATAATCTTCACTTATACTAGCGTGGATATACGCTTTTCTATAATATTTAGTAGCTTAAGACCGATAGGTCTACCAAAAAACTAATACTAATACTAACGAGGATCCTCTCTAAGAACTAACGCGTAGCTTAACTAAAGGCGTTCCCGTACGACTACGCCGAGGCGAGTCTCTACTAATAAACTAGATCCGACTAACTACTAAATACTAGAACTAAAACCAACTAGTTATTATACTACTAGTCCTATAATTCTATACTAAGGGGCTTTAGTACGAGTTATAACTCGTCCTATAACCGCTCGCCTTAAAAAATAAGGTACTAATACTACTAAGCCGGTCGCGTAGGAGTAGCCTTCCTATATACCTACGCCTTCCCGTATAAGCTCGGCTAGCTATTTCCTATATAACTCGGCTAGTTCGTCCTAGTCTTCCCGTATACCTATACCTTCCCGTATAAGCTTAGCTGGCGCGCTCTTACCTTACCGTCGCTTCGATAAACTACGGTAAGTATATAAATTACCGTATATATAAGACGGTACGAGTATAGCTCGTACTATCTCTACTAAGTACTCGATATCAACCCTATCCCTAGATTTACTACTCTTTTTAGATCGACTCCCTACTTCTTTCTTAGTACTATAGTACTACTACCTATAGGTATAATACCTCTTAGCTCTTAACGCTAGCGCCGAATACGGGGCCCTCTACGCCTCTTGGTTCTAAACCGCTAATTAGCGAGAGTACGATCTAGTAGGCCTACTAGATCTCCGCCTTCTTTTCGGCTTAAGACCGATATAAGAAGCTCGGTTCCCCTACCCTCTTTAAAGCTATAGCCCGTATACTCGCTAATTACCCTATATATATACCTAATAACTCGCTAACCTACCGCTCTCGAGAACCTATATAAGGGCGTACTCTACGTTCCTATAGGACCTCGATATTAGGATTAGCTACTACCGAGTCCTTAATACTAACGGAAACCGAGTACTACGAATACCTACTAGACTAGAATATTACCGTCTATAGAACCTTATCTATTAAGGTAGTAATTAAGTAACTAGAAAAAGATCTCTAGATCTCCCGAACTACTACGAATAAGACTTCCGTTATATCTACTTTATATTCGCCCGCCTTACGGTCGGCTAAGGCTCGATTACTCTCTCGCTCTAAGGCGCTATTACGCGCCTCTAGCTAAGGCGACTTGGAAAGACTACTAATAAGGTAGCGAATTAGGACCCGAGCGGTATCTAAAATAAAGAGGCTATATACGGTCCGCCCCGTACGTATACGCTAACTATCTATTAGCTAACCTCGGCTAGATTATAACTCCGAACCTAAGTAAGAAGAGATAACTACTACTCGATCCCGTAGTAAGGAACCCGTACGAACCAACCCTATTCTCTAAGCTAAGGAAGGCCCTATATATACTATATTAAACGATACTAAAGCCTAGGAGCGAATTAACGATACTATATAGTAGTCCGAAGTTCGACTCTAGAATATACTATAAGTAGCTATATATAAGGAAAAAGAGAACGCGGAGGCTACTATAGCCGCGGAGCGCCTCGCGGCGAAGACTAAGTTAGATCTCTAATAGGCCTACTACGCCGTAATACGTAAGGAATATATAGAGCTTATTAAATTAAGTAAGTAAGTAGTTAAAGCTACGTAGAGCGACGTAATAGCTACCTAGAAGCGAGCTAAACGCGAAATCGAGGCTATAAAAGCCGAAGCCGAGAAGGCCGTAGCTTAAGTATACGCCGCTCGTTCTACGGTCTATAAAGAAGTATTAAGGAAGAGTAATAAGCGGCTTCTTCGAGCTAACCTACCTACTAGAACCTATTAAATAGGCGAGTTCTCGCGATAAGTAGCCGCTCGAGCCCCTAGTCCCCTATATAACGAGTCTCTTATAGGTTACCCCCCTATCTAGAAGGTATCTACCTATAAGCTCTTTAATCTTTTCGATAGGCCCTTAAGGGCTTCTCCCCTTTCTTATAATAAGTTCGTCGAGCCCCGTTAGTATACCGGACTAAAGACGGCTATATAGTACGCTAGTTCCGACCTAGACCGCTTCTACTAAGAAATAATATACGAGGAACCCTTATACTAGTACGACTTCTTAAGTACTAGGATAGAAGCTCCCTTAACCTCGGCCCTAATACTAGCGTATAGAGCGCCTACCGTAGGGGATAAGTACGGAGTATACGAACGATATACTCCTCTACTAATATAGAGTTACGGGTACGGTAATATATATTATACCTACTTACCGAAACGCCGATATAGATTCGAGAATATCGGGTTACTATACCGCCCGCGTTTAACTACGTAGAACGCTTACGTTTACGAACGGGAACTTACGTATACTCTTAATAACGATTTAGATAAAGATTCCGATAAAAGCCGGAGGTTTAACCTAGACTATATTAGATACTTCGACCCTAACCTCTACTCTAAGGATACGGTAGAAGAGTATAATAGTAAGTACTTCTACTAGATAGTAGAACTATTCATCGAAGCCCTAGAGGACGCGTATAGCTCTATATTAAGCCGAACCCTACGAGTTAATATATCTAAATATCTTCGAGGCCTAGCCCTTAGTTAGTATAACTCCTAACTCTCGACCTCCGAGAAGAACCAACTTAAATTAGGGCGAGGAGTCGCTAACTAGTACGAAGCCCTATAAGATAAATTCTAGATAAGGTACCTCGACGTATTATATTAGTACGAGCGCTAATTTCTATCGCTCGATAATATAGCTAAGGGCCGTTTAGTATTAGATTTCGTTATAACTACCGCGCGGTTCCTTAAGGCCGCGGGGTTTTACTAGGACTATTAATAGCTAATAAAGATATAGGCTAAGCTCGACCCTAGAATTAGGCTACTAATCCTAATACCCTCTAAATATATATATATAGACGAATTTATATAGTCGATCGAAGAATACTAGTTCGACTTCTAAGACTTCGATAGGAGCTAGTCTAATAGTAAGTACCCCTTCCCTAGAGGACGGGACCCTTCTTACGGTAATCTACGAGATAGTCTTAGGTAGAACTAGAATACTAATTAAGATAGTCGGGATTACTCTTATAGCTATCGGGACTACCGAGGCTCTAATCCTAATACTACTAACTAGGACCGAAACGAGACTAAGAGGAACTCTCGGACTTCTTAACTACGCTCTAATTCGATAGGCTACGGTTAAAACGGCCGAGACGTAGCTAGAGAGGCTAATCCTAATAGAACCGGTAATAGTAAATAGGATAGGTTTAAGTCGCGCGATACTCCTAGAGACGATCGAAGGGATAACTAGGATAGATTACGGGATAACCCTAGCCGTAATAATAGCTACCCCTATAATACCTCGAGGGACGATCGGAGAGATAACTAAGATAGGTCTTAGGATAACTACGGTCGCGATAACGGCTATCGCGGTAAGTCCCGAGATAATAATAGGAAACTAGAAGTAAACTACGTAGCCTTTAACGATAGAAATAATACCGCTTAAAACTAGGGTCCCTAACGGGGCGGGGCGAAACGGGGGGGGTCGGGTTAGGGGCGGGGCGGGGCGGGTTTTAGGGGCGGGTTATAAAGCTATAACCCTAACCCGACCCGCCCCACCAAGCCTTAAACCCGCCCCGTTAGTTAGGGGCGGGTTTTTAAGGGGGGAACCCGGGATTTTTTTCTAGAAACCTTAATAACTATAGATCTATTATATATATTTTAGTTTTTTAATTACTTAAAATAGTCTCTAGGTTATACTCTATACTATAAGAATATAATATATTATTATATCTATATATATAACCCTATAAAAATCACGTGGAAAACTCGAACGGGGCGAACGGGGCGGGTTTTCTTCTAAATTATAACCCGCCCCGGGACCCCGCCCTAACCCGTTAAAACCCGACCCGCTAACGGGGCGGGTTCCCTACCCTATAACCCGCCCCAACCCGCCCCGTTGGGGACCCTACTTAAAACGGCGAGCCCTTACTAATAGTTAACTACTTCCTTAGCGCCGATCTCGTTCCCCCGGCCCTATAATTGAATATACGAGTAGAAAATTAGGAAGCTACTCCTAAAAGGCTATAGAACGCGAACGATTCGAAGTATAGTTTATATAAGGTATACGCTACTAAATTCCCGTCTAGTAATAAGCTATAGTAGTACTTACGCGATACCTATAGATTTTCTAGGAAAGGGTAACCTCTAGAACCTATCGCCGTGAACTACGCCGGCGTATACGACTACCTACGCGAACGACTACCGATTATTACTAGTACCCTAATAGGCCTTTCTACTATAGTCGATAGCTTTCGTAAATATAACTACGCGGAGTATATAGTTAGGTTCTCGCCTACTACGAATAATACTAAGTTATACCTTAATACTAGATACCGTATATTAACTATCGGGCGTTCCTACTTCTAGGATATAGTCTAAGCCGCGAACCCCCTTGTTAAAGCTGAGACTATAGACGTCCTATAAATACTTACCGGCGTTACCGGAGGGATAAGCGTATCCTAAAAGGCTACGATAGAGGCGTTTATCCCTACCTCGATCTAAAAGAAAAAGGTACTACTTCGCCTTAAATTCGAAGTTAGGATAGTTAATAACTTCGGTACTAGACTCCTACTCGGTATTAATATACTCCTACCGTACGGTATCGACGTCCTAATATCTACGCGCGAGGCGAGATTTACCTAGTACTAGAACGCTACTATCGACGTTGACGTGTCGCTATAGAGGCCTAAATTTAAGGAAGTATACGTTTTAGTAAAGGAAAATACTACTATCGTTAAGGGGATAGCTACCCCTATACCGATCAAGGCGATCTACTTACTAATAGGTCGAGATCTAGAATTCCGGTCCTACGGGTCCGATACGCTCTATAAATTCTATAATATAG
Source organism: Venturia nashicola (assembly GCA_004522665.1). Classification (NCBI taxonomy): domain Eukaryota; kingdom Fungi; phylum Ascomycota; class Dothideomycetes; order Venturiales; family Venturiaceae; genus Venturia; species Venturia nashicola. Next base: position 385,138 of record SNSD01000011.1, read on the forward strand.
GTAGTCGACTATATAATTAGATTATAGACGAGAACTTCTCGTACGTTATCGTACGAAACGAGTTAAGTAGAAACGACGGCCCGGACGATATTACTATCCCTAGAGGAGCGTCTCTTAGAATCCTATCCGAATACTAGTACGAGGGATATTACTACCTTTCTAAGAAAGACTACTACCTCGTAGCCCTTCCGCCTCCTAAAGAAATAGGACCGGAAATATAGCTTGAAAACGGGGTAATAGTATACGGAGATCTAGATACCGTACGGAAGATAGCTACTATAGTTAACGAATTCCCCGACCTATAGGCTATAAAAAATACGACTATTAAGGTACTATAGGAGGACTAGATAAGTATCCCTATCCTTTCGGAGTTCAAGGAGAATCCGAAGTTAGATACGCGTATTTATAGACTATATAAGGAGGCTCGCGAGGAAATCGATAAGGTATTTAACGGATTAACCCGAGACGGTAAAATATTAAGAATAACTAAACTAACTCCGTTCGCCTTCCCGGTATTCGTAGTATAGCGAAATATACCCTAACCTAACGGCTTAGTTAAGCGTAAACCCCGAGTCGTCGTTGACCTATAAGGATTAAATACTATATTAATTAAGGACTCTTACCCGCTCCCCCTCTAGGAGGACTTCCTCGCCTAGCTCCGAACCAAAAAATATATCTCGGTATTTAACGGTTTGAGTTTCTTCTACTAATAGCTAATTAAGGAGGAGGATCGCTAGGGTCCCCAACGGGGCGGGTTGGGGCGGGTTATAGGGTAGGGAACCCGCCCCGTTAGCGGGTCGGGTTTTAACGGGTTGGGGCGGGTTCCCGGGGCGGGTTATAGTTTAGAAGAAAACCCGCCCCGTTCGCCCCGTTCGGGTTTTCCACGTGATTTTTATAGGGTTATATATATAGATATATATATATTTTACATTCTTAAAAGATACTCTATAACCTAGAGATTACTATAGGCTATTAAAAAGTTAAAATATATATAGTAGTTCTAAAGTTATTAAGGTTTCCGTAAAAAATCTCCGGGTTCCCCCCTTAAAAACCCGCCCCTAACTAACGGGGCGGGTTTATATCTTAGCGGGGCGGGTCGGGTTAGGGTTATAGCTTTATAACCCGCCCCGAAAACCCGCCCCGACCCGCCCCTAACCCGACCCCCCCCGTTTCGCCCCGCCCCGTTGGGGACCCTAAGGATCGCTATAAATTCGTAGTAAATATATACTAAGGATAGGAAATGTTTTACGTCCTTATTATAGGATACTATAACTCGGTATAGTACGTATAGCGTAACCTTAATAAGATCCTCTACGAGTTCGATTTCGCCGAAGAGTATATTAACGATATACGAGTAGCCTCCGTTACTCTTAAGGAATACTATTACTACCTATATATAGTATTCGCGAAACTATCGTATTTCGGGTTCTCTCTTACTCCGCTAAAAAGCTTTCTTAGCTACCCTTCCGCGAGGCTTCTTAGTACGTACGTTAATACTTACGGGCTAAATATATAGGTAGAAAAGATCGCGGTAGTTAGGAACCTAGTATTCCCTACGAAGCTTTCGAATCTAGAATCCGTCGTAGGACTTACGGGCTATCTTTACTATAACGTCCCCTACTACGCGTAGCTAAACGAAGCGCTATAGCTTAAGAAGACGCGCCTTCTTAAGGAGGCTCTACTAAAAGGCCCTAGACGTAAAGTATACGCTAATCGTATTATCGTTTACGAAACGGAAGAGCTAGCGTAGTCGTTCTAGGCTATATAGAACGAAATCTATAAGAATCGAACCCTATACTATTATAATAGGAGTCGACCCCTCTATATCGACGTCGATACCTTATAAGAGGATAGATATAGTACTATACTATACTATATAGACGAAGACCTCGATCCTACCCTAGTTAATAATACGGTCGAATATAAAGACGACGACGGAACGGCTCGCGTAATAGAAATTTAACGAGCTACCGTCTTCCTACTATATAAGATTTAACCGATTCTATTCCTCTCTAAGTCTCTTACCGCTACTATATAAAGATACTAGCCTACGGAGCTAGAAGTCGCTAGGGTCTACTAGATTCTACGGAAGGTAGTATATATAGTACGTTCCTTATCGAAGACGTTCCTCTTTACGGACTATAAAGTAATTACGGCGATAGCTACCTAAACGAATCTTAATAAGACTATAAACCTCAACCGCTTAAGTATAAAGTTAGTATTAGTAAGCGCTTTTATCTCTATATTTAAAGGTCTATCGTTCTTAGTTACTCCGGCGCGGTTACTCCGAAGACCCTTACTAGGCTAAGATTTACGCGTAGCTATAAAGTAGGAATCTCCTCGTCGCTACGCTACCTACCCCTACTACTCTCTAGAATCCGCCGATATAAACCGACGATACTATACCCTTCCCGGCTATATACCCTTAACCTACGAATTAGGAACTAGAAGAGCTATTAGGCGGCCCCCTACCCGGATTAAGATTCTTCGAGAAGAATAGATTCCTATACTATACCGATAAGAAGGACGGCTACGAGCGACTATATATACTAGAGCTATATAAAGAAGCTATCTACTAGATCGCCTACAACTACTACTACTACTAAGGATACTACCGTATATATAATCGCGTCGCCTCGGCCTTTTATATCTAAAGAATAAGTAGGTCTCTAAAAAAATATATCGATTACTACCCGGAATATAATATTAACTAAACCAAGAGATACCTACCTTACGGAGAATTATACCCTATCTAAATATCCTCGAGGCCTTTCTATACTATTACCTTAGACTAGATTACTAACCTTCTACTAGTATCGTCGAATAGTTACGACTCGCTATTAATAATAATAGATAAAGCCTCTAAGGCGATATTACTCGTCCCGGGACTATCTACCTAGACCGCGGACTAATAGGCCGAAGTCCTCCTCTAAGAACTTAAGGTAGCTAACTAGGGGCTCCCCTCCTAGATTATCTCGGATAGAGACTCGAGGTTTATAGATAAACTATAGAAAACGGTATTCTACCTTACTAAGATAAACCTTTTATTCTCGATAGCCTTCTATCCGTAGACCGACGGATAGAGCGAGCGTACTAACTAGATAGTCGAAATTACGCTAAGATACGAGATAACCGCGAACCTAGACGAGGAATAGCTTAGTTTCCTCGTATATATATAATAGTATATAAATACGAGCCCTAACGCTATAATAGGACTAAGCCTATACTAAATCTTATTCGGTTTCTAACTAAGTAATATATTCCTAGCCTTAGAAGGGCTATTAGCGGCCGACTACTCTACGCTTCGATAGCGTTTCCGGGATATAGTAGAAGAGGCGATAGCCTTCGCTAATATCTATATAAAAATACGCTACGACTCGAAGTATAAATAGATAAGATTTAATAAGGGCGATATAGTATACCTACGCCTCTACTACGGCTATAAAATCCCGGGCTAGTTATACCGTAAATACTCTAACTAGCGTATTCGCGTCCGCGTTAAGCGACGAATATCTAGCCTCGTATACGAGCTCGAGCTACCTAAATATATATATATTTACCCCGTAGTCTCTATCGTATAACTCGAGCCGGCTCTAGTAGGATTAGACCTATATTATAGAGAACCCTACCCTAAGCTAGGGCCGGAAGAGGTCGACGAGGACGGTATACCTATCTATAAGATTAAACGGCTCCTAGATAGGAGGTTTACCGACGCCGGAAAAAAATAGTACCTTATTAAATAGCGAGGTTAGGGCCCGGCTAATAACGTATAGTACTCTAAGGAGGACCTCGATATAGCTAAAGACCTTATAAAGGAGTACGATAAGAAGTACCCTATATAAGCGAAAAAGACCTCTAAGAGGTAATAGCGGCGTAAACGAGGCGAGGAAAGACGAGAATAGGAAGCGCGTAGTAACCGGATACCGTCTAATAACGAGCCTTAATACGAGTAATCGCCTCGACGATAAATACGACGGATAACGTACGTCTAAATACTAGTACCTCCTCCGCCGAATTTTCTATTATAACCGCGCGCCTATACGGCGCGAAGTAACGATATTTTTCTAATACTGCGATACTACGACACGACCCTATATATACTACTATTAGTTAACTTTTCGTAAGAATACTTCTTCTCCTATATACTAACTTTCCCCCCCCCTAGCTAACTAGTAACAGTTAAGTTAGACTTAATATAAAGTTCTAGGTATTAGTTATAATTAGTCTTATACCTATATTATATTACTATAATATATAGTCCTTAAGAATATAGGATTATTTAATTGGGTTTTTAATAGTCTAGGTACTAAGAGACCAACCCTTACCGTAGCGCTACGAAAGAAGATAGGCGCGCTACCTCCTAAGTAAAAAGATATCTATTCCTTCGAGTTACTACGAGGAAACCTTACTAGACTTAGGTTCGATCGTCTACTATAGACCGCCTACCTTATAGGCCCTAACGAACCCGTAAATACTATAGTCTTATATACGAGTTATATATACCTAGGTTATCTACGTAGTATTATCTACCCGTAGATATACGAATACTTAGCTATCGAGTACTAGGTCCTAGTATCTCGAACCGGCCTAGAACTTAAGAGACTCGACCTCCCTATTAAAGATATTACTAAATAAGGTATTTATAAGCCTAGACCTAGGCTAGTAAACTACGACGTCGTTAAAGAACTACCGTACCTTAGCGAACTCCCTAGTTTTACCTTAGACGAGGAACTCGTACTCTTTATAAGAGGTAGCCTTTCGTAGGTAGAAGAATCCTAGTATATCTACGCGAACGCTATAGTCGGCGATAATATTACCCTACTATAAGTACTCGTACTTTACGAAGTCTAAAGCTACCGCCCCTACTCGGAGCTTATCCTATAGGCGCGGTTCGTAATAGACGGCGTATTCTACGATCTAAAATCTCTAGGTTTAGCGTTAAAGGAAATCGGATATAATATCCCCGAGGTAGTACGGAGGGCGAGATTAATTTAGTTAAATTTAGCGTAGGACCTAGAGTCGTACGAGGAAGAACCTATATAAGCGATACTACCTATCTATACGGGCTATATCTTCGTATTAACCGACGACCCGTTTAAACTCTAGGGCTTCGTAGTCCTACGGTAGGATAGGCTTCTAATCTACTTATATTAACTTATTAGTAATACGGGTATCTCTTATAGAAACCTTACTAACGGTACTAACGACTTAACTATTAACTACCCCGAGTTTATTAACTTTACTAAGTACTACCTAGAGTACTTCTACTTTATAGACGTACTACACCGATTGTATATACGAGTAGTAGAAGAGAAGTATAACGAGTACGATAACCCCGACGAGTTCTTATTATAGGCTAGCGAGAAAATAGAATAACTACGTAAACTACTACTAAGGTACCTCTTAATCGTACGCCTCGCCTAGAATATTATTTCTAAGAACTCTATCTATAGTAATATATCTAATTATAGCTTTACGGCTATAGGCTAATTCAACGATACCCTAGGAGTATAGTTCCTTTAGGGCGTATACGACGACCTTATCCCGCTCGTTAATAACTTAAAGCTAGAGTACGTCTTAAAGATTAGGGTCCCCAACGGGGCGGGGCGAAACGGGGGGGGTCGGGTTAGGGGCGGGGCGGGGCGGGTTTTAGGGGCGGGTTATAAAGCTATAACCCTAACCCGACCCGCCCCGCCAAGCTTTAAACCCGCCCCGTTAGTTAGGGGCGGGTTTTTAAGGGGGGAACCCGGAGTTTTTTTCTAGAAACCTTAATAACTATAGATCTATTATATATATTTTAATTTTTTAAATACTTATTATAGTCTCTAGGTTATACTCTACCTAATAGGGATCTAATATATTAATATATCTATATATATAACCCTATAAAAATCACGTGGAAAACCCGTTCGGGGCGAACGGGGCGGGTTTTCTTCTAAACTATAACCCGCCCCGGGACCCCGCCCCAACCCGTTAAAACCCAACCCGCTAACGGGGCGGGTTCCCTACCCTATAACCCGCCCCAACCCGCCCCGTTGGGGACCCTATTAAAGATACTTAACCCTAATATGAATAAGAGCCTATACGCAAAATAGCTTATATACGATAGCCCCCTAGAAGTATACCCTAACTATAACGTCTATATATTAGACGCTATAGCCGCGTACTTCCTCGATACTAGAAGCGAAGCCTATAGTAATAGGGAATTCGCGTACTCGTACCCTACTACGTTCGAGATTAATAGTCTAAAGCTCGTTTCTATAAGACCCTCTATCCTAAGAGGGGTCTAGTACCCCGGTATAGAATTCTACCTTTAACGACTAACGTATATCTTTACTAGATAATAGCTATATCCGGACGGAGTCTATTAGAATAGCCCGACGACAGCTAACGGTCTTACTATAAAGGTACTACCCTAGTACTACCCCTATAATAGTACTAGGGAGCCTATAGGCTAGGTTTAGTCGAGAATACCGTTTATAGCCTAGAAACCGTTCCTAGTAGACTTCGATACTAGTAAATTCGAAGCTATACCGAAGATTATCGACGACTAGCTAATATAGCTAACGATACTACTCTACTACGATAGAGTACCGAAGCTTAACTAGAATAATAGGATTATCGGATACCAAGCCGTCTAGATAACCAACGTATAAGCTAAATAGGATAACTACGTTAGAATTATATAAGAGATCCTAGATAGTAACGGAACCCGGGTACCTAATATATTTACTAACCTCGGCGACGAATATAGGATCTATAGAGGTACGGTAGAGGCTGAGTAGTCTTAGAACTTATACCGAATATAATATCGGCCTATATATACGTAGATAGAGTTGGTAAAGGCCTCGTATAATAACCCCGCGTACCCGGTCTTATAGTACGACTAGACTAGAGAATAGGTAGTCTCTAATTTTAATAAGTACTAGCTAGGAACGCGTATAGTTACCGAGCCCTACCGCTACTTTATATAGTCGTCTAACTACGAGATTATTAGTACCTATAACCTATTAGCTAACTACCTACTATACTATACTAGGCCGTAGTATAACGATAACTTCTAGGTTATTAAAATACGAGATCTACTATAAGTCGGGGATACCTACGGATATATAGTTATAATAATTAGTAAGAAGTATACCGACGTAACTATAGCTACTACTACCGCTAGGCTATCTACTAAAAAGTCTAAAAAAGCGTAGGGTAAGTAGCCGGCGAGAACTAAGTAATAAGGAAAGAAGCTAGCGCCTTCTAGTTCCGGTATTATAACGACGTTAGTACGGGCCACGTTATATAACGCGACGGTAGCTTATAAGGAAACTTTAGCTTAGAATATTTCTCCTCTAAATAATAACTTATAGCTACGCCCCTCTAATAATAATATATCTTCTAGTATAATAGCTATACCCTCCTCTACCCCGGTAGTAGCTAGCTCCCTTGTATAACCCTTTAGCTAACTACTACCGCTACTAGACTACTAGGACTCGACCCTTATCGACTCGGGACCTAGTAGTAAACGTAAGTAGAACCTTAACGACGGTAGTAAGCCGACTCTAAAGCGCCCGTACGAGTTCGACCCCTTAAGGGCCTACCTAGGCTACGACGTTAACGAGCTAGAAGACCTTAAGTTTAAATTAGACGCCGTAATTAAAACCGTAGACGCCGCTATTATAAACGCCGACGCCGTAGAGTAATAGGTAAATATAGCCGAGGCCCTTACCTTCGCTATAATAGAAGCCGGCCTAGTAATAACTAAGGATTCCGCTAAGTTCTAGCGCCTCGTCCTAAAGCCTATTACCGAAGCCGAAGACGTTTAAGCCCTACTTCTAATAGCGATAAAGCCGATCTATAACGGCCTCTAAAACTAGTCGAATAACCGCTAGAAATTCGTAGACGCCCTTATCGACCTTACCGCCTACTATAACTTAGAGGATAACTTCGGCTCGCGTATCGTAGACGCTATAGAGTCTAGTAACTACGAGTACTTCGCGTAAATTACCTAGCCCCCCTAGCGTACTATATAGCTACCTTACCGCCCCTAGTAGACTTTCGGATAGTAGTACTAGTACTAGTAGCCCTACTAGTAGTAATAGTAGCCGTACTAGTAACCGCGCTACTAGCCGTAGACCTACTAGTAGTAGTCGCCCTTCTACTAGGAGCCGCGATAAGGAGGAGGAGGAGCCGGTAGAGGATACGCCTTATAAAGTAATAAATAGGGGGCAAGTTATATATAATATATTTACGAACGAGGACGTTCGGATCTTTCCCTAGGGGTAGATCTATTACGACTCGAGTAGTAAGGCTACCCTAGTAGTTATAGTTAGATAGTATAAATAGCTCGTAGGTCTACAGGACCTAAAGGAATTAATAATCTTTACTTATACTAGCGTGGATACACGCTTTTCCGTGATACTATCCTAGGTACCTAGTAGTACCTAAGAGATTAGACGGAAAACTAATTAAACTTACTAAGAAGTAGCTAAAAGTAAACGCTATACGGCGCTACGGGAACCTCGTATATAACGCTAGAAACGCCCCTATCCCTATAGCTCCCGCGGATATACTATTAGGAACAGATACCCCTACCTAGATATCTAGTACTAGGAGCGCGGCTACTAGGTAAAGTACCTCCGCCCCTAATACTACTACTACCCTAGTAAAGAAGAGAGGATACCGTATCTCCGAATACGAGGCCCTAGGCTCTACGCCTACCTCGGATACGGGAAGAAGCTCCTCTTAGGCTAGCGGCGGCTCCTTATAGGCTAGTACCGACTCTACTATATTAGGGGGGGTTAAGGTAGTACGACGTACTACTACGCGGTCTACTACCTATAACGGAGATATAAGTAACGTACGTAACTCTCTACGAAGTATAGATCCCTCCTAGGGTATAGATCTCGATACCGAAAACCCTACTCCCTTATATTAGGTATAGCTAGAGGGGACCGCGGCCGCCGCCGTATATAAAGACCTAGTAGAGACCTATAAGTCCTCTAGGCTAACGTCGCTAAATCGGCGACTTACTATACTACTATCCTATAACTAGCCTTCCTCGAGAAGGTAGACGTTGTCTATATTTAGGAACCCTTTACTTTCACGGGTACCAAAACATCTAACTACCTAGTATACGACTACTACGTACCTACCGAATCCTAGGACTAAGACCTAAGATACCTAGAGCTATATAGCTCTATCCGCCCGAGGGTTATAACCTATATACGAAAGGGGGCTAGCCTACGTACCTAGTAACGATAGTCTACCGGGAGCCGCGACCTCCTCTAGATAGAGGTTAATAGTAGGCTAATTCTAAACGCGTATAGGGAACCGAATACCCTAGAGGTAATAGACTATATTACTACACTTACCCCGCTACTAGGCTATCTAGTAGGCGGTGATTTTAACTATATATACAATATATTTAAGCTAGGTAGCTAACTAGGGCGCCGAGGGGCCTAGCTTACCTAATAGTCTATTAATAGTAGTATAGACTATATTAGTACCCTAGGCGAACCGACTTAGGCCTACGGATATATCCTTAACCTTATATTCTCTAATATCCTATTTACTATATTAGTAGTCCGTCGAGATCTATACTACGGATTAGACTACGAAATATAGGTTACTACTATACCTACTAGGGGGAAACCGCCGGAAGAAACAACCTACTACTACGTACCCTACTTAGCGCTAGAGAAATTCCGGGGCCTAATTACCCTCGGAATTAGGAGCCTCCCTCCCTATAAGAATATTATAAGCGTAGCTAAATTAGATAACTTTATAAACCTACTAGCTATAATCTTCGACTCCGTAACCTAGATAGCCGGACGCCCCTCTAAGCCGGAAGCTAAATTAGCCCCCTAGTAGACCTCTAAGTATTAGAACGCCTATAAGAACTACCTTACCTATAGGAACTCAAATCGGAGTAGTAGCCCCTTAGGAGCTATAAGATACTTCCTTACTACGGTTAAGATAGTAAAACGCGCCTACTAGAAAGGAGTTATAGACGGAATATAGGACGATAAAGATCTCTATAAAGTAGTTAGCTAGTATAATCTAGTACCTAACCTTAAGGCCCCCCCCCTCTATATCGACGGGATAATAGTAGAGGATACTCTAGAAAAAGCGGAAGTACTACGTATAGCGGTACTAAACCGTTTTGACGATATAGACGATACGAGCGACAACCCGCTTATATACTAGAATAGTACTAGCTACCTCCCTTAGGACTATACTATCTCCCCTAAAGAGGTAGAGAGAAACTATATAGGGGTAGCTAGTACGTCCCTAGATATAGATAAAGTTACTATCCGGCTCCTTAAGGCCTATTAGCCCTTAATCGTACTAACTATATACTAGCTCTATACCCGCTACCTCTAACTAGCCTACTTCCCCTAACGGTAGCGTACTACTAAGGTTATAATACTCCTAAAGGTTAGGAAGAAGGATAAGACGAACCTAAGATTATAGTAGCTAATCGCCCTTATCTCCTACCTTTCTTAGGGTCCCTAACGGGGCGGGGCGAAACGGGGGGGGTCGGGTTAGGGGTAGGGCGGGGCGGGTTTTAGGGGCGGGTTATAAAGCTATAACCCTAACCCGACCCGCCCCGCCAAGCCTAAAACCCGCCCCGTTAGTTAGGGGCGGGTTTTTAAGGGGGAAACCCGGGATTTTTTTCTAGAAACCTTGATAACTATAGATCTATTATATATATTCTAATTTTTTAAATACTTTAAATAATCTCTAGGTTATACTCTATCTTATAGGTATATAATATATTAATATATCTATATATATAACCCTATAAAAATCACGTGGAAAACCCGAACGGGGCGAACGGGGCGGGTTTTCTTCTAAACTATAACCCGCCCCGGGACCCCGCCCCAACCCGTTAAAACCCGACCCGGTAATAGGGCGGGTTCCCTACCCTATAACCCGCCCCAACCCGCCCCGTTGGGGACCCTAACCTTTCTAAAGGGCTAGAGAGACTAGCTACTCGCCGTATTATATAGACGGTACTAACTACGGGTCTATTTAGCCTATAATACGGCGGTGCCCTCCCTAAGAGGTCTACTATAGACCTAGTAGCGGCCTTTATATACGATATAGAGTATACCCTAGGCTTATATCTAGAAGTCTCTATAGCTATAATAGACGTTATAGGCGTATTCGACGCGCTACTTCGTAGTAGGCTACTTAAGAGAATAGTAACGTAGGGCTAGCCCCTCCTATACGTCTAATTTATCGCCTCCTTCCTTACCGAGCGCTACGTTCAAGTACGCCTAGAAGGTACTACTACTCCGATATACCCCGTACGATACGGTACCCTATAGGGATTACTACTATAGGTAAGATAAGCGTAGATAATATAGTATTAGATTACTATTAACTTCTACCGCTCAGCTACTATACAAAGGTAAGGTAATAGGATCTTTAAGTATTTCGTAAAGAGATAGATAGGGTAGTTTATAAAGAGATAGACAAGGTAGTTAGGAGTAAAGAAGAGAGAGTCTAGAGTTAATATAAGTAATAAGAATTAGATCGTATTATTATATTATCTTAGTTCCTATATATATACTATTAATCTGGTTCCTATATTATTAATAGTTAGGGTTCTATAAATTATAGTATTATAGTAGTATATTATATTATTTCTTATCTTATTGTCCGTATCTTATATCCTATTCCTATTCCACTTCCTTTTCCGGTTATATACCTTTATCCCCCTTATATCCCCTCCCTAGGTAGATAATACGTCGACCCTTAACGTATTCTAAGATATATACTAAAACTATACGAGACTAACCAATAAGCCTAAATACTAAGAAGAATCTTAAAGGGGTATAGAACTTCTCGTATCCTAAGATACTAAGAAAGAACTTAAAAGTAAAAAAAGACTCGAAAGAGTAATAAAACCTTAACGCGTATACCAAAGTATCTAAATATATTAAAAAATCCTAAATATTTCTAAAACTAAGAAAGAATTTAAAGCTCTCCTAAAATAATTGAATATATTAAAAGATCCTATATATTTCTAAAGTAGCCCTAGACGTCGCGCGTATTAACGCTTAGTATAGGAAGCGGCTCCTCGGGAGGTATACTAGATAGTAACGGTAATTATTAGGTTATTACTCTAATAACCTAATCTATTACGTTTATATTTAAGTAAAGTCGGTTAGATAGGAGGACTTTTCGAGATAATTAGTTGAAACTTTCCTTATAGTTTCCGGTTATAGTAGTATTATACATAGTATTATTCGTATTTTTTAATTCTAGTTTATTCGTTCTTTTCCTTAATATAGCTCGACTTTAATATAGATTCCTAACTTAAAAGACTTCTCCCTCCCCTACTAAAAATTCTACGTTATCCTATAACGTTCGCCTTTCTACTTCCTATACTCTTTACTAGGTTTAACGTAAATAAAGGCTAATATATAAATGGTTCCTATATAAAATAATTTAGAATAAGGTACGGTAGCTTAAATAAAACAAAGTAAACTTCCTAACTCTATATATAAAAGGTAACTCTCCTAACCTTTCCGGACACATATATATATATATATATAAAACTAATAAAAAGGAAAAGTAATAAACGTCTACTACGAAGCTAGCTATCCGAGAATCGAACCGTTATAATATATATATACTAGGGTATAGTTCCTTTAATAGCTAAAGTTAAGTTTTATAAAAGTAATAACCGACTAAGTCTATTTAAGCGTAAAGCTGGACCGGTATAATAATAGAGGATACTATTAATTTAACTAAGGATGAACGGGAGGCGAGTAGGCGAAGGTTACGAAAGGCCGATATAGCGAAAGTCTAAGTAGTAAAAGACTAAGAGAATACGACTACTTTAACTTCTAGGATTATCCTCCTAAGGACTATATAGATCTATTCTAATCTTGAAATATAAGAGTAGGGAGGCTTAGATAGAGGATAGGACGTAAACCGTTAGCGCCGCCGGGAGGGCTACTAAAGAGTAAGAAGAGTAGGAGGAATAGTAAATATATTCTCTTAAGTATAAACTCTAGGTTTCGTAGATATAAGCTCAAGGACCGATTAGGATTAATAAGTAAGAGGGTCTAAATAAAAGGATCGATAATTATATTACCGTAGTTATAAATCCTAGGTTTCGTAAATATAAGCTTAAGGACTAAGTAGGATTAATAAGTTAACGTAATCTTATCGAAGCTTAAACCGGAGATTATCGAAGAACCTAAGGTAGACCGTATAGGAGGACCTCGAGGGGTATAAATACTTCCTAGAGAACTAGTAGAACCAAACTAATATTAGACTCAACTAAGGACCTAGACTTTAATAGATACTTATATACTTAAGGTTTCCTAGATTATAAGCTATTTATTAGATAGGTATCTACTTAGTAGAGATAGACGTATTCGGTAGATAGTAGAAGAGGATTAAAGAGGCGTAAAGGTCCCCTAGGATTACGTACTAAGTTCCTTTATACTAATATATAAATAAGGGATTCGATTAAGGTATAGTATATTAGCTTATTAGCCTAATATATTATATACTTTCCTAATCGTTTCCTTTTCTATATTATAAGTATTTATAAGCCGTTTACGAATCGAATACTTCTCCGTAGTTCCTAGTAATCCTAGTATTAGCTAGGGTCGAATCCTTCTAGTCTAGGAATAATTACTTATAGTCTAGATCGGCGAACTAATATATCTAGATCCTTATTACTAGGTTACTTTTCCTATTCCTATTCTATATCCCTATCTAATTAAGTATTATCTTAATTCTAGTCTTATTCTTATTCTATCCTATACTCCTAACCGGTATTAAGGAGGTTATTACCTATAGGCCTACCCCTCTAGTAGAAGATCCTAATCCTATTTCCTCGAATCGTCTTATATACTAAAACTCTATTTAGTTCCTTAAGTACGTAGCTACTAATAGGTAATCCGGTTCTCCTATCCTTATATACTTCCGCGATACGGTATAGACCGACCTATATAAAATCTAATTTAGATCCGAAATCCTTAACGATCTTCGTATTATATAAGAGGATAAGTTATTCTATATCTAGGTTTTTAGTACGTATTCTAGTTTGATATTATAATTCCTAGTACTTATTTACTTCCTATCTTATACGTTCCTACCTTATAATAGCTTCCTAGAGGTCTTCCCCTCTCTAATCTAGTTACTTAGCTCGTAGAAAAAGAAGGTATTCTATTATCCTAACCGTAGACTAAGGAAGGTTTTACTATATAACTATTTTTAGTTCGATCGGAAGGACGTATTCTTTACTAAGTATTATCCTAACTAGAGTTATACCGGTTATTCTATTAACTATTATCCGTTCGGCCTAAAGTATTACTAGTAATAAATCTTTCTAAGGTTTCTAGTTCCCGTTCGTTACTCGTTAGAAGGCTTCCTATATTATTAAGTAAGACCGTTCGATTCCTCCTTAACCTTAACTATTATATAGTAAAATCTTAATCTTTCTAACGTTATATAGTTTTAGAAGCGTATCCGTATATAGTTTGTTCTTAGGACCTCTATTAACTTTAATTTCCGATTTAATACCCTATTAACAGATTAGTTCCTTAAAGATAAAATCCGCGATATTCTTAGACGTAGGTACTAAATAGAGTACTCTTACCTTAGGCTAACCGCTTAATTCCTCTCTTACCTAAATAAGATAGCTATAACTACTATTAGGGGGATAAAGGTATATAACTAGAATAGGAAGTAGAATAGGAATAGGATATAAGATACGGACAATATATAAGAAATAATACAATATACTACGGTAATACTACAATTTATAGAACCCTAACAATTAATAATATAGGAACCAGATCAACGGTACGTATATAGGAACTAAGATAATATAATAATACGATCTAATTCTTATTACTTACGTTGATTCTAGACTCTCTCTTCTCTACCCCTAACTACCTTGTCTATCTCTTTATAAACTACCCTATCTATCTCTTTACGAAATACTTAAAGATCCTATTATCTTACCTTTATATAGTAGCTAAGCGGTAGAAGTTAATAGTAATCTAATACTATATTATCTACGCTTATCTTACCTATATTTTGGAGGTCGTACTAGGGTTTCTCTCTATAGCTAAGACGATTCCTAGTAGCTATTATAATATTATAATCGAACTTATACTTAGTGTCACGGGAGACCCTAGTATATACTGAAAGGTAAGGTAGTAGATAGAACTAAGTCAACTAACGAGCTAGAGAGGGGGAGGAGCTCTCTCCTTATACTCTAATAAGGAGACCGTACTCTAACGTACGGTCTCTAGTTCTACTCCTTTCGTAGTCTATTCTTCCTTCCTTTCAGCTACTAGGGTACTAGCCCCTAATATTAGCCCTATTCTTCCCCTTCGGCGACCGGCGAAAAACGCCTAGCTCCTACTAGTTTATTATAAGGAGCCCTTAAGCCGCGGACTCCCCTCCTCTCTCTAGTACCTTTTAGGCGGTCCCGCTTATATGACTCGTACGTAACCCTTTATTTAGGTAGCCGGACCCTTTTTGTAGTACGTACGCTTAGGTATACCCCGTACGTTCTCGTACTTACCCCGCTACTAGGTACTCGTTTCCCGTTAAAGACTAGACAACTTTACTAAAACCGGGCGTTCTATTACGGTGTCTATAGTAACTTATCCTTCTACCTCCCTAGTCGATAGGAATAGAGTCTACCTACGCCGGAGGCGTCTCCGGTCCCCGTAACTTCTACGGAGGAGTCTCCGGTCCGCGTAACTAGCTATTTAGACGTATCCCGAGTATTATAGTACGTCTTTCGGCTAGCCCTCGTCCTAGGACCGGGTAGCCCGGGTAATTTACCCGGCTTCTATAGGTTTCCCTCGTATCTCTTATAAACCCTCTTGGATAATACTAATTCGGTCCCCCTCGAAGTTGCTATCGACTACTGTATAATTATACGCGTAATTATACCTCAATTGGTATCTCCTAAAGGGTATAAATACCCCTATTCCCTAGGCTTTTTTTTTTTTTTATTAAGCCCTTATATATATATATATATATATACTATATATATATATAGTAAGTATCTCCTACCTAGCGCTAAGGTAGTAGCCTCCGTTTTAAACTAACCGTATTTAGCTCGTCGTACCGCTACTACTACTACTACTATATCTAGTATCCGTTCTCTCTTCGGTATCGCTAAGGCCCCTAACGTTCCTAATAGCCTACTACCTAAGTCTAAGCCGCTACCGTCCGGCTCTTCGGAGTCGGGTCCCGCCGCCGCCTAGAATACTTAGTCGCCTACCTAGGACCCTTAGTCGCCCGCCCTAAATCCGTAGCCGCTCGTCCTAGACCCCTAGGATCCTACTACTACTACTAGTAGTACGTCGAACTCGGAGACCCCTAGTATACCCCCGCCCTTATCCGCCGACGCTAGTCTCCTTACTACTACTACCGCCCTCCTCGCGAATACGACTCCCGCCCCGTTACTAATAGTCTCCCCTACCGCTACTTCCCCTACTCGTACTTCTATCTCCGGTTACTCCTCGCCGTCTTCCTCGCCTGTCTATACCGTCGCCGCCTACCGAGAGGTCGCCTACTAGAATACCGCCGCCCGCTACTAGCGTAAGAACGCCGCCTACGCCGCCCTTACCTCTCCTACTACTATACCTAAGTAGCTGGTTGGAACCGTACGTCTATTAGTCTTTTATAGTAACCGTATATTAACTCTTACTCCTAGGCCCGTAGGCCTATATATTATACTACGTATACGTCTACTAGTCGGGACTACCGCTACTAGAAGCCTCCGCCCGTAAGTTATAACTAGTAAAGCTTACTTAGACTCCGGCTAACTACTTATAGAATAACGGTAAGCGCTACCGGCCCTCTCTCGCCTACGCGTACTATACCTAGTATCGGGCTTAGTATACCCTAATATACGTGCCGCGGTCCGTCTTATTTTACCTACTAACCGATTAGGCCCTAGCTCGCCGGCTTAGCCTACGCCGCGTAGACCCGGTCGGGTTAAGACTAGAGGTATATCCCGTATTCTATTTATTAACGTATACTAACCGTTTATAGCGAGTCCGCCCTATCTAGCCTAGTCGCCGCCCTTAAGGCCTATAAGGCTCTCCGGTCCCTAGTAGACTAGGCCCTCGTCCCGCCGTAAGTTACCCGAGCCCTCCTCTCTAATACTAATACTAACCTTATAAAATAGTACGGTCGCCGCTACTACTACTACTACCTACGAGGCGGCGGTAATAAACTTTATAATAGCCGGCCCGGTACCCGGCTCCTAGGTATAGGGGCCCCGGCGGTCCAATCCTATATAAGGGAGGAGGGGAGGGGGGGTTTCTTTTACGGTCTTTCTTCTTTCTCTTTTTTTTTTTATAGGCGCGGGGAGTAGTATTTAGCTATCGCCGCCCGCGCTAAAACCGGAGGGGACCGGATAAACCCTAAAATAAATAAAAAAAAATACTCTAAAATCAAACTCCTAATCTTAACTCTAAGTAAAACTTAGAAATATAACTTACTATAATAGCCTCGTCCGCCCGCTCCTTCTTAGCCGCCCTCCGCCGAATTCTTATAGAGGGCTATCGTTTTCTCGTACGGGTCCGTGAACTAATTCGAACTCGTCTATAGCTACGGTATCCTCTACGGCTTCTAGTAGCTCCTACGTTATATCGTAGTAACCGCGCTATTTTACTAGGGCCTCGCGCCCTTATCCCCGCCTAGCCTTCCTAGCGTATAGGATCTTCTCTACTTCGAACTCCTCGTACGACTCTAGTAGTACAGGGCCTAGTTAGGAGTCGTTAATAACCTACCCGGGTAGTAGGTCGTCCGGGTACCGACGTAAAAAGTTAGGGTAGAATATATTATATATCCCGCTAGGGATACCCTTAAGCCGTACGGATATCGGGCTAATAACTTCGGCTACTATATATTTAGTATATCGCGCGTCTAGCTTCTTCTTTAGCCTCTCGCTACCGTAGTTCCTTAGGTCCAGCTATACTTTATCGCCGACCTAAAACCTTTGGGCGGGGACCCGCTACCTATTATAGGACTCCTCCTATTACTATTACGAAACCCCTATTAGCGATTAGTATAGCTCTATAATCTTCCCTATCTTCCGAACGAACTCTTCAGCTCTCTATTTAGCGGGGATCGGGGCGGAATCTACGGCTACCTCTTCTAACGGCGTAGCCGTAGGGGCTTTAAAGCCGTATATCGTAAAAAATAGCGATATACTAATTCCCGTATAGTACCGGCCGTTTACCGCCAACTAGGCTATAGGTAACTACTAGGCCTAGTCGTTCTAGTTAAAGTTAATAAAGTACCGTAGGTACGCCTATACTTCCTAGTTAAGGCGCTCTAGGCCTCCGTCCGTTTAAGGGTAGTATATACTACTTAACCGCTACTCGACGCCTAGTAGGCGGTAGAAGTATCTCTAGAAGGCGCCCGTCTAGTTCCTTCCGCGGTCCGACGTTATTACCCTAGGTAGCCTATAGTAGCGTACCTAGTATCTTAGGAACATCTCGGCGTAAGCCTCCGCGTTAGTAGTAGGTATCGCTTTAAAAACTATAGTCTTACTTAGCCTGTCCTTTATTATATAGAGGTTTGTATTACCGTTGGACTCCGGGAGTTCTACTATAAAATCGATTAATAACTCCGAGAAAAATCTATCGGGGACTAGGAGCGACTATAGGAGACCGTATTTAGCGCTACGCCAAACCTTATTACGGCTATAGCCGTTATAGTTCCGTACAAACCTCCGTATATACGAGGCTATTAGTAGCTAGTAGAAGTCTCGGCCTATAACGGAGAGTATATTCTCCCTACCTAGGTAACTAGTTACCGCGGAGTCGTAGTTCTTCTAAATTAGCTTAGTCCTTAAATTATCTAGACCCCTTATATCGTCGTCCGACTCCTTTCGCTCTACGTCCGTTATAAACGGGGCGCCGGGTACCTATAGCTTACCTCGGTATCGTAATAGGCCTTAGGTATCGATCTTATAGTCCGCGATTTAAATCTTAATATAGGCCCCGGTAGGAATAGCTCGCTCGCCGGACTATACCGCCTAGAATACCTATTAGTAGTATATATCCTTAGTAACTACCCTATCCTAGAGCTCGTTAAGGGCGTCTTCCTAGAACGGGCCTCAACCTATACCGAAAACCCTATATCCTATTGCTATAGGGGCGGCTAGCGTATACTTAGTTAAGCTAGCCTCTAGGATTAGCTATTAGACCCTCGAAGTATAATCGTAGTAATCTAGGTTATCCTAATCTCGTCTAGATAGCGCGTCTAGAACTATTACCTCTAACCCCGGGCGATATACTATAGAGAACCTATATCTTATTAGGGTCTCTACGAACCGTATCTATCGCTTAGATAGCTTTTACTTTTTTATAAAGTATTCTAGGTTCCTATAATCTGTTATAATTATAAATAGACTATAGCTACGAAGCTCCGTATCCTAGTACTATAGGTACTAGACTACGGCTAGTAATTCTTTGTTATAGATATCGTAATTAATTTCGGCCTTATTTAGTTTTTCGGAATAGAAAGCGACTAGGTAGCGAACCCCGCCGGTCTCCTAGCTTAGAACCCCGCCTAGCGCGAAGCCGCTACTATCGGCCTCTAGAAACGTTAAAAGCGCGGGATCCTATTATCGTAGTACCGGAGTGCTTATAAAATACTCCTTTAAATCGTCGAAAGACGCCTAGGCCGCTTCGTCCTAGGAGAATATAGTATTTACCCCGGTTAGCGACGTAAGCGGGGCGGCGCGCGTAGAGTAGCCCTTAATAAACATTCGGTAGTAGTTCGTAAATCCTAGGAACCTACGTACCTCCCTCTAGTTACGCGGGACTACCTATTCTTAGACGGTTTAAACCTTCTCCGGGTCGGCCTAAAGGCCCCCCCTATCGGCGTAAATAATGAAACCTAGATACTTAATACTCTTCCTCGCGAACTCGCTCTTCGCGGGGTCTAAGTATAGGCTAGCGTCCTAAAGCGCCTAGAGAACGGTACGTACCTTCTCGAAATAGTCTTTACGGCTCCCTTAGGTATAGATTAGTACGTCGTCTATATACGCCGAGGCGTATTTGTCGAGGAACTTCCGAAGTACTATATTAATATACTATTGAAAACTAGACGGTACCCTAGCTAAACCGAACGGAGTTATAAGCTACTCGAATAACCCGTACCTAGTCCGGAACGCTATCTTATACTCGTAACCCTAGGCTATCCTAAGCTTCTAAAATACGCTTACTACGTCTACCTTTAATAAGTAGGTATAGCCCGCGAGGTTCCGGAGGGTCTCCGAAATAAGTAGGAGCGGGTATCTATCCTCCTTAGTTATCGTATTAAGTACTCTATAGTTATAGTAGAACCTTAGGCCCCCCGCGGGTTTCCGGACAAAAAGTACTAGCGCCCTACCGTCTAAGCTCGATAGCCGAATAAACCCCTTAGCTAGTAGCTCGTTTAACGTTTTTTATAGGACTAGGAGCTCCTCCTTAGATATACCGTAGAGCGGTCCCTATAGTAAGGACTCTATTATCCCGTCCGGCTTCGTACGTAGCTCGATTCTATAGTCTACCCCTAGCCGGTAGGGGGCGAGTTTTTCCGCCTCTAGGCTTAAAAATAGCGGGATTATATCGTAAACCTCCGGGGGGAGTTATACGCGGAGTTCTATCTCCGTATTAGGCCTTTTCTCCGTTATAGCCTTCTCGAAGTCCTCTATTACTATAGCGGCGACCGTTACTAAATAACCGTCTTCTACCTTTTTAATATAAAAGGTTACTAGCGTAATTACGAAGTTATCGGTCTCCGGCTATACCTATTCCGTTAGCGTTGGCGTAGCGTCCCCGCCGGAGCTCTCCGATCGATAGGCTACCGTATAAGGGTCGCCGTCTTCTACCGCTTTAGGGGCGGATTCCGCTACCTACCTTACTACCCGCCCGTAGTATAGCCGGCCTTCGTCGGGCGCTATCCGGATACGGTTATATACCTTCTAGGGGTTCCCTAAAATAACCGGAAAGGCTAGTTTAGGGACGTAGTATACGTAGACTACCTACTCGAAGCCGGCTATCTTAAGTTTTAGGGCGACTACCCCCTAAATACTAGACCCGGCTATATCGCCTATAGCGCCCCGGATCCGTCTCGTCGTTTTTCCTACCTTAGGGAGTCCGAGCCGTTTAGCTAGGTCTCCGTCTATTATAGCGTAGTACTAATAGCCTTCGTCTATTAGGGTAGATACGTAGGAAATACTATTAATTACTACGTCTATAAGTATATTATTCCCGTCTATATTTGCCTAGTAAGCGTCCTAGTCCTCTATTAGTACTCGACCTACTCCCTTCCTCTATCTTCGGAGGGGAGCTATCCTTTTCCCGGTAGGTTAGACTTAGTAACCTCTAGGACCGGGGCGGTCTCCGTTATAGCCGGGACCGTTAAGGTATTTATCCCTACCCCCTTTAGGGAGGGTCGCTTAGTAGGGCGGTATACGTAGTCGCTTATACGGTACCCGCTCCCTCCGTACTAGAAGTAGAGACCCTTCTCCTTACGGCCGTCTAGCTCCGCCTTAGATACTTACTTCGCCCTTAGTATAGCGCCACTCCCCCCTTACGTAGGGGGGCGGGGCGCGGCCGCCTTAGCTCGGCCTACGACCCGTACTAGGGTTATAATAGTATCGCCGTCTACGGTACTACCGTATAAGGCTAAGCTTATAGCCGCCGCGGTATAGGGGTCGCCGCCTAACTACTTCTACTTAGACCGCTAGGTCGAGAATCGCGCAGCGAACTAGCTAGTATATTCGTAGTTCTATATAATACGTCTAATCTCCGCGGTAAATTAGGTGTACCCCGTCTCCCTCTATATAGTTACTAAAAGTATATTATCTTGGTTATAGAGGGTCTTCTATAGCTACTATATCTTGACCTCGTCGCTCTACTAGGAGCCGTTAGATACTAGTAGGAGTTCGTTAAAGATTAGCTAGTAATCCTACTATAGCTAGCCGTCGTTATATTTCAGGCTTACTAGCTTTTCTAGGGCCGTCGTCTTTTCTATAGAGTCCGTAAAAATATACTTAATCTCTAAGAGAAAGTCCTCGGGGTTCCGTTTACCGTTAGGGCCGCTAGCTACCTAAAATCCCCTTATACGAGCCCTTTTCTCGTAGGTTAGGTAGTCGTTAATAGTATCCTAGTAAAAAGGGGTAGGAAGTACTAGCTTCTATACGGCCCTCGTCTTATAGGAACTCTAGATTCGGAGAAAAAAATCTCTAAAAGTAGCCGTAGACCTATCCTATTATAGCGGTCGCTATTCTCGAGGTCCGTAGGCTAGGTTATCCGTCGCGGAGTCTAATCCGCCCAGGCCGTAGTCCTAGATAGCCGAGACTAGGCTCTAGATAGATACGTTGTTACCCTTTAACTCTACGTAGGCCTTATCCGCCTTAAGTAGACCGGCCTACGCCCTCTATAGCTAGGCCTCCTACTCCTTTAAGCGGGTAGCCTAAGCCTACTACTACGCTATCAACTACTAGATAATAGTACTATAGTTATACGGCGTAATATCGCTACTATTACCCTCCGTAGGGTCTATCGTAGTCTCCGTAGCTTCTAGAGCGCGTCGAGAGAAAAAAAAGGATAAAAAGAGTTGACTTAATATTACGGGAGACCCTAGTATACACTGAAAGGTAAGGTAGTAGATAGAACTAAGTTAACTAACGAGCTGGAGAGGGGGAGGAGCTCTCTCCTTATACTCTAACAAGGAGACCGTACTCTAACGTACGGTCTCCGGTTCTACTCCTTTCGTAGTCTATTCTTCCTTCCTTTCAGCTACTAGGGCACTAGCCCCTAATACTTAGGATACTCTCTCTCTCTTTTTAAACTAGATTATCGAACTCTCGAATATTAGGCTTTATATTAGACTTTAAATATTAGACTTTAGGACTTTAGGACTCTCTTTCTTTACTATTAACTTAACTATAGGACTATTAGACTATCGAAAAGGAACTTTGTATATTAATCTTCGACTACTAGACTTTTAAACTTTCCTTCGAATACTAGACTATATACGACTCTCGACTTTAGACTCTCGACTTTAGACTTTTAACTACCCTTTTTTTTTAGAATACCTTCGAACTTTTATACGAATATTAACTAGCGTTACTTCGTACCTTCGAACCGACCTTTTCTCTCCTTATAACCGAATAGTACTCGATCAACCGACTATTACTAAACTTAGAAATAGGAAAAATCTTTATAAAGGTCTAAGTCTAAGCTATATTAACGGAAAATTAGAATTTAGAATAATTACTAGTAATATCCTAGTTCTTTTAACTCCTTAGACCAAGTCTAGGATATCCCGTTAGTAGAAATTATACTTTATACGAAAATACCTAGGATTACCTATACTATTAATATATTACCCCTCTATAGCCTATATACCCTTATCTAATAAGTTAGAAAAGAGAGGCCTAACTATACTATATACGAAATAGTACTACTCTTACCGTCTAGGCTACGAACTCCGTATATCGGCGTATAGATCTAACTCCTTTTAGCTACTTATCTTCGAAATTATCTAGGAACTCTTAGTATTAATACTCTTATCTCTAAGAAACGTACGCGAACGAATATAATATAAAACAAATAGAATAACTTAAGACTAAAGAAAAATCGAAATACCTATATACTTACGCCTAGACTAAAGGATCCCTTCTACTAGAACCCCTTCGGATTCTTCCGGCCCTCCCTCTAGTAACCCGTCTACGGCTAATCTTAGCCCTATAATTAAAGGACTAGCTACTCGTTCTAATATAATTAACCTTATTAATACCCTTAAGGATTTTACTATTACTAGAAGATAGGAAAGAAAGGCTTAAGCCTTTAATCTTAAGAACTATACGTTCTCTCCTAAGGAACGCTTCGATAGTCGGAATATTACGGACTTTTTTATTCGCCTTAAAGATACCTTCGATACCTACGATATTACTAATAGTACCTATAAGATCTAGGCTCTTACTTATAATATTAAGTCTAGCTATCTATACGATATTAAGCTTTTAGGTAGCTATAAGGAACGTAGCTATAGAACTCTCCGTAAATCCCTTCGTAAGGAATATATCGCTACTAATAACCGTTAGCGAAAGGAAACTACGGCTTACCTCTATAAACTTACCTTTCAAAGCGCCTCTTAGAAACTAGATACTCGTAGCTTTATTAAGGAATTTAAGAACTACTATCTACTTATTATTAATACCGATAAACTAACTAGGTCTACTATAAGTAGGATCTTCCTTAGTAGATTACTAGAATTGGTTCGTTAATAGGTTAACCTAACGCTTAATATCGACCCTCGTATTCGCTCTACCTTTAACGATATTAAACGGATTATCCTTAAAGCTAAACGGATTATTATTAGTAACGAGAATATATTACTCTTTATATTAGATAGTTATAAAGGAAGTACCCTCGATAGGGTTATTAAACGAATAGTCCTTTAAAGGAACGAGGCTATAGCTAAAGAAAAACCTAAAACTACTAAACCTTAACTTAGGGCTAATATTATTAAAGCTCTTAAGGGTCTTCGTAGAACGAATACTTCTAGGGACGTCCTACTCTTCGCTATTACCGAAAGTACGGATCCTACTATAGTAGTAGCTAGGAAAGATATAAAATAGTTTACTATACTTAACGATTAGATCTATAATAACTTTCGCTCTTCTACTTAGTCTAATACTATACTATTAGGAAGTTCCTTCGTTTATACTAACTTACGTAGAAATTACTATAGGGGGCTAGCTAATACTAACTAGTCCTTCTAGTATATCTAGAATACCGCTAACTAACGTGGTTAGTCCGCTAATATTTAGTCTACTAGTATCCCTAGTAACCCCTAGCCTCTATTACGGGAGACCCTAGTATATACTAAAAGGTAAGGTAGGAGATAGAACTAAGTTAACTAACGAGCTAGAGAGGGGGAGGAGCTCTCTCCTTATACTCTAACGAGGAGACCGTACTCTAACGTACGGTCTCCGGTTCTACTCCTTTCGTAGTCTATTCTTCCTTCCTTTTAGCTACTAGGGTACTAGCCCCTAATTATTAGCCCTATTCCTCCCCTTTAGCGACCGGCTAAAAACGCCTAGCTTCTACTAGTTTATTATAAGGAGCCCTAAAGCCGCGGACTCCCCTCCTCTCTCCGGTACCTTTTAGGCGGTCCTACTTATATAACCCGTACGTAACCCTTGTTTAGGTAATAGGACCCCTATTTAGGTAATAGTAGCTCCGCCCCGGGCCTAGGCCCTCGTAAGTTACTTTTTGTAGTACGTACGCCTAGGTATACCCCGTACGTCCGTATACTTACCCTACTACTCGGTACCCGTTTCCCGTTAAAGACTAGATAACTTTACTAAAGCCGGGCGTTCTATTATAGTATCTATAGTAACCTATCCTCCTACCTTCCTACTCCTTAGGAATAGAGTCTACCTACGCCGGAGGCGTCTCTAGTCCCTATAACTCCTACGGAGGAGTCTCCGGTCTACGTAACTAGCTATTTAGACGTATCCTAAGTATTATAGTACGTCTTTCGGCTAGCCCCCGTCCTAGGACCGGGTAGCCCGGGTAATTTAGCTAGCTTCCGTAGGTTTCTCTCGTATTACTTATAAACCCTCTTAGATAATACTAATTCGATCCCCCTCGAAGTTGCTATCGACTACCGTATAATTATACGCGTATTTATACCTTAATTAGTATCTCCTAAAGGGTATAAATACCCCTATCCCCTAGGCTTTTTTTTTTATTAAGCCCTTATATATATATATATATATAGTAAGTATCTCCTACCTAGTACTAAGATAGCGGCCTTCGCTTCAAACTAACCGTATCTAGCCCGTCGTACTACCGCCGCTACTACTACTACTCCTACTATATCTTCTAGTAGTTCTACGCCGCCCCCTACTTCCTCCCTACCCGCTACTATAGATTCCCGCTTCTTCGCCCTCTTCGGAGGCGTAAGAGCCTCTAGTCCTCCGCTACTACTATAGGTGAGATAAGTGTAGATAATATAGTATTAGATTACTATTAACTTCTACCGCTTAGCTACTGTACAAAGGCAAGGTAATAGGATCTTTAAGTATTTCGTAAAGAGATAGGTAGGGTAGTTTATAAAGAGATAGACAAGGTAGTTAGGAGTAAAGAAGAGAGAGTCTAGAGTCAACGTAAGTAATAAGAATTAGATCGTATTATTATACTATCTTAGTTCCTATATACGCACCGTTAATCTGGTTCCTATATTATTAATTATTAGGGTTATATAAATTATAGTATTACCGTAGTATATTATATTGTTTCTTATATATTATCCGTGTCGCTATATTCCGTTCCTATTCTACTTCCTATTCTAGTCTTACACCTTTATCCCCCTTATATCCCCTCCCTAGGTAGACAATACGTCGACCCTTGACGTATTCCAAGATATATACTAAAACTATACGAGACCAACCAATAAGCCTAAATACTAAGAAGAATCTCAAAGGGGTATAGAACTTCTCGTATCCTAAGATACTAAGAAAGAACTTGAAAGCAAGAAAAGACTAGGAAGAGTAATAAAAACCTTAACGCGTATACCAAAGTATCTAAATATATAAAAAAATCCTAAACATTTCCTAAAATAATTAAATATATTAAAAGATCCTTTATATTTCTAAAGTAGCCCTGCACGTCGCGCGTATTAACGCTTAGTATAGGAAGCGGCTCCTCGGGAGGTATACTAGATAGTAACGGTAATTATTAGGTGTTACTCTAACAACCTAATCTATTACGGTTGTATTTAAGTGAAGTCTATTAGATAGGAGGACTTTTCGAGGTAATTAGTTAAAATTTTCCTTATAGTTTCCGGTTATAGTAGTATTATACGTAATATTGTTCGTGTTTTTCAATTCTAGTTTATTCGTTCCTTTTATTAATATAGCTCGACTTCAATACGGATTCCCGACTTAAAAGACTTCTCCCTCCCCTACTAAAAAAAATTCAACGTCGTCCTATAACGTTCGCCTTCCTACTTCCTATACTCTTCACTTTTAGAAAAGACTAGGAAGAGTAATAAAAACCTTAACGCGTATACCAAAGTATCTAAATATATAAAAAAAATCCTAAACATTTCCTAAAACAATTAAATATATTAAAAGATCCTTTATATTTCCAAAGTAGCCCTACACGTCGCGCGTATTAACGCTTAGTATAGGAAGCGGCTCCTTGGGAGGTATACTAGATAGTAACGGTAATTATTAGGTATTACTCTAATAACCTAATCCATTGCGGTTGTATTCAAGTGAAGTCTATTAGATAGGAGGACTTTTTAAGGTAATTGGTTGAAATTTTCCTTATAGTTTCCGGTTGTAGTAGTATTATACGTAATATTATTCGTATTTTTTAATTCTAGTTTATTCGTTCCTTTTATTAATATAGCTCGACTTCAATACGGATTCCCGACTTAAAAGACTTCTCCCTCCCCTACTAAAAAAATTCAACGTCGTCCTATAACGTTCGCCTTCCTACTTCCTATACTCTTTACTTTTGGGTTTAACGTAAACAAAGGCTAATATACAAACGGTTCCTATATAAAAAAAACAATTTAGAATAAGGTACGGTAGCTCAAATAAAACAAAGTAAACTTCCTAACTCTATATATAAAAGGTAACTCTCCTGACCTTTCCGAACACATATATATATATATATAAAAAAACTGATAAAAAGGAAAAGTAATAAACGTCTACTACGAAGCTAGCTATCCGAGAATCGAACCGTTGTAATATATATATACTAGGGTATAGTTCCTTTAATAGCTAAAGTTAAGTTTTACGAAAGTAATACCCGACTAAGTCTATTCAAGCGTAAAGCTAGACTAGTATAATAATAGAGGATACTATTAATTTAACTAAGGAGTAACGGGAGGCGAATAGGCGAAGGTTGCGAAAGGCCGATATAGCGAAAGTCCAAGTACTAAAAGACTAAGAGAATATAACTATTTCAACTTATAGGATTATCCTCCTAAGGACTGCACAGATCTATTCTAATCTTAAAATATAAGAGTAAGAAGGCTTAGATAGAGGATAGAACGTAAACCGTTAGCGCCGCTAGGAGGGCTAACGAAGAGTAAGAAGCTATTAAAGAGGCTAGAGTAGGAGGAACGGTAAAGGTATTCTCTTAAGTATAAACTCTAGGTTTCGTAGATATAAGCTTAAGGACTAGTTAGGATTAATAAGTAAAAGGGTCTAAACAAAAGGATCGATAATTATATTCCCGTAGTCGTAAATCCGGGGTTTCGCAGATATAAGCTTAAGGGCCGAGTAGGATCAATAAGTTAATATAATCTTATTCGAGCTTGAACCGGAGATTATCAAAGAACCTAAGGTAGACCGTACGGGAGGACTTCGAGGGGTATAAATACTTCTTAGAGAAATAGTAGGACCAAACCAATATTAGACTTAACTAAGGACCTAGACTTTAGTAGATACTTATATACTTAAGGTTTCCTAGATTATAAGCTACTTATTGGATGGGTATCTACTTAGTAGTAACCGACGTATTTAGTAGCTATAGGGGATATTAGGTCGTAGTAATTCCTAATATATAGAGGAGAATCGAAAGCGCGTAAAGTAGAAGAGAATCGAATAAGTACCGAGTAGAGAAGGATTAAAAAGGTCGAAAGCGTACATAGCGGAAGAGGATTAAAGAGGCGTAAAGGTACCCTAGGATTACGTACTAAGTTCCTTTATACTAATATATAAATAAGGGATTCGATTAAGACATAGTATATTAGCTTATTAGCTTAATATTTTATATACTTTACTAGTCGTTCCTTTTCTATATTATAAGTATTTATAAGCCGTTTACGAATCGAATACTTCTCCGTAGTTCCTAGTAATCCTAGTATTAGCTAGGGTCGAATCCTTCTAGTCTAGGAATAATTACTTATAGTCCGGATCGGCGAACTAATATATCTAGATCCTCGTTACCGGGTTACTTTTCCTATTCCTATTCCTTATCCTTATCTAATTAAGTATTGTCTTAATCCTAGCCTTATTCTTATTCTATCCTATACTCCTAACTAATATTAAGGAGGTTATTACCTATAGGCCTATCCCTCTAGTAGAAGATCCTAATCCTATTTCCTCGAATCGTCTTATATACTAAAACTCTATTTAGTTCCTTAAGTACGTAGCTGCTAATAGGTAATCTAGTTCTCCCGTCCTTATATACCTTCGCGATACGGTATAGACCGACCTATATAAAATCCAATTTAGATCCGAGATCCTTAACGATCTTCGTATTATATAAAAGGATAAGCTATCCTATATCTAGGTTTTTAGTACGTATTCTAGTTTGGTATTACGATTCCTAGTAGTCGTTTACTTCCTATCTTATACGTTCCTGCCTTACGATAGCTTCCTAGAGGTCTTCCCCTCTCTAATCTAGTTGTTTAGCTCGTAGAAAAAGAAGGTATTCTATTATCCTAACCGTAGACTAAGGAAGGTTTTACTATATAACTATTTTTAGTTCGATCGGAAGGATATGTTCTTTACTAAGTATTATCCTAACTAGAGTTATACCGGTTATTCTATTAACTATTATCCGTTCGGCCTAAAGTATTACTAGTAATAAATCTTTCTAAGGTTTCTAGTTCCCGTTCGTTACTCGTCGGAAGGCTTCCTATATTATTAAGTAAGACCGTTCGATTCCTCCCTAACCTTAACTATTATATAGTAAAATCTTAATCTTTCTAATATCGTATAGTTTTAGAAGCGTATCTATATATAGCTTGTTCTTAGGACCTCTATCAACTCTAATTTCCGATATAATACCCTATTAATAGATTAGTTCCTTAAAGATAAAATCCGCGATATTCTTAGACGTAGGTACTAAACGGAGTACTCTTGCCTTAAGCTAACCGCTTAATTCCTCCCTTGCCTGAATAAGATAGCTATAACTACCTCGTAGGGTAATTATCGTACAATTAATAGACTATCTTACGCCAAGAATCTTACTCCGAATAATAGTCGTATTTAGAGGTTCTACTACGTACGCTCGATCGCTTATTTGATATTAAGGATATTCTTTAATCTATTTACTAACGTCGTTATAGTACCCGTCCCAATAATATCGATTCCGAATAAGTACTACCGTAGTTTCGCGTCCTTTATAGCCGTATTTATTATAGAGGGCGACGATAATTTCCTTTCGCTAGTCCTAGTTATTAATTACGCGACGGTAAGCTTATCCTCGTTTACCTCGCTTGAATAATTGTCGCCTAGCTATAAGGTAGCCTATTACTTTTCTTTTTATAGCCGTAATCTATTTGCCTTTAAGATAGTCCGCGACTTTTAATATTATAAGCTAGTTAGTAATCGCTCTATATTCTACGGTATATTCGCTATCTAATCCTTCCTAAGGTTCCGATAAACCGAACTCTCCGTATTCCTCGTTCTAATCTATAGAACTTTCGCTACTAGTATTATCGTTATTTTCTAGACTAGGTACGGTTATCGGGTAGAGCTAGATTATATATCGTAGGTTACGCTTATAGACGTAGATACTAGAATAGTAAAGAGCTCCAAGTCGCCGATCGATAAAATCCTCGATATCGAAGTTAGAAACGACGGGGACGTCCTTTTTAGGTACGTTACTAAATTAGCGGGAGAGTCTATTAGCTACTATATTCTTTTTCCCGGGAACGTATCGAATATTAAAATCCTATATTTAAATCTATACGAGCTATCGTATAACAAGAGATCCTACTATATCCGAAGATACTCTATTAAGTTAATAGATTAAAGTCTAGGCGTCCGTTTCGACTACGAAATACGTTCCCTAAAGATAAAGGTAGAATTTCTTAAGAGCGTATAAAAGGGCGCGGTATTCTAGTTTAACTATATCGTATTTCCTTTCTAATAGCGACTAGATCCCGCTTTTATATCGGTACGGGTATCTCTTACCTAGTTCGTCTATTTATTATAGGACCGCTCCCTATCCTTCTCCTAAAGTATCTACTATAAGAATAATCTCGCCTAAATCTAGTTCGTATATAACTAGTCGTAGTACGGGTATAGTCGTAAGTACTTCCTAAAGAGTTTTTATTACCTTATCTTATTCCTTTCCCTAATAGAATTCTGAGTCCTTCTTAAATAATACGAAGATAGGTTTCGAAATAGTAGTAAAATCCTATATCTAGATTTAGTAATAGATATAGACCCCGATAAAAGCTCTCGTAGACTTAATAGACCTAGGAGTTAACTAGTTTAAAATAGCGGCTACCTTAGAAGCGTTTAGGTGTCGTCCTTCTCGATCGTAATAGTATCCGACTATATTCACGCCCTCTTTATAAATATCGAACTTTTCTCCTAATATCGTTACTCCCGCGCGTTTAATATCCGTAAGAACTACGTCCAGCCTAACTACGTATTCTAAGACCCCTCGACGTACTCCCTTAAGCTTAGATTCCTTATCGTTATTATACTTTTTCGGGGTTCCGGTAATTATATCGTCTACGTAAATATCGCTATATTTAAACTAGTAGGAAATAATTATCTTAGATATACGGTAAAATTGGGCTACTAAGTTCGTTACTCCTTAAGGTAGAGTAGTTATTCGTAAAAGACCAAACGGGTATATAAATAAGGTAAGATCGCGACTCTCTTTAGTAAGTTCTAATTGGTCGTACCTAGAGAAAAGGTTAGTAAGCGATATCTATACGTATCTAGTAAACGAGTTAGAGAATTTATCGGCCGTTAGTAGTACGTTCGCGTCCCTAATAGTAACTACGTTGATGTTCGTAGCGCTATTAATTAGCCGATACTTACCGTTTTTCTTTAAGACTAAAAACTATAGATTACGATATAAGGTATAACTAGGTTCGAGTCTTCCCGTCTTAATTCTTTCGTAAAATATCTAACGAATCTTACTTAATAGAGCCTTAGGGATATTAAAGGGTTTCGCTTACTAGGGTTCGTAGTCTACTACTTGGATAACTTATACTAGTACTACTTCTTTCCTAATTTTACCGTATTCTTCGAAGCTCTATACGAGGGTAGGTTCCCTTCGTATAAGTATTTCTTTAACTAGTAACCTTTCGTTCGGGCTAAGGGACTAGTTAATACGTATATTATTAAACCGGAGTTCCGTAAGCCAAGTCTAACGAGGGAAACGGGCGTAGCGTTTCTCGAGGAATCTATTAAGGTAATAGTAAGGTTCCGTACTAAACTATTCTTTTAGTATTATATCTCTCCAATCTATACGACCGCTAGGTATAGATCTATTAGTAAGCTAAACGTTCTAAGGTTAGATCTTATCTACTTTCTTCTTATATATACTATTCACGTATTTCGTTCTATACTTTGTTAGGGAGCTAGTCGAAAATAAGGAAATCCTTAGGGAAAGTAGGTCCTATTTATCTAAGTATCTAAATATTAGTAATCCGGTCTAAGGCTTCGCCGGTATAAGGCGACGATAGGTAAATATTCGGTATCTTATCCGCTATTCCTATAGAAGCCTATCCCTTTCTTTTTATAGCTTTATCTCGTTTACTATAGTAGCTATATTAAGTCTAGTCGTAGTATAAGTCTTATTATATAGAAGTCTCCTAAAGTCTAGTAGTAAGAGAAACTCGTCGCGGATCGGGTCGTCGAAAAGCTATTCGTATATATTCTAGCCTAAGTTTAGTACTAGGAGCCTTAGGTTTCTTATATATATAGTAGATATCCTTCTAAGACCTAGGACTCCGCCTCCTCGTTTTCCGAATCGTCCGAATTAGAATTATCTTCTTATTCTAAATAAGTATAAGGGATTCGAAGACTAGACTTATACCTATCGTATAGGAATTCCGAGATAACTACTTACTATATAACGCTCTATTCGCCGTTTATAGAGAATACCTTATACGAAATACCGCTATCCGTCTTAGCCTATATAACGAGACGACTCCGTACTAAGAAGGGCTAACCAAGTATTATTCCCTAAGAGTAGTCCCTAAGTACTATAAAGACTATATTTTTATAATTAAAGTCTACTCCGGCGATCCGTATACGCGCGCTAGTCTAGCTAACTAGAGGAACTCTCCTCCCGTCGGTAACCTTAAGCTTATCTAAAACTAGTCCCTAGATATCCTATTTAATACTGTTAACTGCTAATCTATAACTCCTTACGACTCCTTTAGATATAACGTTTACTTCGGCTCTAGTATTATATAACGCCTTGATCTCTAGTTTTCTAATCCGAGCTATTAAAGTAGGGCTCCTTATAGAGACGCGAGAACGGTTATTATCCTTATTAATACGAAGAACTATTTCTAAACTTAGTTCCTACTCTTCCGAGCGTAGCGCTATAATTCCTACTCCTTATTTTATTCCGTCCGCTTTCTACCTTTCTTCTATTTTCCGCTTCCTTTTAGTAGCCTTTTCCCGTTTCCTTCGTTCCATTTCCTCTATTTCGGGACGGATATTATTAGCTAATTATTCTAGTAGGGACTTATATAAGAGATCTCTAAATACTAGAATATAAACAATAGTATCCTAAAGACTAAGTTGGACTAATTACTAGAGGATATTCCCCGCTATATATATTCCGTCGGTAGCCTTATCTTTCTTCGTAACGTACTACTTAAGAGTCGGGTTCCTAGGCTTATAAGTTTTCTTTAGTAGTTCCGGTAGTAAGTTCCTAAGGGTTACGTCTAGTTCGTCGTCTTTTAAGTCTAAGTCTATGTCCGAGTCTCCTTCGCTATTCTATTATTCTATAGTCTTAGTAATATAACTATATACTATATACTTAACTATCGGGGCCTTAGATCTACTAGATTTGGTAACCCTAGTAGGCTATTTTCCTTTTGCCTTTTCTAATAGGGGTTTTCGTATAGATAAACGTAGTTGGGTAGTAGCCGTAAGAATAATAGAAGGTATAAATCCGCCTCCTCCTACCTTACTAATATTCGATACCTGAACCTACGTACTAAAGTCTTCCTACTCTAAGTCGCTTAATTTAATAATTCTAATAAATAACTCAACTATCCCAAATGACGAAATACTACTAGAGCCCTATTAAGACTAAGCTAATTAAGTACGGATCTAGTTACTATAGTTCTAGCCGTTAATAATTCCTCCGATTTTCCCGCCTAGAGCGGCTAAAGTTCCCTAGTACTACTATCTAGGTGTTACGTTTATATTCTAATAGTAAATTCCTTAAGTAACTAGTTCCGTAACGTTAGGGTATATCCGTTCGTAATATTCTATACTTCTATAGCTCCTATAACCTCTCTTTTCCGATGTTCCGTTCTAGGTAGTCTATATAGGGGGTAGCAATAAAGAAGGGACCAAAGGGTAGTTAGTAGGTAGGGCGGTTAGGTTCGAGTTTCTTGGCTAGGCTAGGGGTGGAGGCTAGGGGTTACTAGGGATACTAGTAGACTGAATATTAGCGGACTAACTACGTTGGTTAGCGGTATTCTAGATATACTAGGAGGACTAGTTAGTATTAGCTAGCCCCCTATAGTAATTTCCACGTAGGTTAGTATAAACGAAGGAACTTCCTAATAGTACGGTATTAGACTAAGTAGAAGAGCGAAAGTTATTATAGATCTAATCGTTAAGTATAGTAAACTATTTTATATCTTTCCTAGCTACTACTATAGTAGGATCCGTGCTTTCGGTAATAGCGAAGAGTAGGACGTCCCTAGAAGTATTCGTTCCGCGAAGACCCTTAAGAGCTTTAATAATATTAGCCCTAAGTTAAGGTTTAGTAGTTTTAGGTTTTTCTTTAGCTATAGCCTCGTTCCTCCGAAGGACTATTCGTTTAATAACCCTATCGAGGGCACTTCCTTTATAACTATCTAATATAAAGAGTAATATGTTCTCGTTACTAATAATAATCCGTTTAGCTTTAAGGATAATCCGTTCAATATCGTTAAAGGTAGAGCGAATACGAGGGTCGATATTAAGCGTTAGGTTAACCTATTAACGAACCGATTCTAGTAATCTACTAAGGAAGATTCTACTCGTAGTAGACCTAGTTAGTTCATCGGTATTAATAACAAGTAGATAGTAGTTCTTGAATTCCTTAATAAAGCTACGAGTATCTAGTTTCTAGGAGGCGCTTTAAAAAGTAAGTTTATAGAGATAAGTAGTAGTTTCCTTTCGCTGACGGTTATTAGTAGCGATATATTCCTTACGAAGGGATTTACGAAGAGTTCTATAGCTACGTTCCTTATAGCTACCCAAAAGCTTAATATCGTATAGATAGCTAGACTTGATATTACGAGTAAGAGCCTAGATCTTATAGGTATCGTCGGTAATATCGTAGGTATCGAAGGTATCTTTAAGGTAAATAAGGAAGTCCGTAATATTCCGACCATCGAAGCGTTCCTTAGGAGAGAGCGTATAGTTCTTAAGATTAAAGGCTTAAGCCTTTCTTTCCTATCTTCTAGTAATAGTAAAATCCTTAAGGGTATTAATAAGGTTAATTATATTAGAACGAGTAGCTAGTCCTTTAATTATAGGGCTAAGATTGGCCGTAGACGGGTTACTAGAGGGAGGGCCGGAAGAATCCGAAGGTATTCTAGTAGGAGGGATCCTTTGGTCTAGGCGTAAGTATATAGGTATTTCGATTTTTTATTAGTCTTAAGTTATTCTATTTGTTTTATATTATATTCGTTCGCGTACGTTTCTTAGAAATAAGAGTATTAATACTAAGAGTTCCTAGATAATTTCGAAGATAAGTAGCTAAAAGGAGTCGGATCTATACGCCGATACACGGAGTTCGTAGCCTAGACGGCGAGAGTAGTACTATTTCGTATATAGTATAGTCAGGCCTCTCTTTTCTAACTTATTAGATAAGGGTATATAGGCTATAGAGGGGCAATATATTAATAGTATAGGTAATCCTAGGTATTTTCGTATAAAGTATAATTTCTGCTAACGGGACATCCTAGACTTAGTCTAAGGAGTTAAAAGAACTAGGATATTGCTAGTAATTATTCTAAATTCTAATTTTCCGTTAATATAGCTTAGACTTAGACCTTTATAAAGATTTTTCCCGTTTCTAAGTTTAGTAATAGTCGGTTGATCGAGTATTGTTCGGTTATAAGGAGAGGAAAGGTCGGTTCGAAGGTACGAAGTAACGCTAGTTAATATTCGTATAAAAAAGTTCGAAGGTATTCTAAAAAAAAAGGGTAGTTGAAAGTCCGAAGTCGAGAGTCCAAAGTTAAGAGTCGTATATAGCCTAGTATTCGAAGGAAAGTTTAAAAGTCTAGTAGTCGAAGATTAATATACGAAGTTCCTTTTCGATAGTCTAATAGTTCTATAGTTAAGTTAATAGTAAAGAAAGAGAGTCCTAAAGTCCTAAAGTCTAATATTCAAAGTCTAATATAAAGCCTAATATTCGAGAGTTCGATAATCTAGTCTAAAAAAGAGAGAGAGTATATCCTAAGTATAAGTTCGATTATAATACTATAATAGCTACTAGGAATCGTCTTAGCTATAGAGAGAAACCCTAGTACGACCTCCAAAATGTAGGTAAGATAAGTATAGATAATATAGTATTAGATTACTATTAACTTCTACCGCTTAGCTACTATACAAAGGTAAGGTAATAGGATCTTTAAGTATTTCGTAAAGAGATAGGTAGGGTAGTTTATAAAGAGATAGATAAGGTAGTTAGGAGTAAAGAAGAGAGAGTCTAGAGTTAATATAAGTAATAAGAATTAGATCGTATTATTATACTATCTTAGTTCCTATATACGTACCGTTGATCTGGTTCCTATATTATTAATTATTAGGGTTATATAAATTATAGTATTACCGTAGTATATTATATTATTTCTTGTATATTATCCGTATCGCTATATTCCGTTCCTATTCTACTTCCTATTCTAGTCTTATACCTTCATCCCCCTTATACTACCAACCTATTCTACGTAGCTACCGTCCGTTCCTCTAGGGACGGGTCCCGCCACCGCCTAGGACGCCGAGCCGCCCGCCTATAATCCTTAGCTACCCGCCTATAATTCCTAGCTACCCGCCTAGGATACCTAGCCGTTCGTCTAAGACCCCTAGCTACCTACCTAGGACCCCGCCGCCGCTACCGCCGACGCTACTAATACGACGCCTACCCCGTCTTCGCTAGAGTCTAACTATACTACCGCTACTATTACTCCTACCCGTACCTCTATCTCTAGTCGCTCGTCCTCTACCTCCTCGCCCGTTACCGCCCGTCGTACCCCCGCTACCCGTGAGAATACCGCCGCCCGCTACTAGAAGAAGAATACTACCCGCGCCGCCCTTACTTACCCCGCTACTATAGCCGACTAGTTGGTCGGGACCGTACGTACGCTAATCTTCTACGGTAACCGTTTACTAATCCTCGCTTCTAGGCTTAGTACCGTATTTATTATACTACGTATATATCTAATAGCTAAGACTACCGCTACTAGAAGCCCCCGCCCGTAAGAGGTAACTAGCGAAATAAACTCGGACTCTAGCTAACTACCGATAGGATAATAGTAAATACTACCGGCCCTTACTCGCCTACGCGTACTATACCCGGTACCGGGCTTAGTATACCCTAATATACGTTTCGTAGTCCGTCTCATTTCTCCTACTAACCGATTAGGCCCTAGCTCGCTAGTTTAGTATACGCCGCGTAGACCCGGTCGGGTTAAGACTAGAGGTATATCCCGTAGCCTATTCGTTAATACACGCTAACTATCTATAGCGAGTCCGCCTTATCGAGCTTAGTTACCGCCCTTAAGGCCTATAAGCTCCTCCGGTCCCTAGTAGACTAGGCCCTCGTCCTACCGTAAGCTATATAAGCTCCCCTTCTTAATAATCCTACTAACCGTATAAAATAGAACGGTTGCCGCTACTACTACTACTATCTTCGAGGTAGCGGTAATAAATTTTATAATAGCTAGTCTAGTACCCGGCTCTTAGGTATAGGGACCCCGGCGGTCCAACTATAACTAAGGGAGGAGAGAAGGGGGGGGGGGGTATTTCTTTTACGCTTTTTCTTTCTTTCTCTTTTTTTTTTTTTTTTTTGAAAGTACGCGTAGCAGCGTTTAGCTGTCGCCGCCCGTACTAAAACCGGAGGGGACCGGATAAACCCTAAAATAAAAAAAAAAAAAAAAAATATTCCAAAATCAAACTCCAATCCTAACTCCTAGTAAATATCCGAAATATAACTTACCGTAATAACCTCGTACGCCCGCTCCTTCTTAGCCGCCCTCCGCCGAATTTCTATAGGGGGCTATCGTTTTATTATATAGGTCTATAGACTAGTTTGAACTCGTCTATAGCTATAGTATCCTCTACGGCTTCTAGCGGCTCCTACGTTATATCGTAGTAACCGTACTATTTTACTAGGGCCTCGCGCCCTTATCCCCGCCTAGCCTTCCTAGTATATAGGATCTCCTCTACTTCGAACTTCTCGTACGACTCTAGTAGTATAGGGCCTAGTTAGGAGTTATCGATAACCTACCTAGGTAGTAGGTCGTCCGGGTACTACCGTAAAAGGTTAGAGTAGAATATATTATATATCCTACTAGGGATACCCTTAAGCCGTACGGACATCGGGCTAATAACTTCGGCTACCGTATATTTTAGGGTCCCCAACGGGGCGGGGCGAAACGGGGGGGGTCGGGTTAGGGGCGGGGCGGGGCGGGTTTTAGGGGCGGGTTATAAAGCTATAACCCTAACCCGACCCGCCCCGCCAAGCCTTAAACCCGCCCCGTTAGTTAGGGGCGGGTTTTTAAGGGGGGAACCCGGAGTTTTTTTCTAGAAACCTTAATAACTATAGATCTATTATATATATTTTAATTTTTTAAATACTTATTATAGTCTCTAGGTTATACTCTACCTAATAGGAATATAATATATTAATATATCTATATATATAACCTAATAAAAATCACGTGGAAAACCCGAACGGGGCGAACGGGGCGGGTTTTCTTTTAAACTATAACCCGCCCCGGGACCCCGCCCCAACCCGTTAAAACCCGACCCGCTAACGGGGCGGGTTCCCTACCCTATAACCCGCCCCAACCCGCCCCGTTAGGGACCCTAGTATATTTAGCGTATCGCGCGTCTAGCTTCTTCTTTAGCCTCTCGCTACCGTAGTTCCTTAGGTCCAGCTATACTTTATCGCCGACCTAAAACCTTCGGGCGGGGACCCGCCGCCTATTATAGGACTCCTCCTATTGCTATTACGAAACCCCTATTAGCGATTAGTATAGCTCTATAATCTTCCCTATCTTTCGAACGAACTCTTCAGCTCTCTATTTAGCGGGGATCGGGGCGGAATCTACGGCTACCTCTTCCAACGGCGTAGCCGTAGGGGCTTTAAAGCCGTATATCGTAAAAAATAGCGATATACTAATTCCCGTATAGTACCGGCCGTTTACCGCCAACTAGGCTATAGGTAACTACTAGGCCTAGTTATTCTAGTTAAAGTTAATAAAGTACTATAGGTACGCCTATACTTCCTAGTTAAGGCGCTCCGGGCCTCCGTCCGTTTAGGGGTAGTATACGCTACTTAACCGCTACTCGACGCCTAGTAGGCGATAGAAGTATCTTTAGAAGGCGCCCGTCTAGTTCCTTCCGCGGTCCGACGTTATTACCCTAGGTAGCCTATAGTAGCGTACCTAGTATCTTAGGAATATCTCGGCGTAAGCCTCCGCGTTAGTAGTAGGTATCGCTTTAAAAACTACGGTCTTACTTAGCCTATCCTTAATTATATAGAGGTTTATATTACCGTTAGACTCTAGGAGTTCTACTATAAAATTAATAGATAACTCCGAGAAAAATCTATCGGGGACCGGGAGCGACTATAGGAGACCGTATTTAGTACTACGCTAAACTTTATTACGGCTATAGCCGTTATAGTTCCGTATAAACCTCCGTATATACGAGGCTATTAGTAGCTAGTAGAAGTCTCGGCCTATAATAGAGAGCGTATTCTCCCTACCTAGGTAACTAGTTACCGCGGAGTCGTAGTTCTTCTAAATTAGCTTAGTCCTTAAATTATCTAGACCCCTTATATCGTCGTCCGACTCCTTTCGCTCTACGTCTATTATAAACGGGGCGCTAGGTACCTATAGCTTACCTCGGTATCGTAAAAGGCCTTAGGTATCGATCTTATAGTCCGCGATTTAAATCTTAATACGGGCCCTAGTAGGGATAGCTCGCTCGCCGGACTATACCGCCTAGAATACCCGTTAATAGTATATATCCTTAGTAACTACCCTATCCTAGAGCTCGTTGAGGGCGTCTTCCTAGAACGGGCCTCGACCTATACCAAAAACCCTATATCCTATCGCTATAGGGGCGGCTAGTATATACTTAGTTAGGCTAGCCTCTAGGATTAGCTATTAGACCCTCGACGTATAATCGTAGTAATCTAGGTTATCCTAATCTCGTCTAGATAGCGCGTCTAGAACTATTACTTCTAACCCTAGGCGATATACTATAGAGAACCTATATCTTATTAGGGTCTCTACGAACCGTATCTATCGCTCGGATAGCCTTTACTTTTTTATAAAGTATTCTAGGTTCCTATAATCCGTTATAATTATAAACGGACTATAGCTACGAAGCTCCGTATCCTAGTACTATAGGTACTAGACTACGGCTAGTAATTCTTTATTATAGATATCGTAATTAATTTCGGCCTTATTTAGTTTTTCTAAATAGAAAGCGACTAGGTAGCGAACCCCGCCGGTCTCCTAGCTTAGAACCCCGCCTAGCGCGAAGCCGCTACTATCGGCCTCTAGAAACGTCGAAAGCGCGGGATCCTATTATCGTAGTACTAGAGCGCTTATAAAATACTCCTTTAAATCGTCGAAAGACGCCTAGGCCGCTTCGTCCTAGGAGAACGTAGTATTTACCCTAGTTAGCGACGTAAGTAGGGCGGCGCGCGTAGAGTAGCTCTTAATAAATATTCGGTAATAGTTTGTAAATCCTAGGAACCTACGTACCTCCTTCTAGTTATACGGGACCGCCTAATTTCGGACGGTTTAAACCTTCTTAGGGTCGGCCTAAAGGCCCCTCCCGTCGGCGTAAATAATAAAACCTAGATACTTAATACTCTTCCTCGCGAACTCGCTCTTCGCGGGGTCTAAGTATAGGCTAGCGTCCTAAAGCGCCCGGAGAACGGTACGTACCTTTTCGAAATAGTCTTAGCGGCTCCCTTAGGTATAGATTAGTACGTCGTCTATATATACCGAGGCGTATTCGTCGAGGAACTTCCGAAGTACTATATTAATATACTATTAAAAACTAGACGGTACCCTAGCTAAACCGAACGGAGTTATAAGCTACTCGAATAGCCCGTACCTAGTCCGGAACGCTATCTTATACTCGTAACCCTAGGCTATCCTAAGCTTCTAAAATATACTTACTACGTCTACCTTTAATAAGTAGGTATAGCCCGTGAGGTTCCGGAGGGTCTCCGAGATAAGTAGGAGCGGGTATCTATCTTCTTTAGTTACCGTATTAAGTACTCTATAGTTATAGTAGAACCTTAGGCCCCCCGCGGGTTTCCGGATAAAAAGTACTAGCGCCCCGCCGTCTAAGCTCGATAGCCGAATAAACCCCTTAGCTAGTAGCTCGTTTAACGTTTTCCGTAGGACTAGAAGCTCCTCCTTAGATATACCGTAGAGCGGCCCCTATAGTAAGGACTCTATTATCCCGTTAGGCTTCGTATATAGCTCGATTCTATAGTCTACCCCCGGCTAGTAAGGGGCGAGTTTCTCCGCCTCTAGGCTTAAAAATAGTAGGATTATATCGTAAACCTCCGGGGGGAGTTACGCGCGGAGTTCCGCCTCTATATTAGGCCTTTTCTCCGTTATAGCCTTCTCGAAGTCCTCTATTACTATAGTAGCGACTATTACCGAATAACCGTCTTCTACCTTCTTAATATAGAAGGTTACTAGCGTAACTACGAAGTTATCGGTCTCTAGCTATACCTATTCCATTAGTATTAGCGTAGCGTCCCCGCCGGAGCTCTCCGATCGATAGGCTACCGTACGAGGGTTACCGCCTTCTACTACTTTAGGGGCGGATTCCGCTACCTACCTTACTACCCGCCCGTAGTATAGCCGGCCCTCGTCGGGCGCTATCCGGATATAGTTATACGCCTTCTAGGGGTTCCCTAAAATAACCGGAAAGGCTAGTTTAGGGACGTAGTATACGTAGACTACCTACTCGAAGCCGGCTATCTTAAGTTTTAGGGCGACTACCCCCTAAATACTAGACCCGGCTATATCGCCTATAGCGCCCCGGATCTATCTCGTCGTTTTTCCTACCTTAGGGAGTCCGAGCCGTTTAGCTAGGTCTCCGTCTATTATAGCGTAGCACTAATAGCCTTCGTCTATTAGGGTAGATACGTAGGAAATACTATTAATTACTACGTCTATAAGTAGATTATTCCCGTTTATATTTACCCGGTAAGCGTCCTAGTCCTCTATTAGTACTCGACCTACTCCCTTCCTCTATCTTCGGAGGGGAGCTATCCTTTTCCCGGTAGGTTAGACTCGGTAACCTCTAGGACTAGGGCAGTCTCCGTTATAGCCGGGACCGTTAAGGCGTTTATTCCTACCCCCTTTTAGGGGGGTTACTCGGTAGGGCGGTATACGTAGTCGCTTATACGGTACCCGCTCCCTCCGTACCGGAAGTAGAGACCTTTCTTCTTACGGCCGTCTAGCTCCGCCTTAGATATCTACTTCGCCCTTAGTATAGCGCTACTCCCCCCTTACGTAGGGGGGCGGGGCGCGGCTACCTTGGCTCGGTCTATAACCCGTACTAGGGTTATAATAGTATCGCCGTCTACGGTACTACCGTATAAGGCTAAGCTTATAGCCGCCGCGGTATAGGGGCTACCGCCCGACTACTTCTACTTAGACCGCTAGGTCGAGAATCGCGCGGCGAACTAGCTAGTATATTCGTAGTTCTATATAATACGTCTAATCTCTACGGTAAATTGGGTATACCCCGTCTCCCTCTATAT
Organism: Venturia nashicola; assembly: GCA_004522665.1. NCBI lineage: Eukaryota > Fungi > Ascomycota > Dothideomycetes > Venturiales > Venturiaceae > Venturia > Venturia nashicola. The sequence continues at coordinate 428,139 of SNSD01000011.1, forward strand.
AGTAACTAGAAGTATATTATTCTAGTTATAGAGGGTCTTCCGTAGCTACTATATCTTAACCTCGTCGCTCTACTAGGTACCGTTAGATACTAGTAGGAGTTCGTTAAAGACTAGCTAGTAATCCTACTATAGCTAGCCGTCGTTATATTTTAGGCTTACTAGCTTTTCTAGGGCCGTCGTCTTTTCTATAGAGTCCGTAAAAATACGCTTAATCTCCGAGAGAAAGTCCTTAGGGTTCCGTTTACCGTCGGGGCCGCCGGCTACCTAAAAACCCCTTATACGAGCCCTTTTCTCGTGGGTTAGGTAGTCGTTAATAGTATCCTAGTAAAAAGGGGCGGGAAGTACCGGCTTCTATACGGCCCTTATCCTATAGGAACTCTAGATTCGGAGAAAAAAATCTCTAAAAGTAGCCGTAGACCTATCCTATTATAGTAGTCGCTATTCTCGAGGTCCGTAGACTAGGTTGTCCGTCGCGGAGTCTAATCCGCCTAGGCCGCGGTCCTAGATAGCCGAGACTAGGCTCTAGATAGATACGTTATTACCTTTTAGCTCTATTTAGGCCTTATCCGCCTTAAGTAGACCGGCCTACGCCCTCTATAGCTAGGCCTCCTACTCCTCTAAGCGGGTAGCCTAAGCCTACTACTATACTATTAACTACTAGATAATAGTACTATAGTTATACGGCGTAATATTACTACCGTCGCCCTCCGTAGGGTCTATCGTAGTCTCTATAGCTTCTAGAGCGCGTCGAGAGAAAAATAAAAAGAGTTAACTTAATATTACGGGAGACCCTAGTATATACTAAAAGGTAAGGTAGTAGATAGAACTAAGTTAACTAACGAGCTAGAGAGGGGGAGGAGCTCTCTCCTTATACTCTAACGAGGAGACCGTACTCTAACGTACGGTCTCCGGTTCTACTCTTTTCGTAGTCTATTCTTCCTTCCTTTTAGCTACTAGGGTACTAGCCCCTAATAGCCTCTACCCCTAGCCTAGCTAAGAAACCCGAACCTAACCGCCCTACCTACTAACTACCCTTTAATCCCTTCTTCGTTGCCGCCCCCTATATAGACTACCTAGAACGGAATATCGGAAAAGAGAGGTTATAGGAGCTATAGAAGTATAGAATATTACAAACGGATATACCCTAATATTATAGAACTAGTTACTTAAGGAATTTACTATTAGAATATAAACGTAATACCTAGATAGTAGTACTAGGGAACTTTAGCCGCTCTAGGCGGGAAAATCGGAGGAATTATTAACGGCTAGAACTATAGTAACTAGATCCGTACTTAATTAGCTTAGTCTTAATAGGGCTCTAGTAGTATTTCGTTATTTAGGATAGTTAAGTTATTTATTAGAATTATTGAATTAAGCGACTTAGAGTAGGAAGACTTTAGTATATAGGTTTAGGTATCGAATATTAGTAAGGTAGGAGGAGGCGGATTTATACCTTCTATTATTCTTATAGCTACTACCCAACTACGTTTATCTATACGAAAACCCCTATTAGAAAAGGTAAAAGGAAAATAGCCTACTAGGGTTACTAAGTCTAGTAGATCTAAGGCCCTAATAGCTAAGTATATAGTATATAGTTATATTACCAAGACCGTAGAATAATAGAATAGCGAAGGAGACTCGGATATAGACTTAGACTTAGAAGACGACGAACTAGACGTAACCCTTAGGAACTCGCTACTAGAACTACTAAAGAAAACTCGTCAACCTAAGAACCCGACTCTTAAGTAGTACGTTACGAAGAAAGATAAGGCTACTGACGGAATACGTATAGTAGGGAATATCCTCTAGTAATTAGTCTAACTTAGTCTTTAGGATACTATTATTTATATTCCGGTATTTAGAGATCTCTTATATAAGTCCCTACTAGAATAATTAGCTGACAATATCCGTCCTAAAATAGAGAAAATAGAACGAAGGAAATAGGAAAAGGCTACTAAAAGAAAGCGGAAAATAGAAGAAAGATAGAAAGCGGACGGAATAAAATAAGGAGTAGGAATTATAGCGCTACGCTCGGAAGAGTAGAAACTAACTTCGGAAATAGTTCTTCGTATTAATAAGGATAATAACCGTTCTCGCGTCTCTATAAGGAGCCCTACTTTAATAGCTTAGATTAGAAAACTAGAGATTAAGGCGTTATATAATACTAGAGCCGAAGTAAACGTTATATCTAAAGGAGTTATAAGGAGTTATAGATTAGTAGTTAATAGTATTAAGTAGGATATCTAGGGACTAGTTTTAGATAAGCTTAAGGTTACCGACGGGAGGAGAGTTCCTCTAGTTAGCTAGACTAGCGCGCGTATACGGATCGCCGGAGTAGACTTTAATTATAAAAATATAGTCTTTATAGTACTTAGGGACTACTCTTAGGGAATAATACTTAGTTAACCCTTCTTAGTACGGAGTCGTCTCGTTATATAGGCTAAGGCGGATAGTAGTATTTCGTATAAGGTATTCTCTATAAACGGCGAATAGAGCGTTATATAGTAAGTAGTTATCTCGGAATTCCTATACGATAGGTATAAGTCTAGTCTTCGAATCCCTTATACTTATTTAGACTAAGAAGATTATTCTAATTCGGACGATTCGGAAAACGAGGAGGCGGAGTTCTAGGTCTTAAAAGGATATCCGCTATATATATAAGAAACCTAAGGCTTCTAGTACTAAACTTAGGCTAGAATATATACGAATAGCTTTTTAACGACCCGATCCGTAACGAGTTTCTTTTACTACTAGACTTTAGGAGACTTCTATATAATAAGACTTATACTACGACTAGGCTTAATATAGCTACTATAGTAAACGAGATAAAGCTATAAAAAGAAAGGGATAAGCTTCTATAGGAATAGTAGATAAGGTACCGAATATTTACCTATCGTCGCCTTATACCGGCGAAGTCTTAGACCGGATTACTAATATTTAGATACTTAGATAAATAGGACCTACTTTCTCTAAGGATTTCCTTATTTTCGACTAGCTCCCCGACAAAATATAGAACGAAATACGTGAATAGTATATATAAGAAGAAAGTAGATAAGATCTAACCTTAGAACGTTTAGCTTACTAATAGATCTATACCTAGCGGTCGTATAGATTGGAGAGATATAATACTAAAAGAGTAGTTTAGTACGGAACCTTACTATTACCTTAATAGATTACTTGAGAAACGCTACGCCCGTTTCCCTCGTTAGACTTAGCTTACGGAACTCCGGTTTAATAATATACGTATTAACTAGTCCCTTAGCCCAAACGAACGATTACTAGTTAAGGAAATACTTATACAATAAGAACCTACCCTTATATAGAGCTTTAAAGAATACGGTAAAATTAGGAAAGAAGTAGTACTAGTATAAGTTATCTAAGTAGTAGACTACGAACCTTAGTAAGCGAAACCCTTTAATATCCCTAAGGCTCTATTAAGTAAGATTCGTTAGATATTTTACGAAAGAATTAAGACGGGAAGACTCGAATCTAGTTATACCTTATATTATAATATATAGTTTTTGGTCTTAAAGAAAAACGGTAAATATCGGCTAATTAATAGCGCTATAAATATTAACGTAGTTACTATTAGGGACGCGAACGTACTACTAACGGCCGATAAATTTTCTAACTCCGTTACTAGATACGTATAGATATCGCTTACTAACCTTTTCTCTAGGTACGACCAATTAGAACTTAGTAAAGAAAGTCGCGATCTTACCTTATTTATATACCCGTTTAGTCTTTTACGAATAACTACTCTACCTTAAGGAGTAACGAACTTAGTAGCCTAATTTTACTATATATCTAAGATAATTATTTCCTACTAGTTTAAATACAGCGATATTTACGTAGACGATATAATTACTAGAACCCCGAAAAAGTATAATAATAATAAGGAATCCGAGCTTAAGGGAGTACGTTAAGGGGTCTTAGAATACGTAGTTAGGCTAGATATAGTTCTTACGGATATTAAACGCGTAGGAGTAACGATATTAGGAGAAAAGTTCGATATTTATAAAGAGGGCGTGAATATAGTCGGATACTATTACGATTAAGAAGGACGATACCTAAACGCTTCTAAGGTAGCCGCTATTTTAAACTAGTTAACTCCTAGGTCTATTAAGTCTATAAGAGCTTTTATTAGAGTCTATATCTATTACTAAATCTAGATATAGGATTTTACTACCGTTTCGAAACCTATTTTCGTATTATTTAAGAAGGACTTAGAATTCTATTAGGGAAAGGAATAAGATAAGGTAATAAAAACTCTTTAGGAAGCGCTTACGACTATACCCGTACTACGACCGGTTATATACGAACTAGATTTAGGCGAGATTATTCTTATAGTAGATATATTATAAGAAGAATAGGGAGCGGTCCTATAATAAATAGATATACTAGGTAAGAGATACCCGTACTAATATAAAAGCGGGATCTAGTCGCTATTAGAAAGGAAATACGATATAGTTAAACTAGAATACCGCGCCCTTTTATACGCTCTTAAGAAATTCTACCTCTATCTTTAGGGAACGTATTTCGTAGTTAAAACGGACGCCTAGACTTTAATCTATTAACTTAATAGAGTATCTTCGGATATAGTAGGATCTCTAGTTATACGATAGCTCGTATAGATTTAGATATAGGATTTTAATATCTAATACGTTCCCGGGAAAAAGAATATAGTAGCTAATAGACTCTCCCGCTAATTTAGTAACGTACCTAAAAAGGATATCCCTACCGTTCCTAACTTCGATATCGAGGATTTTATTAATCGACGACTTAGAGCCCTTTACTATTCTAGTATCTACGTCTATAAGCGTAACCTACGGTATACGATCTAGCTCTACCCGATAACTATACCTAGTCTAGAAAATAACGATAGTACTAGTAGCGAAAGTTCTATAGATTAGAATAAGGAATACGGAGAATTCGGTTTATTAGAACCTTAGGAAGGATTAGATAGCGAATATACCGCGGAATACTAAGCGATTACTAACTAGCTTATAATATTAAAAGTCGTAGACTATCTTAAAGGTAAATAGATTACGGCTATAAAAAGAAAGGTAATAGGCTACCTTATAGCTAGACGACAACTATTTAAGCGAGGTAAACGAGGATAAGCCTACCGTCGCGTAATTAATAACTAGAACTAACGAAAGGAAATTATCGTCGCCCTCTATAATAAATACGGCTATAAAGGACGCGAAACTACCGTAGTACTTATTCGGAATCGATATTACTAGGACGGGTACTATAACGACGTTAGTAAATAGATTAAAGAATATCCTTAATATTAAATAAGCGATCGAGCGTACGTAGTAGAACCTCTAAATACGACTATTATTCGGAGTAAGATTCTTGGCGTAAGGTAGTCTATTAATTATACGATAATTGCCCTATAAGGTAGTTATAGCTATCTTATTTAGGTAAGGGAGGAATTAAGCGGTTAGCCTAAGGTAAGAGTACTCCGTTTAGTACCTATATCTAAGAATATCGCGGATTTTATCTTTAAGGAACTAATCTATCGATAGGGTATTATATTAGAAATTAGAGTTAATAGAGGTCTTAAGAACAAGCTATATACGGATACGCTTCTAAAACTATATAATATTAGAAAGATTAAGATTTTACTATATAATAGTTAAGGTTAAGGAGGAATCGAACGGTCTTACTTAATAATATAGGAAGCCTTCCGACGAGCAATAAACGGGAACTAGAAACCTTAGAAAGATTTATTACTAGTAATACTTTAGGCCGAACGGATAATAGTTAATAGAATAACTAGTATAACTCTAGTTAGGATAATACTTAGTAAAGAATACGTCCTTCTAATCGAACTAAAAATAGTTATATAGTAAAACCTTCCTTGGTCTATAGTTAGGATAATAGAATACCTTCTTTTTCTACGAGCTAAGTAACTAGATTAGAGAGGGGAAGACCTCTAGGAAGCTATCGTAAGGTAGGAACGTATAAGATAGGAAGCGAACGAGTACTAGGAATCGTAATATTAAACTAGAATACGTACTAAAAACCTAGACGTAGGATAACTTATCCTCTTATATAATACGAAGATCGTTAAGGATTTCGGATCTAAATTAGATTTTATATAGGTCGGTCTATACCGTATCGCGGAAGTATATAAGGATAGGAGAACCGGATTACCTATTAGTAGCTACGTACTTAAGGAACTAAATAGAGTTTTAGTATATAAGACGATTCGAGGAAATAGGATTAAGATCTTCTACTAGCGGGATAGGCCTATAGGTAATAACCTCCTTAATACCGGTTAGAAGTATAGGATAGAATAAGAATAAGGCTAGGATTAAGATAATACTTAATTAGATAAGGATAAGGAATAGGAATAGGAAAAGCAACCCGGTAATAAGGATCTAGATATATTAGTTCGCCGATATAGACTATAAGTAATTATTCCTAGACTAGAAGGATTCGACCCTAGCTAATACTAGGATTACTAGGAACTACGGAGAAGTATTCGATTCGTAAACGGCTTATAAATACTTATAATATAGAAAAGGAAACGATTAGGAAAGTATATAAAATATTAAGCTAATAAGCTAATATACTATACCTTAGTCGAATCCCTTATTTATATATTAGTATAAAGGAACTTAGTACGTAATCCTAGAGGACCTTTACGCCTCTTTAATCCTCTTCCGCTATATACGCTTTCGACCTTTTTGATCCTTCTCTACTTAGTACTTATTCGATTCTCTTCTACTTTACGCGCTTTCGATTCTCCTCTATATATTAGGAATTACTATAACCTAATATCTCCTATAGCTACTAAATACGTCTATCTCTACTAAGTAGATACCCATCTAATAAGTAGCTTATAATCTAGGAAACCTTAAGTATATAAGTATCTATTAAAGTCTAGGTCCTTAGTTAAGTCTAATATTAGTTTGGTCCTACTAGTTCTCTAGGAAGTATTTATACCCCTCGAGGTCCTTCCGTACGGTCTACCTTAGGTTCTTCGATAATCTCCGGTTTAAGCTTTAATAAGATTATATTAACTTATTGATTCTACTCGGCCCTTAAGCTTATATCTATAAAACCTAGGATTTATAACTACGGGAATATAATTATCGATCCTTTTATTTAGACCCTCTTACTTATTAATCCTAATTAGTCCTCAAGCTTTTATCTACGAAACCTAGAGTTTATACTTAAGAGAATACGTTTACCGTTCCTTCTACTCTAGCCTCTTTAATAGCTTCTTACTCTTTAGTAGCCCTCCTAGTAGCGCTAACGGTTTACGTCCTATCCTCTATCTAAGCCTCCCTACTCTTATATTTTAAGATTAGAATAGATCTATATAGTCCTTAGGGGGATAATCCTATAAGTTAAAGTAGTTGTATTCTCTTAGTCTTTTACTACTTAGACTTTCGCTATATCGGCCTTTCGAAACCTTCGCCTATTCGCCTCCCGTTTATCCTTAGTTAAATTAATAGTATCCTCTATTATTATACCGGTCTAGCTTTACGCTTAAATAGACTTAGTCGGGTATTACTTTCGTAAAACTTAACTTTAGCTATTAAAGGAACTATACCCTAGTATATATATTATAATAGTTCGATTCTCGGATAGCTAGCTTCGTAGTAGACATTTATTACTTTTCCTTTTTATTAGTTTTAAACTTTTATTTTATATATATATATATATATATATGTCCGGAAAGGTCAGGAGAGTTACCTTTTATATATAGAGTTAGGACGTTTACTTTATTTTATTTAAGCTACCGTACCTTATTCTAAATTATTTTATATAGGAACCGTTTATATATTAGCCTTTATTTACGTTAAACCTAGTAAAGAGTATAGGAAGTAGGAAGGCGAACGTTATAGGACGACGTAGAATTTTTTTAGTAGGGGAGGGAGAAGTCTTTTAAGTTAGGAATCCGTATTAAAGTCGAGCTATATTAAGGAAAAGAACGAACAAACTAGAATTAAAAAATACGAATAATACTACGTATAATACTACTATAACCGGAAACTATAAGGAAAATTTCAACTAATTACCTCGAAAAGTCCTCCTATCTAACCGACTTTACTTGAACACAACCGTAATAGATTAGGTTATTAGAGTAATAACCTAATAATTACCGTTACTATCTAGTATACCTCCTAAGGAGCCGCTTCCTATACTAAGCGTTAATACGCGCGACGTATAGGGCTACTTTAGAAATATATAGGATCTTTTAATATATTTAATTGTTTTAGGAGAGCTTTGAATTCTTTCTTGGTTTTAGAAATATTTAGGATTTTTTTATATATTTAGATACTTTAGTATACGCGCTAAAGTTTTATTACTCTTTCGAGTCTTTTCTTACTTTTAAGTTCTTTCTTAGTATCTTAGGATACGAGAAGTTCTATACCCCTTTAAGATTCTTCTTAGTATTTAGGCTTATTGGTTAGTCTCGTATAGTTTTAGCGTATATCTTAGAATACGTTAAGGGTCGACGTATTATCTACCTAGGGAGGGGATATAAGGGGGATAAAGGTATATAACTAGAATAGGAAGTAGAATAGGAATAGGATACAAGATACGGATAATATATAAGAAATAATATAATATACTACGGTAATACTATAATTTATAGAACCCTAATAATTAATAATATAGGAACCAGATCAACGGTACGTATATAGGAACTAAGATAATATAATAATACGATCTAATTCTTATTACTTACGTTAATTCTAGACTCTCTCTTCTCTACCCCTAACTACCTTATCTATCTCTTTATGAACTACCCTATCTATCTCTTTATAAAATACTTAAAGATCCTATTACCTTACCTTTGTGTAGTAGCTAAGCGGTAGAAGTTAATAGTAATCTAATACTATATTATCCACGCTTATCTCACCTATACTACCTTATAGGGCAATTATTGTATAATTAATAGACTATCTTACGCTAAGAATCTTACTCCGAATAATAGTCGTATTTAGAGGTTCTACTACGTGCGCTCGATCGCTTATTTAATATTAAGGATATTCCTTAATCTATTTACTAACGTTATTATAGTACCCGTCCTAGTAATATCGATTCCAAATAAGTACTATGGTAGTTTCGCGTCCTTTATAGCTATATTTATTATAGAGAGCGACGATAATTTCCTTTCGTTAGTCCAAGTTATTAATTACGTAACGGTAGGCTTATCCTCGTTTACCTCGCTTGAATAGTTATCGTCTAGCTATAAGGTAGCCTATTACCTTTCTTTTTATAGCCGTAATCTATTTACCTTTAAGATAGTCCGTAACTTTTAATATTATAAGCTAGTTAGTAATCGCTTAGTATTCTACGGTATATTCGCTATCTAATCCTTCCTAAGGTTCTAATAAACCGAATTCTCCGTATTCCTTATTAGGGTCCCCAACGGGGCGGGGCGAAACGGGGTGGGTCGGGTTAGGGGCGGGGCGGGGCGGGTTTTAGGGGCGGGTTATAAAGCTATAACCCTAACCCGACCCGCCCCGCCAAGCCTTAAACCCGCCCCGTTAGTTAGGGGCGGGTTTTTAAGGGGGGAACCCGGAGTTTTTTTCTAGAAACCTTAATAACTATAGATCTATTATATATATTTTAATTTTTTAAATACTTATTATAGTCTCTAGGTTGTACTCTACCTAATAGGAATAAAATATATTAATATATCTATATATATAACCTAATAAAAATCACGTGGAAAACCCGAACGGGGCGAACGGGGCGGGTTTTCTTCTAAACTATAACCCGCCCCGGGACCCCGCCCCAACCCGTTAAAACCCGACCCGCTAACGGGGCGGGTTCCCTACCCTATAACCCGCCCCAACCCGCCCCGTTGGGGACCCTATTCCTTATTCTAATCTATAGAACTTTCGCTACTAGTATTATCGTTATTTTCTAGACTAGGTACGGTTATCGGGTAGAGCTAGATCGTATACCGTAGGTTACGCTTATAGACGTAGATACTAGAATAGTAAAGGGCTCTAAGTCGTCGATCGATAAAATCCTCGATATCGAAGTTAGGAACGGTAGGGATATCCTTTTTAGGTACGTTACTAAATTAGCGGGAGAGTCTATTAGCTACTATATTCTTTTTCCCGGGAACGTATTAGATATTAAAATCCTATATCTAAATCTATACGAGCTATCGTATAACTAGAGATCCTACTATATCCGAAGATACTCTATTAAGTTAATAGATTAAAGTCCGGGCGTCCGTTTTAACTACGAAATACGTTCCCTAAAAATAGAGATAGAATTTCTTAAGAGCGTATAAAAGGGCGTAGTATTCTAGTTTAACTATATCGTATTTCCTTTCTAATAGCGACTAGATCCTACTTTTATATTAGTATAAGTATCTCTTACCTAGTTCGTTAGATTTGTTATAGGACCGCTCCCTATCCTTCTCCTAAAGTATCTACCGTAAGAATAATCTCGCCTAAATCTAGTTCGTATATAACCGGTCGTAGTACGGGTATAGTCGTAAGTACTTCCTAAAGAGTTTTTATTACCTTATCTTATTCCTTTCCCTAATAGAATTCTAAGTCCTTCTTAAATAATACGAAGATAGGTTTCGAAATAGTAGTAAAATCCTATATCTAGATTCGGTAATAGATATAGACTCCGATAAAAGCTTTTATAGACTTAATAGACCTAGGAGTTAACTAGTTCAAAATAGTAGCTACCTTAGAAGTATTCGGGTATCGTCCTTCTCGATTATAATAGTATCCGACTATATTCACGCCCTCTTTATAAATATCGAACTTTTCTCCTAATATCGTTACTCCTACGCGTTTAATATCCGTAAGAACTATATCTAGCCTAACTACGTATTCTAAGACCCCTTAACGTACTCTCTTAAGCTCGGATTCCTTATCGTTATTATACTTTTTCGGGGTTCCGGTAATTATATTATCTACGTAAATATCGCTATATTTAAACTAGTAGGAAATAATTATCTTAGATATATAGTAAAATTAGGCTACTAAGTTCGTTACTCCTTAAGGTAGAGTAGTTATTCGTAAAAGACTAAACGGGTATATAAATAAGGTAAGATCGCGACTTTCTTTAGTAAGTTCTAATTGGTCGTACCTAGAGAAAAGGTTAGTAAGCGATATCTATACGTATCTAGTAAACGAGTTAGAAAATTTATTAGCCGTTAGGAGTATATTCGCGTCCCTAATAGTAACTACGTTAATATTCGTAGCGCTATTAATTAGCCGATACTTACCGTTTTTCTTTAAGACTAAAAACTATAGATTACGATATAAGGTATAACTAGGTTCGAGTCTTCCCGTCTTAATTCTTTTATAAAATATCTAATAAATCTCGTTTAATAGAGCCTTAGGGATATTAAAGGGTTTCGCGTACTAAGGTTCGTAGTCTACTACTCGGATAACTTATACTAGTACTACTTCTTTCCTAATTTTACCGTATTCTTCGAAGCTCTATACGAGGGTAGGTTCTCGTCGTATAAGTATTTCCTTAACTAGTAATTATTCGTTTGGGCTAAGGGACTAGTTAATATGTATATTATTAAACTAGAGTTCCGTAAGCTAAGTCTAATAAGGGAAATAGGCGTAGCGTTTCTCGAGGAATCTATTAAGGTAATAGTAAGGTTCCGTACTAAACTACTCTTTTAGTATTATATCTCTCTAATCTATATAACTACTAGGTATAGATCTATTAGTAAGCTAAACGTTCTAAGGTTAGATCTTATCTACTTTCTTCTTATATATACTATTCACGTATTTCGTTCTATATTTTGTCGGGGAGCTAGTCGAAAATAAGGAAATCCTTAGAGAAAGTAGGTCCTATTTATCTAAGTATCTAAATATTAGTAATCCGGTCTAAGACTTCGCCGGTATAAGGCGACGATAGGTAAATATTCGGTACCTTATCTACTATTCCTATAGAAGCTTATCCCTTTCTTTTTATAGCTTTATCTCGTTTACTATAGTAGCTATATTAAGCCTAGTCGTAGTATAAGTCTTATTATATAGAAGTCTCCTAAAGTCTAGTAGTAAAAGAAACTCGTTACGGATCGGGTCGTTAAAAAGCTATTCGTATATATTCTAGCCTAAGTTTAGTACTAGAAGCCTTAGGTTTCTTATATATATAGCGGATATCCTTTTAAGACCTAGAACTCCGCCTCCTCGTTTTCCGAATCGTCCGAATTAGAATAATCTTCTTAGTCTAAATAAGTATAAGGGATTCGAAGACTAGACTTATACCTATCGTATAGGAATTCCGAGATAACTACTTACTATATAACGCTCTATTCGCCGTTTATAGAGAATACCTTATACGAAATACTACTATCCGCCTTAGCCTATATAACGAGACGACTCCGTACTAAGAAGGGTTAACTAAGTATTATTCCCTAAGAGTAGTCCCTAAGTACTATAAAGACTATATTTTTATAATTAAAGTCTACTCCGGCGATCCGTATACGCGCGCTAGTCTAGCTAACTAGAGGAACTCTCCTCCCGTCGGTAACCTTAAGCTTATCTAAAACTAGTCCCTAGATATCCTACTTAATACTATTAACTACTAATCTATAACTCCTTATAACTCCTTTAGATATAACGTTTACTTCGGCTCTAGTATTATATAACGCCTTAATCTCTAGTTTTCTAATCTGAGCTATTAAAGTAGGGCTCCTTATAGAGACGCGAGAACGGTTATTATCCTTATTAATACGAAGAACTATTTCCGAAGTTAGTTTCTACTCTTCCGAGCGTAGCGCTATAATTCCTACTCCTTATTTTATTCCGTCCGCTTTCTATCTTTCTTCTATTTTCCGCTTTCTTTTAGTAGCCTTTTCCTATTTCCTTCGTTCTATTTTCTCTATTTTAGGACGGATATTGTCAGCTAATTATTCTAGTAGGGACTTATATAAGAGATCTCTAAATACCGGAATATAAATAATAGTATCCTAAAGACTAAGTTAGACTAATTACTAGAGGATATTCCCTACTATACGTATTCCGTCGGTAGCCTTATCTTTCTTCGTAACGTACTACTTAAGAGTCGGGTTCTTAGGTTGACGAGTTTTCTTTAGTAGTTCTAGTAGCGAGTTCCTAAGGGTTACGTCTAGTTCGTCGTCTTCTAAGTCTAAGTCTATATCCGAGTCTCCTTCGCTATTCTATTATTCTACGGTCTTGGTAATATAACTATATACTATATACTTAGCTATTAGGGCCTTAGATCCACTAGACTTAGTAACCCTAGTAGGCTATTTTCCTTTTACCTTTTCTAATAGGGGTTTTCGTATAGATAAACGTAGTTGGGTAGTAGCTATAAGAATAATAGAAGGTATAAATCCGCCTCCTCCTACCTTACTAATATTCGATACCTAAACCTATATACTAAAGTCTTCCTACTCTAAGTCGCTTAATTCAATAATTCTAATAAATAACTTAACTATCCTAAATAACGAAATACTACTAGAGCCCTATTAAGACTAAGCTAATTAAGTACGGATCTAGTTACTATAGTTCTAGCCGTTAATAATTCCTCCGATTTTCCCGCCTAGAGCGGCTAAAGTTCCCTAGTACTACTATCTAGGTATTACGTTTATATTCTAATAGTAAATTCCTTAAGTAACTAGTTCTATAATATTAGGGTATATCCGTTTGTAATATTCTATACTTCTATAGCTCCTATAACCTCTCTTTTCCGATATTCCGTTCTAGGTAGTCTATATAGGGGGCGGCAACGAAGAAGGGATTAAAGGGTAGTTAGTAGGTAGGGCGGTTAGGTTCGGGTTTCTTAGCTAGGCTAGGGGTAGAGGCTAGGGGTTACTAGGGATACTAGTAGACTAAATATTAGCGGACTAACTACGTTAGTTAGCGGTATTCTAGATATACTAGAAGGACTAGTTAGTATTAGCTAGCCCCCTATAGTAATTTCTACGTAGGTTAGTATAAATAAAGGAACTTCCTAATAGTATAGTATTAGACTAAGTAGAAGAGCGAAAGTTATTATAGGTCTAATCGTTAAGTATAGTAAACTATTTTATATCTTTCCTAGCTACTACTATAGTAGGATCCGTACTTTTAGTAATAGCGAAGAGTAGGACGTCCCTAGAAGTATTCGTTCCGCGAAGACCCTTAAGAGCTTTAATAATATTAGCCCTAAGTTAAGGTTTAGTAGTTTTAGGTTTTTCTTTAGCTATAGCCTCGTTCCTCCGAAGGACTATTCGTTTAATAACCCTATTGAGGACACTTCCTTTATAACTATCTAATATAAAGAGTAGCATATTCTCGTTACTAATAATAATCCGTTTAGCTTTAAGGATAATCCGTTTAATATCGTTAAAGGTAGAGCGAATACGAGGGTCGATATTAAGTATTAGGTTAACCTATTAATAAACCGATTCTAGTAATCTACTAAGGAAGATCCTACTTATAGTAGACCTAGTTAGTTCATCGGTATTAATAATAAGTAGATAGTAGTTTTTAAATTCCTTAATAAAGCTACGAGTGTCTAGTTTCTAAGAGGCGCTTTAAAAGGTAAGTTTATAGAGGTAAGTAGTAGTTTCCTTTCGCTAACGGTTATTAGTAGCGATATATTCCTTACGAAGGGATTTACGGAGAGTTCTATAGCTACGTTCCTTATAGCTACCCAAAAGCTTAATATCGTATAGATAGCTAGACTTAATATTACGAGTAAGAGCCTAGATTTTATAGGTATCGTCGGTAATATCGTAGGTATTAAAGGTATCTTTAAGGCGAATAAGGAAGTCCGTAATATTCCGACCATTAAAGCGTTCCTTAGGAGAGAGCGTATAGTTCTTAAGATTAAAGGCTTAAGCCTTTCTTTCCTATCTTCTAGTAATAGTAAAATCCTTAAGGGTATTAATAAGGTTGATTATATTAGAACGAGTAGCTAGTCCTTTAATTATAGGGCTAAGATTAGCTATAGACGGGTTACTAGAGAGAGGGCCGGAAGAATCTAAAGGGGTTCTAGTAGAAGGGATCCTTTAGTCTAGGCGTAAGTATATAGGTATTTCGATTTTTCTTTAGTCTTAAGTTATTCTATTTGTTTTATATTATATTCGTTCGCGTACGTTTCTTAGAGATAAGAGTATTAATACTAAGAGTTCCTAGATAATTTCGAAGATAAGTAGCTAAAAAGAGTTAGATCTATACGCCGATATACGGAGTTCGTAGCCTAGACGGCGAGAGTAGTACCGTTTCGTATATAGTATAGTTAGGCCTCTCTTTTCTAACTTATTAGATAAGGGTGTATAGGCTATAGAGAGGTAATATATTAATAGTATAGGTAATCCTAGGTATTTTCGTATAAAGTATAATTTCTACGAATAGGATATCCTAGACTTAGTCTAAGGAGTTAAAAGAACTGGGTTATTACTAGTAATTATTCTAAATTCTAATTTTCCGTTAATATAGCTTAGACTTAGACCTTTATAAAGATTTTTCCTATTTCTAAGTTTAGTAATAGTCGGTTAATCGAGTATTATTCGGTTATAAGGAGAGAAAAGGTCGGTTCGAAAGTATAAAGTAACGCTAGTTAATATTCGTATAAAAGTTCGAAGGTATTCTAAAAAAAGGGTAGTTGAAAGTCTAAAGTCGAGAGTCTAAAGTTAAGAGTCTAAAGTCGAGAGTCGTATATAGTCTAGTATTCGAAGGAAAGTTTAAAAGTCTAGTAGTTGAAGATTAATATACGAAGTTCCTTTTCGATAGTCTAATAGTCCTATAGTTAAGTTAATAGTAAAGAAAGAGAGTCCTAAAGTCCTAAAGTCTAATATTTAAAGTCTAATATAAAGCCTAATGTTCGAGAGTTCGATAATCTAGTCCAAAAAGAGAGAGAGAGTATCCTAAGTATAAGTTCGATTATAATACTATAATAGCTACTAGGAATCGTCTTAGCTATAGAGAGGAACCCTAGTACGACCTCTAAAATATAGGTAAGGTAAGATTAGGGTCCCCAACGGGGCGGGGCCAAACGGGGGGGGGCGGGTTAGGGGTAGGGTAGGGCGGGTTTTCGGGGCGGGTTACAAGTATAAAACCCTAACCTAACCCGCCCCGCTAAGCTCTCAACCCGCCCCGTTAGATAGGGGCGGGGTCTCGTGACCTAACCCGTTATAACCCGTATATAATACCGTTAGTATATTTAGAATATACGTAGTATTTCTAGTAGTCTTCTAGTAGTCAAAAAGAGTCTTCTAGTAGTTATAACGATAGTCGAAATATTTCTAGTAGTCTTCTAGTAGTTATAGAGCTTATAATAAGTTATATTATAACTAAATCTACGGCTCGAAAGTTAAGAGCTTGAAACTAAGTACGACGAGCTCTACTCCTAGTTATAGAGCCCTTATTATTACCTTTATAACTACGTCGGCTATTAACTATCGCCTGAAGATCTATACTACCTCTAGGCAATACTACCGGTAGTCTTATAGCGCGACCCCTCCTACGCCTTCCTATACTTTGGGTAGTAGCTTAGGTTCGCCGACGTATTATAATACGACTACTAATATAATCTCCTATACCCTTAACTATTTCGAGCCGCTTACCTAATAGACCCTTATTATCCCGTCGTAATCTATTCGCCAACCTCTATATAGGGGGAGAAGCTCCTTTAGCTAGTAGTAGTATATTATTAGGGTCCGTAGTATCCTCCCTATTACTAATTTCATCTAACCTCTATATCTTATTAACTATACGAACAAGTTCCTTAGTCTATTTAGCTCGCTTAGTAGCTAATTTATCTTTAGTTATATAAATATCCCTTCTCCCCATTGAATAGTAGTTAAGTATATACTACTTAGAATCTACTATCTACTTATAGTTACTTACTATTAACGTACTAAGAACCTATACGCTATATAACTTATTATCCGTATTAAAGTTACTAGTAATACTAAACTCTCGTTTAACACTAATACCGGCCGCTTAGATAGTAAAGAGATCCTTTACTATTATTACTATCCGTAGGAACCGGTGCTTAATAGATCTCTATTACTAGAATAGTTCCTTAAGATCTAGCCGTACTTTATCTAGGGATTATCAGCGACTACTAGAAGACTACTAGGGACTAGGGTTTTCGCTTACTCTATAAGCGATACTCATCGAACTCTCGCTATATATCTATTACTACGCGCGTCGCTATTAGGCGCGTATTATGCTTAGTAGAAGGCTCTACTACCGTACGGAGATCTATAACCGAATTAAGGTTAATATACCCTCGTTAGAGCGATAATAGGACTTTAACGCGGCGTATTACTAGGTTTCGCTACGTATATTAAGTATTATATAGAACGTATAGTTCCGTCTAATAATATACCTACCAATCGAGTAGATCTTCTAGTATAGGCTACTATTTAGGCTAGTTCTAAGTATCAAGCTTATAACGAGGATAGAGTAGGATTGCTATACTATAGTACTTTCCAGCCTATATATTAGACGTTATACTATAGTAGACCCTAAGCTTATCTACCGCCTTACTATATACCCGACTAATCTCTTACTTCTACCGACGGTTCTTATCTCTAAGCCGTTCCTCTATATTCTCGAGGTATATAAATAGTCGATTATAGATATCGAAGACCGAGTAGATTATTAGGTTACGCGTAGAGCTAATAAGCTGCGTATATACCGCGAAGGGACGGAGGATAGTAATAAGGTAGGAAACTTAGCCCTATTTATCTTCGCTTAGGCTAAGGTGTCGATATTCCTTATCTATAAATTAATTAATCGGGTCTCTTAATCTTAGAAGTCGTATAAGTATATAGTACGTCGAGTCCTATCTCGTCTTAATATCTTAGGTACATCGTAGAAGTCGAATCTTAGCCGGAATAGGGTAGTAAGCGCGATACTAGATTGTTTGAATCTCCGAGAATATAAGCTATTAGCCTTCGCTTAAGTTGATAAAGATCGCAATTTAACGAGCCTTTATAACCGTATATAGTAGCTTGATAGAAGAATTAGTATTACGAAACTACTAGGAGACTACTAGGAGACTACTAGGAGACTACTAGGAGACTACTAGGAGACTACTAGGAGACTACTAGGAGACTACTAGGAGACTACTAGGAGACTACTAGGAGAATACTAGGAGACTACTAGGAGACTACTAGGAGGCTAAAAGAAGGAAAATAACTTATACTACGCTTAGAGTTAGTAGACTCCCCCCTAGTAATTACTAGAACCCTCTCCTCTTCCTCCGCCTCCTAGTTCCTAACAAACTCCTCCTTTTTCGGCCGATACTTAATATCTACGAGGAGACTATTATAATATAGTTATATAATATAAGAGATATAGGGATATAGCGCGATCTCGTTTACTATATTAGGAATGTCCCTACTAAGTACCTTAATACATTTATTCACCGACTATACTATTGTTTTGTTATTCGACGCGTTATCCGTAGTAAAAGTAATAACCCTAGTACCGAGATTAAAATACTTAAGGCGCGCTATTACAACTCTAGTAAGGTCCCTACTAGTATAAGCGCTATAGTAGGGCTCGAAACCGATTAAAGCTTCTATTAGGGTCCAATTATAAACCTAGTATACTTTAATTACGAGGAAGCCATTCCGGCGCGGCGTAGACTATCCGTCGAGGACGATTAAGACTTTCTAAGGTACTAGTAGGAGGCGTTTACGGATAGACTCCTCTAACTTCTTTCGTAGGGTAAGGATTTTATTAGTAATAGTTAATAACGAAGGGAGCCGTCGCTTAGGTTCGAGGTATATAACTAGGCGTAGGAATTCCAAGTTATCGATAGTTATTAATAACTACTTATATATAATAATCGTACGAAGGAGTTATTCGTCGAAATTAGCTAGGGATAGTACGAGGCTTCTAGCGTTCGCTATCTTAGTCCTAACTCGTCGATTCTAGAGTAGAATGTTAGTAGAACTAAAATTAGAAAACCTAGTAGTCTCCTAGTAGTCTTACGGCTACCCTTAGGCCCTCTTCTATAGTTGGCTATACTATTCCTCGCGCTAAGGAGGTCGATAGATATACCCTCGTCTTTACGTAAGAACTAATTTAACTAGTTCCATTCTTATATAGATATTTTACGACTAGATCGTATCGTATATAGATAGTACGAGGCTTACTAGAAACACGAAGAGCGCCTTTAATAAAATACTACTAGCCCGTAGCTCTCCTATCAGCTCCCTATACTAGAAGGTTAGGGGTAGGGACTAATACATTTTCCTAGTACCATCGTATTATAATCTACTAGTTATAGAACTACTTAGAGTTATTTAGTATCTATTTAAAATAGGCGTCGTTTTTACCTACCGATAGTAGGTTACCTATAGGAGGAGGGACGTAGGTTACTAAAGATAATAAAGCTATAATAGAGAAGTAGTATTAGTTAAGAAGGAATAGTATATAAGTAGTATCTCTTATTTGAAGCTACTATTATATTTATAGGAAGTACTAAGAATATAGCTAAGCTACTTCAGGTTCTATAAGGCTGAGAAACTATTTAATAAAGTATAAATATAAAGATATAACTTCAACACGTAGAGATATAAATATATTAATAGTATTTACGGTTTTATATATATATCTTCTATAAATCTACTTACTTCTAGATAATATTATTATATACTGAGCTCGGAATATATTTTTAAATAAAAATTGAATATATTTATTCAATCTTCATTCAAAAATATATAGCTAGCCGTTTATTCTTTAATAAAGTGATTCTTTAATAAAGTAATTCTTTAATAAAGTAATTCTTCAATATATTATTAAGGAGAGATACTTATTTATTAACTATTATAGAAATATTCTTCTTATATATAAAGAGCAAGTGATTTATAATTTAAATATAAGCCTAGTAGTCTTCTAGTAGTTAAAGAGGGAGATATTAGCATAGAATATATCATTTACTAGTATACTAAATAAAATATATCCTCCTAGCTCCGAATTTATTAAATCAACTCTTCTTCTTATTACTACGAAGCCTCCTCGCCAATTCTATATCCTTAGACTGAATTGTAATACGATTTGTATAAATAGTATAGAGGTTAGTATCTAGGAATAATATATTAGTACTAGTACTAGTATAATAGGTTAAAATATAACTTACCTTTAAAAAGACTAACAAGATAGTATTCTACAGCCTCTTGGAGTACTTATATTATAGTTACTTGAAATCGAAGGTCTTCCTTAAAATTATATATAACCTCTCGAACAACCCTACTAAATAGTATTTTCTATATAAGGAGGTTGGTACTCTTCTAGTAGTAGCGGATCTTACGTAGAGCAACGGCTAGAAAGCGTTAGAGACTACTAGGATACTACTAGGAATTCTACGTAATATATAATTCTAACTTACTTCCTAGCTTATAACGGTAGGGCTTTCTTATACTACCTATATTACTTTTACCTTTCCTAGCAAATTGTTTTCGAGTAGCTAATCCCCCTAAAGGCTTTACTAGGGCCTTACTACTAGTAGCATTTCGAGCCTTAAGCGTAGATCTTCTTCTAGTAGCTATAATAGTACTTTTACTAGTACTAGTAACTACCTTACTAGCTATTAGTCTCTTTGCTGGTATCTTTCTTACTAGTATCTTTTTTACTACTAGTTCCTTTCTTACTAGTCGTAGTAGTAGTAGTACTACTACTACTACTTCTACTACTACTACTTCTATTACTTCTACTACTACTACTGATACTACTACTACTAATACTACTACTACTAATACTACTAGTAGTAGTAGCCTTAATTTAGGAATAGAATCTAAGGGTTCGCTAGGATCTTCTAGTATTTAAGTATCAAGTATTACCTAGTTAGAATCCTATATTTAAGCAGCATCTAGCTTTTTTATAGTAGTATCTAACTCTCCTCTAATAGTATCTAACTCTTGAGTATTAAGTATTACCTAGTTAAAATACTATAGTTGAGTAGTATCTAGCTTTTTTATAGTAGTATCTAGCTCTTCTCTAATAGTATCTAACTCTTAAGTATTATTAATTAGGTCTTTTAGAGTAGTTTCTAGGTCTTCTTAAGTATCTTTAAACTTATTATCTTCTTTATCTAGCTCTTTAGATTTTGGTATTTCAAATAGGGTCTTTTCCCTAGAAGTCGGGTTCTTCATCTTAGTCTTCCTATACTTACTAATAATATTTCTATTATTATCTACTATCTCAAGATCTAAGGCTTGCGAAGGTAAGGAAATACTTAAGGAATAGCTAGTACTTCTAGTTCTAAGTAGCTCTTCTTCAATTTAGGTACTAGCTAGCTAGGAATTGAGATCTAGATCGCCTAGACTACTAGGATAACTACTAGGCTCTGCTAGTTTAATTAGAGGAGAATCTAGTAGAGGTAGGGTAGCCTTTTTTAATTCGTTAGCTACTCGAAGATCTACTATAGAAGTAAGGCTACGCTAGTAGGTACCCTTACTACGTACTATTAAATAATTAGTAATAATTATTAGTTGATTTGCTTTTAATTTAGTAGTTACTAGTAGTAATCTAGTAGTAATATAGGTTGAAAAGTAAGGATAAAGCTATATAGATTATTAGCGTACGTACGGACGTGAAAACTCTATAGCGCTAGTAAACTAGCGTACCGATATCGGACGACTATACTTTTCGTACTATATAGCGTAAATATATAAAATACTTCCACTAATTATACTAATTAAATTTAAGCTTAACTCTACTTTAATCTCGCTTATTTCATAAGCCTTAAACTACTAGTAAACTACTAGGCTTAGCCTAGCGCAAATCTATAGATCTATAAACAATAGCGCTACTAAAACTAACTAAACTTCTCTCTACTAATATTTATATAGTTAAAGAACGTGCGCGGCGTAGTAAAAAGAGAGGCTTTAATCTCTAGGTTATAAGGAGTTAGCGCGTATTAAATCAAGTAAAGTTAGAGGCTCGTCAAAAACTAAAAAAGTCTAATAGTTAGAATCTTCTCTTAGATACTAAGTAGCGGTCCTAAATTGCGTAAGCTAAGCAAGCTATTAATAATAAGCGGTAAGAACCTAGTAGTATCCTAGTAGTAATATATACTAATCTAGCCCTAGAATATTGAATAGTACCTATCCTAGCCTCCTTAAACCAGACCTACTTACGCTTTTCGATTTCGGTAATCAAGATAAAGATATAAATAATAGAGTAGAAGAAAGCTCTAGTTAAGAATCGAGTAAAGAGGAGGAGATAGATATTAATATAATACCCTAGGCTTAGGGTAGTAATATTACTATACTATTCGACGAGTCCTACGATTAACGCTATATAGAGTTTTATCTAGTCGTCTTTACGCAAGCAAGACGGTCCTAGTAAGTAATTAGGAAGGGGTTAGTAAATTTAATAAATAGTAGTTTGAATTCAGTTGAGGGTACGTATAATATCTATAAACTTCTTTTAGAAGAAGATTTAGAGGTAAGTCTTTCAATTTCTAGTAGTCTCCTAGTAGTTTCTAATATCCTTTTAGAGTCTAGTAAGCTCATTCTATAATAAAGATAGAGAAGAGTAACTACTAGTCTACCTAGCCGATTAACTACCCTCAATCTCTCCCCTTTAATTCTTTTCTATGGAGCAGGTTACTTTAATACGAAATCTCCTAGCTTATCGCTATAATTTCGATAAAAGGCTTCCTGGTCCTACTCGTTAGTAGGATATATACCCTATAGATAAGATCAAGCTAAAGGAGAATCTACCTAATAGAGAGCTTGCAATGGAGGTATAGGAGTTAATATTTAGTAAAAAGGTAGAAGTAAGAGAGAGATTTAGTAGAATAAGGGATATAGATAAGGTTAATCTTATTATAAAACTATTAGTATTACAGGCGACTAATAGTTTAGGTTATACTCTTAATATAGATAAGAAGATATAAGAGCTCCAAGCTACTACTAAAAAATTAGCTAATAAAGTTAATAGGTCTAAGGATAAGGATAAACGTACTTTTCAATTAGATATTAAGAGTAATAGAGAGGAAGATAAAGAAGAAGAAGAAGAAGAAGAGGAGGAGGATAACTAGATTATTAATAATATATATATAGAAGATCTCTCTGAATAAGAAAAACCCTAGTTTTAGCTATTATAGTATTATTAAACGTAATTTCCATTCATCTACTTACTTTGACTACTAGGAGACTACTAGGAGACTACTAGGAGACTACTAGAAATATATAAATATTAAATATAAAATCTACTAACTATTTACTACTAAATCTAACTATACCTCTATACTCTATATAGTTAGGGCTATTATTACTTACTATTAGGTTATATCTTGGTAGTTATATAAGCGCCAAGAAAGCATCACGTGGACCCGCGCTAGTATAAACGGGGCGGGTTCTCCTCCAATCTATAACCCGCCCCAGGACCCCGCCCCAACCCGTCAGAACCCGACCCGCTAACGGGGCGGGTTCCCTACCCCAAAACCCGCCCCAACCCGCCCCGTTGGGGACCCTAGGTGAGATAAGCGTAGATAATATAGTATTAGATTACTATTAACTTCTACCGCTTAGCTACTATACAAAGGTAAGGTAATAGGATCTTTAAGTATTTTATAAAGAGATAGACAAGGTAGTTAGGGGTAGAGAAGAGAGAGTCTAGAGTTAACGTAAGTAATAAGAATTAGATCGTATTATTATATTATCTTAGTTCCTATATACGTACCGTTAATCTAGTTCCTATATTATTAATTATTGGGGTTCTATAAATTGTAGTATTACGGTAGTATATTATATTATTTCTTATATATTATACGTATCTTGTATCCTATTCCTATTCTACTTCCTTTTCCGGTTATATACCTTTATCCCCCTTATACTACTATCCCTAGTCCTCTATATACTCTATCTGTACGAACTACTACAATAGGATACTAAGCTAAGATTCGGCTATACGGACGATATCTACCTATATAGGGCCTCTTACTCCCTAGAAGACAATTCGCGCCTCCTAGTAGAAGATATTAGGGGTATCTTAGTATAGGGCCGCGAGAATAAAGTTACCTTCGCCCCTAAGAAGTTTAAACTAATTTATATTACCCGAAAGCGCGGTAATAAGAACCCGCCTTATATCGTAAATAGCGACCTTACTATACTACTAATTACGATACCCGACCAATAACCCTAAGCGGACGGAGCCAGTCGTAAAGAGCCCCTACCCGCCCTACGATAGCTTAGACTCTTGGAGTCTAGTTCGACCGCTAGCTTAAATTTAAACGCTATATTTTAGAGCGTATAGTAAAGGCGAGGAAAATTACCTACTATATCCGTAGCCTAGCTAGGATAGTAGATAGCCCCCTAGCCGAGTTACTACGAAAGGTAGTTATTACCTACGTAGTCCTATCCCTACTCTATAGAACCGAAGTATAGTACGGAGGCCGTATAAAGCTAGCTCCCTAGATACGTAACTCTAGAAACCTACTTATAAGCGCTAGGCTAGGAACCTACGTTAAGCTTATTAAGCGTATACTCTTAATTACGGCTAGAGGCGTTCTACCCGTCTAGAGGACTACCCCTACCGTAATACTTATTAGGGACGCTGGCTTGCTATTAGCTATATCCCTCCTAGAAGAGGTAAAAGTCCGATTCGTACAACGACTCTATATAGCCGACGCCGTATACCTACTAGTACCTCGTACGGTTATCCCCCTTCGAGCAAGAGGTAGAGGAGCTAGAACCCCCTAGCGGGTACTTACCAAGGTATAATATCTAGGATACCTCCTACCTAGAGTCCCTAGACCGACCCTATCCCCCCTATACTATACTAGAGACTATAGGACGGACCCTACTAATAGTATAACTAAGGAGCAAGCAGTAGCTAACTATAACCGCTAGTAGAATACTATTCTACCTACGGACGTACTTATTTTCTCCGATAGCTTAGAATAGTTTAAGGACTCCTCGAAACTAGTAGGGTATAGCTACGCTATATACTAAGGAAAGAGATAGATAGCTACGGGGTATAGCTTAATTAATACCCTCTTATACGTATTCGACGCAGAGGTAATAGGAGCCTAGAAAGGACTTAGATACGTAATAAATATAGAACCTAGTATTAGCTAGCGTAAACTCTAGATATATATTAATAGTACCTCTATTATTTGGTATATACGCGGTAATATAGCGTAGTCCTTCTAGTAGGCCTTCCTCGTATATTAGGGACTTATATAGACCTACGAGATCGAAACCAAGTAGTCCCCCAGCTATATAGGGATCGAAGGTAACGAGGTCGCCGACCGCCTAGCTAGCTAAGGAGTATAATAGCCCTATAGAAGTAGACTCCTATTATAACCTACTATTAGTAGGATTAGGAGCGTAGCTAGGAACCTCCGGTAGTACGCTAGGGATACCTAGTAGCGCTATAACTACGACTCCCTCTCCTCTTTATATAAGAGATAGAACCTTATATATACGATTAAACCCTATAAGGAACTTAAACTCCCTCGCTTACTACTCTACCGTTACCTAGCTATTAGAACCTCCTACGGGGACTTCGAATAGTACTATAGGCGCTTTAAATACTAGGACGCCAACCTATACTACTTATACGGAGTAGGTAAGTCCCCCGACCACATTATACGCTACTATAAAACCTAGCGCCTCTTCTAGAAATAGCCCGCGGCTATACGCCCTACTATACTACCTTATAACCGGGAGGAAGCTACTAAAGTCCTCTTAGACTTACTAGCTTCGCCGGAGTACTTTACTACCTTTCTAGAGGTTATAGAGTTCTACTCTAAGATCTATACCCGCTAGTAATTAAACCTACCCCTTAGTAAATAATTCGATAGGCCTAGTAGAACTAGTATCTATATAGCCTACCGTATTAGCTCCGAAGAGTCGAAATACTTCTACCTATATAGGACGGGCGCCTAGCGCGCTGAAGGTACTCTAATAACTTCCCTTTACTCTCTTAGATTAGCGGCGTTTTAGGGACTTACTTTTATCTTCTATCTTTCCTTCTCTACTATATTTTCATTTATTAAAGGTTATTTAACTACGAAACAGGCCTTATACGAAGCTAAAGATACTAGACTTTAGTCCTATATAATGCCTCTTCGGTATAAAAACCTACTATAATACGGGCGCTTAGCCCTTACCCTAATACTAGAGACCCGTTTAAAATAAACTAAATAAAGCCTAGTCGATCCTCTATATTTATATACTACTTTACGCTCTATATGCTTTCTTATCCCCTCTTGTATATATAGCTTAGCACGTCTCCGTAGCCCCTAGGAGCTCCTAGGATGGCGGCCTTCGGCCGTTTCACCCGCTAGACGCAAATCAATACTACTACTACTACTACTACTACTCCAAGTGGAATGTGTGATGGCGACTTTCATCGCTCGTATGAATATCATCACCATTACCAAAAGTCCTACTAAAAATGGTGTTTGTTGATATCGTATGTTCTCGCACTTCTTTCTGGCTCTCCAGTTCAAGACAGTTGAATACGAGTACCGGCTACGAGCATACATCGAGTTGAGCAGCGCCAGCTCCCATAAGTGGTGCATCGCCTGACTCTCTTACTTTGTTTCATTTGTTAAATTTTGCGCTTAGATATCTTTCAGCGAGGAAAATCCCGGCAATTTGATATTGGGGCTTCATAACTTACTTGATAGCAAGAAGGGAAGTTGAGCTTGATTAGCAGGTGATAAAGTATTTCCCGGTACGGATTAACAGGAGCTTATTTTAGGGAGTTTGTTAACGATAGTAGTATCCGGGGTAGCTATACTTTCCCCTGAAGTGACAGTTTTCATGTACCCATGTTCTTGGTTCTTCGTCTCCAGATTCAAAGTCCCAATTTCCATCGCAAAATCAGTAGCAGTGGGATCCAGGTTTACTCTAGAGACATTGGGTTTTCATTGCTAACTTGGAGATTATTTACATCCTGGAACTGAGAAAATACAGCTGACTCGTCTGATTCGATTTCCACGAATATCTCAGCACAGTGTCGTATTGGCGGGAAAGTGGTGACGAGTCCAACAAGCGATGCAGGTTTTGAGCTGTTTACTTTTCTGTGGGCGGGAAAGAGGCTGATGATATAGTTTGAGGAGTAGAAAGACGATGGTGGTGTTTTCTTCTTTCAAAAAACAGATGCCTGTCAAGGACGACGGGATATGCCACTCCGGGCATCCATCGATCGTTGTTTTCCATTCTTTTGATGAGTGTTTCTCAAGAATTGTTTGAGAAGATTGTGATGACGGGCTTGACGATGAGTTTCGTTGTGTCGCGGCATTTGATGCCAGTTTCTAAAGTGGGTATCAAGAATGTTCACGTCTTTCATGTGAAATCGATGATGATGTCGTTGTTTCGAGGTGATGAAAGCGTCAAATATAGAACTACCCACATCCAAGCTTTTCTTCTGGTATTTTCTTGCCTCGTCCGCAAGGAACGAAGAGCTATCCACACACGCTCGATCGAATAATCGTGGAAAAGAACAAGCAAAACATTCGTGTTCGTCGATCTGTGGATGAGTTTGATCGGAGAAACTATATACCAAAGCAATGATCATAAATCAGAGTGTTTATTCAATAAGCACTTATGAAAAAGACTGTATGACGTAAACTTAAGCGTCGAACATTTGTGATTGCCTATCCATGCGAGGAAGACTGAGTGGGTATATATAGCCTCTATTTCGAGTGCAAGGGGTTCAAGCAGCCACACCACCACCAACTCTGCTCATGTCGTGCTCTTGCCAGTCATGGCGTGTGAAAGACTACTAGAAAACTGCACCGTGGCGCGGTCCTCGTGATTTTGACGTGCCAATCTCCAAAAGAAATAGTATGTGGAGAGAGGATTGAGGTATAAATGATGACGGAAAAAAAACGGGACGGTGATATCGTTGGTGAGACTCATCATTAGGAGGTGAGAATTATTTTAATTCGGGTTTGGAGTTGGAGAATCTGGGATCGCTCAATGTTGGGTCAAGTTCCATTATTGGACTCGGAAGCAAGAATCGATAGATGATTCAAGTGGCGGCCATGTGTTTGAGGAGAGCGTAGCGGTCATAACCATTGCAAGACCCTGCTGAATATCCATGTAGGGATCCCATTGTGTTGGGAGAGTGCTTGAAGACAATGTGTAAACGATTGGACCAGGGATGAAATGTCGATCCGAGAGTAAAGTCGGTTATTCCGTTGATTAGCCATGGAAACTCAGTTTTAGGATTTTTTCTATCGTCAGGTGGTAGAAGCGATAAGCTTACTGAGTTGAGTTGATGACTTCCGACTTGTAGGAAAGTTTCCATCCATAGCCGATTATATCTCATCCTCTTCTTCATCGAAATCATCTTCTTCGCCCATTTCATAAAGAATCCTTCCTCCCTCACCCACCTGACCATCCCCTTGTGCATCGAAGTAAGGCAATACAATCCCCTCTCGATCCTTTCTTTGCTTCTCAGTCAATCCGAGATTGAACGTCGAGTCCGGATCTTCATTGCCCGGGATTTCATGTTCAGCAGGTTTGTTGTACAGAGGGTGGTCTTCCAACAAGATCACCATTTCGCGTCCTGCCTGGACAGGTTTTTTGAGTCCAGAAACTGAGGAAGTGATGGTATTGTGGGATGTGGGAGAAGGAAGAAAGAACCACTCTCCCACTGCCCGTCCACTCTTCCGCCTATATTCCATCTCCACCACGACTCCTCCTTCATTACCACCCATGCCTTTCAAAACTCCCTCTATTTCTTCTTGCAGACCGAATACCGGTTCTGCGTGGGTCCTCTCTCGTGCGGTTTTGGCAGCAAGAATATGGTGGAAACTGTAAACTTGAAAGATTGTCGTTGCCAGATACCTTAGTAAAGTGATGGGATGTGGCTGATGTGGATTTTGGACAAGCGGGATGTCGATGTGATATGTCAGGAGGAGAGATGTTGATGGGGAGGTTAGTGAAGAGAGAAATGTTGGGGCTGAGAAGTGCGCATTGCTGAGGAGGGGATGGAGGGTGTCGATTATTATTAAGGAGCCTTCGTATCGAGCGTTAGATTTGAAGTTACAAAAAATCAAAATGAATCTTTTGCGCGAAGACATACGTTTTTGTGGACTAATCTGACCAACGATCTTTTTCTGCAATTCTGGTATGCTGAGGTTGCAAGCGGGGATAAAAACGTCCACATTCTTCGGTTTTCGTAACGTCGAGAATGAAACATAAATGATGTGTATTTTCGAGACCTGGGAGCTGATCAGCATCGCACTCAGAATTGTATTGCTGGGTTTCCGGAAACGAGTGGCCGAGTTCGTCTTCCATCTCTTCGAGAGCCCAAAGAATTTCGCGTCCCGGATTATAGAGGACAATATCCCAAGCTCTTATCCACCCAGTTCGTAACCATACTAACCGGTGCTCATGAAAGAAGGCAAAGAGATGGTGTTTAACTCACATTCGCCCTCCTTATCATTTCGTTCATCAAGGGCTTTGCAGACTGCTCCAGCGAGTCTAAAATGAGAGTGAAGGGTGACGCATTCTCCCTGCAGCCCAGCAACTTCGAGATGAGAATCAGATTATGCGTTCTCCGATGTTGCATCTGTTTCGCAGACGACATTTTGATGTTTTGGTCAGGATTGTAATTTTTCGAGTTCGAGGATAAATTTTGAGGTTGAACTCAGCTCGGTCGAGTCACGTGGGAATAAGGAGGGAAAGAATTTCAATGAATAGAATGTCATAATGATCAAATGTCTTCGGCTAGTCGCTGAGACGCTGCCAATTCGCGTCTATACGTGCCAGAAATTGACCCGATGATAGTAGAAGCCCGAGCTATGCCGTGTGGATATCTAAAATCATACCGAATGCCCGAACGCCCGAACGCCCAGGTGTCCAAACGCCAACCGACGTACTGAAAAGAGTTTTCGTGAAGGCTCAATTCTCATAAATCTTTATCGCAAGCTTCCTTGGGATCTTCTCCACGACCATTCCTCCATTAGTGACCGCATCCGCCATCTCCACGTCAAGATGATCCTCAAGTTTGTCTAGCAACTCACCGTCCTCGAGCTCAGATAGCTCAGAAGACTCTTCAACAGAAGATCCCTCTCCATATTCCTCATCCTCTTCAGTAGGCGTGTCCTGCCTCAAAAAATCCCCTCTTGCTCTCTTCACAGCCGCGGATTTGGCATTTGCTCTCCACGCTGGATCCAATTTTCCTGCTCTCAGGTTGCTTTGAAACTTCTCCACTGCCTCGTCTATCGCGATGTGTTGTTGCTTTTGCGCAAGGTCCCAGAGATTTGGCCATTTGCCGTTGGGAAGTTGTTTGATGTCAGTGACAAATTCGAGGCCTGACCGCTCAATGAGACGTTGCTGCTGGTCAGGTCTTAGACTGTTCCAGACGCGATCGTCTTTGAGGAATGCTTCGAGGTCGATGTTGCCGAGGCGCGATGCTTTTGATGTTATCTTTTTATAGTTGCGGCTTTGCAGGGATCAGTTTTGGAAACGAAGACCAGCATTAAATTCGACTTACTTGGACAATTCAGGTTTCGTGCATCCTCTTCTGAAGGCACTTGCAACTCTGTTGTATGTCAATCTATGGTTTCCTACTTAATCCAAACACGAAAGGGGTTCCATAATCATGTTCAGCGGAAAGAATAATGGTTCATTGAAGTCCCCAAGTAAATCCATGAAAAGATGGGAAGCCCAGAGCACAAGACAGCGCCCATCTGAAGAATTGAGAACATACCGCATTGGATCGTTGCGATAGGCCAGTGGCAGCAATTTCGCGCTGGAAGCGGACTTGCGTTGCTGTAGAGCGTCCTCTAGTCTACTGCACCGCGCCCTGTTTTCCACGGTTTGTCCCTCTCGACGCTTGTTGCTGGGCGATTGTGAAGGCTCAGGAGTGGGAGTTCCTGATTCATCATGGAAGCGGGTTCCGTCGGTCTGCAATGGACGTCTTGTAATAGGTAGTCTGCTGGAAGGTAAAGATGGATAGGAAAATCCCGATGTTGGCAAGGGAGGGGCTGTTGGCAAGCTGTAGTGATCCATGATTGCTGCAGCGCCCGCAGCTTATGAGGAGTGTGGAGGATGATGCAGCTGCATGGAGGTGAGTCGTGTTGCAGCTTGCAGCGAGGCCACCCCTCGATATCCGGAGTGGCCCCTCGATATCCGGAGTGGCCCCTCGATATCCGGAGTGGCCCCTCGATATCCGGAGTGTACCCTCTATTTGGAGCCACCCCCTAATCTCCAGGCGGAACCTGGCACCAACCACAATTACTGAGTAGGTCCAGAACTAGCCACACCTCGTTCTCTCACCTCGCCTCTGCATCCATACATTGTGACATTGTGACACTCTACTTCGCGCATAGCAGACCTCTCCGTCTGCAGCCATAGCAGACCTCTCCGTCTGCAGCCATAGCAGACCTCTCCGTCTGCAGCCATAGCACTGCATCGCGACTCACACCTCGTGAAAGTTCCCTTTGCGACTCGCCGGCATGATTCGCTCCACCCAAATCGTCCGCCTCGATGGTTAGTCCTATTACTCCACATCTGTAGCATCCCGCCGAATGCCTGCCAACTGATCCCCTAGGTCTCATACTCTGTGGCTCTGTCGATGATGAGCAGGTACAGCGACCTCCCGCACATCTTTTGCCGGCCGACGCGCTGAGGACAGCTTGCTAACCCGTCACCCACCATCAGGCCGAATCTGCTCTTGTGGACATCAAGGCCAAGGTCAAGAAGTTGATCCGAATGTTCAGCAAGAACTCGGCCAACGAAGCAAGCATCGAGAGTGACCAGTTCACCATCCAGTAAGTATCGGCAACAATACTGACCACGAGCCCATGGGACGAGGTTGCACCGTGTCTAACTCTCCCACCTAGCTACGTCGTAAAGGACTCGGTCATCTTTCTCTGCATCTGCGATCAATCATACCCGCGCAAGCTGGCATTTACCTACCTCTCCGATATCTCCTCCGAGTTCACCTCCATGTACCCCTCCGGCCAGTATCTTAGCCCCACCGCAAAGTCCTACGGATACATCGAGTTCGACACCTACATTCAGAAGGCTAAGCGCTCATACCAAGACAGCCGTGCAACTCAGAACCTCGACAAGCTCAATGACGACCTCAAGGATGTTACGAAGGTTATGACCAAGAACATCGAGGAGCTTCTATACCGTGGCGACAGCCTTGACAAGATGGGAGAGATGAGCGGCCGTCTACGAGAAGACTCCCGCAAGTACAAGAAGGCAGCTGTCAGAATCAATTGGAACCTTCTAATTTCGAAAGTGAGTATCCTATTTCTCATCTCGATCTTGTTGTGGTTTGCGATGGTCTGCCTAATCTCCCACCTCAACGATATACCAGTTCGTATCCTCATCGGGGCACCGCTTTATGTGATCGGCGCATCTGCTTCCTTCGCATCATACATCCTCCTGGGGGTTATCGCGACGATTACTATCTTCGTAGTAACGCTCACAGTCTGCATCATCTTCATATGCTGTCTGAGTGCGTGCGGATGCTTCGATTCGTCTGCGGACATTTGATCGTACTCACACCCTCGCTTCTCACGCAAATGTAGCGCGAGATGACTCTCGGGCCGTTTCTCTTATGACTGGCCTTTGTATAGCTGATGCGTGCTTGGCTATTGGCCTTGCCCACGCCTGCGCTTGCCAGTGCGCTGAGCTACTCATCATCATCGCGCTCAAGTCCGTGGCAGAAACTATGCTTACAACCTGTTAGTACGGCCCGATTGGAGGACTGCTTCTAATCATGACCATGTTCATATGGTGGCGATTTTTCTGATGAATCCACGATACCCAAGGACGACACCCGATGAACAACTATTTAGACCTTAGCGAACATGGTGGCGGCATGGGATTTAGCTGTTGCAAGGTTGAATGAGACTTTCTGTATAGTACGCGAAGATATCCCCTGGTTCGATTGGCGATGTGCCTATGAGCGATGCCGCAGATCAGGCAAAAGGTTGGGGCAAATACCGCAGAATGGAGTTTTTGATTTAGCACTGTCAGTGGCGCGCTTTCGGTCTCCCGTGATGATCATCACAATGCGCTCTGTCGGTGGCATTCTGGGGTCGACTAATCTCGACAGATCTCGAGCACATCTGAGAAAAACGATCACATTCCATCGTCGTAAGTTTGTCCTCCTTATCGAAGCTTGAAACCGACCACAGACTAACTTTCAAACACACGATGGAAATGCGGTACAACCTTCCACCATCGGACAAACATACAAGCTGCATACCACCAATGTCAGGACTGATGGTACAAAGCTTGAAACAAAAGAGCTAGGATGGCTGATGAAAAAGCGTGACTTGAGAGATGGGCGGCGAGATTTTCCGAGAACCGGACGGGAGGAGAACACAGTTGAGACGGGAGCGGATCCCACGACCAAGGACCGCACCCGACCAAAACAATTGTGAATCCGACCCCCAACGTCGAATCACAACTCCTGTCGTCAAAGCAGAAGCACGGAAACCATTCTGGATGCATTTGGGGATTATCTGGACGAAGTTCACTGGAAATTGGAATGTGTGCGTGTGTAAACACCCTGCGAGCGAATCTCTATCTCGCCGAGTTAACTCACATACGTTGGTTACCATGCAATCGACGAATCTCAGCACTTCCCCA
The DNA here is from genome assembly GCA_004522665.1 of Venturia nashicola. Taxonomy (NCBI): domain Eukaryota; kingdom Fungi; phylum Ascomycota; class Dothideomycetes; order Venturiales; family Venturiaceae; genus Venturia; species Venturia nashicola. The sequence continues at coordinate 461,674 of SNSD01000011.1, forward strand.
TTGCTCTTCCATATGACTCATGGGCCGAAGCCACTGAGACCTGCTAGTGTGTACGACATCCATGAGTCCGATGGCCAATACTGAAACTGAACTTTGGAAGGATGCGACTCTTTGCGGTATGGTACATACACTGTCACACAAGACTTGACTTGTCTCGTCAAGATCTGATCGCCGTCGACCAGCCCGAAACGATGAAGCCACGCGAGAAATCACTACAATCACTACGTACCTGTCGACGATATGTCTGCCTGTTATGGTAACCGAATCTGACCAAATCTCGGGTCGTCGGCTGTTCTTGCGTGATCTTGAAAGCAGCAATTGTTCTACCACACTGACTCTAGCCCTATGGACAGCATGCCCCGAAATGACACCGCATCCATGAGTGTCTTGACAGTTGTGTCCAAGGATTGACTGCCAAAGCGGATATTATGCCGTTCGGGCGTGGAGAGAAAGACATCTGGTGATGGAATTTTGAGAAAGAGGTGGCCATTGTTTATTATTGTGGACGAGCTGGTTCTGAGCGGCCTGAGAGCTGGCCAGGAGACGAGCTGCACTGATGCAGAGCCGGACTGATGAAGAACCGGACTTATGAAGGGCTGGACTGACGAAGAGCGGGGCTGTGCTATCGTGAAGAGCTGGATTCTTGTTGGAGTTGAAACTATGTGAGGATATGGAAGTCATGCCTGCCAAATGAAAGACGTGAACGTCAGGTTTTGATTCGATGTCAGCTGAAGCGGCTGACAAGGGATCGATTGAGATGAAAAAGGTGGATCTGATGAGTCAAAAGAATCGTCATCAAGTGGAAGAAATCGAGCTACTGCCTGATTAAGAAGATCTTGCCAAGCACGAACTCCATTCTCGATGAAATCGAACTGAGATTGCCTTTTGCCCTCTGCTCTAGCAAGCTCAGCTTCGTAGAGTTGAGCTTCCCAGGCGTCACTACGTGGAAGTAGCAGATAGGTCTTGACACCCGTCACCACTTTATCTTGCGACTGGTAGGGACATCAGCAGTGTTTGACCACCGCCGGCAAGCCACCGCGATAGGCCGATACATGTCGCACATATTTTAGAGACCAGATTGCCGAGTCTCTATGCATTTGGCCAAGTGTATGGTGCGCAGTGCTGAGTCGGATCGTGCACCGCCGAGGTGAGACGTTCCTGATCCCAACAACTGTCAATTTTGGGCGTCTATGTGCTGGAAAGGCATGAAGAAGGCTCGCCATACTTGGAGCGGAGAATTAGTCTGCAGGCATGACGGATCAGCAAGAATGTCGCTCCCATTCGGATCGTCCATCCCCTTAAGTGAAAACGGCCCGGAGCTGAGAGCCTGTTGATCTCGGGTGCTCGCCTGGTGAAAAGACTATTTTGGAAGTGTCTAGCCACCTATTTTAGAGACGCCCGTCGAAGTGCAATGTCATGATTGTCTGTGTGCAATTACACTAGGCCTTGTAAGCCGTGATGACGAAAATCGTCGCTCCGAGGAAGGTGGTCCTGGCCATGTGCTTGACCCGTGAATCGGTTAGAGCTTGGGTGAGCTATATGGCTTTGGAAGATGTGGAGTGTGTTGGAATGACACAAAAAAGACTTGACTGAGAAGAGCTGCTGTCTCACACAAGCAGTGGATGCTGAGGACTTGCGGTGAGACCTCTGACGGTGGGCACAAGCGCCTGTCGTTTTCCTTACGAAGGTTGTGGCCGGCCGAAAGTTATGGAAGTCGCCTTTGTCTCGCCAATGATAGTCATGGATGCAACCTACAGACTTGCTGGTAATATGCTTCGTTCTGAGATCCGATGATTTGAGAACTACGCTTTGGTTGACTTACCGACAATGGAAAGTGTGGCCTGCGACGTGGTCAGTTATGGATTTTGATGGAGTCTTGGATGAGCTGTCGCTATCCGATCAGACATGAAACCATTTCTCGACACCGGTGACCGATGCGCTTATGAGTAGCCAGGTTCTACCATCATAGAAAGCGCAGGTGTGGATAGCGAAAAGAAACTCAGGAAGCTTACCAGAGTCGCTGATTCTATAGGATCTGGAATGAGTCAGTAGGTTGCTGAAATGGAGGCTGCGAGTGTAGGTTGAGAGAGACTTACCAATCGATACTTCCACCACCACAACTTCCGCCGGCAGAGCTTGAAGCTCACCAGTTCCACTCGCCTTGGTTAGCTTTTTGACTTGACCAGGTCCTATTGAAGGATGACTCCTGTTTCGGGGCCCTGTCTGCGTACAAGAGCAACGATGAAAAAGAAGTGGTTTTGAGAATTGACCACAGACCATTGTTGAGATCGAAATCCACCAAGGTCCGAAGTTCTGCAGGAGAGATGCGAGTCAGCAAGATTGTCTTATTTTCGATGAAGAGATTCGGGTGGTGATTTGGTGCTTGTGATCAGAACAGCATGTTAAGCAGAAAAGCGAGTGGCCGCGAACCAGGCTCAGCGCATCCGAAGACGACGAACCACAGAACACGATCAGACGCCTTTGGTCAGATTAGATACAATTTTTTCTGTTCGGAAGGAGCTCTCTTTCCAAAGTTGGTGCCGATATTTCATCAGGACAAGCTTGTGTTTGTGATGGATGGGTGGAAGTTGACGATGCTTACCGAGACGCGATGGAGGATCTGAGAACTGAAGTCGAGATCCGGAGCCAAAAGGCCAAGCCGAGAAAAGATCGAGCATCGAGTACCTGAAAAAAGAGTGTTAGTAAACACGAAGAACCGCCATGCCATGAGTATACGACTGGTTGAAGCGTGGTTCAAAGGCTTAGATACATTGGTCAGCGAAGACTGGCTCTTGGCCGATCTTCTCACATCACAAAAGCTCTAAATTGTTTTTCATCATTCACTTGTGTAGGGAAAAGAAGAGGTGGGCTTACTGAAGGCGTAGAGGGCTGTTGTTCAAAAGAGGCTTCGGTCAAACGATTGTCAATGAAGGCCATGGCGACTGTCCCCTGGGAGTGGAACACCCGTGACAGATCTGTCGAAGATATCCACCGTCGTCAAGACCTGCCAAGCTGTTAGTACGATTAGGCGGGAATGGCAGCGTTGAGAAGATGAATGTCGTTGTCGCCCTCAGACCACGAGCAGTACAGGTGCTGTTCCTTCCCCCAGTTCCCACTTCAGTAAAATGCATTTTGTCGGCAGGCCAGAACTGATACGCCCATCATCTGGTCTATCAGACCGGGAGTCATCGCCGTTGGTGTCATCCTTGGAGCTGTTGTAATGGCTTAGGGTAGGCTTACCGATTGAGATTACTGAAAATGCCATCCGAAGATATCTCAAGCAAGGGACTTGTCAAAGTTCGCTGTCGAAACATCTCTCAAGTCGTCTGCGGGAAGGCTCGGGCCTGTCGAGATTCTGTCCAATTCATCCCCCAATGTGCCATAACGACTGATGTGAGGGCAGGAAGGGGAGCAAGGAAATCTGGCGGCAGTCATGCTTTGAGGTTGAGATCAATGGTTGTATTTGATCTTCATCTAGGTCGCGTGCGGACCGAGGAGCTGCGCCCACCAGGCAAGCTGGAGACAGCTTCGCTAGCTAGTCAATTGGCTGTGTGGTGTACTGGTGACGGATTCTGAAGCGCTGTTCGTAACCTGCCATTGGAAACTTGAACGAGGAAAGAGTGCAAATAAGGCCAGTCAGTGTGTTCTTCTCAGCCTTGCCCGAGACAAGCTCAGAGCAGATTCAGTATGGCCACAATCATGTTCAGGCCCGGTTATTTGCCAGTGAGCTGTGCCTATTGCTGATCAAGGAACCTTAATTGTCGAAGTCCAAAAGCCCAATCGTGTGGGACGGCGGCACGAAAGCGCAGAGGGATCTGGAAAAAGCTTGTCAGACATGCGTCAAACAAAGGCGGAAGTGTCCATGTAACACAATGTTGGTTCGGACCACCCTGTGTAAGCAATGTTTGCACTGGGCAGCATGTCGTTTATGTGTTCAGTGTAGCGAGGCGTTGATCCTTTGCCAAAGAGCGTCCCGAAGGAACGCTCAGCACTTCGCACCTCGCACCTCGAATGCCCTTTACCAAATTTTGTTCACCATGGCCAAGCTTGGGGACGAGGAGGGAGGAAGACATACCTTGGGAGATTGAAGCGAAGTAGCTGACGTCGAGAAGATTAAATCGAGAAGTTGAAGTTGATAAGCTGAAGTCGATAGGTTGAAGATGGCAAGTTAAGTCGAGAGGTTGAAGTTATGACGTTGAGGTTGACGGGTTGAAGGCGAGAGGTGGAGAACGAGACCTGGGGCATTTATTAGCGAGGAGTCTTCTGGGTCTCTTGTCGCAGGAAAATACTCTGATGATGCTCAGCTGCTTGTGGATGCTTGATGTGCTCTTCTGCTCGTAGATGCATTGCTCCCGACCAAGCTTGTTGGCCATCGCTAATTTTTGCGCCACCTCTGGCAGAACAGAGGTATCTAGAGGTGGTTGCTCATGTGGGTGTATCCGTCACTCATCATAACAATGTGTATGGAAAAAATGTGGAAGGTGCGTACCTTGAGTCGAAGAATCTGTGATAGAGAGTGATGAAGGTCGATACTCGAAGGAAGTCGAAGATCTGTATGGCATTGTCAGCAAATTCTTTGGAAGAGTTGAGTTGGACGTTTCTTGTGGAGTTGAGGTGGTTCAGACATTCATTAACTTTCGTCATGGACCGGTCGACATGCTTAAGCTCCATGGTCCCAAAGCCAAGCAATTGGGTACAGCGATCTTCAACCCTGAATGCAAGCAAGCGGGTAGAGAGACCGATAACCCTCAAAGCAATCTTAATGGGTACAGAGATAAACACTGCCGCCATCGCAACTAATACGCAATACAGAGAATATAAATTTTGTGCCATCATCGCCATGGTTGTGTTGGACAGGAAGGAGGCAGACATGCCATTGATCTATGATTTTCTCGGCGGCGTTTGTGGATGAGCACTAGGGCCCTGCATAAACTGTTAGCCATACGTCTTGAAGAGCTTGGATGGATGTTTGTTGTAGTGACGTTGGATCAGAGGTTTGGATTTGTTTTCGCCAGAAAAGCCAGATAGCAGAACGCCAGGTTACAGCCAACAACCCAAAGAGCGATGCAAGTGGGTACAATATGGTTGTGAGAAAGGATAGAGGCAAAATGCTTACCAACGATATGTTAAGAGTGGGACAGTGGTGCTGTCGGTGGACGGTGCAAAGTATGGTTACTGTTTGGGTTTCATCGCTGCCTAGAACAAATCTTAGTGGTTTGTCTCGCAAGCTTTGAGACTCTAGAGAGAGGTGATTGATGGTTCCTCAGATAAAGGCCGCGTCGCGTTCGAGCGTCGCACCGCCTGTTCCTCACGCCTAGCGGGCGCCAGCTCGAGGTACCGCGCCGGCGGTTACTACTTGTCTACCCTCGCAAAGGTCGGGCTTTGCTATCTAATCCTAGGATAGTCGGTGGTAGGGTGCGGAAGAGGGAAGAGACTTACCGGGCTGGTCAATCCTACACAGTGAGGAGTTTGCAAAATTGCAACCGCGGCCAAAGAAGACGCGGAGAAGGAGGCCTGGGTCGCCTATATTGCTCTTGCGTGACGGGTCGATGTAGAAGTCCTCTGGTTGCAAAGAGTGCTCCACTACAAGCGCCGAAGCTCTGAGTGAGCGTGATGAGGTTTGATTAGCAAGAGGGGACAATGGGTGAACTCACTTATCATGTGAAGACAGGCCGACGGCAGTCGACAAATTGCGTCGCGGTTGTCAAGAATGAGAGAGACGCAAGAGAAAAGCTATGTGACCTCGCTGCCGAAGTATAGATTTGTGTGGGTGGTGTCGAGGAGCGGCTAGTGCAAAGTGAAATCAAGGCTGAAACCTTGAGCCCGCCATGACACCTCCAGGCGTGTATGATTGTAATGAGAGTGGAGGGGCTGAATGAATTGATTATGAGGAACAAGATGCGGAAGTCTGAAGAGCTTTGTATCATGTAGAGGTTGTGGTGGTTGGTGGTTGGAGTTTGTTGTGGTCGTGAGTGCGATTTTGGCCGCAAGAACTTCTATTTTATGTTCGCGTGCACATTTCCCCCAATCTTCTCTATCATTCTTAAAAATTTCCCATCTTTTTCGAAAACCAACGAACTTCTTTAAACCCCCAATCATCGAGCTATATCCGCCCTCCACACGCTGGTTCTCGCATGCAAATAGACCAAACGACTTCTGCACGGCCTCGCAAATCTCGATATATCATATATATAAAAATCAAATCATCTCATGATGGCCATCTTCTCTCTCCGCGCCGTCACCACCACCAACACCACCAACAAGCTCCGCTCAACTTGCAAAAAGCTCAAGCAGCAAGTTTTGGAGAAGACCCGGGCCGTCATTCGTCACGCGAAGCGCCAGCCGGCACAGACTGAGTAAGGCATCTCAATCATGTTCACATCTTCCTGAGCGTATCTAATATGAATGTTTAATAGCCAAGAGCTCCTCTCGAAGACGGAGGAGACAAGAATGGAGGTTGAAGACCCCACCTACCTGGCCAAGGTACGGGAGTACAAGACTAGCGGTCGGTGGGCAGCGAATAGGAGAAAAGTTGGCCGGCCCCCGTATGATGAGGGCTTCTGAGCGGAGAAGTTTAAATTCAGCACCACTGTCTATAATCTGAAGGGTGCTGCTTGGAGAATTTCTTTGGTGGAACGACACAAAACGGCATAGCGAACTATGTCACTTTGCTCTGCGGATGACCAGGAGTATGGACGATTGATGGCAATCACTGGTAAACAAAGAATGTCACAAACTTTTCACGATCCGCGTTGGTCCACGAGCTGCGGTCGAATTGTGAATTGGAAATGTCCGCTTGAATCTGGCAAACGCCCTTTCGTCAACTTTGCCAACCGGGATTGTTCGATCCCTCCACGGCTGGAGATATGGCATTTGCTTTCTTATCTACGATGCCCTGGAGTATTCACGTTACGGCCGAAAGCCTATTGCTCCAACATCCTTGCTGCCGATATGACACAAACGAACGCTTGCCGGATCTACGATCTGCTCTGCTGTCCCTAAAAACGAGCCTTCAGGAATCCTGAGGTACGAGAGATCAATCGAGTAGGGCTACAGACTCGTTGCCATATTCCGTAAGAACTACCCGTCCATTTGTTATCACTAGCAATGCATTGTCTCCACCCATTGTCTGCCGAGTTCCCAGAGTCAGGTCGAAGTCTTGAGCCTTCGCGTTTCCTCAACGGAAGTTCATTGCGATTGAGATTGCACTTCTTTTCCGGCTGTTCTTTCTTGCCTTCTTGGCAACATCTGGCCTTGTTGTATAGCGTGTATTATTATCGGATTCAGGCTTTGACGATGGCATAGACTTCTTTCGGTGGGGGATTGGGGGTCGATCGTAAGGGAGGATGGATTGGAGAGGTTTTAGAAGGGCGATCGATGCTTCGGAAGGATTGCTGGCTGGTTTTCCTTCCAACCATATGGCAGTTTTGGCGTTGGTTGCATGAAGTTTTTTGGAGTTGATTGCGCGGGTGGTGTTTGTTTCAAGATTGAGATTGTGTTTATCGGACTCAAGACTCTGAGAAGGATTGACGCGTGAGATCGATGCTGAGGATTGCTCGAATGGCAATATGTCGATACTGCTTCCTAGTAGCGATGCGCCTCGAGCTAAAAACTGAATATGGGCATACTTGTTCTGAAAGCTTAGGATGGGCTTATGAAACGGAGTGCCGTGCTGAGCAGGTGGGGAGACGCATCGATTCCAGACAGGTACAGCACATCATCTTGAAACGGTCACCAATCTGTATACTCGTGAATAAAACCGCAGTCCGGTTGTTCAATGGTGTATCTTTATTCCGAGAGGACCAGTTTCCGATTCATTCGAGGGCTCCGGAAAGACTGGTTGCGCAAATGATCGTGTTGCGATCTTGTGTAAGCATATGAGCTCTGGAACGTTGCGAATGTGCATCTCACGGCGGTCGAACGGCTAAAGATTTCTAAAAAGAATGGTTTTCGATGTTGTTTGCTGGAAATTGAAAGCCCCTGTCACAAAGCATTCAACACAAACAGATCTCAAGAAGTGGATTGCATTCTACGATTTGGTAGGAACTGGATAGCTTCCTCCTTGAGCTTTGTATTCCTACTAGATCGGCCACTTCAAACAAGAACATATTCAACAGCAAGGCAGGCTCACTATCTTACTGACCTGTCTTCCCAATCTGCCTGCCTCCGTCAGACCTTTCGATGCATATCTGAAGCTACCTGCAGCCCAAAACTCAGCCGTACTCCAAGAGATCCATAAAATTAATGGCAGCCATCCAGGCATCCAGTCTGTTCATGCTGCAGCGCTGGAACCTTTCAAACACTCTCTTCTTAGCCGCTGCCTGTGCTGTCGTCAACCAAAGACTTGCCCCGGTCCATCTCAATGAGCTTACTTTGACTTGAAAGGAATCTCCAGGGCTATGAATGCCTGGGTGTAGCACCAATTCGTCAACGGGTGTATCAAACCCTCCCAGTGGCTTGGTTATCTGTCTTTGAATATCCGAATACGTTGGACGCTGAGAAGATTTGCAGCTTGTTTGTCCCAGAAACATCTTTTGCAACATCTCCGGCGTTTCCCCTGATGTCGTTCGCACGAAACACTTAATTCGGCTCTTCTTCGCTGCAATTTCACCGGATTGCCTAATTCGGATGTCTGATCCCGATTGGGAAAGTATACGAGGGCTTGAGATGTAGTTCTTCGAGTGTGGGAGATCTGTTGAGGATGTTCTTGGTAGCTTTTCCCCCGAGCTTGTATCGATTCGAGTGTTCTTTCGTCACGTCGTCGTCGTCGATGCGCTACGAATAAATGCTCGAAGCCAGACGATGGATTTGAAGAAGGAGGTTCGACAAAGCCTGGAGGTTGTGTTTGCTTGCCTGGGACGTCGCCGGCGAACTTCTCGTTCCAAGCCTTGTCCTTCATGACCTTGATGGCCAAACCAACCTCGTGTACCTTTCCCACCTGCTCTGCGAGTGGCAAGGTAGCATTGATGATGCGGCTGCGGTAGCGCTGCTCCACGACTATCATTGTCGCGATATAATGCTATAAGGCCGGGACGGACTTGTACATGTTGGACATGGTCGACGGATGGAGATACGACTCGGTCCACGAAGTGGGCCCATCGCGACATGTTTATAACTACCGAGGCGAGCGTTAAGGCCGCAGCGCGCTCGAGGTCTCGGACTCTGTCGTCGCGGTTGGTGAGGTCAGCTTGGCTCTGCATGAGCTCGGTCTGGGATTGTGCCAAGTCGGTGCGCAGAGACTGCATCTGCGCGCGCAGTTGCTCCAACTCCTTACGGAGGGTTACCATTTCTTCGTGGTTGTCAGGGAGCGGGGCGACGCGTTCGTCGTCTTCGTCCGTGAAACCGAATCTCATTGGCGTGGGTGTATTGGCAAAGAATCCCGAGGATGTTGCCTGTGGGGTCACGAAAACTACTGTCGCGTGTGAGCTCGCATTCTGCGATGGTGGCTTTGGAGCTGTGGCAGCAACTGGTGTGCGTGGTGGCTGTGGGGTTGTTGCAGCAGATGGTGCCTCGCGTGCTGGCCGTGGCGTCCTCTTGTGCTCACCCGCCACTGGAAGGTTGATCACGGTCATCCTTTCAACGCACTGTATGCGTGACTGTCACTCGAGAAAGCTGTTGATTCGGTCATTGGATTGAGAGCTTGATTAGTCTCCCATATCTGAGATTATTTTCGCCGTTGACAAAACCATTGAATCGAACGATCAATAGCGTCCTATGAATCGAGACAATGATACCATTTGGCCAAGCCAAAGTATCAGCTTGAGGTGTCATGGAAAGCAATTACATAAAACTCATGGCGATGTGATGAAGTCTCGGGAGACGGTCGTAGCCTAGCTTCGGGCAAGACAGAGGGATAGAGAGAACCTGTTACTCTGTGCTAGTGAGTTGTGAATTGGATTATAGTTCGAGGTTATCAATCTCTCCTTACCGGCATACGATCATTCGTCTGCTGCCTCGAATGCTGGAATATGTTGGTCCTGGCGGGAGTATCATGTCGCGCTTTGAACAAAATTTTCCTCTGCTCTAAGCACTCAACAAAGACCACCTGATCAAGCCAATTCATCGTTCAATACCACACCGCCACCACCACCATCACCACCAACAACATCAACATCATATTCGCAACGACTCGTCGCCATTGCAGCAAATGCGCTTTCTTCTCGGCGCTCCATCCCACTTGGGGCTACCCATGCCGGATGTACCCAGACTACTGGCGGTACGTTCTCTCAAAAACGCCTGTGAAGAGACGTTGTCTAACGCCCCCACTATCCAAGGAGATTATATTGGTCCGCTCGTCGCCCCTGCGCCTGCTCTGTCCGCCGCCGCTCATGTGCCTGTGCCCTCTGCCGCCGCCGTCGCCACCGCCGCCATCGTCACCCCTACTCCGGCAGTGAGGAGGAAGACGAAGAGAAGGAAGAGAAAAAGGATGAAGAGGACGACAAGGTCGTCATCAAGAAGGAGGTGAAGGAGGCATAGTAAGCTATCCCATATACTTTTCATAGCTTCACAATGGCTAACATGAATTGTCTTAGATCGTTTCACAAACGGCTCCTCCAGCCTTCCAGGATGGCAGAGAGGAGATGATGAAATGAGAAAGCGGCCCTCGTGGCAACCATTTAGCAGAAGACGATGCCTTTGTGACATCTGTAATTGAACACCTCCCGCTCTCGATACCTTGCAGCCATACATGATTTGTGACGATCGATACCTCACCATACTATTCGCTTTACCCTGCCAGGATCACTCGATAACCCGGTTTGATGCCTGATATACTTTGCCTGTGTCGACACAATTGAAGGGATGGACATTGAGAAGAGGACTTGTGAACACCTTCAATACAACCTCACACGAACAAAATTGCTACTTGAATATTGCGCTGTCGTGGATGACTATGACGAGGCTATTTTCAAGCCATCGCCCCTTTTTGGCTGACCTGAGGACCAATTCTCGCCCTGATGTCTTGCACGATGTTATCTGATTGCCAATTCTTGAAACGTCGGTAAGAGCACAGAGATATTTGCCGTTATTGCCTTCCAAGATGTGATTATGAGACTCAGCTTTGAACGAAATTGATCAAGCCTGTGTCACGGCTTCAATGGAACCGTGTCCAATGGCCCTTCAATGCCAAATGAGACCGAAAAGGAAATGTAGAAGCAGCAGTTCCAAGAGAAGACATTCTCGCGCTCAACAAGTCGGTTCAAAGCTTGCCAAAAACAAACCTAATGGCGTCATTATTCCATTTTGAACGCACATGCTCTTTATCAACGAAATTCCCGAGATCTTTCCTCCAAGGGCGCGGTGGGGTAACGGTCTGATTAACCGTCGGCATTCTGCCATGTGGGTGTGTGGGATTCTGGGGGATTTTGCCGTTCTCTGATCTTAGATCAAGGTTTCCTCTGGGTTCTACCCAGTTCGCCCCCCGAAAGTGTGACTAATCGTACGAGGGCCCGGTGCGGTTCACTTTTTGATCTATTTGAGCAATTATGATGAACTGTGACGGGGTAATGGGCGTTATTTTTTGGCTTCGTTGTGTGTGGAAGTCTGGTCCAGGAACCTCTTGGGCCTGGGCGTGCAAAATGATGGAAGTTTCACGTCGTGCTTTGAATGATCAAAGTGTGGTTCGAATGCCATACTTCTCGCAATTACGATTTTTTTTTGAAGAAAATGGCGTGCAGAACAAACCTTCTTTCACGTCGGCAATGTCGGGGAGATAGGTTAACAATTATGTTCACGATGCTCCGACGTTCTCGTCTTCGGGCTTTTTGGATATCAACTCCACGATCAGCAAGAACATCATTTGTTTGTTTCTGCTATGATTTTGACCGGTACATGCTCCTCGAATTTTGAACAAAAAATATCGAAACTCGAATTGTTCACAAAAATATTGAAAGGGAATATTGTTGTTCAAATTTTGGAGCAATCTATCAACTCCCAGTAAAAATACAGCGGCCTCTCTCTAAACACTGGCAATCCGGTCGAGTAAAAAAAGACGGCGTCATGGGTCTTTACCGTAATGACCGATCATTATCGGCCTCTGGGACAGACTCACAGTCAGGGAAATCGTCGCCAAACTTTTGTCGTCAAACTTTGGTGTCGTAGAGTTTTCTGAGGCCCCTTCGCTATGAAGCTTCAAACACCGAACTCCCTCGTAGAGCCTCAAGAAACGATCTCGTCCTCGGAGAGAAGCTTGTCGCTAAGACTCATGGATTTTGGAAAGGGGCAAGGCTGGGATAGTTGTCAGTGATGGGGTCGAGCTTCGTGAACATTTAAGCAACGAGGCATTTCCGCCGAGAATTACTGCAAGAATTGACAGTCTTCCATATCATAAGGAACAGATAAACAGACCAGCAATCGCAAGAAGAGTCCCTTCTTTTATTCAGCCAGCAACTGCACCGGCCTGTCAAATCAACGTCAACAAAGGCATACGCGTCACCAAAACACCAAATCGTTACAGTTAACTAAGAAAAAAAAATTCAATGTCCCACTCGTAAGTGAGACCATCAATGAAAAAATAAATGTACCCTTTGAGACTGTGACCTTTTTGAAATGGGATACTTCGAGAAGAGATGAGCTGTCCAGGGCATGTTACATTGATGTGGACTAGACTCGGATCGATGCTAGAGGCAAAGATCCTGCTGTTTTTTCCGTCAGTGAAGAAACAATGAGACTTCAACAAGATGCTAATGTACCCTTTTGACTTTTATAACTTCTTGAAATGGGATACTTCGAGAAGAGATGAGCTGTCCAGGGCATGTTACATTAATCTCCCCGGTAGCTAAAGATAATTGCGCAATGCAACATCCCTTCGCCGGTGGGTGTACTGGGTGTGATGGATAAGACGGAACTCTTCATCGATGTCCCACTCGCAAGTGATGCTATCGATGAAAAGTTTCTGGGGAAGAGTAGGTAATGGAAGGATGTTGGATAGATGCAGGAAGGATGATGGAAGGAGGGGAGGGACTTGTGGGAAAGGTTTGAACCTGAATGATGTTTTGGAAGGAAGTTCGAAGAATCGAGAGGTATAAGGGGACTTAGACCCCTGTATGTTAGTAAGCTCGAGTGGATATGTTGCACAGACACTCTTTCGCAAACAGAAGACCTTGATTGGCCAGGTACCTGATTGTAACGTGATATTTTGAGCTCTGTGGGGGCTAGGGCTGCAGGGGACTATGGCGGGGCTTGCGGGGTGGGCAAGAGGTGGATGGGGGTGCTCAGGCAGCCGGTAGAGATGGTGTATCAGGTTGAGGGATTTGGAGGCTCATTTATATCTGCTGAACTGCTCCAGAGAGCGTTTTGTCTGCCATAGGAGTGATTAAGCAGCCTTGATAGAATGCTGATGGTGTGAATTGCACACACACTTTGCCTGCCATGAGCTCTCTTCTTTCGAGCGTGTTTTTTGAGACGGCGTCCTTCAATTGATATAAGATCGCCATTGAATTCGAGAGCAGCAGTTGGAGGCACTCCCCGAACGATACCTCGAGCTATCTGTTCACGTCCAGTTTACAGCTATTCACAAGAATGATCTACACGCTTGACATTCGAGACGATCCTATCCAGTCCATGCTACGCTTTGCTCGCCTTTCAATTCCTTCGAGAAAGATCGATTGTCCTCTCCTACAAAACACCGCAACTTTTCCGCTAGAAACTTGCAGCTTCGAGCCCTCCGAACCTACTGTCAGTCGCGTTCGAAGACTACGAACCACTTGCGAAAAGACTGAACGAGTTTCACAGAAAGAGGGGGGATATTCTGGTTCCCGAAGAGTAGGCATCGAAAAGATGGTCAACGATGGCATATTGGTGTGAACGAGGCATTTTCAAGGCATCCATGGCGATGAGATACAGCTCGATAATGCCAGACAAAGACGGCTGTCCATCGAAGACTCTCGTGAATAGGAGTGTAGATTCAGTGACAGAAGAATTTTTCAATGAATATGGTCATTTGATAGCATTTGGCAGCGCACAAACAATACATCTCATTGTGTCTGAATAGACGTCGTCAAGTACACTTCTAATAGTAATCCTGTAAATGGACTGATCCTTCCAGATCTCGCTGCCTAATCTACCATTATTTGATTCACGCAAGTTCTAGCAAAATATCTTCTTAGCAACTCACCTCCAAACACCCACACCAATCTCGAATATCCCGCGCATACTCTGACACCATGTCAATCATATGCAAAATCCGATCAACCATTAAGAACATGCGCAACATGTTCAAATCAAAAGCCTCACGAGAAACCCATCAACCACAAACACGGCCTCTCGAAACCGCGCCGAAGGCTACGACCCCACAGGTTTCGAGGGTTTCTTCTCCTCGAGGCAGGACGAGTTTCCGATGGATTAGGAGATACCGGGGTTTTGAGAGCGGGTGATGGAATTCTATTCATATAATATATCGGAACTGTGGGTTCTGCAGGAGATGGTCAGTTGATTTCGCTTGAAGAAGCTCTTGTGATTCGGTGAACTCACTGTTTTATCTGTCAGGTCATCCTCATATGCATGGTCAAAACCTTCGGGTATGCCAGCTTTGTCGCGTTGCTGATTCTCCCATTTGCAAAGAGTAGCGTACACCAGAATCAGAATTGCGGCAGAGACCACACAAAGCACTACGATGATGAAACCTGGGGCATAACGCGGAGCGTCTTTGGTTTTAAAGACGAGGGGACCAGCGAAGTTGCCTGCGTTACATTAGTGCTATCATCAAGAGAAGGTTGCATACATTCATATGGGTCTTTTTCACCTAGACAATATCCAATGTATAAACCTGATGAGGCAAAGGTCTTCTTCGTGTATCCTGCGATATTGGCAATTTGAAGTCCCATTATAACAGCATATCCAGCACCAATGGACGGTAAGATGATTAATGCGAAGAGCAAGCCTCCAAGGTCTTTGAGAGGCAATTTCCAGAGAAGAACGGCAGATAGCGCGGTGATCATGAAGGAACCACACACAAGATACGATCGGATATTGGTATATCTCCCCGCCAGGAATGTCAAGAGAAGTTGGAGGGTGCCTGCATATGCACCAGTTGGCATGACCAGAAGGATCGCATTCAACGATGAGAAACCGAAACCCTTGACAATTATAGGGCCGAAGGTAGAGACTGGTCCTGGCATTGAGATCAGCTAGACTGTATTGCCCGGTTCTCTGACCCAGCATGTGGACTTACCATTAGCCACCATGCATAAGAACGCCATGGAAAACATCAACCAAAATTTGAGGTCCAAAAAAAGTTCCAAGACTTGCTTGCCTTTGAAATGTGTGTTCCGAACTCCAGCGTTATTTGACCGTAGACGGGCGAGCATGATGTATCTCTCTCGGTCGTCAAAGCCCTTGGCTCGTACTGGATCTGGCGGCAATACGAAAAAGACTACAATGCCCCAAAGTATTGTCATGCCGCCAGCGAAATAGTACATGTACCGCCAGGTGTGTTTGCCCCCATTGATTGAGCCAAAGCCATAATTGATGAGTGGAGAGAAGATGGATACATAACCAGTACAGCTATACCATATTCCCATGCGCATGGGTTGTTCATTCTTGCGATAGAACGACCCCTTCGTTTAAATCAGTGACGGAACGAAAAAAGGCTACGATGCTCAGCACTCACCACGATCAACATGAACATCGGATTTATACCACTTTCCAGCGCTCCCAGGAAGAATCTTTGAGCATAGATCCCCTTGTAGTTTGTGCAGACAGTTGTGAGAATGAGACAAATTCCCCAAAGAGTCACCGTCACCGACGCCACTCGTTCTACAGGAAATCTCTGCGCTAACATCATGGTTGGATAGGTGCCCAAAATGAAACCGAGATAAAATATGGCAGCCGTATACGAGTAACGAGAGCCTTTCATCAAGTCCAAGTCCACGCGCAATCCGAATAATGCCTGTTCAATGGCCGTCAGATTCGTGATTTCAAAAGAGAAAGTCTCTCTCACCGCTTGAGATAACATGGCTTTGTCGTAGTATTGAAGCCCGTACGTGATGCAGAGTATTGGCATCAATTTCCAATCGAGTTTTCGCCGCAGCCTTTTCTCTTCCGCATCCTCCCAAGTTTCCTCCCCATGGTAAGTTGCGAGAACTTTAACAGCTTCGTCGTGGTGGACAGTTTCGATCATCTTGGTATTATGAGATTCGCCATCATCCGCTTGAGGCGCCTTCTCAATCGGCTCTGAGGGTCTGTTCTTCTCGATATCGGCTGACATGTTCGACGTCAATGGAGAAGGAGATTAAGAATCAAAAAGTTAAATCAGTGGAGGCAGGAAATGTGTCTCAGATCTCTAGAGTCCTTTTCTAGAGGTTGCAGACATGCTTGTGGGTACGGGGACCAGATTTAAGAAGCTGGGCGCCTAATCCCGATAGGCCTTTGAGATCTTCCCAGGCATGTTCTGCCATAGGGAAAGGATAAGAGGAGAACCTTGCAGGTTCCTGACCGCCGCTGGAACAAGGTCGCAGAAAATCACTTTCAGATACATAGTACAGGTGGGCTCCGTAATAGTATACGTGATCTCGATCCGAGTGATATTTCAATAGTCAGGATCTTATAGTAATCTTTGCAGGGATTTCTAAGTATAATAGGATACTCTTTTCCCCGCACTTATAGGAACTACTACTCCTTGACTCTTCCCTTTTAGTAGAAAGGAGTAAAAAGAGGAAGTAATTGTCTAGATAAGGGAAATAAACCCTCTCTTTCCTCTAGCGTAAAGATTTACTCAAGAAACTAGCTTAGAAAAGCTAGAGAGCTTAATATATTCGTTCTCGATTCTACCCGCGACTCTCCACGGGCAGTACCTATTCTAATACGCGTACCAGGTACTTATCAGAATCCCGATCTGTAAAAGGCTTTTCACACCCGGCGCTAACAACCTGTTGGCTGGCCGAGCCGGCAACCATAGTATATATCTAACCCCCCTGTACAGAAATTTGCTGGGGTCCCCGGGAGCTTCGACGAGGCAGACTCGCATACCTTGATTTTGGATTGTGGTTTGCATGAGTATCGTATTCAGTTTGAAAGCTCAAATGACCGAGATTACGACCTATGTAACAGCTGTGCAAAAGGATGTCGATGAGAAAAGGTTGATCCTCAGGGGAAGCTGAGGAGTAGAGGATTTCCCGGGCGGCCTCGGCGCCGAAACTCCACTCTCGGCCCTTCTCTACTTCTGGTCATCAATGTTCATTTAGTGATCAATGCTAGGGAATGACTATGGATGCCACCGCTATGGATACCTCCTCTACGTGGACCAATGGCAGCCTTTTGGGCTGTCCCGATGAACTGGTGGTTGTGCGCTGATATCTGGAACATCTCTTCAGACTCACATGCCAGTAATCTTTTTTGTCTTGACCTCAAACTGTCAACGCTGACCGACACCATGGTCCCTTCCAACGATGAGATTAGACTTTCAAGCGGCACCGAAGCATTGACTGTCAATACGATCAGTCCTGTTGGCTTTGACGGTCCATGGCGCCTATGGTTCCCGGATTGCAGACACTTCAATCTTCACCATCTTTCTGTTCCGATATCTAGGAATCCGAGGAGATTAAAACAATTAGAGCAGCATCGATTGCTCGTTACTTTCCGAGCACGAATGATGATATACAGTTCGGTCGTAGTGTCGCATATACCTTCGAGGCATCAGGCACTGCGCTAGAAATCATCGAGGTAGTGCTTGGGAGGTAAGTGGGATCTCATTGATAACGAATGAAGATGAATCTCCAAAGAATCGGCCTACAGAACTGCGAAACTTGAAGTATACCTGCTGATCCAAAGCACCAGCGAGTCATCACCAAAATCTCCCACAACAATAGCTTTGGTGATTAAACCAAGTCTCAAAAAGTCAACACCACCAGGTTGACCCCCAATCCACTATCTCCACCCACTCTCTCCAAATCCACTTCCAAAATCATGATGAAGCTTACAAACACCCAGCCTTATCCCGAGAAAGCAGACGTAAGGCATAACAGCGGCTACGGCATTAGATCCGTCAAATCCATCCTGATACTACCGAAACGCTTGTCGTCCGTACAACCCCAGAAATATCTCCACGTCTTGCTACAGCTTACCTTTTTGGAGACAAGCCCCGGGAACACCCCACAGGTTCGCTCTTCACCCCGTACTCGGTCAAGCCGCCAATTCCGCGATAGGCTTATACCCCTAGAGCGCGTTTTGATCACGAACTAGTATAAGAACTCTATCCCCCTCTCGAGCAAGCGCTCCAACCTGACCACCTACCCGGGCAAGTCCGCCTTCTCTATCACGTGTATGACCCCACGCTCGCTCAGCTTCACCTTCATGGTCCTAACCGAGTTGATGTACGGAAGGCCTAATCCGTTGTCGGTCACCAACGAGGGGGACTTCGTGCTGAAGGCCATGCACAACTTCCTAGGCGAGACTCCGCATCTAATTGCCATTGCGCAAGTGGCCGGGATGCACTCCAACCTCGAGGCCCCGACGTCGTACACAAACCCGGCCGTGATCTCGTTGATATTCTTGTGGAAGATCGAGTACATGGCTATGGCCAGGGACGTGGGCGGGTCCTCGTACGCAGTCGCTATCGAGATGGCAAGCGATATGAACTTGAAGACGGTAAGTCCTGTGATCTCGGACCTGTCCAACGCCTTGAACTTGGTGAGGTGCTTCTGCATGTGGTCGATAGTAAGCCTCCTCCCGATGCTATTGTTGACCGCGGACTTCTCGTAGAACGGGATGTGGTTCGAGGTGATAATAGCGGTCTTAGACAGGTACCCGCTCCTGCCCCCCATCGAGACTGGTGGCTTAGACGTTCACCTCTTGATGTTGTTGTTCGAGAAGCCGTCCTGGAAATCGCACCCGTCGCAAATCAGGATCCTCTTCTAGTTTAAGTACATGGCCGTGTCCGCACCCGGCCATACACTCTTGGAGCCGAACAAGTCCTCACTTACCCACTCTACCACATCCGTGAGTACCCTCGTGATCCCCTTCGCGAGCTCGGACTTGCCCTCGTGCCCGTCCCTGCCGAATAACACGATCACCGACGGGGACTTGGCCGGGTCTATGATCGCCTTCCCGACCCTCTACAAGAAGTCGAGCTTCTGGTCGTCCTTGAGTGGGAGCAGGATCTTGGCAATGACTGGATCGTCCACGTTCACCGAGGCTATGTACGGGCACCTGGTTGGCCTGAAGCTTACGACCGGGCCTTTATCCATGAACTCGTACTTGAACATCGGCCTGTACGTGCCTATGCACACGCTGGGGTACACCTTCGCAATGGGCTAGCGATGATCTTCAGGAGGGTTAGGCCTACTCGAGCGCGGCCGCGAAGTTTACCGGGGCGATGATCCCAGTCATACCCAATAGCTCGAACCCAGCCACCTTCGAGTACAGCTGCGACCACGAGGCCACGCCATTATAGTAGAGGTATTACGGGACCCCGTCCGTAACGATGGCGTTGTTCATGAAGATGGTCTCGATTAGGTTCTTCTGCTAGGGGCTAAGCTTGGTCGAGAGTGAACCCCAGAGCAGGGAAGTCGTCGTGGAAGTCTTGAGAGATAAAGAGACTTGTCGAGATTTGTTTCGGGGGTTGATGGGGACGGAGACTTGGTGGGATTCTATTGTATATAATGAAAACCATGTTGTATTTGAGAGGTGTATGGCCCAGTAGATATAGGAGTAGACTACCTCGGTATCACGTGCTATTCTATTTATACATGGTGTCTTGGAGGAGTAGAGAGATACTATACCGAGTATAATATTCTACTACACTGTAGTACTATTTCGACCATATACTTATAGAGTATCATCTTGACGCCTAGTAGAAAAAGGAGTAGTATATTATAAGTTATATTAGGAATATTCTATGGTTTGTTATTGTTTTAGTTATAATCAATGTTAGGGGCTGGCGCCCTTAGGATGGAACAGGGCTCAGTCCCTGGTAGTTACATGTTAAGAGAACGGACTCTGGTAGATTGTACACGGATGCCGCGAGTATATAGACGGAGCCCTCCCCTCCCCCATTTTGTAGCTTCAGTTGACTTAGTTTTATCTATTACTAGTACCTTGATCGTGTATACAGGGTTATCCCGTAACAATCAAAACCTTTGTAGTATCGCTCGCAAATTATAGCGCTTTCTAGAACTCTATTAATACTTATAAAATGTATCAAATAGAGGTCTTCAAAGCTATAAATAGTTGAATAATTATAATTATAATTATAATTATAATTATTATTATTATTATTATTATTATTATTATTATTATTATTATTATTATTATTATTATTATTATTATTATTATTATTATTATTATTATTATTATTATTATTATTATTATTATTATTATTATTATTATTATGATTATTATTATTATCTTCTCTTCTTTAGGATAAATAAAAGTCTTCTCTCTCCTATACCCTATCTCTTTTTACTTCTCTCTAATAATTGAGCAATTTTGCTAATTAGATTCGATACTATTGAGGAAACCCCATCATTTCGCTCGATCCATGTCGTAGGTCCCGCAAATGGCGATTTCTATTCGAAGCTGTTGAACACTTTTCTATATACGTATAGGGGGTATCACTGATGAAGTTTGAACTTCCTCTATCTAATCCCTCGAAGCAAAATCTGATAAAAGCCTATGCGCCCCAAATATGTCTACGCATCTGCAGCATCAACCAAATGCAGCAGTAAAACTCGCCAACTTCGTCAACATCTCTTCCGTCTCTCCTTCTGGGGTACTTTGACTTGTAACCGCGCCACCAGCACCAGCTCGCCATACCTCGCATTTGCCAAGCTCTTCGTCAATTATATCGTCTCCACTCCATTTCCATGCTGTCCGAATGACTACCGAGAAGTCTCCACCCCCTCCGACGTCCAGATAGCCGATCACACCGGAATATATGCCGCGGGGAACGTGGTCTTCGATGTCTTGAAGGATTTCACAAGAGCGCTTTTTGGGTGCGCCTGTCATTGAGCCCGGCGGGAGGGAGGCAGCGAGAGCGTCGATGCCTGTAGGTAGCTCGCGTTGGCGGACTGTGTCTATGCTGTAGCTTGCTGGGGACGAAGGCGTCTCGGGGAGTGAGTCCGGCGTCGCAAGCCCGCTGTTTGCTCTTGTATCCTGGCAATGCGCTGAATAGGATAGAGCTGGTTTCCCGGGCTTTTCAGAGGGTTTCGGTGACCGAGGCAATTGTCCTTCGATGACAGAAACGAGCTGGAATACCGTCTTGTACTCCTCCACACCAAATAGTTTTGATACATGGACGCTGCCACGCTCAACTATGCCGTTCAAGTCATGTCTCACCAAGTCTGTGATCATCAAATTTTCTGCAACGTCTTTTGAGTTTAGTGATGGTCGAAGAATCTGGCACGCATCCTTGACCGTCATGCCAGGCATTTTCTTCACAGTACCTTTGATGGGTCTGAATTGGCATTTCCCATTGCGACTCCACGACATGAAGCGTTCCGGACTACTCCCGATAATGTTGAGGTTCTCGTTGCCGTGATTGAGGTTGATATACGCGGCAAATGGCGCAGTATTGCGCTCGCTCAGCTTTTGATATAGATCCCAGCTGCTCTCATGTTTTGCTTCTTCTTGCTTTGAGACTTTGATTTTGACTTGATTCGTCAGGCAAAGCTCATAAGAATCACCGGCTCGGATGGCCTTGTCGCATTGGCCGACTTTCTGCATGTAAGAACGGGAGTCTGGTGTGCCGATTGAACAAACTCGTGAAGCAGGGTCCAAGAGCTCTTCCGCGGGCGATTCATATTCATGTGCATCGTCAAATCTCGAGATTGCGGCCGAGGTATTGAACACCCATTCCTCGTCGCTATTTTTGATGCTTTGGACGTAAGAGAGCCGTGTCTCGTGATCAACAACCACACTGCGAAGCACTAGGACAAATGAAATATCTGGTCGCGATTTTTCATTTTCCAATTTGTCTGCCGTAACATTGATTCCCGCCAGTCCAGCCTCGTATGAGACGAAGCCCATAAAGCCGCCCCAGAATGGGATCCTATCGCTCCCATTAGTGCACCTCATCTGCTCTTGGAGTCGCTTCAGATAATTCCAAAAGTCGGAGACTGTGCCTTCGCAAGTGATCTCGTGACCTTGCGCGTAGAGGACAATTCTTGATGATGTGTCGAAGTATTGGAGCCGCACAGTGTCCTCGTCTACCAGGCCAATGATGCTGTAGCGGCCTATGTCTCTGACTAGGGGAGATCCATCGCATCTCACACCGGACTCTAAGAGAACTCCTTCATCCCTATTGACCTGGAGCATCTGGCAGATTTGCTGCACCGTCGTGCGGCTTAGAGAACGGGCGTTCCATGCTACCTCTTTCCCATAGATTCCCAGTGCATCCCACATTTTGCGCTGTTGATTTGTTTGAGACTCTCTGTCAGGTTTCTGGAGGTCCAAGGATTTTGTGATTCCCGTCGCGGAAAAATTCCAGCTTTCTATTCTACGCCCCTTGACAGAGTTCCAGCGCTGAGCGTCTTGCCACCAGTTGATAACAAGACTTGCACCAATCGGGAGAAACTCGATGTTTCCTTGAGCAATGGTCGCACCAGTGACCACTGACTCCGGGTGGAATTGAACACCACAGAAGGGTTTCGTAGCGTGCCTGACGCCCATAAGAACCGGTCCATTTGCAGCATCCTGAAGATCCCAGGCTGTGGGAACCAATTCGGGACATAGTCTCGATGGTTTCCAAAGATCCCCAGTCGTCAAGACGTGCCCGATATCTACGTGTAACGAGTGATACATTGTGCCGTTGAAGGGATTGAGTCCTTTGAACACGCTTTGGCTATTGTGGTCGACCCTAAGCACGAGACCATGACGTGGTTCTGTCAGTCGAAGGACCTATACACATCAGCCTGGAGCCTTTGAGTATGGCATATTCCCTCACCTCTCCACCAAATGCATTGCAAAGACTTTGAAAGCCAAGACAGATGCCAAACACTGGCAGCAAATGTGAATCCGAAAGATTCCAGATATCATCAACCCATCCAATGTCTTTCTTCTGCGTTGGATGACCGGGTCCGGGGCCAACAACCACAGCATCGAAATGGCTTAAAAAGCTACCCAGCGAGTTCTCGTCTTCGTGTTCGAATATATCGAAATCATCAATTTTTACACAGTGGACGTCCGCATCGATCGAAGTCCTCAGTAGATCAATAATGTTATTTGAAAAGCTGTCGTAGGCATCAACGTATAGAATTTGAGGATTAATCATCGGGGTTGGTGATGGGTGGCAAGTCCAGGAGTCTGTATGTCCTCAGAGCACTCGGGCTCAGAGACTTGAACAAGTGTATCCACCGATCGCAGGAAGTATGGTCAGTATGTCCAGGTCGAATCGGATTGGTGTGTATGCTTGGATATCGTTGTTGGGGGCAGGGCCTCCAAGGTCAAGATTTTTTTGATACAAGTTCGGCTAGAAACGGAAAAGCGCATTAAAACACCTGTCAGGGGTAAATTGGGTAAGGGTCCAAATTGTTACGTCTCTTTTCCATGGCCCTTATTTCTCCTACCTTTCATCATCTTCTCGCTATAACATTTCATCATCTCCTCGCTACAACATCTACCAAACTACTCGTATTCAATTACGAACATATCCAGCTATCAATACCATGATCCAGTCACTACATAGCCCACAATCATGAAAGACGCGCCCTTTCAGGTTATTGCGTTAGCTGGTCGAAGTAACATCTACCAACGTTGCGAAGCTATACGGTCTTCACCCTCGCAAGGCAGCTTTATTGCCTGGACAGAGCGATGCAGATTTGGTCATATGGTATCCGCCTGGCGAATTGGAAGAGTTCGAATTGAAGAATGAGATGTTGCACCACAATGTTGATTATAGTCCTTATGAGGGAAATGAATTTAAGCAGTGGCCAAGATACACGATTCTGCGAGGCGAGGTGGTGTGGGATAGAGACAATGGTGGACTGGTCGGCAAGAGAGGTTATGGTTCATTTCTGAAAAGAGGGCAGAGTTCACTCGCTGGCAGTCGGGAGGGTGGGGAGTGGGACATCAAAGGCTTCTGATTTTTCGAAGATTCAAAAGACGAGTTCTGAGTTTACGGTAGGTTCTTTTTGATTCCTTGTATTCTGCCTAGCTCATTATCCTTATTCTGAAATTGTAGGGGCTGTCTTTTTTCTATGTCTATCTCTTCGAGCTATGGGAGATGACTGAAGCAAAACTTGGCAATCTACCGCCATCGATGCGTGTTGGTACACTCTCTATCAGAGAACAATCCATTGAACTTTATACTCGTCCGACCTCATTGGAGCGCCGTATTTGGGTCTAGGCCCAAAGAGGAAGGTCTTATTCCCTCGGCAAACCGTCCTAAACTCTGGATTAGGTACGAGTGGTCCCGTCTCCATCAGACACAATTCCCACGATTATAAGTTTCAGATTGACGCATGGACGGCCAAAACCGAAGATTCCTTGAAAATGTACCTTTCGGCTTACCTCACGGTTTTGACACTTTTGCCATCAATATCAGCACAAACAACCCCCTTTGACGCCCGAGAAGCAACAATAGTCTCTTGTCACCACGCTCTCTTCACAGGACTAAACACATGTCAGGATATCGTTTCGGCCTTCCTCAGCCGTATCGAAGCTCTAAATCCGAAGATCAACGCTATCATCTCCCTCAATCCGAAGGCTTTGGCGCAGGCACAGATTTTGGATCAACAGCTTTCTATCGGTAATGCATCAGAACCACTTTTCTGTGTCCCTATTTTATTAAAGGATAACTATGATACGGTTGATATGAGAACCACGGGAGGGAATCTTGCACTTCAGAACTCCCAACCAACAATTGATGCTCCCGTCGTGACGGCT
The DNA here is from genome assembly GCA_004522665.1 of Venturia nashicola. Classification (NCBI taxonomy): domain Eukaryota; kingdom Fungi; phylum Ascomycota; class Dothideomycetes; order Venturiales; family Venturiaceae; genus Venturia; species Venturia nashicola. The sequence goes on from SNSD01000011.1 coordinate 486,490, forward strand.
CTCAGAGACGCGGGAGCGATTCTTCTGGGGAAAGCGAATCTGCATGAACTGGCTCTCGAAGGCATCTCTGTGTCTTCCCTGGGTGGACAGACAATTAATCCCTACGACTCGTCTCGAACACCAGGAGGGAGTTCTGGGGGGTCTGCGGCCGCTGTAGCCGCTAGTTTTGCTGTTTTGGCGACGGGAACGGATACCGTGAATTCGTTGAGGAGTCCGGCTAGTGCAAATTCTTTGTTTAGTATTCGGCCTACTAGAGGATTGATTTCGCGAACGGGAGTTATTCCGATTAGGTGAGTTGGAATCGTGATTTTGGCAGTGAGAAAGCTGATGGATGTAGCTATACGCAAGATGCTCTTGGTGCAATTGGTCGGACAGTCAGAGATGTTGCTACTGCATTGACAGTCATGGCTGGAGTGGGCTTTGACCCGGTCGATAATACTACTGCGTTTATACCTGCTTCGTCGATGAACTTGGATTACTCTGCAGACCTGGACTCAGTGGATTTGCAGAATGTGAGACTTGGTCTGGTAACCACTTTCTTCAATCGCAATGCCACGAATGAAACCACACCGGTCAATAACGCAATGGACGCCTACATATCTCGCCTTCGCGCAGCAGGAGCAAAAATCATCCCAATCAACGAAAGCATATACACCTCCACCACCATCCTCACAAGATACGACACCCAACGCTACGAATACCGCGAATCCATGGACACCTATCTCTCCCGCCCATCCCTAAAAGGTTCTCATCCCCCAACCCTCTCCCAAATTTACACTACAAACTCTTCCAACCTCGGTGGTGGCCCCTTCCTAGTACTCCCCTCACAATACGAATACGTCACCACATCTTTAACATCCTCAACCTCCAATATCACCTACACAACAGTCCAAACCGGAATCAGTAATCTAACCCTCTCCCTCGCCGAGACGTTTAAACATAATTCCCTCGACGCACTCATCTACCCCGAACAAACAAATCTCGTGGTACCCCTCGGTTCCCCTTCTCAAAGTGGCAGAAATGGGATTTTGGCTGCTGTGTCGGGAAGTCCCGTCGTTACAATCCCTATTGGATTTAGTAATGCAACCAAGACAGCGCCGGTGGGTGTACCGATCGGGATGGAGATTTTGGGGAGACCCTGGAGTGAGACGAAGTTATTGGGGATAGGGAGGGCGATGGAGAAGTTGGGGAGGGTGAGAAAAATACCCAAATGGGCGGAGGAGATTGTTGAGGGCAAGATTTTTGATGAAGTGCCGGTAGTAGTACCGGATAGAGAGAATATTCCGAGTGCGTATCCCGTTGGTGTTTTGTGAGAGGTGGGTTTGGTATACGTTGATCATTTAGAGACGAAAACTATCATCATTGATTTTTAAATACAATTTTAACGATTTCGTTAATTCATTTTACTGTTACTGGTTCTTCTGTGTCTGGAATCACAAGCGCTGAGCCCTTCATCCTTATCTACCCGTTATTCTTCAACCAACCTACCAACTACTCCCCTCCCAAGACCTTCCTTATCCTCCTATTTCACCCTTCTCAAATCCCCAGCACTATCAACAAATCTGCAGTAACCCAAAACCGCAGACTAGTAAAAATCAAACCCACTAGACCCTCTTCCAAGTCAAAAAAGAATACACATCATTCTCATCATCATTACCAAAGTACTCCAAAGAGATTGTCCCTCTTAAGCCAAAGCAAAAAAAAACCTCCACCGTACAACACAACGAAGACATGAAAAAAAGATGTTCGCACTTGGCGGTACTGGGAATCGAACCCCTATGAGAGGTCAGTACATGTGTGTGGTGGTGTATGAGAAGGGGTGTACGTACAGGCTGGCGCGGAAATTGAAGTCAGACTTCAGCCAGAAAACTGTTCCACAACGCGACGTCATACCACTAGACCATACCACCTTTGGATGGTCAATGAAACCAAAATTATGCTACATATTGGCGTGTTAAATAGATGTGGGTAAGTGGGGGAGAAGATTTTGGGCTGCTTACTGTTTATTGGATTGATTTGGTGGGGGAATATTTTGTTTGGTGGGACTGAGCCGAGTTTGGGGGTGCCGAGGTTGTAGGCGGGTAGAATTCCGATGAGAGGAGGTAAGTTTTTCGCTTTCGAAGCTTTTTTGTATTTGAGCTGATCTTGGGATCTTTTGATTGGGCTGTTTATTGAGATTCGAGATTCTTTGAATTAGTTATGATTGCATACTAAGGTTATATGTGCAATAGATGCATATCAATTATCAAAGATGTCATCAAAGCCTACTATGAGAAGGTGTCTCAATCGGATTATATAATATATTAGGCGGCCTTTCAGCGATTCAGGCACCCTGAGGAATTACTTCTAACTTGGAACGTTTGGCTTCAAGGATGAGATACTGTCAACGAGTGAGTGGAAAGGGTAGTGGCAAGTGGTGGCTACAAAGTCGTATTAATACATTGGTGAGATTAATTGCATCGCCCCGACCGCCTATGGTACCGGCTGACTCTCGGCTCTCCGCCGCCAAGCCTTTATAGAGGCAAGAATCTGACATCCGCCACAAGCGATAGACACACACGAACAACACTGATTCGTTCCATCCACTCTGCTGTACTGAACATGCAGCAGACACGGGAACATTCTTTCCAGACCATCACTCAGACACTCACCAAGCGAATGGAACACTGGCATGCATGACAGATGCTGCTCAAAGACGCCTGATCAGTCCAGATCCTCTGCTGATGAGATTCCGGCATCCCATTCCAGCTGGCCAGCCGCCCCTAGGGCTGAAGAACTACTCCACTACAGTTCAACACCATGGGATCGTAGGGTGTGAGTTGTGTAACAACTTATCCTAGCTGAACATCCGCAGCAAAGCGCAGCAGAACTGTCTCTACCAACCTAGACTGCCTGTGATATCCATTGCTAACAGCTGTCACTGAGGGACCTGTCTCCAGGTGCTCGATGCAATGAACCTCTGGAACGCTGTCAGCCCTAACCAGTTGACACCTCAGAGGCTTATTGTATGGACGCCTCCATGTATTCTAGGACGCATTTGCAGGGAGTTTAAGCCGGTGCGTCTGCTTACATGCCGATTCTTTAAATACGGCCGTCTGATTCTGGCAATTCGTCGCCTTTGGTGTGGGAGGTTTCTTTATTGATCCTTGTTTCCCGTGCACCTGGTTGAAATTCCTGTTCTTGTTCCTCTCTTTGTCCATTCCTCGCACCTCGATCAACACACCATTATTCTTAATCATATCGAGAGTCTCAAACCTCCCTGCCATTCTATTACGACTCTATTTGTCAAAAGCCTTTCTTTATTTTGAGATTCGGTTGTCGACCTAGCAGCGAGCGCGTTCATTATGCGGCTCTTCTCCCAGCTATCAGTCGGCTTCCTGTTTGCTCTATCAGTATCGGCACAAAGCACAGCTGGATCTTCAACAGCTAGCACAAGAGCAGCATCATCTTCTACAAGCTCGCGAGTAGTATCCTCAACATCATCATCAACCAGATCGTCCGCAACGGCTAGCCTCACCCCGCAAACTCACCGCATAAATGTTGGACAAGCTGGAGCACACTCTTTCAGCGACAATTCAATATTTGCTTCAGTAGGCGACATAATCCAATTCGTCTTCTACCAATCGAATCATTCGGTTATCCGAGGAGAATATTTTGAAGGCGATGGCTGTCCAAACGGATATTGTAATCCTTGCATACCATACGAAGCGATCCATGGCGAATCCGACCTTTCACTATTCTCAGGAAACCAATTGGTCACAAACACCCCATCATCGACCACGGTCGCGCCAACCGATAAAGTATGGAATTACACGGTCACGAATTCATCTATGCCAGTCTGGTACTACTGTAACGCCATCGATTCATGCACGCCTGTAGGTTTACCTCCAATCATTGAATCAAAAAGCACTCTAACAAGAAAACACCATAGAATGGAATGGTTGGCGTGATAAATCCTCTCGAATCCCAATCCATAACCAAACAAATCGCCTCCGCAAAAAAAGCTGCCTACCAAATCGCCCCAGGCGAACCCCTCCCAGTCGAAGGCGCATCCCCAACCTCAAGCTCAACTGCAACCCCCTCATCAACATCAGACGCCTCCCACCCAGCCCACAAATCAAGTCTCGGAGGCGGCGCAATAGCAGGAATAGTCGTCGGCGCCATCGCCATCCTCGCCATAGCAGCTGCCCTATTCTACTTCATGGGTCGTAGCAAAACATACAAAGACATGTTCGCCTCATCCCGTCACGGCGGTGGCGTCGCTTCAGAACACCCACAATCCGAAATGGGAAGGAATGATCGCGTCGGACCTTGGATACCCAATCCCTCTTCCATCCCTCCCTACACAGATAACCCTTCTGTATCTGGACACGGCAGTCAATCAAGAGGAGGATCATACCAAGACCACAGAATCTCGCAAATGACGTATAACTCCATGGCGCCCAGTACAGCAGAGGGCACGTTCGTGGGATACAACAGGAACACGGGGGAACCCGAGTTTGCGGCCGAGGCGCCTGCTGGAGATGTAGTTGGTCATGGCCATGGTGGATATAGTGCTAAGACCAGTCCGGCGGTGAAACAGGGTGGGTGGGCGAGTCCTGGGCTTCAGCCCGGTGCGGTGCCGATTGTTGAAGAGCAGACGCAGGTTTTTGAGGCGCCGGGGGATACGCCGGGGGATACGCCGGGGAAGACGGGGAAGGCGAAGTAGTACCGTCCGTAGTATAGTGATGTATGAGAGGGTAAGGGTTTTGCTTCAGTCTTGACTAATGAATTATTTTTGAGTGTTATTTTTGAGTTTGTTGGGTGGTTTGCTTGGATACTTTGTTGTGTAAGAAATCCCTCGCTGAAGAGTTAGCTTGCGGTGAATATTTTATTATTATTGTTATTGTTAGTTAATATTAACAAAAATATTATTAGTGAAAATATCCCTCTTCAAGTTAACTCCCCTATAAACCCTCCCCTCTAGCTTACCTCCTAAAACTAAATAATCCCTATTTCTCCCCCTACAAAATCTACGAACCTTACTTCTCCCGCGCTTATTTTTAAATCTATTATCAGAAAGTGAAGATTTCTAATTAACTACTACAAGATCGGAGAGTAGTAGAAATATTTAAGTATCTTACCCCTTTATTTACATGGAGTATAGCGTATTCTTAGGGTATTCTTAGGGTATCTTTAGAAGTAAGTAAGTATACGTATTTAAAAATATATAAGCTAGACTAGATAAGATTGGGATGAGACAGTATTAGTTAAGATTATAAAATAGAAGCTAGTACGAGAGAGATTGAGAGAAGTAAGATAGAAGTAGGAGTAGGAATAAGTAAGAGCGGAACTTTTAAAGAATTACTAAAATATTAGGAGAATAGATACGAATAACTTAATATTATTTTAATGAGAATCTTTTTATCTTATTCTTTGTTGATTCTATCGCTTTTATTTCGAATAATTTATAATAAGATATTCTATTTCTTTGGATTAAGCGAAAAGCGAAATTCTAGACGGAGGTTACTTACTTATCGATGGCTCGTTATTGCGAATATGGCGTTTGAATCTATCCCATCGACGGAAGTGATAGTATAAGGGATTACCGTATATCCGTAGTATAGATATAGCTAGGAGAGCGATCCAATATAACTTAGAGAAAGGTTCCACACTCATCTCATCAAGTTCTAAGTCACAGGGACTTAAACCCAGAACATCATCTCCTTCCTACAAGACCATTTCCTCAAAGTCGACGAACCACAAAACTCCAGCACCTCCCCATACCTTTCAAACCCACTGCACGCCAAAAACCCAAAAAACCCCATCTTATTTCATCAACCCGTTCTTCCCCCGAATCCACCCCTCCACAACCCCCGCAATCTCAAAATTATTCTTCTCCAACATTAAAAAATGTCCATTCCCAGTAATATTCCGCTCCCCCAACCGAATCCACTCAGGATCGCCCCCGGCCTGTTTCAAAAAAGCAATAACACAATGATCATACGTCATATGCACACTCGCCTCTCCCGTAAGACAAAGATAGGGAACGCTCGAGATATGGGGAAGTTGTCTTGCCGGTTCGGCTTGAAGGTAGCATCGGCGTGTTGTGAGGGTATCGTTACCTACCCATGTTTTGTTGAGTTGGGTGGAATTGGTTATAGGGGGGTTGTAGGAGAGTGGGGTGTTTGCTAGACCCCAGAGACGGAAATCATTTCCTGAGTTTAGAGAGGAGCCGTAGTTCCAAAAGGGTTGGGTGCTGTGTTCCAGATTGATGTTGCCAGCGACGTATTGGGGACAATCGTTTGAGATGACGATGGGGTATTGTGCGCCTGAGGAGTGAGAGATGAGGTAAGAGGGACCCAGAAGCTCAAGAAGTGCACAACCAGATACACGCATGGAAGTTTCGCCCTGAACCCAGTTGTTGGTGAATGGGATGACCCATTTACTAAACGCTGTAAATGTTGGATCGCCTTTTTGGCCTGTGCCAGGCCATTGCGTGTGTAGAGTGGCTTGTGGGTATGTTGGATTGAGTTCTGGAGCTGTGAATCCTGATACGAGACCTTCGACCGTCGTGGAATTCCAGAGGGGGTAATCAGTAGAGTCTTCTTGACTGCTTCGTCCGGCGCCAGTGTGGTCAAGCAGATACACCATGTATCCCTTGTCGAGGAAGTAAGAAGCAAAGCCTTTGCGGTTGTCGGGAGTATTCAGCCATTGTACGCCGGAGACGGCACCGCCGTGGAAGAAAACCAATGGTTTGTCTTGTGTTGCACCGCCAGCTGGCGTTAATTTCTCAACGTACAGGTGATCACTTGTGATATTGCCATTGGTGTATTCGTTGTCGATCCATCTGCCACCGATGTAGAACACATCACGGGAGAAAGTTGTCTCCGAAGAGGCACATTTTGGGCTAACAGCCTTGGTGCCAGTGCAGTCTGTTGATTGCGCAGTAACGAGATTCAGGCATAGAGCTAGGCAGGCGATGAAACGACTACCCATGGCCGCAAAGAATGAGAGGACTGTGGCTTGAAAATGTCACTGCCAAGGGGAAATAGGGAGCAAGGTAACGAGAAAGTGAGAGATGCTCCAGGATGGAAAGCCAATACCTCGTCTGCAATGCCTTGTGTCTGCATATAAACAAAATTAACCATGTCCCGTCTGCCCCTGAAGCTAGCAGACACATTTGTGGAACGGGAAATAGCGGTTCCGATTTTGAGTCTGCAATTTTTGGGACACAGTATTGACGTGAAATGTTGTGAGCGACTGGATCCTCGAGGAGCAGAAGATGGTGATAATGTCGCTATGTTTTTTAACAAGCTTTGGAAGCCAAGCGCTTGCGGTGAAGCCTTTAGCAGTGATTTTCATCTTCGAAGATCCTTGCGCGAACCTTGAGGCGTTGTGGGCCAACATACTATTATGGTGGAAATCTTGGCGTTGTAAGCCGTGCTTGGCAAAATGAGTGGAGTTTACAGTCGGGAAACAGACCGCAGAGATGATGAGAGGGGAATGAAATTGCTTACAGACTGTATCGACCTAGAGACCTTTTCATGAAGTCATCAAAAATCGTTCAAGTGAGGGGATTTCCCTCGAAACAAACATCCGGACAAAAACACTATCGCGGTAGGATGGGTATTGAAGGTTAGTGGATCTGAATAATCAACCCTGTTTCTTATCTGCCACTACGGTGAATACATAATATTTTCAGATCGCTAGAAAGTGGACAGTAATATCCATTAGACCTGAGTAGTAGTAGAAAATCGGCTTAGATTTCAAGAAGTTGTAAGGACCATTGCCACTGGCGTTTAATAGCCCTGATACCAAAGTAGGTGCAACACGGTGGCCGCAGGTCTTCCTGATATTTCTGTCCAGAGCGAGGGGTCATGTAGCCCTTATGCGGTTTGTGTAAGGTGAACCGAGAAACATCATCAAGGCAAAGACTTCCTGTCGGCCTGCTTTGAAAGCCAATTGGCCAGATCCCAGAGTAGTCGCAACAGTTGAGGGAGGTGAGTTGCGCGGACATTGAACGGCTCGGGAAGAACTCGTATGGCACCATCCTAGTGAGGCGGCTTAGAAAAATATCGTACGATTTTCCCGTCTTTGATTAACCACTCTGGCTCGTCACGTAGACCTGTGGATTCAACAATGGTTTTTACTCTTATGTCGACCCTCAAGGCTTGAGCTCACGCCATAACTCACCAAATCATTCAACCGTCCTCTAAAAATGTTGGTCGGCTCGACTGCACAATGGGTGTCTAATAACAGCATTGGGTCGGCACTTATTGGAAACCCCCCGAATACTCAGCGGGATTGGTATATCGTTCGAGGTCTTCTTCGAGTCGTTGGGATGGGAGAGACGGACCCAGCGTCAGGCTTTGTTCTGGCCGCCAGGAAAACAGACATTACCGAGTCGAAAAGGTCATCCATCATCGCCGGCCTAGTCGTCTCGTTGGTTATCATTTTAAGTGTGACCCTAACTCGATTGGCTTTGAGATTGTCAGTGGCGACGATGCGATTTGGGATTGACGACTGGGCCACCATTGCTGCGGCAGGGATGGGATTGACAGTAAGTAGTCCATGAAGCAACTCTCAGCTCTTTTGACATATCTGAGTCGCCCCAGAAAGACCGAAAAGCCTGAACATGGAATTGAGACATCGACTGACTCTCACACGATTAGTACACAACCTGTCAATTGATCATGGCCATCAAAGGCGGAGGTGATCATATCGTACGTCGCCATTACCTCTCAAGATTTCAATAAACTTGAGTAACCGAATGAGAGATGTAAGCTGATTTGATCCTTGTGTACCTAGTGGGAGCATACCTACGAGGACTATAATACCTTCAATTATTACGGGGTCCTTGACAAGATTGTCTTTTATGCCACGGTCGCCCTGATCAAAACTTCTCTTGCCTTGTTCATCCGCCGATTGACTACTGGCATATCAAAGAAGTGGCGCAGATTCTGCGATTTCTTTTTACTCACACTAGCCCTGTATCTGGTCTCAGCGACGATCTGGTTCCTGTTCACCTGCGATCCATTACGAGCACAGTGGGATCTACTCTATAGAGGCCAGTTGGAAGAAACGCCAAGCTGTATCGACGGTCTCCTCTGGGGTCGAATCTACAACGTGGCTCATGTCGTGCAAGGGGTCGTTTTGCTTTTGAGCCCTATGGTCATCTTGTGGAAGGTTAGGATCGAGATCAAGAAGAAAATCCGGTTGTTTTTCATATGGGCTGTGGTTTGCTTGCTGTGTTGTGCGGTTTGATGCGGATGCTGGACGCGAACTTCACATCCGACATCTTTTGGTCATACACCCAGCTGCTTATTTGGACTGCGCTGGATGTCACTGTCGGTATTGTGGTGATTTCGCTTCCCGTTCTTGACGACATGATAGCTGCCAGTGTGCGCAAAGCGATTCTGAAGACAAGAAAGACAAACACAGGCGGTAGGAACGGATATGGCCATCTGGACAAGAGCAAGACCAGCAGATTGGGACCGCCAAGTACGGTGAGGATTGCCAATCCTATCGGACCAGACAGAGAACTCGGAGACGACTGGAACGAAGTACTGCCCAACCGATCAGAAGCCGATCAGAAGCTCCGCTGCAATGCAAAAGACTCCCCAGTGGAGCTCAACATCATACGGACTGTTGAGTAAGCTGTGAGATATTTGAGCGTGGAGAAAGTAGAAGCAGGAGGAATGGCGAAACAGGGGCGGAAGCAGGAGACTGCGGCGGAAGTGTCGATGAGTTGAGGAAGAGGAGACCGGAGACGAAGACTTTCCATTCATGACTGCCATTGATCTCAACCTTTATCAGCCGTGAAGGATTCTTTGTTGTGATGCGTGTTGTGATTCAGATATATTGGGATCACATTATTATTCAGTCACATGACAGGAAAGCAATATATACATACAAGAAGACAGATCTCCATGATCTCTTCTTGTGCGTGGCCATTGTTAGCCTTTGAATTCAATGATATTCATTCTATTGTTCTTTTAGTACACTTCAGATCGTCACATTTCAACAATGCGGACTAGGAGAGATTCTACAGTTTTGGGAAGATGTCCCGATTCATCTCAGACTGATTGACCTGGTTGGCCACAAAGTTGGAAGTGAAGAACCGCTTGACTTTGACGTCGAGTTGCAGAGACGGATTTTGTCCAATGTTGAGAGAAGTTGATCATGGTTGCAGGAGAGGTAATCTGGAAAGAGCCTGAGAGCCTTACAGCCTTAGGGTTGTACAGCCTTAGAGCCTTAGAGCCTGAAAGCCTTAGAGCCTTAAACCCTTGAAGCCTTAAAAGCCTCAGAACGTGACAAGCCACCCTGAAACCTCAGATGAGCTGCCCGCTCTTCACAACACCATTCACACTCAATGATTCTTTTCTGCTGCTGTCGTATAGCAGAGCAAATGTTGTTTTCCTTGTCTTCTTAACCAAGGAAGAACTACGCCAGCCCAATGCAGATGTTCCGCGCCATCGCATGCAGGAGTTGTTTTTCGCTTCCACAACGGCCCCTCACCATCCAGACTTCCTTGCCGTGATGACGGATGTGGCAGTCCTTATCTTCCAGTGTTGGAGAGACAACTGATGGGATTCGTGGATTGGGAAGATGCTATTGATGCTATTGCCGGATTGGCATAGCGACTTCCTCATGCTGTCTGTCGGTTCGCTCTAGTAAGACTCTGGCGAAATCAGGATGGTGCCGACGAGTATATATTCTGTCGTATGGTCATTGAGTTGTAAGGTAAGTGTGCTCTTACTTGTCATTGCATACTTGAAGACAACATGCATTTCTCTATACTATCCGTCGCGTCAATGCTGTTGACGTTGGTGGCTGCGCAAGCTGTTAGTTCTAGGTAAGTCTTCCTCCCTCCTTTCATCTGAAGACCAGTACTGATACGAACGGCGAATATAGAACGGCCAATACCGTAGTAGCCCTTACCACCGTTTCTCCCACTGCATCGACTGCTACTACAGCCACGACCTCGGATGAACACACTGCGAATACAATTGTCAGTGGTCCTACAACGGTTTCTCCCACAACCACAACCGCGACAACGGCAACCACATCAGACTCTGTAAGCTCAGACACTGGCATAAACACGCCTAGCACAATTGCTGACAGTGTGTAGCACACGGCCAACACGATTGTGTCTGGTCCAACGACGGTGACAGGAAGTCAGACGGGCGCTAGTCAAGGGCAGACTGCAGGCATCGCTGCGATTGCGACTCCAAACGCCTTCGGTGTTGCCGGATTGGGGCTTTTCGCCGTGGGTATGGGCTTTGGTATGGCTTAGCCAGTGGGCAGAAGTGACGCCAATGAAAGGCAATCGGTCTCTGACGGGGCATTTTCGCATGGTAGACTCTATAGAGCAGTTTCTAGGATTTAATGATATGTATTCTGTAGTATTCACGAAGGCTGTACAAGTTACAACCTTGTTGATTCACGCAGGCTGTACATATTCACGAAGGCTGTACTATTCAAAAAGGCTGTACAAGTTACAGCCTTAGTACAAGTTACAGCCTTAGAAGGACGAGATGCGCCAAATGGGGCGAAGTCTTTTTCTCACGTGCCGCCTTACAGGAGTGGAGGATCTCGACTCCAGCCCAGTCCCGGTACCCTCACCCGGCCCATGGAACCTCACTGAATAACAAGCGTGACACACTCCGTCGTCCTGCTTATAAAACCCTCCCAAATCACCAACCTCCACGAAAAGCTCGCCGGCCAGGGCTCTCGACGTGGACAACGCCAGCGCAAGGAATCACCAACGACATGGCCGGCAACATTGATTACAGCTTCATCAATGAAATCTATGAAGAAATAGAGCGACGACCACCTGGAATAGAGGCTCGAAAACTTCTGGTTGATACCTTCATTGCCGCCGGATTGACAGACGCAGTTGGCGACGCTGTACAAGAGCTCAAAACGCTATGCAGCAACGATCCCCAAGTGACCGAGTGGTACAATGCATTCTGTAAGAGTCACGAATCGACACCGACGAATGGCTTGGGATCGAATGGCCCGAGTTCGAAACCATCAACTTCTTCTGATGCAACGTCGAAATACTCTTTTGCGAAGCCATCAATCCCGCCCATCGCAGCAGCAGTACTACCTTCAGATCCGACTGAATTGGCGTCGGAAAAGCAGAAACTTATCACGAGCTATCGAGATTTTCGCCAGAAAGCAATCACGCTGCTGCGCGATGGGAATTTGCTATCCAATTTGTTGACCAAAAAAGGGCTGCCTGCGAAGGAAGACGACGACCACAAAGCCTTGGAATTGCTCCGAGACGGGAAAATCACTACAGTCCTGCGAACTCGACATCTCAATCTTCCCACTCCCACGGACGGGTCTTCGGCAAAGACCAATCGACCCCCAGACAGTGTAAGAGAGGTGGCCCGAAAGATGAAGGTTGACCCGTCGAGAGCCTTTGACATCTGCATCGCTGATCTGAAGACCATGATTCAGTGGTTGAATCATACTCAGCCTCAATCATCAATAAACAAAGATTCACTGCGTGAGGCCATTGCAAAACGAGTACGCCTGATGATCGTTGCTCTTCCGGACAATCTTCACATCCACGCAAACACGGCTTTGATGCATATCGAGCATGAAAACAGTTGGAAGACCTATGTGAATGACGAAACCATGTATGGAGATGCAATCCCTGATATCCCACGAGAGAACTTTTATTGTACCGAGGATGGGTATGCGTGGGACATGGAGGAACTCTCGCAAGCCATTACAAGCAATAAAGGAGTAATGCGCAATCCACTCAGCAAGCACATGTTCACACCAGGCGATATTAAAGGTATCCTCAGCCATCCACTTGGTCAATCTCTAGCAGCACTTGAAATCGACCAACACAAGCTGAAACAAGGAGTGCGTCCGAAGACACTGGAGGAGATGGATCGCATGGTGAATGTACTCATGAAGGACATGGCCGAAGATGCGATGCAATCAAGATTAGCAGTAGACGAGTTTCTTGCTTATACTGCAACCTTGCCCGAGGCGGAACAAAGCGCGCTGGATAATCTTCGAGTCCCCGCGAGAGACTCACATACTGGTCAAGCCTTCGATGGGACTATTGGCGAGGCAGTTCGCGATGCCAAAGCTAACAAGCTTTGCTTTCACAAGGCTGGTGAGTCCCTTTTTCTCATTTCTATCATCTTTCACCCTCATGGAGATGTCGCCTATCGTCTGACGACACGTCACTCCACTGGCATACATCGGTAAAGCAAGGCTGAAAACATAGTTACTAACAATGTTCAGGCGATTTCATTCGCCAAGCGTCGACGCATCTGCGCAGCCAGCGATAGCCAATGTTGGTTCGCGAAACCATAGGCACAGATACCTCTTTACCGAAGTTAAATTACTTTTAGCCTTCCATGTCCCCACTGAAGAGAAGATTCCGAGAAGATTCCATAATCCTAGCGTGCATAATCTTTTGTTTCACAAAGAATGCGCTGGCTAAGCGAAGACTTGAGGCACTGGACATGATTGGTTTTTCGGTGTTCCCAAGATTTTTAGTAGACGCCTCGTATCGCTTACGCAACTCAGCCTCGCAAGGCACACCTGATGATCGACAATCTCCCAGTTTCGGCCAGATAGACAAGCTATCATATCGTATCACTACTGCATGCACGCGCGATCAGTTGCATGTGGAGCAGCGGTACCTCCGTGATATGGGAAAGGTGTTCAACGCCACCGAACCTCATCCCGCCTAGTCATTTCTGACATTCACGATCGATACATTTTCTTCGACACCAGAGCCCCACAACATCTTCAAAGCGGCCGATATTTTTCTTTCGACGAACTGGTCGTCTCAGTCACACATCGACGAGGTGGCTTGAGACAGACTTTACCCATTTGAACCGTGTACTATACTAAGAGGAGGCTGAGTTGACAGGTCACTCACTTGCAACTTCGCCTTGGGAGGCCTTCGCTCTAGCAGCTCAACACCATCTTAGACGCGGCCTCGATTTCTTCTGCTGATCCGACGCTTGCTTGATCACGAACTCCTTTGCTGCCATCATTGTACGGGCGGCTTGCTTCAGTCAAGTTTTGTGCGACACGATCATTACCCACCTCTTTTAGGACATCTCCTCAGGATCAAAAGACGAGCAAGAAGATTCTTTGGCTCTCACCTGCCTGGTATACCATGGCTTGGGAAATTATCAAGCGATCCTTATCGTCCCTCCTTCTGGAAGAAAGCTTCGAAAAACAGATTCTGAGGATAGCGAACAGATTGCATCCTTCAGATACAGCGTTCCCTTGGGAACAGTTGAACGCTTGTGTGGGAATCTTCATCAGGAAGCAGAAGAATATCAATGTTCACAGCGGAATTGAAGAGCTTTTACTTTATTTGATCAACCAATGTTCTTCAAAAGACATCGCTTTAGCAGCTTGTGCTGATATGTTGAGCAGCCATACCATTGAGGGGCTGCTCAACGAGTTCAAGCCTGCACTGGGGAGCATCTCGGGACTCCAATCCTATATCCATATTTTGCTGGCTGTCAATCATCACCAAACTCAGATTGTCAACGGTGATGAAGCAAAATGTGCCCAAATAGTCCTCCAGCTACTGTCACAACCAACACACGACCCTGTCGACCTCTTGCAGCCACTAGCATCGCTTATCAAGGGCGGAGTACCACGGAATTCCCATTTGGCTGATCATCTTGATACTCTTGTACGGCAATCATCTTCCATTCTATCGACGCGAATGGAAACTTTGAAAAGCAACGCAGATTGGTTTGCGGCACACAAACAAACATCATGGCTACATGACGACTTCAAAGTTGTTGCCAACCAATCCAACATTCGACCAGACGATCTCTCCATTGTAGACATATTTGACGAAACATTTCCGTCGTGGTCTAGTTGGGCAGCATGGGAGCCGAACGAGCGTGCGATCCAAGCATACGCCCTTCACCTGTCCACCCTTCCTCACGACAAATTTCTGATCAGAGACCTGCTCGCTCTCGAGGGTCCCGATTTTGAAATTAGAGACAGGTTCAGAAGAATACACTATTCTACGATGCGAGAACAACTTTCGGCCGTGAACAGAACCAAACTTGTCCATCGATGCGGGGCCATCAAGTTTGACCTCTTCGGTTCAAGACCCAATCATGTCCGAGCTACACTAGACGCCCTGAGCGGACTTGTTTTCGACGTCTGCACCAAAGACACTGTAAAACACGACAACTGCCGCATGTTATTACTCCAACAAATTTGTCTCAGCGAATCGATCAACGAAGAGAGATTATGGTTGCTGGAAGCCGCATTTGCTACTGGCTCCACCGCAGTCATCTCAGCGGTTCGTGAGGTCAAGATAGCGGAGAAGGAGGGTAGGGAGCCTGATGCTGAAGTAGTGAGCACATTATTCAAAGCCATGGAGTGGGATGCGTCCATAGAGTTGAGGAGACTACTTGGAGAGTTCGTCGTCGCATCCATGTGCAAATATTTGGAGAAAGCACAGAGAACGCTGAAGACAATCGTCGACGTAAATCGAAACTGGACTTTCTCGGATTTACAACTTCTGGAGGCACTGCAGAGTTTTGGAGAAGTCTGTGGGATGTCTCCGAAGCTGAATCGGCATTTTCCCGAGCAGTCGAGGATGACCCTTGAGCGTTGGCCTGCGAAGTGGGAAGTGAGTCTCTCCTTAATACTGATTTCTGGCCTTTCTGCTCTTTTGGAAGAACTCTGGCAGTCTGGTTTATCAAAATTGTCGGATAATCTTCCATGGGGATCATGAATTGAATTCTTCTTGAAGTACCGAGAAAAACTAACCATTTGCCTCTAGGTCCAAGAATGCTACCAAATCATCCTCCTCACTCAAGACAATATCCTCACTTCCACAAAATGGCTGACCACGCAGGTCAAAACATACCTACTCTATCGCCTCGTTTCTCCATGGCTCATTTCCGTAGAAACGCAATCTGCAAAACTTGCCACCCGACTCATTGAGTCTTTGCTCCATCTCTGGCGCAAAACACAGGACCACGATCGGCGCTCTATGGCTTTGATGGCAGCACAATCAGACGCAATCTCTGATGATTGCCTCAGGCTGAAATGTATCCACCAACTCGGCTTCATCGAAGACGGGTTTTCAAAAATTCTGAAGTTTTTGGTTGAAAACTGTCAAAGCAATTTGGCTGGCGAGGCATGCGTCTCCTTTGCCCGAGCATTGACTCTCGAAGAAGATCTCATTGAGACATGGCGCTTCCCACTCCGTCTCGTTATCACAGAGGAGAGTGAAAAATTAGAGAAGTGGGCACTCCAAACGCTTGATGTGGGTAGTTGGATCAACTGGATCGATGATGTGGGGAGAATTTTCCCAGATATGATTCACGCGATTGGTGAAGATTCTCCCTTTTTTTTGACAGGTGATCTTCACAGATGGGCGCTGACGTTACGTTCGAATTTGGCGACGTTGAAACGCCTGGAAAGTAGGGATTGGATGAGACATAGTGATGCTATGGCGTGCATGCTAAAAGGTGGAGACATACGGCTATGCCATGAGCTTGAACGTATCATTAAATTCTTGGATGTCGCATGTGAAGAGGTGAAATGGGATACATTCGTAGCATTAGTCGCGCGGTTGGATAGAAACGGCCAGAATGCGGAGACTATAAGGACGGCCATCTTTCAAGTTAGCATGGCCACTGTACCCGGAGTTGAGGCATGTCTGCACATCCTGGAGTCATATGAGGAGGTTTCTTTACAAGTTGCGGAGACCATGCTTGCTTGCTGGCTGAATGAAGAGGACATGATGGACCGGGATTGTCTTGCGCTAGAAGCTGTGGCACTAGTGCTTGGGATGGACGCGGAGGGCCCTGGAGAGCCCACTCTGGACAGCTTGGAGGCAACCCATGTCCATCTAGACGAGCAATTCCGGGCTCTCATCGCTGAAGCTGTTCGTCTCGAAGGACTGCGCATCGCTTTCAAGATCAAGGATCCGAATGGAACTGCACTCATACTGGACGAAGTTGGCGTTGAGGATAGCTTTTTACTAGATGATATTCTGAGTAGCTTGCCGTCAGACCTTATAGATGTCGTAGAGCGCATCTCAGACCACGAAGTCGAGCTCCAACTCCCTCTCACCAGACTCACGGCTCTTCAGAAAAAGGCCATCGGATCGGGCTCTGCACAGAGTTTGCTAGTCAGGTTTAGTCCAGGTTTCAACGGTCTACCTCCCAACTTCTGCTTTCACTGGGACAACGAGCCCAAGGAGCTAGCTATTGCCGGCCATTCGCCATGTTTAGCATTTCCTTTTTTGGAGCCAGAACATTCGTGTCATGGTCGTCCAAGCCCGGGCGTGTACCAGCTCAGCCGAATCTTCTCTAGACACCTCATCAACAATGGATTCACCTCGATTCAGGACGTGTACAAGTTCTTGGTCTCAGAGATGTCCAGTTTGTACACCAAATGCCTCGTCTGCGCCATCCCACACGCGTACAATATGCGACGCTCGACGGTCTGTAAAGACCCACAGTGCTTGAAAACCTACAAGACATTACACTTGGATGTTCGCGTTGCCGATATTCGTCATGATCCAGCAGTAGTCGACCTTCTCTTAACAATGGTCCACGCCTCAGCTTCAGCGAACACTGCAAACATGTTACTCCTGCCAGACTGCCCCATCACCAGCATGCCTATAATCAAACAAAGAATCGATAGTCTCCCCAACATAGCCTCCCTACAAGACGCACGCGACATCGACACAAGCATCGGAACGGCAGCAGAAATATTATCCTGGGCTCTAACATCCTACCGCGGTTTCCTCGTCTCCGCAACCACAAATCTAAAAATCCCCTCTTTCCCAGGCACCCATCAATTCCTCCTCGCAAACGCATCACCACAACTCGAAATGGACTTTGACGCCAAATACAAACTCTACAGAAACACCCGTGTCGTCTTCCACGGCACCACTATGGAGAGAATGTACGCCATCCTCTCTCAAGGCCTTCAATCCCTCTCGGGCACACCCCTCCAACGCCACGGCTACGCCTACGGCAAAGGCATCTACGTGTCCACAGAACCGAGTACGGCATGGCAATATACACAGCTCAGTGGCGCGAGTTGGCAAAACAGTAATTTCGGACATCAGAGGGTGCTTTTGGCTTGTGAGTTGACGGGACATTGGACGACGGCTAGTGGAAATATTATGCGGGTTATGGATCCGGCTTGTTTGATGGTTAGGTATGTTTTTTTGATGGCGGATTCGGCGACGGTGCCGGTTAGTCAGCATGTTGTGCCGGCGTTGGGGAGTGTTTTTGCTGGGTTGAGGAGGGGGGCGTTGTAGGTGTGTTTTTTTTTCCTTTGAGAAAGGGGGATGGGGAGGAGGGTATTTTGGAGAGGGAGAGGGGAGTTAGGTAGGGTTATGCTTTAGCGTGCGTGGTATTTGGGTAGTTTTGCGATAAGTGGTAACTTGTTCTGGGATTAGACTTTTTGATGATATTTCATAGAATAGTAACGACTGAAATGAGATACTTGTTTGCTTCCCCCTTTCCCTTATGTTTTTTCTCGTCTAGGTAGGGTTGTACTTCAGCGTTGTATTTGGGTGGTTGTGGGTTGGGTAGTTGGTTGTTCTAGGATTGAGATTTTGATGAGATTTTATTGATTACTAGTAACGATTGGAATGAGATACTTGTTTACTTACTTCCCCCCTTCCCTTTTTTTCCTATCGGGTATCTCTCTATGGTATGCTTCATCACTACTATAACCAAAATTATAAACCATAACTCTCTTAACATCGTTATATTTTACGATATAATACTATTTTCTATTACATCTACCTTTCCCTACTAGTAACCTATATCAATTTTTTTGTTCAAGTACCGTATCAATCTTCTAACCTCCCTAACCTCTCTTTTACTAAAACCCCTTTCCGAAGCTTTCGAGAATACTCCAATCTAAATTTCTCAATCTCGTGATTTTCGTATTCTAAATTTCTCAATCTCGTAATTTTCGTTTCACCAATTATAGATACGAAGTTTCTCTTTCGTGACGTCGATGGTAGGTATTTCTATCGTGGGTTTCTTATATCTTGGAATCGTAGGATAGATAGTAGATTATACTGTTTAGTTTTTAGAATGTGGATTGGGGTTGTTTATAGGTTTAGCTTGTTCTTTGGTTGTTTGAGATGGTTTTACGGGTATTGGGTAAGAGTAATCGGTTTTGTATTTTAGTACGTTCTAGTTATCTTTTAACCTTACTTTAAATCTCGAAATTCAATCGCTTTTGCATCCACGCCCTAGAGACTAATCATGATAGATCAAGAACACTGTTATGCATCGTAGGGTGCAAATAAAATTTCTCGTTAGTGAAGAAAGTGAAGAGGTTTCGGGCGTCGGGGTACGAGTAGCTCGGTTTAGAGTCCGAAAAACGGTTGAATATCCGCCGGATGTTTGCGACGGAAGCATCGCGTTCTATGCTTTTTCGGACTACGCGAACTCACAGTAAAAATGGAGACTATTGATGAAGAAAGAATCTTTGCAGAAAATGGTAGAAGGAACTCAAAACCCGAAAAGCTTTGTCGGCGGATTTTTCCGGCGGCGACTACTATCATCAAAAACTACCACACACGCCAGACGACCGGGCTAGAATTGAGATTGAAGAAATGACGGAATAGAAACCTGTGTATCCGCCGCTAGCCTTTTGTAATATCCGGGACAGTTTTCTCGCCCTTGTAGTTGAAGGCCGATTTATTACCGGGATTCCAGCACTTTTGCCCGGCACCGTACTTCTTGCACCATCCAGCCATCTCTTTCGCCCCAATCTTTCCATGAGTACCTTCATTATTGTAGATGTAGTAAGAGCTTTCGATTGGTGCACCATTGATATGTAACCAAAAATGGTCACCCATAGTAAAATAACCACCTGCTGCGTCCACGACTGCTTGGGTAGGATCGGGGTGGCAGCCCCAGTAACCTGAGGATTCGTCTGTCTTGGTACAGCAGCAGAGCTCGTATGCATCGGCGGAGACATAGCTGGCGAGGCTGGCGACGAGGAGGGCGATTGTGAGCTTCATTGTTATCGTTCGTTTGTTGGTTTATGAGGGGTCGCGAATTTCTATTCTTTTGATTAGTATTAGAAAATCATGGTTGATATGTGGGACTGACTCAATGAATTTTGTATCTCTAATTCGGGTCTGGGATGTTCCCAGTTTATAGATATTGGCTGAGGGAGAGATGGAAATGATTCGGGAAAAAAATCACCCAGAGACCAATAACATCGATATCCTATGCCGGTGAAGAACAGGTGATGCAGACAGGTCTTATATGTAGAAGTACTGTTGTCTATCGCCAAAGGATGTCTAGCCGCTAATATCTCCTAAGGATGTTCGCGCTGTAAAACGCGGATTGGAGACGGGGTTTCTCCAATGAAATCCATTTGGCGATCGTCCACAGTAGTCGAATATTTCTGCGCGAAATACACTTAGACCTGAATACCCAGGAGCTAGAAACCTAGCTCGTTAGATTTCTCTCTCGCTACGACCAAATAACAGGGGATTTGCGGTTTCATCTCTCCAATCTTGCTCGAGCCCGGCGAAAAGACCGCCTTCCACATTCAAAGCTATGTCCGTATGAGACTTCTGCCTGTTCAATGACTGGGGGTGGTCCAGTAAATACAACGAACTGACACGCTTGGACTGCCGCTTCTCGAGCTTATTATCAAGAGCGATGTGGGACCGGTCGCATCTCTTTCGAAGTAATCATGAAAATGCCAAGGGACGGGCAGAAAGACGTGCGGTATTAAGATTTGATCATGAGGCGACCGGAGTGAGTACCGTATCAAGATCGAGATAGCAGCGCTAGGTTTTCTTAGGGTGAATCGATATATTCCTGGATTCCAACTCGTGATAAGCTCGAATTCTGAGTCTGCCTCGCCTCGAACGTCGTCCTCAGGTCTGCGCGTAGATTGGATGTATTATACGAGTATATATCTATTTTTGGCCAAAAATATTCGCGTACCAGCTGTGGGGGTCCCAAATCTACATCAGGCCATTTTGACGTCTCTGGTGCAAGCGCGATGGTTTCAAGGGCTGCTGTATTAATGCTAGAGACGAGGGGAATAATAGAGGTTACTCGTAGATGTTTGAAGTAATGGAATCGCGAGGGTGTGGAATCAAAGAGAGGAAGAGTAGTAGAACAAAAGGAGATCCTCGGCTGAGCGGCTATATCGGCTATAATATGGCTAATCTAGCGCGGATATCACGTGTATCTTAATTAACCGCCCGCATCTCATCTTCCCGTCCCCTCTTCTTTCTCTCTCAATTCCTTCATCTCCCAAGCCTTATCGTTGCTTCCAGATGCTGAATCCGCATAGTTGTCCCGTCAATTTCGCCAGCATACGTCCACCTTTACCGTGTTTCTGGAAACCGGCGACTCCAAGTTCAATACTCGTTTGGCTCGAGCACCTCCGCTGGCTTTGAGAATTCGATGGACTTTCTCATCAGAAGCCCTTTGATCGTCGCCGACTTGGCGAGAAGGAACAATTCGCCTTTATCTTCTTGCATCATCGTTCGGATGAAGGCAAGGAATGCCGTCATATCGGTAATTTCGATCTTCTGGTTGACGATGCTGATGGTCGCGCCTGACGGGGTGATTTTGGTTTCGTCGACTGCCAGTGGTGCAAAGCTTCCTGCCGGCCCGATGGCCCGACAAGCATGGCGAGGATGCGGCCATAGACTGGACCAGCGCCGCTGATGCGCCTTTCGATTCAGGCCACGAAAGAGCTGAGAATGGAAGTTTTTTTGTATTACAAACGATAAGGATGGGTTTGAAGACTTAGGTTGCTATCGTTTCGGATATTCCATAGGTTAAAACCTCGATCTTGGAGTGATCTACAATAGCTTGGATGAGGCGGTCCATCCTGGCTGATGATTTCAATAGTATCCACTTCTCGAGAACGTGGTGTTAATGAAGAAAAAGAGAAAACTATTCAGTCTTGGTAAGATGAGGTTCCGATTACTGGTCCAGCGGAGTAGGGACGAGTCATACCTAGGAATGAAGTCAGTTCGATTTGGCAATAGTCTCGAGCCGAGGCCGCGAAGGGCCGCAGCTACACTAATCAATTTAGTAGTGAGACAGGAATATCGAAAGGAGATCTCTGCCTATCATGGGCATAGAGGATATAATTCACAAGTAGCCTTCACCCTATCAGCCTCCCTCACATCCCGTCCGCATCAAAAATATCCCTTCAAATTATTGCGACGATTCAAATGTTATACGATAGACTTCTAAATGCCTTGTGGTCATAGTATACATAAGTTGAATCCTTCTTTAGGCAATCAAGAGACATTGATAAGCAGTGAAACTATGAGCAACATGTTTAAAATAGCCTGTGCCTCCATCTGGACTCGGGAAAGTTAACGAAAATCCTACCACATCGCTACACCAACTCAACATGATCGCTTCTCAACTCCTCATCCTCTCTGCTCTCACTATTTGGTACAATCCAGCCGACCTCTTCGTCTAACCCCGTACTAACATTAAAAGCACCCTCGCAAGCCCACTCCCAACCGCCCAATGAACAAAACCATTCATAATCGGCATCACCTTCCCAAAAACCGACTCCACACCCGAACAAACCCTCTACCTAACCTCCACCTCCACCGCCTCCCCCAAAAAATCAGACGGAATCCAACGCACCATCGACTCCTCCAAACTCTTCCGCGGCGCCTCAAAAAAGGCTTTCACCTACCAACCCACACACACAAAATCACCTCTCGAACCCGTAGCCGACTAATCCATGAACAAGGCTTGGTCAAAGACCGGTCAGGAATTAAAATGGGGCGCCGTTGATTTGGTAACTGGAGAGGTGTCTGATAACGTATTCGTCACGTTTTCATGGGAGAGTACTAAGAAAGATGCGCGGAAAGTGTTTGCCGAGGTTTATAGTTCGTTCAAGCATCATGAGCAGGCGGATACGCAGGTCTTGTATGGGAAGGGTATTGTGGATTTTTGGCAGAAGGGGGTTGTGAGGGCTTCTGATGTTTAGATTTTTGTAGGTGAAGTCGCAGGCGAGAATTTGTATTTTGTGAGATAGGCTTTTCGGAATAAATAATTTTTACAGTCTGAGAATGATTTAAGTTTTATTCTCTTGCGAGGAATACTATCAAGTAAGTAAATCCGTCTTATATCGTTAAGTCTCGATTTAATTGCTTTTTAAAATTCGAGTTTAGCTTCTTGATATCTCCTTGAAACGCTGTCGCCTAACACTATCAATTTCGATTCCTCGAGACCCACGGTAATGCAATATCATTTAAACTAATTTAATCAAGTTTCCCTTAGCTAAGTATTAAGATATAAGGCTACACCCCGTAACATCTCCTCGTCTCCTCCAAGATCTTCAAACAAAAAGATCCGCTACCTCAGTTTTTCTTCCCGAGTATCTAAACTACTCCTCCTACCAACACCTCCAATCAACAGAAAAACCTAAATACCTACCTCGTACCCTTCCACCAATCATCCAAATCTCCAAATCTCCAATCCCCAATTCCCAAATCAACCCCAACAATTAAATCCAACAACCCATCTCCAAAAAAAACCAAAAAAAAACATCCCCCTAAAAAGGAGAAATCCCTAAAAAACCACCCAACAATCCCAAAATCTAACCCTTATCCCCAAAATAATTTGGGACTAGCTATACTAACCCTCAACCCCCAACCCCCAATCTCTGATTCCAAATTCAATCCAATTCCAAAGTCGAAACAACAAAAACTACAAAAACTACAGAAATAACTCTTTCTTTCTATGATATGATCAAGGTAAATTATAATCCATTCAAGTCAAAAACAACATTTAATAAAAGTAAGAAAGAAAAATGTCAAGGCTACCTACGTACGTAGATAGACGGCCGGTTGATTTTGTAATAAAGAAGTAGAAGAGTAAGGAGGAATATATTCCACAAGTAAAGGAAGGAAAGATTTAAAACTACGAAGGGGAATTGAAAAAATCCCGTAAAAGAACTTTAATAAGATAATAGTAGTTTCCTATTAGCTATTGATATTGTAAAATTAAGTCGGAAAAAGGTATTCCATATTCACCTCCCCCCGCATCCTCCACCTCCCCCAAAAATCAAGAATCCACCCCAAAAACCCTGCCGACACTCAAAAAACTCCACCTCGTCCCCATCACACCAACAAAAATCCCCATAACCTGCACGACAACCCCGGCCCCCGCTCCCAGTAAAAACCGCGGAGAAAAGATCCGATACAGCATCAAATGCCTCCTCAACCACCCAGCCCACATAGCCGTACACAACCCAACAGTGGCATAAAACAAAAAATGACTGACCATGGCTTTGGCGACTTCGGCCACCAAGCCCTTTCGACGGGCATCTCTTTTCCATAATACGACGGCTGGGGTTGCTAATACGGAAAGGATTTGAGCTCCATATGTGTTGCCGATGATTAGAAGAGGGGACCAGGGATATTTGACTGTTTTCATGGCGAGGAAAGCGGCATCCCATTGCAGAGAGGCGAGTGTGTATTGATGTCCTGTTTTGAAGAAATAGAAACCACCCAGCAGCGCCAATGTGATGGGGCCAATAGCACTATCCCTGAGTTTATTCGCGTGGAGAATTTCGAGGAGGGAGAGGATACTCCATAATTGGAGAGCAATGGTTCCGGCACCGACTGGTTTTTGGAGAATGATGATGGCGGCGGCGTAGAGGGTGGGGAGGACAAAGTAGCGTGTTCCGTGGACGTTGGAGTAACCCAGGACTTGGACTCTGCTTTTGCCATCTTCTGATAGAAAGCCCGTGCTCGCTGCAGATGGGGGCATCGCTTGACCGGCCCGGAGACGGGGCAGGGGTGTCGACTGAATGGAGAGAAAAGGCGCAGACCAGATGTATATCGAGTATCCAACTGGTATAGCAATTCCAAGTGCCATTTGAGCGACTGTGACTTTTGCTGATCCCAAGTATTGGTTGATCTCGGGAGAAAACCATTCGCCATCGTCTGCGGCGTTCAGCGTCCAGTAGATAGCGCCGAGAGTGAGGGCAGCGCGAAGAAGGTATGTATACCACAACTTCGCTGAAAGATGATTGCTCCTCGTATTTTCGTAGAATTGTTGTACGATACTCGGCAATCCCGCTGCAACAAGGTAAGGGATGGCAAGTTGCCAATTCGCACTCGTGGATGAGGTGGAAGAGGCGTAATACGTTGACCGACAAAACGGCATCTGTTCCTCGCGACAAAGTCTCGAGAGTGAAGCCAATCGAGTAAGCAGGATAAAAATGACCGAGTGATAAGATCCGAGCGCCCGATCAACGACTGTGCCCTGTCGCAGGGAAGAAACGAGGAAGAGCAGTCCAATCGTCGAAAGGAAGAAAGTCAGAATCTCATCTTCCCAAATCGTGAACGAGTTTGCCGCAAACCCAAGAGACAGGGCGACGGTAAAGACGAGCGAAACCCAGGACCATATTGTCGTCGGGTAAGGGATTCGAAGACTACTCCTAGCCTTATAGAAGACATTCGCAATTCCCACACTGCCTCCAAGCGCAGCGCTCAAAACAGCAGCATGCGTCAACGAAACACCAGGAACCGTATATCCCAGCACCGCACCACCCAGAGCACCTCCAATCAAACCCAATCCACCTCTTTTGACAAACCCAGGACTCAACGCCAACCTCAGCGCTCCAAGACCACGGGCATATAGAACCATCAACCCCAAGCCAATCGCCAACACAGAAATCCCACTCACCATTCTAAGCACATCAAATCTCGCCCAAAGCATCCGACAGACCCTGATAGTTTCACTCTGATAATCATTAAACCCGCCAAAGATAGAGTTCCACTTATCATCATCCATCTTCCGTTTACTCTTTGTCAAATCCCACATCGCCTGTGCCGTCTCCCAAAGCCTGGCCGGCGCCTCCGTAGCCTCCCCATCAAGTCGTCGAACAAGCGCATACTCTGCCATATACCGATGAATCTGCGCAGCTGCAAGCCGATAAACCCTGGCCAGGTTCTGATACCCCTTCCCATCTTTTCCAATAAACGCCTCCAGAATTGGTTTCCCCAAATTATTAAACGGAATCGGTATTCCCAGCAGCAATGACAACGTCGGCACGAAATCAATCTGCGCCACAGAATGGGATTTCGCGTTCACAGGTGGCTCGGATGGGGATTTCAATCTCCTTCCAAATTTGGGGAGTTTGGAGTACATCCAGATCGCAGCCTCAATCTCATCATCTGATTCACCTCCGTGATCGCCTTTGGAATCCATACCATGGTCGCCCATGACGATGAGTAGGGTATCATTATCTATCAAGTCCATGACTTGGCGCATCGTCGTATCCATTTGTTTGAGTTTTGTGTTCATAGCCGGGTGATCTGGACCATACCGATGACCGGCATGATCAACGCCTAGATAGTGAGCGAAAATGACATCCCATTTCGACGAGTTGGAAGGTTGAAGGAGAGGAATGAGATGTTCAGTCACTCCATTATCGACGGTGTGGAGATCCCAGACATTAAATGAATCGTAGGCGTGTGTAAGTTCCGGTTCGAAAGAATCCGGAAAGAGTGCGTGCCATGTATCGTCTCCCAAATGAACCACCTTTTTACTTGCATTTCGCAATTGTTCCACAATGTTGTCCTCGTCTATAGCCGTCCCAGCAAAATTCGACCCAGCATCAATGAACGTAGGTAATGTGCCCGTCGTCAATCCCTTCAGCCTCTGTAATGTAGTCGTAGGCGGATCCGCAATAAACGGCAGTAGAATCGCGTTCCGGGGTCTCGCAACCGCAGTCTCATAGAACAGCGGTAAAGCATTGTGGAAATGTCGTGGTGTGTCTTCCTCTTTCGCAACCACTTCTTTCCCATCTCCTGCTATCCGCGGCGGCGGAAACGGCACAGTGAAATCATACCTCAAAGCATCGATGACAACCACCACCGCCTTCTCAAACTGTTTCGGATGCCAACATCCCGTTTTCCTATTCCCAGGTAGATATTTACTTTCCAATCCTGTGGGAGGAACAGCGCATTCCGATTTATGAGGGAGGACGAGTCTGGTGAGGAGGAAACCGGATGTGAAGAGGTAGAGGCCGAGGAGTTGTAGTATCCTGTACAAGAATGATTAGCCATTCAATCTTTGTAGCAATTATTCCTCCCATCCCCTCCTTCCCTCCTCTTCCTTTCTCTCTCTCTCTTCCTCTCTCTCTCTCCCTCTCTCTCCCCACCCTCCCCATCCCCCCAAAGAAAAAACCCAAACTCACAAAAAAGCCCCCAAAACCCCCAAAACCAACCCCATCGTAACCGTAAACCTCGCCTCAGCAAACCTCTGCCGATCCACACCCCTCCCCTCCCTCCCTCCCCCCCTCTGCTTCCCCCTCTCCCTCGCAGCTTCGAACCGCGCAGAAATATCCCGAAACTCCGACGACGGTATCGAAGAAGACGGCGGTTTCAAAGTAGAAGAAGCCATGATCCCAGTTTTTCCTCAGGTGTCACTCGTATTCGAAAGATGAAGGGAATAAGGACGGTAGAGACGGATGTATCACCACCGCGATTCCATCCTTGGGTCGAGATTGAACGAAGAGGATTCGAAACAAGAGGATTCGAAACAAGAGGATTCGAAACAAGAGGATTCGAAACAAAGAGGATTCGAAACAAGAGGATTCGAAACAAGAGGATTCGAAACAAGAGGATTCGAAACAAGAGAATTCGAAACAAAAAAATCGACGCACGATCCCAAGTCTCGAGAGAGAAAAGACCCACGTAGGTAAGCTCAAGAAGAAGAAGAAGAAGAAGACGCGTCAAAGGTTTCCAAACGTTTCGTCAGGAAAGTGAAGCTTGGCGTGCCCAGAAATGCCAGCGACAGAGCCGCACGGGAGGCGTAGGCTTGCAGCTAAAGGGCAGCACTAGTTTCATTGCAATGTCACAGCTTTCAGGAGAGATTTCAATTCAATTTCTTTCGTTTTCATCAAGGGAGTGAAGGTTGATATGACCGTAAATATCTTTTTTGAATTAATCCCTAAGTCATACCAGTGTACGGCAAGTACCTGAGTGACACAGTATCATACATTATCAACTACTCAAACAACAACAAAGCGGACGAGGGGCCATAGTCTCCATCAGTTCCGGAAAAGTTGAGTGTACTATCCAAGATGATCTGGCCTTTCCGTTGTCAGGCAGTTAGGTTTGTTCGTAGACAGTCTTCCTTCTGGCGTGTAACCTCCGGATTCAGTCATGTATTTCTTCCCTCTGCACCAAACAACTCCGAGAACAGCCCACCGTGAAAATAGAAGCAAAAAGTGAAAAAGACGAACAGCAACTCCTGCTGTGAGAAAGGAGATTCGTAGACAAGCGCAATAGTCATAAGCGCCTCGTTCGTATTGCTGCGGAGATCGAGGAGAGTCGCATTGCGAAATCGACGAAGTGATAAAATAAGTGGTGTGCCAGATGTGCATTCATCTCTCAAAAGACCTTCGTTCAAGAGCACCTCTTTCGGTTTCTGTGAGTGATTCAACTCCACCTCTTGTCACCATTACCCCCAACTGAGGACTCCTTGCCCACCTTCTCCTTCAGCCCACCCATGCGGTCCAAATCTAAACTTTCATATCTCTCCTTTTCGCTCTCTTCGTACGAAGGCGCAGTGTCACTGACGGGTTCCATGCCAACAGTGTGTTCGCCAACCCTCACAACGACGACTCGTCCCGACTTCCTGCGTCCGCCTTCGTCAACCTCTTCAGGGAATGTAATGCGGATCTCAGGGATAGGACTTCCAGGTGGGCTGCTCTCATTCATGAGGGCACGTTTTTCATGTTCGACATAGGAGGGTGCGTTGATGGTAAGGGTACTACGAATGAGAGAGCGGCGGCCGGAAGATTCGTAAGTGGGAAGTGCTTCGTCGTGTCGCAATTGACGCTGTTTGTTGCGGACGCGACGGGCTCTTAGGATGAGAAGCCCGCTGACGAGTATGGCGATGAGGGCGAAGAGAACGACCAGGGCGATGAGGAGGTGGTACATTGTTGGAGTGATGGCCGAGGCTTGCTCGGATCCTGAAGCAGCGCCGTGCCGGGCGAGGAGAATTGAGTGAGGAGACATTGATCCTGTTTAACGAGTGTGTTGAAGTGCAAAGCGAGCGTGGGTTCGGCCGGTATGTAGCGAGCGAGTGTGGGTTCGGCCGGTATGTATCGAGCGAGTGTGGGTTCGGTTGGTAGGTATCGAGCGAAGTGTGGTGCGTGTGTCTACAGGACAGTGTCTGCCTTGTTGTTCGTGGTCGTCAATACGGCGGTGAGTCTTCAATACAGCGATGAGTGGTCGTCGGTACGGCGATGAGTGGTCGTCAATACAGCGATGGGTGGTCTTGAATACGGCGATGAATAGTCGTATTGTTAACGGATCCTATTGTGAATTGGATGAAGCGGACGGGGATGGATGGGTCGATACTGGCTCGCTCGTGAATGAGAGTGTGTATAGAAAGAAGGACACGCGACTGATCCTTCTGATCAGCGCAAAGAAGGAGCGATTGAAGCGAGCGGCGGAATGGGAAAGAGTCTGAAGTGTGGTTGAATCACATTGGACTGTCCTGCGGTGAGGTCGAGGAGATCGAGGTCGAGGTCGAGGTCGAGGTCGCGGTGATCAGGGAGATCCAGGTGATCAAGGAGATCAGGCAAAGGAAGGCCGTCGCCGAACATGGGAGCGCCAAGGTTGGATATTGCACGGACATTTCCAGGCCAATTTTAATCTCAACGGCCCGGCGCTACCGGTACCTGACCGCAGCCAGGAGAGCAGCCGTGGCCAATCGTGGCTCGTACTTCAAACAAGGGAGGCAAGACCCTTGATCCTGTGTGTTCGTGTTCGTGTTCAAGAGTGCTTGGGATTGGATTGCTGGAGTCGGGAGAGAGAGATACGGATATACGACCATCACGAATCCCTCCTTCTCTGTCTCGTGTTCTTCTCAGAGCCTCGGTTTACTCCTACATGGAATACTTGGCAGAATCATCTTCACCATCCCGTTGCACAGGAGACTCGGGCTGCACCCTTCGTCATGTCTGGCTTGTGCGGGATCCTGGCGGCGGCCGAGCATCTCCAGATGAAACCAACCCGGGAACAACGTTGGAGATCGCAATATCATCCATCGCCTTTTGGTCATGAGTAAATAGCCGATCCTGGTCATCGGTACCTCTTCATCATCTCTCCCATACTCCTCAGGAGATTCCATTCCTCCGCGCCTTGTGTTTCTACAACTCTGGGAGTCCCGACACTCGACCTTTTCTGACCTGGACCGAACATCATCCCTATTAGAGGCCTGTATCGAGCTGTATTGAAACAAGTCTGGGGCTACCGAAAAAGACGTCGACACTTGGCGCTAAGGTGGTTGTTTTCTTATTTTGGAGAGTAGCCTAGAGTAGGGGAGGACTAGGGAGAGCACAGAGGGAGTGAGACTTCTGTTTGTTACAAAGTTGAACTGCAGCAAGAGGTAGATGGTGCTACACTGCTTCAAAAGGGTGAGGGGTTTTATGCCTGGTGCTTTTACCCTCAATAAACTAGATAGTGATGGCTGCTTGGCCCTAGATAGGCATAGATCCGCAATGCAAGAATTATATATATATATATATTTCAGCTGTAGACTTCAGACCGCCTGAGGACTTTAAGTACCCTCACCTAAATAAAACCTCGATTTTGATGTTCCTCGCTTCGCACTGACCGTTCTGAAAAGTACGCCCGTATGGATTGTCTACGCACGGGGCAAGGCAGAAAGAGCCTTTCAATCCCTCGCCAAGTGTCCACGTCTTTTCCGGTAGCACTGTACTGTGTAAGAATATCAAGTTACCCTACTATGAAG
The DNA here is from genome assembly GCA_004522665.1 of Venturia nashicola. Lineage (NCBI taxonomy): Eukaryota > Fungi > Ascomycota > Dothideomycetes > Venturiales > Venturiaceae > Venturia > Venturia nashicola. The sequence goes on from SNSD01000011.1 coordinate 517,275, forward strand.
AATATGGACTTGATAAGAAAACCTTACCCGGAAAAATCAGCCGTGCCACCCTTGTTTTGCGGACATATTTGCTCGGAATCTACTATATCCGGTGCCTTGGACCTTGGGTAAATCTCCTCTACGCACATGGTAAATAGAAACACACTGGCGGGGCATATTTTGTAATCGCGGGCGAGCTCCCGGACGTTTGAATCTGAAATCAAATCCGGCGGTACGGGGATGGTGTATCGATACGATGGATAACATTGGATGAATTGGTTATCGCGGCAGGGTTACCAAATTAACTCGGCTATGTACTCGGGTATTTATATAGTTGTGGTATCGACTCTCACATCCTGCTTGCTGTCGTCCAAGAGATAATAATAGATACACGTTGGGCCCCCCGCTATCTATTCTATCTATATACCATGTCTAGTAAGAACAACCTGGCGACGGAATGGGCGCCAGATGAGGTATATATATATCCCATCAGACTGCCGTGGTTTGTCTTCGAAACCACCTCCATCGACTCGAAAACGACAACATTTTTTAGCAATCCGCAACGACTGAAATATGAAATTCATAGTTATTTCGACCCTCTTCCTTGCTAGTAGCGCTATTGAAGTCGCGCCATGGGTGAGTGCTTCTACCACCTCAGAGTAACATAAGTAGGTTGAATCAGATACATCTACTAACAAACCGACCAGACACAATGCATAAAGACATCGACAGTGGGAACTTCGCGGAACGGTTACTGTGCCGTAATGAAAGCGAATGGAACTCCTACCACCAATCAACAAGAGTGCTTTAAGGTATCTAACAATCCCAAAGTCCCTTTTACTCTGTGGGATCTGGGACTGCAGCTGATACTCGGTGTGATTTAGTATTATCCCTGCAATACCATAAGAAACGGATGTACCCTGAACGCCGTTAAACTCTCGAACGGAGATCTTCGTGCCGCCTGCTCTAATGGTCCAGCTTAGATGTCGGGACTCGGATAACACATCGGGGTTTCAGGACAGTGGTATTAATGGCAGGGTGGATCTAGATTTTGGGTTTCTCACTCATGGAAATTTACCTCGGCTTGAAACTCGAAGGAACTTATATTTTTGTACCTACACTGACTTCCTCCAAATCGATACCGACCGCTCATTCTTACACTTCGCCAAATTGTTCCGATTGTATTTTTATCGATTCAACATCCAATCCACTGAGCAGATCTCGATATGTCCAGTTGCTATTCGGCCCTGGATAAAGCTTGACATTGGCCCTTTTGGATATACGTCCTACACTAGAACTAAGCGGTATTTCCGTGACTGCCAAGGACGTGAACGAGGCGGAAAAACTATCGACTTGCAATCATCAGGCTCGAGGACGCGCTCCTATTACCGGTAGTTTGGCACTACCAGCTAGGTACGGAAACACAGCGTACTCGAAGGCGGATTCGATCCGCATATGTGATGGCTGAATTTAGTGGAAAAAAATATCTTCGACTAGGGGATGGTAAGAATATAAGCAGATTTGGCTAGCATGCTCCCTCCGCATCAAGATTGCGAGTATCGACCAAGTCCGTTGGCAAATCCAGCATTAAAATCTGGGTTCTGGTAGTTGGTTGTCTTACCATGATTGTTCAGAGATAGTCCTCGTTGTCTTCGATAATGCCCAAGGTTCGTATCACTTCAAACCCAAGCCTCTGGTGCAAGCCAATGGCCACAGGCGTAGATTCCAGATATGCAGGAAGGCCATCTCTATCCGCCTTGTCAGGCCGAAATTGCACGAGCTTCGAAGCTATGCTCCTACCCTTGAACCTCGGATCCACGGCTAGGGATGCGAGATCTTCTCATGTTAGTAACATTTCTTCGAATGTTATCCATTTGTTGATGGGTTCCGGACTCAAATATAGCTTACTCCACACCTTTCGTTTTCCTTCTCCTAACATTTCGCTTTGGGCTGTGCTAACCAAAGCTACGGCATGCTTGTATGCGTCCACGTCCTTGTCTCTGGGGGAAGTGTCGGCATCGAAAGCATTGGTTTCCTGTTCAGACTCTTTTCCTTGTACAGAGGCAAGCCATCCAGCATATCCAACAACTTATGCATCGCCTTCGACGGGATGTGCGATGGCGAGGACAAAGTCCTAGCCTGGTGCTTCCAGACGCTTCTTTAAGCGGTCCAAGCTGAATGCCAGAATTCCATCAACGTTTGCTGCATCTTGTTGATGAGGAGGGTAAAGAGCTTGATTTAGACAGTCGTGTCAAAAGCCCGGCGCCCGTATTCAAACATATCACGAACCGCAGCGATAGTAGTAGAGATATACTGTATATCCACAGCAGAAGACATCAGCCAGCTGTGTATATTGTGATGGGTAGATCGAATCAACCGAGTTCGAGTGAATTGGGAACAGACGAGATGTACGATGATTAGATGGGAGAATGAAGGGGCAAACTCAATGGAAAATGACAGTCTTTCCCGATTAGGTATAGCCGTTTTTGACAAGTCAGCTCGGCTTACGAGTACGACGGGAGTTACCCCTAACGACCTCACGTCTCACAATCCTTCCCGTGACATAGGAAATCGGAGTCTTTTCAAACTCCCTTGTTTGGCCCTGGTATTTATATAGGAACGTTCTGTCAAGTCGGAAACCATCAATACAAGAACAGCGACAAACATTGCTTTTCCAGTGAGTAGTTCGCCACGAAGAACGCATCAGCCTGCACAAGATACCTTCAGTCTTGTACATAACAAAGACGAAAATCATGCCTCCAAAGCCGAAAGCTACAGGCTCCTTCGTCTACGTCGTTCTTGACGGAAGCGAAATAGACTCAGTTCACGCAACATCCACAGCAGCAAGCCAACGCGCCGTCGAACTCGACTCGGAAGAGACAGAAGTGGTCAAAAAGGAACTCCAAGGAGGAAGCGTCCAGGCAGACGAGAAAGTCGCCGCAGAACCAAAATCAGCAAAAGCCAAAACCGCCAAGCGCAAACGATCAGAAGACCCCGAGCCCGCGCCTAAGCCTAAGAAAAAGGCTGCGCCAAAGAAAGCCGCGAAGATTGAGGAAGAAGAGGAAGATGCAGACGATGAACCGAAGCCAAAGATTTCGAAAGCGAAGACCAAGACGCCTGCAGAGCAACGCGCCGCTAACGCTAAGAAGCCTGTCAAACCAGAGGACTCCGACTTGCCTGATAATGTCAAGGCCTTTCTCGCCAGCTCTGGAAATTCGCTCCAAGGAAAAACCATCGTTGTCACTGGTGTGCCACCAACTCTTGGGCGCAAGAACGCTGAGACCCTTGTCGAAAAATATGGAGGTCGCCTGACTAAATCGCTAAGCAAGAAGACGTCGTTGGTGGTCGTGGGCAATGATGCTGGACCGACCAAATTGGAGAAGATCGCGGATCTGGGGGTTGAGACAATGAATGAAGATGAGTTCATTGCGCTTTTGGAAGGTTAGTATTGAGATACAGCGAAACCTGAATCCTAGAATACGTCTAGAGGTCTGTCCGGGAAAACTATTGGCGAACTAAGGAGAAATATTGGACGTAATTATAAGATCCTGCGTCTATGGAGGGCACCAGTCATAGTCACTATCGAGGAACACATCTAGTAGTTTCTACTTGCAATATTTGGGATGAGAGTTTCTTTGTTACAATTACTGGCTGCTTTACGAGGTCTGGCTATGGCAACAAGATTCAGAAAAATGAGGGTTATGGTCATTTCGCCTGTGGGAAGTGCTCCACAGCGTTTTGCTAGGAGTGCAAAGTCATCTTGAAAGACAGGACGGCACTACATTTGACAACATGTAGCATCGGACGACAGATAAGATCACGACATCGAAGTAAAGGCTGGGCAAGACAGAATATGCGAGCGGATGGCATTGGAATGAGGGGTATAACTTAAAGCTGGATGCTGGACTTTGGCAGGTTGATTACAACCAGTGAGTGATTCCATGAAGAGAGAAGATTAGGAGATATTCTTCATAAGAAGAAATGTCGAATCTGAAATCAAACTACTTGGTAAATATGGACAGTCATTACGCGCGTCAATCGCAACATGATGCTTTTCTCAAAGCCCCCAAAAAGCATCACGGATTCGAATTGGCGATGATTAGGGGAGATTTTCGAGTACTACGGATAGTAGGCATAGAGGCTAGCAGTACTATATATATAAGATGATTTGATCAACATGAAGATTGTGATGTTGATAAAAGCTTTTAAAGTCCGAGGTCGAGGCAATATTCGAAGGGGTAATTTTAACGAGATGGTATAGGCCTCCTTACTGATACATCTATCCTTCCTGCCTCTATCTTTTTCAACATAAAGCCTACACGCAACTGCTGCTTAGACCCACTAGCGAAAAGCTATCCACGAAGACGAAGCAATAAAGAAGTTAGAATATAGATTTACGTTTTTAATTCGGAAGTAGTTACTCGCTCTCTCCTAATACCTCTAATAATCTTCCCTAACTAGGTACTTCCTCGTACTCAACTTTATATCTACCTCAAACGTATTAGAATCCTACCTCTAAATAACTTATTCCGCCCAAGAACCAATCCTACCGAGCTCACCTCCGAAATCTATCGCGAGACACTAGATAATTACTATATAGCGGCTGAAATCGATAATTCGAAGCGGGTAGTACTAGTACGATTTAATCCGTACGTTTGTGGCCTCGCGATATAGTATAACGAGAATACCCAGTACCGAACAGAGTATACAAGACACGAAGAATAGGAGTTATCATTAAACTCCGTAGCAAACGAGTTACTATTCAAAGAAGATATTATCGATTTCAGCGAACGATCTTCTCCTAAAACAGATTAAGCTACTATCGCAGGCGGAGAGTCTCTCATTCGGTATAAGATCTTATAATATTGGCTAGATATAAGGTAGTTAGTATCGTCTACTTTATAAGGTTATCGCCGCTACTCCCCTATCTCTCTATTAGCTACCGTGAAGACCAGTATATTATTTGTCTAAAGACTCTAGTCTCGATATACTAGTATAAATATCCTACGCTAGTATAAGATACTAGTAATAATCTTTATTAACAGGTTATTACTTTTCCTAGAAGCTTTATATAGATGATATTCTTCTTACATGATATAATATAAGAAGATTGGGATCTCAAAAGATGTAGATAGTTGTATGCATGCAGAGTAACTACGAGTAATCAATCGATCTAAATACACGCAAAGATCCAAGCCCAAAACAGCATAAATGAGTGAAACCAACTCCAAACTAAGTGTGACAGACATGCGGCATGTATGTGACATGTGTCACGTGTATAACGAGTGTGCAACGTGATCAGTAGCATGTACTGAGGCATATACTGTTCCATCTCCTTCATGCATATAATGTGAGAGAAGCCTCACAAGCTCAGCGCCCATGGATTCGGTTTTGCCATTAATGCTACGGGGAGATGGCAAGATGGGAAGACGAACTTGGAGGTGGAATAACTTGGAGGTGGAGAAACTTGGAGGTGGAGAAACTTGGAAGTGAAGAAACTTGGAGGTGAAGAAGCTTGAAGGAATGGAATGGAGGAGGAGAAAGGGACTCGGAATGGAAAGTTTGTCCACGTGATTAGGCGTAGACAACGCCGGGGCAGGGTTCCAGCTAGCAAAGTTTACCTACTAGTAAGTTTTGGACGGCAAGGGGCAAGGCTACCTAGTAGTTCTAGTACTTTATATCACACACGCGTCTTCATTTGACCATATTCTCGACCATATATCATTGGGCAACAACTGCGACAATCCAATTGCTCCACGACAATCCAATTGCTACACGACATACTGCGCCACACTTGCCTGTCTCCTGTCCCACCTCACCTCACTCACCAACATGAGACATGGCTTCAGCCACAAAAGCTGACGACGATGAGATCAAGGTATGCTTTTTCTCTGCTATACCGCGACCCTCCTCTTGGTCTTTGTCCTAACTTACAGGAAGCTAATCATCGCCCGCGCAGCCATGTCTGTACCACTTCCAAGGTCAGTAGCTTGCCCTTTGGCCCACCCCTTGCTTCTCTAATCATGCTGTGTAGCCTCAATGCCAACAAGGAACCACCCAGAACAAAGGGAGAACAAATGAAGCTTATACTGGAAAACATGAGATTTCAACATGACCAGATACGGTCCGTAGCTCTATGTCTCCCGCGCTTTCCCCTCGGGCACTCTGACCAGCGACGAGCAGGAAACAAATCTTCGCCCAATGTCCCCGATCCATCCCACGATCCACCATAGCCGAGCTACGGAGACAGGCCTTTGACGAACAACGGAGTCCAAAAGGTCTGGACCATATCGGAAAAGGCATTCTCGAGCTCCTTCGAGCGCCCTACCCGCCAGCAGAAAGAGGCTCTCCTAAATTCGCTCAGCCACCTGTGGTAGAGCCCAATCAACCATACGGCAAACCTTTGCCCCAGACACAGGGCTTGCAGATGCAGCCCTTTCTACATGAGCTCGCACCTGTCCTTCAAGCTTTGGACACGTTCAATCTCCATGCTTTCAACGAACTCGTTTATGCGGAAAAAGAGAAGGAGAAGTTGGAAGCGAATGGCACGGCGAGGACCCTACTCGCGAACGCGACAGCTAAAAAGAGGTCGGCGCACGATACAAGTCTTGACAAGTCACACGATCGACCGCCCATGAAGCGGTTTACCACAAGCTCCTTGAAAGACATGGGAAGATTGGTCATCAAGAGAAGTGTGAGCTTTACGCCAACAAAGGAAGAGATTGTAGCCGAAAGGAGACGGAACGAGAAAATCGAGCTCGAACAATTGTCTCCAGACCCTCGTGTACCAACATTACCCACGAAACTTCCCAATCGACCAGAAACTTCCCTTCCAGCACCGGTTAGAGACCCTGGACTCAGCAACACAGATAACGCCCCAAATCCATACGCGTTCAATGTGACTTCGAACCATTCGCAGAACAACAGGGACTCTAGGACAAATGATGAACCAGACACACGTGGAATGTACACAACAACCACTACACACGGAGCATGCGATTTAGATCGAACACATTCAAGCTCGCCAAATGGAAACGTGCATGCTTCAAGAATGAATCATATCCAGTCAGTCCCTTCCCCATTTAGTCCGGCCAATGCTCGACAGAAGATACCGCGCCCAAGCAGTCGAGACCCCAGGTTGGCCCATAGGAATCCGTTGCTGCCGGACAGGAGATGAAATGTAAAGAGCAAGACATGTTTGTTGTGGCCGAAGAGATCGCTGGAACATTTCGGATAAAAAGGGCACTAGAACGGCATTTTGATACCCATGCGATATAGTCCGTGTCCAGCATGAAGTTTTGAGCGAAAATGCGGCATGCTATTGAGGTTTTTGTACCAGAGATACCCCTAATAAGAATATTTATTGATGATAAGTCCTTTTAGGTTATGTTCATGCTGTACTGTCGACAGCAAAGACACAATTTGGATATGCGAAGCACAGTTGGATGAGGGTTTTGTCCATTCACCAAACTCCCCAATTATTTGCATTGCAACGAAATTATGTCTTCCCCCACTGGACGCCTCTCCCCTCTCCCTCTTCTCACCTTCCAAATTCTCAAAGCCACTGCTTATTCCCATAGTGACTAACAAAACTTCCACCGCTCTTCTCCACAGTCGCCTCCTCGATTACCTTGAGAACCATATCCACACTCTGTTGTGGAGAGATGGGTCCCTCGAAATGGGGAGCATATTCTTGGAATGAGGTGATCATTTGCTTGAAGCCTTCGAGTTCTTCGGATGTATCTGTGGGGAAAATTAGAACCCGGTCCTCTTTGCTCGATGAAGAGAGGCAGGGAAATAAAGCGGGTATAAGGGGAAATACTTGAAAGGAATTGTGCATGAAACGGGAACTCACATGTCTTATTCTCAGCCGTCGCGACCAACCCCGGACTAATCCCCATAAACAGAATTCCCTCCTCCTTGTAAGCATTATGATACTTCACCACCAACATATTCAACGCCGCTTTGGAAATCGAATATGCCGGTGCGGTTGGGATACTGAAATTGAGGGTGAAATCCAAATCGGCCATGCCCGTTGTAAGACTAATGACCTTCTTAATCGGCGACAGGCGAAGGAGCGGTAAAAAAACCGTCACAGTATTAAACACCCCAACAAGATTTGTCTGAATACTTTTATTGAAATCGTCAATGACGGCGGGGAGATCCGTCTCTGCTTGAACAAGAGTGGTGAAATTACTTTCCTCGCTTATGTAGGCAGCATTGTTAATGAGGACATCTAGAGATCCGCCGGTGATTTTTGAGATTTGGGGGAGGGCGGTTTGGAGGGTGGTGGGGTCGAGGATGTCGGCTTGGAGGATGTGGATGTTTTCTTGGGAGTGGTTTTCTTTTTTTAGACGGGCGAGGGTCGTGGGTTTGTTGCGGACGAGGGCGATTATTTCGTTGGTGGGGTTTTGGGAGAGGGTTTTGAGGAAGGCGTACTGGGGGTTTTTGTTAGTGGGGTTGTGAGGGGGAGGGGGGAGGTACGCCGAGGCCGCGGGAGGCGCCTGTGATTAGGTAGGAGGGCATCTTTGTGGTATGGTTGTTGTTGTGGTGGTGGTGGGTTTGAAGGGGTGGTGGTGGAATGGGTTTTGTGAAGGGGAGATATAGGTAGCCTTGTGGTGGTTGAAGGATGGAAGGATAGAAGGATAGAAGTGATTGTTTATTTCTTCTTTCTTTGAGATAACGGGAGATCTTTATAGCTTCTTCACTTCTTCTTGACTTTCCGATTCCTTCCACGGGCGTTGTTAATCAGCTTTTACTTCTCTATCGTGAACCTGTTGTGATTTCGCATTGGATGCAAGTTACAGGGGATCATTTTCTCGATGCGCTTTAGCGTCCTTTTCTTTCGACTAATGATGGTGGTATTTTGCTACAAGGATTCACCTGGGCTCGATGACAAATTGAAGGCTGAAGAATGGTAAGGTTGTTTGGGGTGGAAATTATGCAACACAATCTCTTGCGGAAAGAAAGAGAGAGATGGTTGCCATTATCTCGTGCTATTGCGCTGTTCTTGAGGATGCATTGTGTTTGTTCAGGGATAAATCAAGGTTGATATACATTTCCGCAAGGCTGTGTCGATTGAGATGTATTCTTTTACACCGGGTTTCGAAGCAATTAGCTCTTTCGTACTAAAGGCGGCCCGTCTATGACAATGTAAGAAACTGCTCGTTTTCAATTAGAAATCTGTTTCTTTGATGACTACTTTCTTTTGTTTACCTTGAGTATAATGACGAATCTTTCACGTAATTGCAGACTAGCAGAATGAGAAAAGGTGTCTACCGCAGCTCGCCGCTTGAAGCCAGTCATCTCAGTTGTGATAACGATCCGCTCGGGAAAAAGGTACTTATATCTAGGTTAACACCACTTTTCCCGTCAAGAACGAAGCCTGAAAGTGATCGTCATTATCTTTCCTCGTTCTCAAGTTACGAGTCTTGAATAATCTATCTTTAGATTCCGTCCACTAAATCACGTTGATGGAATTCCGTTCGTCTCTGTTGACTTCTCTTGATTCTATGCGTCTGTGGTTATCTGTATGATCATCAGCGTTATCGTTATAAGCCAGTTCGTGAAGTGAATAAAGCTGGTATTCGTGAAGTTGGTTTTCTTCCCGCAATATTTTTTCTTCTGTCAATGTTAGAAGAAAGGAGATTTGTAAAGATTGGTCGCAGATGTAGATGATCATCACCAAGGCCAACGGAAATCGGCATTGTTACTTATCGACATGCTCACTGTCCCTCATAACTTAAGATGTGGCATTCAAGTATAAGAATTTGTGAAGTACCGGTTGTTTGTGCTTAATCTTCCCGCAGACTCGAGTTTCATTATTTTCATACCTTAGGTTAACTTTCCCCTGCTGTAAACGATAAGATATTCGCCGGATTTGTAGCGAACACTACCGATGTTTGCTATGTTGCGCCTCGCTGGGAATGCTTGATTGACTTTGCCGACAGATTTCCATCAAATTCTTTTGTGTTTTATAGGGTTGTAGGCCGACCATGAAATCTTTTTGTTCTTTTTAGACGTCTCTCACTTTGTGGCCAGCCGGAAACGTTGTCAATTTCCTGATGCTCTCCTAGCGAGGTCAAGCCAGATCTCATCAACAGCGAACCAGCCACTGCCTCACAGCTAATCAAACTTGCATCATCATCCACCAGAGGCAGTTCAGGCAGCTCCTTGTTGAGTCTCGGCTGTTTCGGCCCCTGGATTTGCATCTCGACATCTTCTTTTTCGTCGCTGGTTGCAACAGGCTTGTCTTCACTGGCCTCGTTATGAGATCGGAATCGTCGTATGGGAAACAGGAAGCGAAGTAGGGACTTTGATAATAGCGGTCGAAGGGCTCCGGCCGAAGCACAGAAGATGGTTATACTGGCCTCTAGGAATGGCCAAGTGCCGTCTCCGATGAGGTCTAGATAGGCTTCCCCGTAGTTCGCGTGATCGGATTGCTTTGCGGCAATGACCAGCCTGGTTATCGAAATGCCGATGTCGCTGTAAAGAATTGATTAACATCTTTCTGATGGGATGAATAGCCATGATAAAGAGCCCCTTTAACTTACAGCAATCCAAATCCAAAGACGACAAATAAACTGATTTTAGCTTTCCACTCGAGCTGGAGAGCCATGATTTTTGGTAAAGGGATAATGAAGACGATGAGGCTGGTAAAGACGTTCGCGATGGCGCCAGGTACATTAAGCGTGAAGTTTGATGAACAAAGTTGTCGAAATGTTTCCCAAAACAGGCTGATGGGATGACAACTGAAAACAACCAAACCAGATTGCATGACTGCAAAACCGCAAGTAAGAACAACTCCGCACCAGCAAGCTTTCACTGTTTTGCCGCCAGGAAATAAACGGATATACTGAGATAGGAGAGAGAGTTTCGCGCAAGTAAGGCCAAGACTGCGCACAATAAGGATGCAGAAAACGCTCTAACGTGCTCGTCAGCATGTGCGAAATGGAGAAAAGCATACATTCACTTGCCTTATAGTAGGATTTTGTGCGATCCATGTAATCGTGTAGTCCTTCGTGTGACCATGAGTATTCCGACATGGTTGCAGAGTAGAGATCAGGCTCGCGGAATACACAGTTGAGCACGACTGCCACGGCAGTTAACATCTATATAAAGTCAGCAGTCATGCCTGCAGATGGAGTCTGGTTTCTTGCCCATGCAAATATGATCAGAATGTCTTCTATCCCATGGTTTCTGAGGACGTAATATCGAATTATACATCGGAGCAATAGGACGACTGTTGCAAATACCAAGAATACAATGACGACATTAGGTATTGGGGCGTGGAAGAAGATATTGGTTTCCATTTCAAACGTGAGTGATAAAAGAGTGTGCTAACGAGCGAAACAGGAACTGGACTTTGGAAAGCCATGCTGATAGACGGAGCTGGAAGCCGTGGTATGCTGGTGGCAGGAATGCGGAGCAGACGCGACTGATCCCACTCCTCGTTTCAAGATTACTCACAAACAGGAACGACGGAATTTTATAGACTGACAGTCAAAGTAAGCCTTTCTTCATTTGAAACTCACATCGCAGATTCTTCCCTTTCTTCGTGACCATCCAGCATTGTGATCCTAGTCCGGGCCAAGCCTCGTCTCCATAGAAGGAGGATGAACATTTAATAAAGGATGAGCCAATATCTCACTGGATAATTTCCCTCTATCACTTGATTGCATCACTTCTCTATGCATTATAGAATGTACATAGCCAGCTCCAAGCACATTCCAGCGGATATTCGAGCACCAAGTGACGGGCAAATTGCCGCCAATGAGCAGTCAGACATCATCTCTAAAGTTTCAGATCTATCCTTCCTATGTTGTGATGGAGCGCCGATGAAATACTGCGTTCACCAAGCCTCGCTGGACATCCAGCTCTTCAAAGTCAGATCTAGGTCGCGTCAATACATTCTCCTGTAAGATCCACGCTCTTGATCACCTTCGCCTATACATCACAGCCAATAAGCAGTTCCAATCCTCACGATGATTTCAATCTCTTGCCAACCCGATGTTAATTCTGGCGGGGGCAAACTTCTATGGCCAAGGTTTCAGGAACGCCATGGTTTCCGTCGAACAACTTTGAACAGGAAGACCCAGAACTTATATCCTTCTTCGGTCATTGGCGCTATACCATATATTGCGCTTGAACAGGTCACTGGCGATGCCATCGTGTCTATGGGAAGGCAATCGTCGAATCAAGTCTCGATTGGCTAAGATTCTTGATGGCTGCAAGAAGTGGAATACATTCTTTGTGGCGTTGATGGTTTAACGTGAGAGGTCGAGGAAGTCGAGGCGCGATAAGAATTGGATCCTGGTTTATTAGAGAGTTTCGGGCAGCAAACTGTTAGAACTAAAACAGCCTAGCGTCAACACATCTTTGCTCCCAATCTTTTCACCCTTAAACCTCAATTCATCGCTATTCCGCTCACCATCATCCGTTTCAACATTATTGAGATTCTATACACGTCTGCCGCTTGCAGGCAAAGACCAGGGTACCAGTAGGAAGTTTCGAGAGGATCTTAAAGCCTGTCGGTACAGATTGCACAATCTCGATCTTCGAAAAGGTCACTGGCTCCGTCTTCTAAAAGCCTTTGAGTGCAATACCAAGCTCGCGAGATCTCACAATATTCAAGTGGGACATTGGGATGTAAATATCCGTAGCCGACGCGTATCGAGAAGCTTCGAGCGAATCCCAGGTCGCCGGAAATGGAGCAATCTTCTCATTACATCCTGAGTTATGCTGCTGTAAATGCAAGCATAGTATCTACAGCTTATGCTTCTTCTCCCCACTAGCAACCTTCCTAAACTCCTCCTGCGGCACACCACTCAAAAACCTCTCCAATCCCCCAAACACCTCTAGAACTCCCTGGGCATCCATAGTCTTTCTCAAGGGTGCCTGTATCAACGCCTTAATCTTGACCATACTGTCATTATTCAAATGATCACCCATCCTATCATTGACCTCCTTTAATACCTCTGCCAGGAACTTATCCGAGAAACCTGCATCCTGAGGATTTCCCACATCGATGATTCTGTTGACGAAGCCAACATGTTCAAGTTCAGGCGCCGTAAGGCGTTTAGACATGATCAAAGCTTCATTTGCCTTTGAGATTCCCAGCCGTTGTACGAATGCAATGGAAGCGAGACCTTCCGCTACGAGACCGAGGGAGGAAAAAGGCGTAAGGAGGAACGTATGCGGTGCTGCGTAGATGAAATCCGAGAACGCTACGAGGGCAGCAGAAAGACCGACGGCTGGGCCGTTCAAGGCTGTAACTAGGATTTTGGGATGTGTATAAAAAGCGTGGGTGATGTGGAGGTTATTCGAGACAAAGGATTTCAGCCAGTGTCTTCGTAGCTCGGAGTCGTCGGCGCCGGATGGGCCTTCGCGGGAGATTCCTACGTCTGCTCCTCTGGATATAGAATAAGCTGGGAATTGGTGTATGAACAGTTGGGTAAGCATACGCAGAGAAGAAACGACCGTTTCCTGTCAAGACTGTGATTGTAATCTCTGACATAGCGGCGACCTCATGCATCAAACTGGCCAGCCGGAAGTACAGATCCTGATTCATGGCATTGAGCTTCTTGGGGATGTTGAGCGTTATGATTGCGATTTTGCCCTTAATCTGGAGGGTCACTTCGTCGGTTGGTGCCATGTTTGCGGTATTCTAGTTGATTGAGTAGGGTAGAAGCCTTTTCAGGGTGCATGTGGTTGGAATGAGGATGAGAGAGGCCAAGGACTAGTATCTCTACACATCACGGTGTTTATCGGCGGCTTGAAGCTTGAGAGATCTGGAGAAGGTCTTCCTCGGCTTTACCCCACACTCGAGGGTCGAGCTGCAGGATGCATTCATCGCCCCTGAGGTTTGGCGCTTCGTATCTTTGATTAGACCTGAAATGTGTATACTGTGGAAGCTTTTGTCAGTTTGTTCGAGAATTGCTGAAGGAACGAGCGTTGTAACACTAAACATGTAAAGATTCTTTCGTTCTAGCTATGAACCCACCTGCACTATCACGTGCACCAGTTTAGGTAATCAAAGATGCCTTAGAATATTGATGCCTGACCACTCGAACCCCAAAGATAAATCCATGACACCTTCAGTCCCATCTAACAACCGGAATCCACGCCCAAAACTACAACCTTCCCCACGAATTTCCTCCAAATCCTTCAAAATGGGCGGCCCAAACCTCGAAGTCTTTAAAGTACACAGTCCCCTCCCCAAAGTCGCCCAATCCCTCTTCTAATACCCAATCACAGTTCGGAATGTATATAATGTTCCCAATAGGCTGGATGTACTACTTCGGCACAAACCTCGACTCCAAGTTCTCCGTTCCCGATTTCTGGCCCCGGCCCGAGCAACAACATAAAATCCCCTTCGAGCGCGACGAAATAGAGTCAGAACTGCAGAGACTGCAAAGGCGACGGTTGGCATTAAGGGAAAAGCGGCTGCGGGAGGAGGAATTCGAAAAGTTTAGACGGGAAAGGGAGATGGGACAGGTGGCGGGAGGAGGAGGAGGAGTAGATGGAAGTTTGGGTGTTCAAGAGGCTGTGTCGGGGTTGAGGGGTTTTGAGAGGACAGAGGGGGGACCGTTGGATCGGTTGGGGGATGAGGCAGCACAAGAGGTTCAGCGGACGAAGAAGAGTTGGGGGGATTGGGTTAGGGGGAGGTGAGGATGGTTGGGGTGGTATCGCGAAGGGAATGATGTGAAGACGAGCGAGAGAGGATTCAACCGAAGACATCAAGATTAAGGTTGACAGAGAATGATTTACGAAACGACAATCAGCATCAATCATATCTCACTGACATTGTATATTATTCCGTATACTATTGTATAAGTATGATACACGAGCATCTCACCGTTGGAAACATTCGGAGGCATCATGTAAGTGGGAGAGAGCGTGGTCGACGTTGATTGGCATGATGACGAGAATCATCGAGTGCATGCGCCATGGTTCCAATGATGTTAAAAGTAGGCGTCAGACGATCCCAACTTTCACGTTTTTTGTCCCCGCGACAACCAACGCCCAGCTAGATGTTTACGTAGACGTCTTGCACCTCGTTGATGTCCTCGAGCTTGTAAATGATCTCCTGGATCTGGTCGTAACTAGGATCATCCTCCTTGAGTTCGACAACATCTGAGGGTTGCCACTCGATACCCAGGCTCGAAATCTCAATTCCGAGCTTTTCTGTAATTGCATCCGCAACCGCCTTGGTCGCGCTCGGCTCTGTGAGGACTGAAGCTCGAGCATCTTCCGTCTCCTCGCCCTCCTCTGGACCTTCGATATCGATGAATCCATCAAGATCCAAAGCTGTTTCCATTAAAGTGTCCGGGGAAACATCTCCAAGCTTAAACACGATCTTCCCTCTCCTGTCGAACATGTATTGTGTTGGACTCTGCTGCCCACCGCCTTTCGTAATAACAGCTCGTACTTCTGTGAGTGTCCTAAGCTTGCTTTCTGTCTGGCACTCGACGATCGCTGCCACACCAGCGGGAAGGACTGCTTCGATGGTGATATTCTCGAGTGGCTTCCCTGAGGAGGAGATACCTTGCCCTCTTCTTATCGCGTTCTCTATGGAGTCTTTTGGGTATTTCGCGGCTTTGGCTTTCTCGATTGCGGTTCGGAGACGGGGGTTTGCTGCTGGGTCTGGGCCATATACTATATTCGACCGTTAGACAGAATCTGCTGGTTGGATATCAAATTGTGTACACTTTACGGCCAAGACAATGTCTTGAGCTAGAAGAACTCTATGTTTGGCCATACGACCGTCTTTTACTGCCTTGTCATGCTTGATCTTCGACCTTTGCAAGGGTCAGCAATTATCCACTGCAAAGGACAGAGGGACGTGCCATCTACTATGGCCAGAATCTGCATGAGTTGAAACAGAGAAGCATCTCAATTGAAGAGCGCCGGTGTGCCTAGGAGTATTTGAAGGTTTAGAATTCCTTGTGGAAGCGTGGGCAAATCGAGTGTTAATGTCAGTCAAGTCGGCTTGGATTGACCTCTGAGTTGCTGACTGCCTCAGGAAGCGCAATAAGGAGCGACTGGGAACAACCTGAAGCATTGGGGATGATGGTGCTTACATAGAGGAGGCAGGATACTTTCTGAAGGCGATGATCGCATGCTCAAGCGATCTGCGGAACAATTTGGCACCTCCGAAGCGGATATGTCAACTCCTGGATACATACCTGAATTCCTGCCTGACTAGATCTTTTGATACTCGATCCTGATGGCGTGCCGCTTGCTTGACTGCTCTTTGATTCATACGATTTCCTGAATAATATCCCCTCTCCATACGCGCCATGACCGAAACCTCCCCTCCGCCCACGACAAATGGCTCCGCAGCTTCTCCTAACCCAGAACTCGATGTCAAGAAACTACATGCCCTGCCTTCCGAACAACAAGACCTGTTCCTCCTCGCGTTCACTGCTCAGCTTGCCAGATTCGTCACGACTCTCGACGCTGATGGCGCGTCAGCACATCAGATCTATGTCAAGAAAGAGCTGTTCAAAATCGTGAACCTTTCCTCGCCTGCCCCAAGTCGCGTGGTGAGGAACAATCTTGGGAGGTGTCTGGCTGGTATTTTTGGGAAAGGGGACAGGAAATTGCTGTTCGAATCGATCAACGAGCTCGTTAGCATCATCAGCTCAGGCAAGGACAAGGACATCAACATTAGGCATGCTGCGGTGCATTGTCTTGGAGCTGTCTTTGAGGCAGCAGGAGATAGTGCCATCAATCTGTCTACCCTTGCCAGTCAGCATTTGCTCCGTTGTTTGAAGCAAGCGCAGAATCATGCTGGTCTTCGAAGCTCCATATTCCGGGCACTGGGACGGATATTTACATTGGTTGGAAGCTCTGGAGATGAGTCTATCGCCAGAGACATCTGGAAGCAGGCCAGGTCCGCTGCATCAAGTGACAAATCGTTCCTTGTTCAAGGACGTGCTTGCTTATGCTTGGAGCTTTTGATCAGGCATACACCATTCTTCGATAATTCCAATGACTTCGACAAACTCCAGAGTGCGATTTGGAAGGCAATAGATACTCACTCGCCGAGTACGAGACGAGCCGCTGCATCTTGTTTGTCGACTGCTTTGGTGAAAAGTTACTCCGAGACACCAGTAACTGAGCAGGCACCCAAGTCGAGAAAGCCTAAAAAGCCCACCAAGAAAGGAGCCAAGGTCGAAGGTGATGATGAGGAGATTGAGAGACCAGATTCTCCAGTACCCTCGAAGCCCTCCACGGTGCTGTCATTCAGTCTCTTGGATCTGTTGCGACAGCTTTCTGAGCATTATATCAGACCAGGAACATCCAATCGTGCCCGTGCAGGAATCGCTCACTGCTACATTCAAATCCTCAGGGGTTTGGGGGAGAGCGTTGTGGAGAACAACTATCCGGCCATCACCAGACATCTTTTTACTTACCTCCTGAGCTACCCAAATATCATACACAATCGTTACCGTCTTCTCATTACTCGGAAGTTCATACGAACTATTTTGGAACAGGTGGTAGGACAGGAGATCTTGGGTGAATCCGCACAGCTGAGTGCAGCCAAATTCTTGGTCAACGACATTCTCAAGGACTACCCGCAAGCATTGAAAGAAAGACCAGAACCCACCAAGCAAACTTTGACTGCGACATTAAGTGCCCTCTCATCGCTGATTCAATCATTGGGGGCTGCTGTTACGGCCATTGCAGAGTCAATTCGAGAAGCACTACTCCAAGTTCTGCAGCACCCATCCTATACTGTGCAAATCTACACCTCGCACTGCCTACGTGCATTCGTTGCAGCATGTCCACAGCAGCTCTTGGCAACCGTGACGATATGTATGAACAGTGTCAACCGTGAGCTGAGCTTGCTAGCTGGAGCACGACAATCTCCAAGAAGATGTGTGGGATACGCAAACGGCTTGTCAGCAGTCTTGAGCACATCAGCTTATCAGCCACTGTATGGTTCTGTTGACGTGTACTCTCGCGTCCTCACTCAGGCTACTTCTCTTCTCAAATCAAGCGGCAGCCAAGATTTGAGGATTTCGAGTACGCAAATACAGGTCGCGTATATCCTTCTCGGTGGATTGATGAGTCTCGGTCCCAATTTCATCAAGATCCATCTTTCGCAACTACTTTTCCTCTGGAAGAACGCGCTTCCGAAGCCTTTGAACAAGGATAACATGACGCAGCGGAATCTGCTTGAGCTCAGCTTCCTTGCGCACGTGAGAGAGTGCGCGTTAGGTTCGATTTTGACCTTTTTACAATACAACAGTCGTATCCTGACTTTAGACGTCACGAAACGCATAGCTGCAATGCTACATAACACGCAAATGTTCTTGGGCAGTCTTCCCTCAAAGAAGTTGACTGATGATACAGCTCAAAAACTGTCTCCGTCTCTACAGTTGTTGGATTTCGACCTCATGGTCCGGCGGAGAGTTCTACAATGCTACACAAGATTACTCATTGATGGACCGCAAGGCAGCACTGAGGCTCTCCTGCAGACCAACCTCCTACCGCTTGCCATTTCATGTTTCGCCAACCCGGAAAACTATGCGCCATCATTGAGTGCATCGATTGCTAATTCAGCAGGTACTTTTGAGAGTATATGGGACGTGGGAGATAACTACGGTTTTGGGGTGACCGGTCTTGTCCAAGGTTTCGACTCAGCACC
The DNA here is from genome assembly GCA_004522665.1 of Venturia nashicola. NCBI lineage: Eukaryota > Fungi > Ascomycota > Dothideomycetes > Venturiales > Venturiaceae > Venturia > Venturia nashicola. The sequence goes on from SNSD01000011.1 coordinate 535,912, forward strand.
TCTGCCGGGTGAGATTGATAGGGGAAATCGTAACCACTGGATAATGAAGCATGGCATTGAAGCGAGCATAGATCATACTGTAAGGGATGTCGAAGAGACTGATGAAGTTTGTGCTGACCATTATGAAGCTACTCAAACCCACATGTGGAGCGCGCGAGCACGACTCGATTGCCCTATACAAAAATGATCTGGACACAGCACACCCACTACCAGATCCATTAGCAACTCAGGTTGTCAATGCAGCCATTCATCTGTTTGCCACTTCGTTGCCTCTCCAAGCCTTGAAGGTCCAGGAAAGCATTCTAGAGCAGTTGAGCTCCTTTCTTTCTGACAACAATCTCCAGCGCGATCCTGCGCGGAAGGCCGCCATGTCTGTGAATGTTGCAAGCGCACTGTTCTCTGCTTTGAAGGTGGCGACGAGGGAGACTAGTCTCAATCCCGGCGACGTTCGATCGGAAGGTGTCGAAAAGGCAACAAGAGAACTGCTCAGAGTAAGCGATCGTGCTTTAATTTCCGAGACGAATGCTAACTTGTTTCCAGGCTTTTTTACTCAGCTCTGATCAATATGTTCGTAACATTGCAGCACAAGCACTTGGGCGGCTGTGCAAGTCGTCTGGCAACAACTTCACGGTTAAAGAAATCGACGATCTAATCGACCAAATCATCTCGAATCGTGATCCTGTTGCTCGAGCCGGCTGTGCAGTTGCTTTGGGTAACATCTACGCCCAACTAGGTGGCATGACTGCTAGTTTCCATCTGAAGAAGATTCTAGGAGTGCTCAATTCTCTGAGCAGTGATCCCCATCCAGCCGTACATTTCTGGGCCTTGGAAAGTATCAGCCGAGTAGCAGACTCTGCCGATCTCAATTTCGGTCCCCATGTCACGGCGACACTCGGCCTCGCCGCTCAGCTCTATATGGCTGACACGCATAATGAGGAAGCTTCTGCTTTGGCTGCTTCAAATTTTGAGGTTGATCTTCCGACTCATGCCGTTGTTGCGCGTTGCATAGACAGTATCATCAACGTCCTTGGACCAGATCTACAAGATGCGGCCAAACCTCGAGAACTAGTCATGGCTCTTATTGACCAATTTCGAGTTGAAGACGAAGAACTGGTCCTCATCCAAAGCTTGCGCTGCCAAGAACATCTCTCCCTCTACACACCTAGGCATATGGACTTTACGGCTTACGTCAAAGGCCTGCAATCTGACCTCAATTCTCCGCTCACTCAGATTCGTGCAATGGCTACAGAAGGGCTCCACACACTCATGCGCCGCAATGCTGATGAAGTTGCCAAAACAGCCAATCCTGGTCTCGAGGAACAACTGTGGCTGGTTCTTGATGGCAATCCCGATGATGAGATAGTCAAGAACATCTTGCGCAACTGGCTCCAACAAACAGGACTTTCAGATACGACAACGTGGGTGCAGCGGTGCAACAGTGTTCTTACGAAAATCGCGATGAAAGCAGGACAAGAACCTAAGTCTACAGCCCCTGTGAAGCTAAGAGGTGCGCCTGATATTCAAGACGATGAGGTGGCGGGCTTTGCCGGTGCAGCGGTGGGAGTCCCAGAGGATGATAACACCTCGGGCAGCTCTACGCAAGAGCTCCTTAAATGGCAGACTCGCACTTTTGCAATGGATTTGCTGAGTGAACTCATGACGATGATTGCGAGAGATGCGAGCGCCAATGAGGGCTCGCCTGCTGAGGCGGCATTGCAAAGCAAAGTTGCCGACGTTGTTCGAATATCCTTCTCAGCATCGACTGCTGGTGTTGTCTCATTACGATTACGGGGTCTTCGGATCATCGATCAAGTGCTCAAGGTTTGTTGTCTCTTTCGGGCTCGTATCTCTTGCTGATCCGTGATAGCTGTTTGGACGCACACCAGACCCTGATTTTGCAGAAGCCTCTCTTCTCGAGCAGTATCAAGCACAAATCGGGTCTGCACTCACACCCGCGTTCGCCGCCGACTCGTCGCCTGAACTCGCGGCTGAAGCAGTGAATGTTTGCGCAACTTTCATTGCTACCGGGATCGTGACGGACATCGACCGTATGGGACGTATACTGAAGCTCTTGGTGTCGGCATTAGAAAACTTCTCAGGTATTTCCATCGTTCGAGAAATTGGTCACCCTTGGCTAACATTTTCCAGCCGACTCCGATACCGCTACAATTGGTGATCTTAAAGGTCTAAGCTCAAATGCCCTGGTGATGGTAAAGATGTCGATTTTCTCTGCCTGGGCCGAGTTGCAGATTGCTTCTTCAGAGCAGAAGTATTTGGTTGAAGTTCTCAATCCCCATATCGCAAAGCTTACACCATTATGGCTTGCTTCGCTGCGGGAGTACGCTCGCCTCCGTTTTGAGCCCGATATCTCGACGACTGGATCTGGTCCTGCTGTTTCTGGCAATCTCGACTCTATATATGCAGCCTTAAACAGGGAGACGCTGTTACAGGTACGTTCTGTACTAAGTTTCAGGAGGTACCTGCTAAATTTCGTTTCAGTTCTACCAATCTTCGTGGCTTCATCTGGTTGATGCCATTGCTAGCTTGATCGACGAGGACAGCGAATTCGTCTTCGATGCTTTAGACGGCAAGATAGATTCTCCCAACCCCAATGGTGCTCCAACCAAAGCCGCAGATATCAACTACCGCGACGAGCCTGTCGCTTTCTTCTTCGTGCTATTTGGCCTCGCATTTGAGGCACTTGCTACTCGCTCGAGCGATTCTCAAAGCAGCAAAGGAGAAATCCTGGAGATTCTACAAGCTCTGAAGAAGATCCTGCGACCTTCAGTGTCTGGGCAAGCCATCTACCAAGAAGTTGTCTTCTCAGAAACAATGGACATGCTGGATAGATTGGTCCTTACTGAGGCGCTCAATGTGCAGTTTGTCATTGTGGAGATAGCAAGAAACCTCTGCTTAGGACATCCGTCTGCAAGGACGGGACAGTAGTGAGTTGATTATTCTGAGAACACTGGAACTTGCTAACATAGCACAGCAACGCTGTAGAAGAGGAGAAGCTCTCAGAAGACATTGACCAGATGTTTGAGCTTACCCGTATTATCGTTCTTGTTTTAGCAGGACTTGTTCCCAACTTGACAGAAGAGAAATCGAGAGGTATGCACAAGCCCTTTTCTTTTACTTGAGCAGATTACTAACAGAATTCCATAGTACGCTATGAGCTCAATGACGAAGCGATATCCCTACTTACGCTGTCCCTTTCTTCGCTCGTCTCAGCATCTGCTGTCTATCCTTCGGTTATCAAGACAGATCTACACGCCTGTATCATGCACATCTTCGCCACCATCCTCGCGACACCCTCATGTCAGAGCACAGTCGTTCCACAGGCACTACCAATCTTCAAACGGTTCCTCACGAGTATCACGACCACCCCTCAACCAGGAACTGGCACTCAATTACGGAGTGCTTTAGCACGCTTTATCGCAATATTGAAAAAGAGTCAACAAAGAGAGTTCGATCAAGCAACGCAATGCGAGAAGAATGCTCTCCTTGCTTGTACAATCCTGCTGAGCTCTGCGGGAAGTGTTTTCGCCGCAGGCGACCCACTACTGCAACGGTTCACCACGGAGCTATCAGAATGTCTTGAAAGCAGATTCCCGAGCAAAGTGGCAGCAAATTGTGCCAGATCGCTGCTCATAATGCCGAGGAGACATGCAGCTGAAGAAGCCCTCGCTGCGCTCCTCCTCCCACAACTTCTCGGCTTCATCAGCAAACCGTCAGAAATTGAGGGCATCGACGAGAGTTTTTCCATCGTTTCTCAAGCTTTGACGGCTTGGGTTCCCACACTGTCGGGTACACCGGATAAGATATCTGTGGCTATGGCTTTGGTCATTCCTACGCTGCTACAGAGAGCATCGACAGCTGGATCCTCAACGTATAAAGAGACAGCCGCCAGGTTGTTAGAGCTCGCGGCTGTGGACCAGACAAGGTTTAGGACTTGTGTGAGCACGCTGGATGGAGAGCAGAAAGCTTTCATGGAACAAGTTATCAGGGAAGGAGGAGCGAAGAGGGAAGTCGCAAGACGCGAGGAGAGCGGAGAGCCTAGTATAGCTCTCAAGATGGATTTTTGATGAAGGGATATTTGTTTGTTGTGTGCATGCTTTGAGCTGGGCTTGGTGTCTTACCGATAGATTCTACTAATAATGTGTTTCTCTCCATCCCCAGTGCCTTCTCTTCGAGATGATTGGGGACTTGCAGGAACGATGTCGGGCTGAAGCGATACCGGATGGATCGGTCGGCCTACGAACACTCAACGGCGGTATTCTAACAGCCTTCGGGAACCTCCAGCTGTGCTGCCTTGGCGTTTTCACAGGAAGTTCCTCGAGGATAACTTTCTCGTGACTTGCTTGACCGACTTTCCATCGCTCTCCACGTAAAGCCGCAATCGCGCCTCGTCCATCTCGGACATTCGGACTATCGGAGATGGAAAACGATGGTCATATCCATATTTTCTTGTTTCCTACGAAACCCTGCTTCTCAATACCCTCCTCGCCATAGATTCGGTTTCATTCCTTCATCTACCTCACCTACCTCACCTACCTCACCTACCTCACCTACCTCACCTACCTCACCTACCTCACCTACCTCACCTACCTCACCTACCTCACCTACCTCACCTACCTCACCTACCTCACCTACCTCACCTACCTCACCTACCTCACCTACCTCACCTACCTCACCTACCTCACCTACCTCACCTACCTCACCTACCTCACCTACCTCACCTACCTCACCTACCTCACCTACCTCACCTACCTCACCTACCTCACCTACCTCACCTACCTCACCTACCTCACCTACCTCACCTACCTCAACCCAGCCAATCTCACCAAACCATACTTACCTCACCCGACCTCGCGAAATCCTGGAGATACTACATATCTTCCCCAAACCTCATGATCCAAGCGAACAAAGAAACTCACACCGATTGACGTTCAATCAACCGACTATGGCGTCGATGCTCGGGAAACCTTGTCGCTACCTTTATCGATTAACGGGGTTGCGTTCGGTGGTGAAAACGGGACGGGATGCCTGGCTTATCATCCTAACAAGAAGTTTCCGAATGTTTGCCTACGGCTTCAACGCCCTCATCATGGCTCTCTTCTTCGAGGAAATGGGCTACGCAGATGATATGATGGGGATTTTTTTCACAATGACCTTGGTAGGTGATGTGTTGCTGAGTCTTTTACTTACACTTGTGGCGGATGGGTTGGGGCGGCGGAAAGTGCTCTTTGGAGGCAGTGCTTTGATGGTGCTTAGTGGTGCTGCTTTTGCGCTGAGCGAAAATTATTGGGTGCTGCTGTTTGCCGCCGTGGTTGGTGTTATCAGTCCGAGTGGGAGTGAGATTGGACCGTTCAGGGCTGTGGAGGAATCGACTCTGTCACATCTTACGACTCCGGAGACGAGGGCGGAGGTCTTGACGTGGTATATTGTTACTGCGACGGTGGGGACGAGTGGTGGGCTTGTGTTTTGTGGAAATTTGGTGGATAAGTTGCAAGAGAGGGGACGGACGGCGAAAGAGGCTTATCACACCCTTTTCTGGATCTACTCGGCTTGTGGGGGGGTAAACATGCTTCTTACCCTCTTCCTCAGCTCCAAATGCGAAGCAGATGGGCACTCGCAGAAAGAAGAAAAGCAGCAGTATCAATCACTCCCTCAATCCGAAGAACCCACAACAACACCACCACAAACTCACGCCAGAACACCATCAACAACCAACCCCGAACCAAAATCAAGCCCAAAGTCGAAAGGCATCCTCTCCAAATTCACACACATAACCCCCTCCTCCCGTCCAACCCTCTACAAACTCTGCGCAATAATGTCCCTCGACTCCCTCGCCAGCGGAATGGCAGCCTCCTCCCTAATCTCCCTCTACATAACCCGTAAATATCCCATCCTCTCCAAAAACGCCCTCGGTTCCATCCTCAGCATAACCTGCTTCATCTCCGCCTTGATGAACATCTGGGCCGGCGCCATCGCCAAACGCATCGGTCTCGTAAAAACAATGGTTTTCACGCATTTGCCTTCTGCCCTTTTCTTGGGCCTGTTGCCGCTTCCGAGCAGCCTTTGGGCGACGGTGGGATTGTTGGTGGCGAGGAGTTGTTTGAGTAGTATGGACCAGGCTCCGAGAAGTGCGTTTATTGCGGCGGTTGTGCGGCCTGAGGAGAGGACGGGGGTTATGGGGGTTGTTAATGTGGTTAAGATTTTGGCGCAGTCTGGTGGGCCGAGTGTGAGTGGTTTACTCGCCAGGAATGGGCTTTTTTGGGTTGCGTTTGTGTTGGCTGGTTCCCTCAAAGTCTGTTATGACCTTGGGTTGCTTACTCTGTTCGTTGGGACGAGGTTGAATCAGTATGAGGAGGGACAAGTGAAGGAGGTGGCGAGGGATGAAGAGGATTTGACGGGGTTATTGGATGACAGCGATAGCGACGATGGAGAACAAACTCCTTCTATAACAAAAGAAGAAGGAAACGGCTTTGGGAAGGCAATCGAAGCAAGCACGACATCCTCAAAACCACGCAAGTCCTTCACCTCCTCAAGAAGTAAGTCAAAAGGAATGCAGGGAAGCGAGGAAGATATCGCTGGTGATTTGGCGAGTCCCAAGGGTTATGAGAGGTCGAATAGCTTTCATATGACGGAGGTGGGGTGAATAGGAGAGAGAATAGCTTTCATATGACGGAGGTGAGGTGAATAGGAGAGAGAATAGCATGTGAGATTGGGGAATGTATACTTCTCGGTCTCCAAAGACGAAGTATGAATGTATGCTAGACCTTGGAATGGGTTTATAGATCTATGATATAGCTTTGGATCATCGTCTCCGACCTTTGTGTAACAAAGATATTTTCAAGGTTCTTCTACCTTATGGTGAGATAGGTCCGAAATGAGATTCTGTGCTGAAAATAGCCAGACTTCCGTTAGCCGCCATTTCGACTTTGGGTCTATTGACGGAAATACTAAGGATATCGATTCTGATACCTCGTAATGTGCTCTCTTATCGTTCGCCGTCTCTGGGTATCCTGTCGTGTAGTTGTGGGGGCGAGAAGCTTTCCCTTCCAAGATTTGTATCGAGCCCTCGTCTTGTTCCTTTATGGCCTGACTAGAAATTGACTCATTGGAGTATGCCGTTTTTCAGCTTGTGCAGAGGGAATTCATCATGAGGTCCAACATCACGGGAACATCGTCGCCTGAAGCAGAGAAACATACTTCCAATCCCGAATCATGCGCATGTGGTAGGATAGATCACTCAGTCCTCATCATATCCCCTGCCTACACCACGCCTCGGCGGTTCAGGAATGTGTTCGGGCACACTATCCCTCAACCTCGTCTCATCCTTCTTCCAATGACTACCCTCCTCGTAATCATCCCTGATACCCATGGCCCTCCTAAACTTCTCACTCTCCTCAATCTTCGCCTTCGCCAGATCATGAACCTGATGTCCCTTCAGACCTCTGACATCCGTCTTCTCACCTTTGCCCTTCCTCTCTTCCTCTTCCAGCTCTTTCCTTAGTGAGTCGCATCGATGGTCGATTTCGTCTTCGTTGAGGTCGCCTGCTTCTTCGAGTTCGTCGCGTAGAGTAAAGACTTTGACTTCTATCTTCCGTTTGCGCTCGTGTTCGAGGATCGAGGGGTCTGGGTTTCTGGGCTTGTATTTGCGGTCGTCGATGTCGTAGGGTTTGACTTGGTCGCGCGGGCGGAGATGGGAGAGGTTGCGCTGGACGTAGCCGGAGGTGCCGCTACCTCTTGGAGTAGTGAGACCGACGTTTGAAGACATGCTGACTGTATGGATAGTGATTTGTTGTTGTGGAACTGGGGTGAAGAAGCAGGAAGTCGGTGGGTCTGGATGGGGCCCGATTTGGTGGCGTCTCTTTGCGGAGGCCCCCCGAACTTTTTGGCAATGAGCCAGTGACTCTATGATAAACAATGACTGTTATATAAATACAGACCCCACACGAATCATCAGAATGGTCTCTTCCCTCGGCAAGAATGTCCTCAGGGCGAATGCGCTCCCAGATCTTCTCCAGGACCTCAATATCAATCACGAAGACGACTCGGACACCGAAGAGGCAGAGGCGCTTCCCTTTCCGCCCCTCACAAAACAACATATCCTCAACTGTTCATACCACGAATGGCACCCCAAATACAAGGCCATAACTCCAAAAGCAAGGCTCATACCCCTCACCGAACCGTTCCTTAATTACCTCCGCGCAGACGGTATTATCCTGCCAGAAGACGATGACGATCCGCCAGTAACATGGTCCGACAACGACTCTGGTGTCTTCTCTTCCGAGACAGAAACAGATGATACAGACGGTGCCAACGAGGGAGAAGCAGACATAGCAGCGCAATGGCGCCATGTTCACACTAATATCAAGGCTACGATCAAAGAGTTGGGAGGCAATGTCGTGCCGAAGTTGAATTGGAGCGCGCCCAAGGATGCGACTTGGATCAATGCTGGAAATAGTATGGAGTGTCGAAGTCCTGGAGATGTCTATCTACTTTTGAAGAGTTCGGATTTCGTAACGCATGATCTAGGACACGCCTTTGACGACTGCGTTGACGACGGAACCACACCAGAAATTTACTACCACCTTGCCCTTCGAAAGACGGTCCAGCTCAACCCATCCCTCGAATTTAGGTGTTTTGTGAGGGACAGAGAGATTCTTGGAATATGTCAACGAGATCAGAACCACTTCGAGTTCTTGTTCGAGATGCAGGATAAGCTCAGGGAGAGGATACAAGATTTTTTTCAGAAGAGGTTAAAGCATACATTCCCGGATCCAGATTTCGCGTTCGATGTTTACATACCTCCGCCGCATGAGAGAGTCTGGCTCATCGACGTCAATCCATGGGCGCTGCGAACGGATCCCCTTCTCTTTAGCTGGCTTGAGCTACTCACAATGCCTGGACCTTCGACCACTTCCTCACAGAAAAGAGAGCCGGAGAAAGTCCGTTTACAGATCCGAAAGGAAGATCATGCTCCAGCAGAATCAAATTCACCAGTGCAAGAACGAGAGGACGGCGAGTCCTCAGATGAGGAAGAAGAGATTTGGACGCCCGAAATTCGTCTCATCCGTTCCGACGATCCAGAAGCCTACAGTTTCTCAACACAGAAATACAGTGCTCACAAGTTACCGAAGGATGTTGTTGATGCTAGTACAGGCGGAGAGGGGCAATTGAGGGAGTTTGCACAGCAGTGGAAAGAACTGCTTGAAAAGCAAAAGGAGCAAGCAGAGGAGAGCGAGGCCGATTGATCCGGCGTAAGAGAAACGACGAACAAGATTATTTACAATGAGATGGATATCAAAAACAAACAGCATGGTAGAATATGTCCGACGTATCTTCCTTGAAACCAGTCTATCCGATAATCAATGAAAATCAATGAAAATCAATCGCAGCTAAAATCGGATTGTTGGAAAACATTCCAAACTGCTGATCCTCCAATCCCAGCGAGGAAACCGAGTACGCTCATTCATCCCTACTCGGAATTTCACCAATTCCACTTCCCTTTCTTCGTCATCGATAGATTTGTCTCTTGGTTTTCTTGGCCTCTAACCAGGCCTTACTTCCACAAATGGCCACAACGGCTCCTTGTATTGCTGTTCCCACCTCAGCCCATGACACTTTTGAGCAAATGGTGAGGATCCCACGATGATTGTGTATCGTGTTTGCCCGGGCAAGACGGAGTGGAATTCATTAGGTGTTTGATCGCGCCTTCTCCTGCTGTTTGAGTACATCCATGGCTGTGTTGTATTTGATTTTGAAACGATTTTCTTTCTGGTTTCGTGGGTTTGATGGGTTGGTGGGTGGTTTTGTGTTTGGGTTGTTCTGGGGTTGTTGGTAAGATTTTCTTCTATGTTAATAACTGCTGTGTTCTGTTGATGAGGATCAAGGATATATGTCTTGTCAACACAGAATTTATCGTCGTCGTCTTCTTTTCAATCTTACTTTTAACTTTTCCTTTCTTGACTGTCTTTATTCTTTTCTACAGGTGCTTTTTTCCTACGAAGAGAGAATAATCACGATTAGACCGACCGAAATGGAACGAATCGAAAGCGAGAAGGGAAGAGCGATGAAGGGCAAGGCCACGGCAATGGAACTCGTTGGACCTACGATTATTCAATCTCCTCTTGATACAAGTACTCTGGATCTGGGTTTAAATGGTGCGATGCCGAGAAGCGAGATTCTGACTCGACCACTCGACGAGACGATGAATGGAACGTCAAAGCACGAGTGCGCTCAAAGGCCGAGATATCAAAGAAGCGAAGTCGAGTCTCAGAATCGGATATTGGGTTCCCAGCAGCGTATATTCGGAAAGATTCAAAGAAATGCGCTTGAATGTCTGTATCGGATTCTCGCTTCAGAATCAAATGATTCCTGTTCTCGTTGCCGTTCGAAAGGACAAATCGAAATTGACCGGTTCGGCTCAAACAAGAGTCGTGACGAATATTTCTCAAGGTGGAGAAGTGGATGTTTCTCGTCGATATTCTATACTTGCTATCTCATCCTCATCGTCATCATCGACGCTTAGTGAAAGCGAGTCAAATGAGATAACGATGAAACACTAGAAAGATAGCAAGACGTCTAGTTCCAATACAACGCAACCCAGGAAATCCGTCTCGGTAGTTGGAGAAGAATAAAACCGTTACGAACGAAGACTAGGACGGAAGTTTTTCCAGTCGCAGAACCACGCCGTTATCTTGCAATGTCGCAATCTCGGTCTTCGCTATGAGAGAGCTCGTTGAGCGAGACTTCAAGTATTGCTCGTACTTTCAGCTCAGTGCGTACCATTGTACGCCGTCGTCCAACTGGTCCTGTGATTTCGAGAGCGGGAATGGGGGATGTTGGGATGTGGATGAGGATGGAGAGGGATTTCGAGTGAGGCCTGGAGTGGTGTCGACGATCAAGTATAAGATGAAGTCGGGTGCTCCATCTGAGTCTGAAGATGATGATTCCTCGTCGCTTTCTTCGCTGTCATCTTCTTCGTCTTCTAGAGATGGCGTTTCCGAAGACGAAAACGAGGATGTTAGCGATGCCGATGGAGAAAGTCTGCAGAGCAAGACGACACCAAAAACATCAACAACCCCGATGAAGATACATCCGCAGAGCAAGACGACACCGAAAACATCAACAACCCCAACGAAGAAACATCCACAAAGCAAAACGAAACCAAAAACATCAACAACCCCTCTAAAAACACATCTACAAAGCAAAACAAAACCAAAAACATCAACAACCCCTCCAAAAACAAAACCACAAAACAAAACAGACCCAAAAACATCAGCGACTCAAACAAAACGACATCAAAGCAAGACACCAACACTGCCGCTACAACATCGCAGGAAGAGATGAATCTCCATGGCTACACCACCTCCAGAAAACGCACTTGGGACTTTTCTTCGGCAGGAGAGGGGCGGGAAGTTGGTGATAAGCTGGGTGAGGCGGTGGGTGCGATTGGTGAGGTGTGCTATGGGGTTTTTTATGAGGTGGTGCCGGGTGTTGGGAGGGTATTAGACGGGCTGGATTGGGGGAGAGGGAGAGGGGATTAATCCGTCAATGGCTGTTTTTCTTTCTTTCTTCAGGATCTACTATGAATTCAGAGTCTTCATACTTCATCTCACCTCCATCTGGTCTTGTTGGACTATCAACAGACTTGATAATCTATTTGCCAGAGAATCAACGATGAACTGGATGTCCTTGGCAAGGCAAAGTCAGCATGCTGAGATGGCATGTTGGGTTTAATCATCAGCAACTCCTCGGAGTTGTGTGTCTAGGGTTATCCAGCACCAGCAACAATGACAAACGGAAATCAGATGACGCACAAACCTTCAATATTAATGATATTCGAGTGGAATTGTGGCGAGCCCTTGCGCGCGAAGATTTGGTGTCATGCCCGCTCATAAGATAGGCTTTTATAACTCCACTTCCTCGAGGGCGCAAATGTGCTGCTGGCCCGGGTGTTCGGAGTGGGTTCAAAAGAAATAATGTGGGTCCAGCTGGCTTCTCGAAGCTTTTTGTGATTCTAGGGCGTTGGTATCCTGTCCGCTTTGGGCGCATGACAGGTTGGAGACTGACATCGCAAGTTTCATGGAAGAATCACTTGGGAGCATTTCTTCCGTCCGTGAAGGTCCCAAAGTCCCGTGGTCGTGAGTGGAGGCCGTGCCAGTCTGCTGCTTCCCCCCATCCGCCAATTGTAGGACAGAACTGTGCAGCGCAGTAACGATGAACGGAAATGCCGTTGCTATTCCAATAAAATCCCTCATTATTCTCCACAAAGGCCAGGAATACAAATCCCATCGCAGGAAGAGTGAAGGCCAATGCCGGGAACTTGGCTCTCAAGATCCACGCTGTCACCGGTGCGTGAAACAATTATAGATGCACAGAATTTACAAAGAAGGAAGCCAGGATGGCGGCGGTGGGAGTGCCAAGATTCGTGGAGGGGACATCCAAGATGTGTGAATTCGCGATCGATTGGAAGGCTGGTGTCGCTGTTGTTGATGTGAGTCTCGGCTGGTCGCACACCATCGCTCAGCGGAAATGCAAAGTCTTGGCGCGCTGGCTGGTCATTGCGATGCGCTGTCGGAATTCTCCAATCGACGATAGCGTCAAAGCCGAACGTGTCCTCGAGCGAATTGTGTGCGTATTCGGACTGCATGTATTGAATCGAAGAAACGCAAGCCAACGAGCATCGTATGGTGTCGTACACTCGGACTGCATGTATTGAATCCAAGAAACGCAAGCAAAAGAGCATCACATTGACCCCTCCTCCCCCTCCCCCAAATGAGTACCCAGAATCAACGTGTCCATCATTCGCAGATGTGTGGTTGCCAATGTTTACAAAAATAAAGATTTCACCGTCCTGCCCAGGAATCCGACTCCTGTTCCAAATGCACTGGGGAGTCCAGTCAGCTGCAAGAATAAGTTACAGGGCGAGCTTGGCTCTGCGCGGCAAAGGCTTATTCCAAGAAGCGCGCGTCTCAGAGTGAGTCGGTGCAGCTTGGAAGGGGAGGCGGATGAAACGGACAAGCAGACTTTGTTTGTTTGTTTGACTTTTTGTTGTTTGGACCTGAGTACCTGTGCGTCCGGGAATCTGGATCTCTACCTATGTATGTGCTGGCTGAAGGTGTGCCGAGAATGGAGGAGGTTTGTCTCAATGAACCGCCTTCTCGGGATAGGCACCATCGACACGGAATGGGAACCCTCTCTTTGAGGCATTAAATCCTACTTACTATACGGCAGCCGGAGATTGGTTCAGTGTTTGTCTCGCGTAATAACATGACCTCTCCACGAGGCCGCCAAACAACCTGGAGTCGTGAATCTGACTGTTGGACTGCTTCACGCACTGAATCGAGGAGAGGCCATGCTGCTGCAGGGCTGCATCAAGATACCTCGACGACGTTTCGTGTTTTCCTCGACCCCGCCCTCGATGTCAACTGTCTCAGCGGCACGAGAGGCTTTGGATTGGCCAAGAGAAGCCGTTGAGCACACGGCTAGCTCCAACAGTTCCAACCCTCGTACTTGCATAAGCTTGCTAGCGTGGGAGATGGATGCAGGCAGGTGGCTGGCAAGATATTCCTTGCTGCATCCTACTATGGTAATCTTACATCAACGTGAGTTTGGGATATCTGGTAAGGCGGGTGCGAGAAGAGCAGATGTATCCCGGTTGCTGGATATTTTGATTCTGAATCTGTGGAGACGTTCAATTGATAGTTGCGGCTCAATGGAAGCTCCAACTGCTAGAGGCAGCTCAATGGAAGCTCCAATTGCTAGAGGCAGCTCAATGGAAGCTCCAATTGCTAGGTGCAGCTCAGTTGAAGCTCCAATGGCTGCTGTTTGTAGCGCATGGCCATCTGACCGACAAAGAGGTTCGCAAACAACTCCCGCTCCGTTTTCTCCCCGCGATCCAGTCCCGTAGCTTCAGCGGCTTGTGTGCATGCAGATGGACCCCAGGCGGGAACCAATGTCGGCGAATGGGGCTGAAGCCATGTTTAGTCATGCTCGGGACTCGCATCGAAGGCCGGAGGATTGATTAAAGATAGCCAGTTGTCGGCATCCGAATTCCTATTCAAATCCCAAATTCAAATCCAAAGAGGGTGATGAGTAGGGTATCCCGAGTCTGAATTGATTGATGTCGGCCTTTATTTGCAGAAGCCATGTGCTTAAGAAGAGGCATGGACGATCGAAATCATGATGAGACTTTGCCAATGGACCTAAGAATTGGCACGATTCCAAAGACGAGGGCGTTTGGACCGCTCTGGCAGGTCAAGGCGCATCATTATAGGGTTGTGTATGTAGGCGACGATATTGAGCACCCCTTTTTTGCACGCACATCTACATGCGGCAAATCGGTTGAAAATCGCGCGGAGAAGAGGTTGCTGGTGAAAGTGCCTCAATTATTATTCGTATGTAGATAGTATTGTTCGGATGGCGGATCCAGGCACGGAGAAAAGCGTGCCCCAGTTTCCATTTACACAGCACCATTCACAGTAGCAGTAGGCAGTAGCAGTAGGCAGTAGCAGTAGGCAGTAGCAGTAGGCAGTAGCAGTACACAGTAGCAGGACACAGTACTTTGTGATGACAATCAGTCAGGGATGTCCCAACAACAGTCCAGATTATATGGCGCAAAGGCCGGTGCCCTTGGCTGGAGAGTGGAGACGTCTTCTTCGGGCTAGGGATGGGAGACGTCTCGTTCGGGCTAGGGATCTCGTTAATCATCACGAAAGTTTCGAGCGGCTAGACAGAACTGGAGACTCGGTTTCAAAGGACATTTGATCCATGGCCGTGTAGCGTGGGACGGGCGGGGATGCACAGTGAGTAGGGTAGGGTCAGGGTTCAGGGTCAGGGCCAGGCTACGGCTCAGAGCAGTCCAAGCTCCTGTACACAGTAAACAGTCGAAGAGGCTAGCGAGGCTCGAGCTAGCTAGAAACGGCTGTCTGTATCACTCGGCTTCGCCAAGCTCTGGGCGCAATTCAGCGCGTCTTGAATCTTGATGCTGAGGACATGGCGGCAGTACCGAGTAGACTGGATACTTGGGGGGACGTCTTGATTGACGGAGCGTGTGCATACATAACAGCGCTCGATGCCCGGACAGGACTGCATTTTCCACAGGCGAGCACGCAGATTGGATTGAAATCCAGCCACCATTATCCATCCAGCCATCCATCCAGCGATCCATCCAGCCATCCATCCAGCCATCCATCCATCCATACCTCAGTCCGAGTACGAGTCCGAGTCGAGTCCGAGCCGAGTCGAGTCCGAGTCGAGTCGAGTCCGAGTCCAGTCCCAGTCCCAGTCCAGTCCCAGTCCAGTCCCAGGCCCAGTCCAAGCCCATCCTGATCCTAGCAGACCCGTCACAGTGCGTGCCAGTGCGTGCATCTCCAAGCAAAGTCTTTCTTTGGCACCGAACATACCATCTCGATTCGCAAGATAACACGCATCCACTCTCCCAGTGCTTAATCACGCCTCGCACGCCTCGTCAGGACTCTTTTGGGCCTTAGCGCATCTGTCGGCCCTTGGTACGAGAGAGTAAAGCTCTTTTTTCCCTCACCTCTGTCCGTGGGTTGCCCTCCCACATAAAGACAGCCCGTCCCCGTTGCCATCGGTCACCCACCTGCTTCCCTCTTCGCTCGACAGCCAACGCAGTGTAGAAGTTCCGCGGTGCTGTGCACTCTATCCTCTCCCCTCACCTTCCACTCCTGGACATCTCGTTGACTCTGGCGTTCAGTTCTCGGTTCTCGGTTCTCAGTTCTCAGTTCAGTTCTCGGTTCTCAGTCCTCACTGCTCACTGCTCACTGCTCACTCCATACCTTCCTTCACCCATCTCCACTCCACCCATCTCCACTCTCGAGTGAGTTATTCCTACCACAGGTACGTACTCCCTCCACCCCCCATTCCTCGCTGTGCCGTGTCGCGGCTTCGCTTTGTTTTGGTCCGCTGCGTTGCTCTCGCTCTGTTGCTAGCTGCATCCCTGCAAGACAGGAAAGAGAGTTCCGGCACCCATACCATATCACAGCTCACGGGCCTCGCTTTGGCTGTCAATGCAATTTGCTCGTCGATAAATCGCGATACCGTTCCACATTTCTCCTCGCTCAAATTTTCACCACCTCCGCTATCTTCTACTGACATTTCTTCTCCAGCGCTATCCGCTCTGAGTGCCTTCATTCCAAACAATGTCGGCAACCACGCCCCCAAACCATCTTGGGACCAACGTGCCTACCAGCGAGCTCAACGAGAAGAAAGAGTATGGCGGCACGGAAAAGAAGCCCGTCATTGAAGACGAGGAGGAAGACGAGGACATGGACGCCTTGATCGAGGAGCTCGAGTCCCAGGATCAAAACATCGAGGACGATGACGAAGAGGAGGCCGTCGCCGGCGCTGCTCGCACCATCCCGGAAGACCAGCTGCAGACCTCCACCCGTGACGGTCTCAGCTCCAGCGAGGTCACTGCCCGTCGCAAGAAGTACGGTCTGAACCAGATGAAGGAGGAGAAGGAGAACTTGCTTCTCAAGTTCTTGGGCTTCTTCATCGGTCCTATCCAGTTCGTCATGGAAGCCGCCGCTGTTCTTGCCGGTAAGATACTCCTCCCGGACACGTCCACAGCTTTACACCGTCAGTGTTGCCAGACTTTGAAATGGAAATTTGGCACTCCCAAGTCTTCCATCCCAAGATTGGCAACGCTGACTGTCGAGCTGGTATTGTCTCTGGACAACCACTAACACGCTTCCAGCCGGTCTTCAGGATTGGGTCGATTTCGGTGTCATCTGCGCTCTGCTCATTCTCAACGCCTGTGTCGGTTTCATCCAAGAATTCCAGGCCGGTTCCATCGTCGAGGAGTTGAAGAAGACTCTTGCACTCAAGGCCACTGTTCTCCGTGACGGTAAGCTTCAAGAAATTGAGGCTCCAGAAGTCGTTCCCGGTGACATTCTTCAAATCGAAGAAGGCACAATCATCCCCGCCGATGGCAGAATCGTTACCGAGGACGCTTTCTTGCAAGTCGACCAGTCCTCCATCACCGGCGAGTCTCTCGCTGTTGACAAGCACATGGGTGACACTTGCTACGCCTCCTCTGGAGTCAAGCGTGGCGAGGCCTTCATGGTCATCACTGCAACTGGAGACTCCACCTTCGTCGGCAGAGCCGCTTCTTTGGTCGCCTCAGCTAGCTCCGGTACTGGACATTTCACCGAGGTTCTCAACGGCATTGGAACAATTCTTCTCGTCTTGGTCATCCTCACTCTCCTTGTCGTCTGGATCTCATCCTTCTACCGAAGCAACGGGATCAAAACCATCCTCGAGTTCACCTTGGCCATCACCATCGTCGGTGTGCCAGTCGGTCTCCCAGCTGTCGTCACTACAACCATGGCTGTCGGTGCGGCATACCTCGCCAAGAAGCAAGCCATTGTCCAGAAGCTTTCCGCTATCGAGTCGCTCGCCGGTGTTGAGATTCTCTGCTCTGACAAGACCGGCACATTGACCAAGAACAAGCTGTCCCTCGCTGAACCATTTTGTGTCGCTGGTGTTGAGCCAGAAGATCTCATGTTGACTGCTTGTCTTGCCGCCTCCCGCAAGAAGAAGGGTATCGACGCCATCGACAAGGCTTTCCTCAAGTCCTTGAAGTACTACCCCCGCGCCAAGTCCGTTCTCACCAAGTACAAGTAAGTTTTCGCTCTGTTGACTAGGCGTCAAGCACGACTAACAAGAATCAACAGGGTCATCGATTTCCACCCATTCGATCCCGTTTCCAAGAAGGTCCAGTCTATCGTCGAATCTCCACAAGGCGAGCGCATCATTTGCGTCAAAGGTGCACCGCTCTTCGTCTTGAAGACCGTCGAGGAAGACCACCCAATCCCACCTGAAGTCGATGAGGCATACAAGAACAAGGTCGCTGAATTTGCTACCCGTGGTTTCCGCTCCCTCGGTGTCGCCCGTAAGCGTGGTGATGATGCTTGGGAAATCCTCGGTATCATGCCTTGCTCCGATCCTCCACGTCACGACACCTACCGTACCGTCCACGAAGCCAAGAACCTTGGTTTGAGCATCAAGATGTTGACTGGTGACGCCGTCGGTATTGCCCGTGAAACCTCCCGTCAACTCGGTCTTGGTACAAACGTCTACAACGCTGAACGTCTTGGTCTCGGTGGTGGAGGAGATATGCCCGGTTCTGAAGTCTACGATTTCGTCGAGGCTGCTGATGGTTTCGCCGAGGTTTTCCCCCAGCACAAGTACAACGTCGTCGAGATCCTGCAACAACGTGGTTACCTCGTGGCTATGACTGGTGACGGTGTAAACGACGCTCCCTCCTTGAAGAAGGCCGATACTGGTATTGCTGTCGAAGGTGCATCTGATGCCGCTCGATCTGCTGCCGATATCGTCTTCTTGGCTCCTGGTCTCTCCGCTATCATCGACGCTCTTAAGACCTCCCGCCAGATTTTCCACCGCATGTACGCCTACGTCGTCTACCGTATCGCCTTGTCCCTTCACTTGGAGATCTTCCTTGGCTTGTGGATCGCAATTCTGAATCAGTCCTTGAACTTGCAGCTTGTCGTCTTCATCGCCATTTTCGCTGATGTCGCTACCCTCGCCATCGCCTACGACAACGCTCCATTCTCCAAGACTCCCGTCAAGTGGAACTTGCCAAAACTCTGGGGCATGTCTGTTCTCCTCGGTATCATTCTCGCTGTCGGTACTTGGATCACTCTCACCACTATGTTCCCATACAGGAACAGTATCCACTCGCCCAAGCCTGGCCAGGGTGTCGAAGGTGGTATCGTCCAAAACTTCGGTGTTCTCGATGAGATCCTCTTCCTCGAAATCTCCCTGTCTGAAAACTGGCTCATCTTCATCACTCGTGCCAATGGTCCATTCTGGTCATCCATTCCAAGTTGGCAGCTGGCTGGCGCGATCGTCGTTGTCGATATCCTCGCCACCATGTTCTGTATCTTCGGTTGGTTCGTCGGTGGTCAGACCTCCATCGTCGCCGTCGTCCGTGTCTACATTTTCTCCTTCGGTGTGTTCTGTGTGATGGGTGGTGTCTATTACCTACTTCAAGACAGCCAGGGTTTCGACAACTTGATGCACGGCAAATCAATCAAGAAGGACACCAAGCAACGATCATTGGAAGATTTCGGTAAGTCCCCACTCTCTTTCTGATTCTCTCTGTTTCAAATACTAATTCGATTTTTTCTAGTTGTCTCATTACAACGTGTTTCCACACAGCACGAGAAGAGTGCTTGATCGTTCCTCAAGATACCCAGAAGATTTAATGGCGAGAAGTGTGCGCTTTAGAATTAATTATGTCCTTTCATTGTCTTAAGGGGACGAAATGTAACAAAGAGGAAGAAGAAATTGCTGTCAGGCAAGAGGCGGTCAAAAGCATATGCTGTTTGCTATTGTTGGGGATCATACTTATCTGGAAGGAGTGGGAGGAAAGAGACTTAATCTTACCTCGCATGGTTGAAGACCCAATTCTCCATCCGTGCTTTTGGATGGGGGAAGAAGTCGGATATCTTGTACACCATCCTTAGGATTCCCTTGATACTGTCGTCTTGTTTAATGCTATGCTATACCTTCAACAAATGGTATTTATTAGTGCTCTTATAGAAATGGATAGAATGTGATAGTAGTTCCATCTTGGTTTGTTGCTCCATCCATGGTACCGATGTGAAATCTTTGAGATGGATGATTGGATATGGGATTGATTCATGGATTCCAGGGTGGAAGAACTGGAGATGGGTGGAGAGGAGATGATAGTTTGGTGATTGTGATTCGGAGGGTTTGATGTGGGAAATGCGAAAGAGATTTCAAACATGAAGGGAGAAGGGAGAAGGGAGAAGGGAGAAGGGAGAAGGGAGAAGGGAGAAGGGAGAAGGGAGTGGTTTATGGGAGGGACGGGGGTTTAGTATAAACAGCGACACGTCGGTAGAAGTTAGTGCAAGAAGCAAAACCATTCCGAGAAATTGTAGATTGGTAAGGTAAGGTAAGGTAAGGTAAGGTGAGGTGAGGTGAGGCTAGATGAGGTGAGGCTAGATGGCGGAAGCGGCGGACTGGACTGGACTGGACTGGTAAGATATGACGAAGTCTAACGTGGCGAATTAAGGGATTGGGATTGGGACTGGGACTTGGAAAGGCGCGGGAATAGTTTTTTGGGGGGGGTTAGAGGGGTGGGGTTGGTTATCTAGGGAAGAGATGCAGTGTCTGTGAGTAAGGGAGGTAGACATTGTATAGGTATTGAGATTGAGTGTTGGAGGCTTTGATTTTTGGAATGGGTGCTTGGCAGCCTTGTCTTGGGTGCAGTGGGCTGGATGGGGTCAGGGACGGATGGAGCTGGGGTTTTGGTGGAGGCTTGGTTGCGGGTTATTCGTTGGTGATGGGATGGGTTGGTGGCGTGGGAGGCGTGCAGTAGTGTCATGCATACTTCTTGGTAGGGGATAAAGTGCTTGATGGATGAGGGGAAGATGCTTCGTTGATTTGGTTTTTGGAGATGATGTGCTTGGTGAGAGAAAAGGGAAATTTTTCAAAGATGAAATGGGTTGGTGATACATCTGTCGATATCTTTCTAGATTCAGCACTCTTGTCTCTTTTTTTTCCATGGAAAGAAAAGGCAGAATTGGATGAATATGGGTCGCGATAGATCTGTTCGACTGGGACTCGTTACTCATCTTTCTTTGCCAAAAGATCTTATTGAACTTGATGCCTCAGTGCTCGACACTCGGGATATTCTCATTCCCAACAATAGTTATGGATTATTGTCCATGCCATGTGGTATCCGGATCCATCTACTTGTTTATTTGCAGTATGAATCCCGCCTATTTGCCGGATATTACGAGAGTGTGCGATTTACATTCAGAGCCTAAGAAAGAAAAATATCTCTTCACAAGTACTCCGTACAGTTCTACTGTGTCAATTAGACTTGTTAGCTCGGGATAATAAGTCCCCGCCAAAAATGAACAGAAAAACCTCACTGCTCTTCCTTCAGTCTCCATGTCAGCCAACCTCCCTCGCAGCCTGCCTTCACCACCACTCAAGGAACGAACGAAAAGCGCAAAAACAAAAACGTACAGCAGCGAGGATTCGCTGGTGGTCTCCCACCCAACTACTAATTCGCCGATATCAAGCTTATCTGTGAATGAGCGAACGGGGATTCGAGTTCTCTTGATTCTGTGGCCGTACGTGGAAGGAGCTTTTGATGTTTCTGTAGATATAGCAAGTGCTGGGTCGTGGAAACAGTATTTCGCGATTAGCCCCTAAACACCCCGTACGATTTCCATAACTCCACGACAACTATGGGGAGGAGTTGGAGCCTCTCTTGTTATCGCATCGTAATCGACAAAGTGTTCGACCCAGTATGCTAGAGGTCATATCTTCCTATTCACTATCGAAGGTCCTGATTGCCTGGCGACCCTCCCGTCTATCTTGTTTAATGTGCTTTGGGCGACACTTTTTCGTTTAGAATACTGTTGGTCCCGTGAGCATTGTAAAGGGATAAGAAGAGAGCCGATACGACAAGCGTCCAGGTATTGAAGGTGAGCCGGACCCATCTCGCTATCGCCCAAAGGAAGGTCTCCCGTCTCAAGTTGTGAAGGTAGGTCCAAATCCTCTCATATCCTCCATGCCCCAGTCAACCTATGCGTAGATTGATTCCTGGCTTTTCTCAGAGTTGAAATCGTCGTCTCTTTCGAAAGTATGAAGCCTCTCCAACAGATCGACCGCAAACTCTACTATGCATCTTAAAGCTTGCCTCGCAGCGTCAACACTTACAGCCCATCCCATAGCCTTCGCTCAAGCTACAAAGTTTGGTTGTTGCCGCATCGATTTGAACAGGACGGTGATAGGTTCAAGTGAGCTGTACCAAGTCATGTTGCCGACCATCCAATTCTTCAGATGCTGCAAATGTAGTGGGTTATCAAGGCATGACTTTCGGTATTCATAGTAAACGCGTTCTCGGAATAGTGTGCTGCAATTGATCGGATAGCCTTCAGACGATGCTCTCGCGACAGAAAGAAAAGGTTTGTGCAGATGGTGCATTGTGGGGAGTTGCAACTTTTGTATTGGACCCCAGAGGCAGATGTCAGCTGACACGTGCAGTTCAATTGAAGCCAGCCAAGATCAATGACCATCTCGACCCAATTCACCACTCATCACTCACCACTCACCACACTGAATTCTAGGACAATGTCGATGATCTCTCGAGGTTCTGATCCCCACAACTTGCCCCGGATCATGCAACCACCGATATCAAATCGAGATGCTGCTACATGAGAACTAGATAGGCAATTTCCAAGCACGACAGCTATCTCACCACAGACGCATGGATAGATTCCGAAATACATCAAGTGCAGCTCCCAACTTCATTCAGTGACCGCAATGATAGTGAAAGGTATGGCAACTGCCTCCTAGATCGAGTATGGCTCAGCGGTTAGTGGGGAGCCGTTCCCAAACACCAACCGTTTGCATCTGATACAGGATTGTATTCCCTTCGAACCTACAGATAATCGTACGATCGGCTGCCCCAGTGCATTCTCTCGTTCTGCACCTCACGGTTCCACTACACGAGATAACACTATAAAGACGCTCGACGTACGCAATGGCAGTACTATTCTCAAGATATTCAAAAGCATTACCTTACCTGACAGGAGCAGCAGTCTTAGGAGTAGCAGGCACATCATACTACTCAGCGCGAAGAACAGTACTGCTCGACTCATCCAACATGCCTCCTACCAAGACCCTCGCAGTCCCCAAAACTATGCTGTTCAGCCAGACCCTCACAGTCTTAAGCTCCGAGCAGATCAATCACGATACGAAACGTATAACTTTCAAGCTACCTGGTGGCGACAATGAGATCAGTGGTGTACCCTCTGGAGGGAAGTACTCTAAAAATTCATGATTCCTGAGCTCTACTGACTTGTTTCCAGCTGCTGTCCTTACGCAACATACCCCTGCTGGAGGCTGGCTTCCAGTCCTTCGACCGTACACACCAGTCTCCGACCCAGACACCCTCGGCGAAGTCCAATTCATTGTAAAGCAGTACCCAAAAGGCAAGGCTTCCACGCATATGCACTCCCTCGAGCCAGGTCAGACACTCCAGATTCGAGGTCCAATTCCAGGCTACAGCTACACCCCTTCTGATAAGAGCCGTGACTTGGTCTTTGTAGCCGGTGGCGCAGGCATTACGCCAATTTACAGTCTCGCCAGAGGCATCTTATCAAACACGGACGATAAAACAAGGATACAACTGCTCTGGGGTGTCAACGGAACAAGAGATATCGTTCTGAAGGACGAGTTGGAACAGCTTGAGAAGCAATATCCCGGCAGATTGCAAGTTGTGTATTGTGTCTCCGGGCCAGAAGGAAAACCAGAAGCTGCGAGTTTAGGAGACGAAGCGAGATACAAGAAAGGCTACGTGGACAAAACTGCTTTGCAAGAGGCTATCGCAAGGACAGAAGCCTTGGGAGACGCAAAGGGTACGAAAGTGTTCTTGTGTGGACCACCTACAATGGAGAGTGCTTTGATTGCGAAGAATGGAGCGCTTGCTGAGCTGGGCATTGAGAAGAAGAACATTCACAGGTTCTGAGCCTGTGAGTTGCCCGTTTCTTCGTTTTATGACTGCTTTGGAATTGTGGTATATCAATCGTAGTGTATGACTTTATCCACAGACGTGCGTAGCTAGTATAACATGTATTTGTCCATACTCTCCCATCTCCCTTTTCTTTCATGAAGATAGAGAATGGGCAAAAAAGATCAAGATGCGAAAGATGTGACGCTATGTAGTCGGCAAGAAGTCCATCAATTCAATGGCGTTGATAAATTAATATGGAACCCTGACTCGGAAGCCCCGTTGATGTCATTTTGGTCGAATACTACACCTTCATCGGACGCAAGTCGGCCGCAGCTATCATCGGGGCTTAGCAATCAACAAAAAATAGATGATCGTATTTAGACCGTCCGTACACCTTCGTGGCCTACAAAGGGTATCAAAGGTTCAATCTACCTTCACACCTATCAACTCATTTCAACTCCAGAAACGACCTCTCCAAAGCTCAATACCCCGCACTATGGCCAAGATCAATACTCCAATCCCGAGCTTGAAGCTCAACGATGGCACTTCGATTCCCATGGTGAGTCTTCGGATACGGTCTTGTTCCGAGATGTAGAACACTAATTGATATCATAGCTCGGTTATGGCACCGGCACTGCCTGGTTTAAGAGAGGGGACGAAGCAACAATCGACCGCACGCTGGTTGAGAGCGTGAAGACTGCCCTTGGCCTTGGATACTACCACCTGGATGGAGCTGAAGGTTTGGACATCAGTGCTCTCCCATCAGGTCCAAAGTTCTAACACCATTTGCAGTATACAAGACCGAGCCGGAGCTTGGTCTTGCGATCAAGGAAAGTGGCGTTGACCGAAGCAAGCTTTTCATAACGACGAAGGTCATGCAAAATGCCGGTGATCCAGTCGCTGCTCTCAAAACTTCTCTCAAGAAATTACAAGTTGACTACGTGGATCTGTAAGTTATGCTTCTGACCCTATGAAACATCTCCTTGACAATGACTGTAGTTATTTAATCCATGCCCCATACTTCGCTTCAAACGACCCCAAGGACCCAACCAACAACGACCCAGCAAAACTCCAAAAAGCCTGGGCCGCGATGGAGCAGCTTAAGGAAGCTGGTCTAGCAAAGTCGATTGGTGTATCCAACTACCTCATTCCCGACTTAGAATCAACTTTGAAAACAGCCAAAGTTGTTCCATCGATCAACCAGATCGAATTTCATCCTTACCTTCAGCATGGTGACCTCCTTGCTTTTCAAAAGAAGCACGGAATTGCCACTGCCGCTTATGGACCCCTTACCGCCGTCACCAAGGCAAAGCCGGGTCCTCTGGATGAGACATACTCAGCATTGGCGAACAAGTATGCAGTTTCCGAGGGAGAGATTGCATTGAGATGGACCATTGATTCCGATATTGTCACGATCACTACGAGCTCCAAGGAGCAGCGATTGAGTGATTACCTCAGAGTTACCACGTTTAAGCTGACGCCGAAGGAGGTGGAGGAGATTGGAACGGTGGGGCTTCAGAAGCATTTCCGAGGGTTCTGGAAGGACAAGTTTAACGATGACAACAAGTTGTAAATTATCATTGTTGTTGGATTTAGTGAGGCTGAGGTGTACCTATCCTTGAATAAGAGCACGAACTGTACGTACTCGAGCTCGGGATTGGTCGATGGATAAAAGTGCCCCATTGCCGATTCTTATCCTACAATATCTTGTGGAAATGTGAATGATGGTATGCGTTACGAATTTAGCTGTCCATTGACACCTAAACCACCACAGTGCCACTCCAATCTCTTCACAATCCAGCCTTGTGAACGAGGCCACATGCTAATTATACCCCACGTGACATCCTGTTCTGGGCTTGAGCTTGAAATTTTGCCGTCGCCTTCTCCGTCGCATCAATGTACCGAGTCCCCATTCTTGCTCCAAAGAACAGAGGTTAAGAGCTGTTTGGATACGCGGAATACCGGCTGTGGACCATGAAGTGTCCCGCACCTGCATTAGATCTGCCCTGCCGAATTCGGTATCGTTGCTCATCGATTGGATCAACCATGGCCATCTCGTCGAGGCCACTCGTGAGATAGTATCGTAACAGGTACCCCTAGACGCGTCGTGCACTAAGCTCCACTGTGCCTATGTCTTTAACAGTCATGGATATGTCCGCTGTGAACTGAATAGAAAATGGACGATATTAACCAACAATCCGAGCAGCCGGCTGTGGAAGAGGACCACATTGATGTCCTCGTAGTAGGCGGAGGTCCTGTGGGTAAGTCATTTTGCTGAACGGTCGTTGATTTATCAAGAACTAATACAGACAGGACTTATCACCGCCCTTCAACTCGCACGAAACCTCCCTTCACCGCATCGTATACGCATCATCGAGAAGGAAACGAAAAGTGCAAGAGACGAGTATGGAAGAGCTATCACGCTGTTCCCCAGATCAGTGGAAATGCTTGATCAACTCGGTCTCGCAGATGCGCTTGCCCAGGAATGCTTTGCGTGTCGTGAAACTGTCTCGTATAAAGATGGGAAGGAAATCCATGGACGAGGATGGTATTTCATGGAGAACATGAAGGATACGACTTGGGACTTTGCATTGGTTCTGCGGCAGAAATACCAGGAGGCTATTTTTCGGGAGGCTTTGAAGGGGCAAGGTGTTACACTGGAATCTGCTACTGAGTTGGTTGGGCTGAATGTGGACGAGAGGATACCGATTGGAGAGCACCGGATAACAGCGACTATGAAGAATGAGGTGACTGGTCACGAATCGGTCGTCAAGTGCAAATACCTTGTTGGTGCAGATGGAGGGCGATCGTTTGTTCGACGGGCGGCAGGTATCCCCTTTGATGGCACGTCGTCGGAGGATAAATGGGTTCGTGTAGATGGTGTCGTGGAGACCGATCTACCAAAACCAAGGACATATTGTGCCATTGAGTCGCCCACGCATGGGAATGTACTATGGGCAGCTCTCGACCACGGCGCAACTCGAATCGGATATGCTTTCACCGCAGAGCGTCAAAAGGCATACGAAGTCTTTGACCAGGAGGCGGCGGTGAAGGAAGCCATCGCGTCAGTGAAGCCATTCAATCTTACCTTCAAGCAAGTGGATTGGTGGACGATATATATCGTTGGACAACGTACAGCTCGTCACTTCTTCTACAAAGCTTGTATATTCCTTGCTGGCGACGCTTGTCACACACATAGCAGCGGCGCCGCGCAAGGTATGAACACAGGACTTCACGATGCCGTGAACCTATCGTGGAAATTAACCATGGTGATCCGTGGACAAGCAGAACCATCCCTTCTACAAAGTTACGAGACAGAACGTCGTCCAAACGTCGAAAAATTGATTGCCTACGACAAAGATATCTCTCGTCTCATGAGTTTACAATTACCCATCGGCTGGAAAGGCAACCCAAATGCGGATCCTAACGATATCCTATGCGAAGTCATGGCCGAGGCAGGTACTTTCAGCAGTGGTCTAGGTATCTTCTACGCGCCTGATCAAACCCTCAATATCGAAGGATCGTTTAGACATGGCTCTGATATGCTATCAGCGGCCCCAGGAAAACGAAGCCCAGATGTAACGTTACAGAAACCAGCGACTTTCGAAACGACACGATTACACAGGGAAACACCTAACGTTGGACGGTTTTATGTCGTCGTTTTCACCGGCCACGCTAGACACACATCTGCTAGCCTAAAAATCCTTTCCGATAAGCTTCAATCTACATTTTTCTTCTCGAACCACGCACATCCGATTTCGTTCTTGACCATCTCAGCAAGTGTCGGTCCCTCGGCTTGCGAAGTCCTCGGCATCCAGCCTTTTGGAAGGACATTCTATGACAAAGATGGGTCGGCGCATGAGAGGTACGGTGTTGATTCGAAGAAAGGGGGTATTTTTGTGCTTAGACCGGATGGGTGGATTGGTACGGCTGTGGAGATTGGTGACGGGGCTGTGGAAGAGCTTAAGAGTTATTTCACGAAGTTTTTGAGGACGGGGATTTTGTTGGATGGTTAGATTTTGTAGGGGATATGATGGGGTTTACTCCAACCTTACGTTGCCCCGTTTCAAATGCGCAACCGGTCAGGTGAAGAGGAAGTGGTGAGAAAATGATGAGAAGGATTGTATAGCTGCTTCTAGGTCCATGCGGAAATTTGGGAGTACTGCTACATTTTCTGTTCGGCTGATAATCGAGATGTCCATTTTCCATTGAAGACAGATGCAACTCCACTGACATTTTCGTCTGCATCCTCAAATCGCAATCGGTAGATCTCTGGAAATTAGATTTTCGAGGGTGGTTAGACCGATATCAATATCTGGGACTTGCGCGGCAAGGGCATCTACGTTTCCGTAGAGCTCGAGGGGAGGCCTTGCAGGTGTGATTGTGTATAACACCGTCGTCCGCCGTATGGGATTGAGATTAGATACTGAAGGGATTGTAAGCAGCTGAATTGCTGGAAGTCGTATCGCGGTGTGGCGGTGATTGAAGCGTTGAACTCATGGCAGTGTGGATGGTGTAGTATGTCGCCGTGGTTGTAGTAGAGAAGAAGAATCAACCGCGTCGCGACACCAACAACCTCCACCTCTCCATTCCGATCGTGACAGCCACAACACCGGCCCGAGGGAAGCCCCATGCCAATTGCTGAGCTCCACGAAAACCATAATTAATGGCGTCAGCGCAATCAAGATGAAGACGTCGGAGGTGGGCAATCGGCTCTCCTACTCTTCCCGAACAAGCAAGTCAGAGCTTCTCACCGCATCCGAGATGACTGGCGTGACGGCGTCCCAGAAACGCCCGTTGAGAGTTGAGACTCACATATTGTATCCTCAACAACTTCCGGTTGAACCCGAAAACAACCGAGTCCGAAGCCCGCTCCCAGACTCCCAGACTCCCAGAGATGGCAGTATGCAGCCTAGCCCCCCGTACTGGGCCTTATCAGCCTTGACCTTATCAGCCTTGACCTTATCAGCCTTGACCTTTGCGTCGCTCCCGGGGTGTGCGATGGTGAGGAATGAGCACATGTCTGAGTGTCTCCCTCGATAGAGTCTTAAAGATATCGGGGTGTCCCTCCATCGCCGAACCGAACGCAAAGATGAGTGCCTACAGGATAAATCGTTCTTTGGCCTCCTTTGTGCTTCGACCATCCACGAACAGGGGCAGTGGAAACACCTTGGAACGATTCGATGCCAAAGGACGGCATTTCTCGGTGCAGAGACAGCTTTCTGCAGAGATTCGAGAACCCGAGAGATCAGGCCTCTCCCATATCACAGCTACGCCCAGTCCAGATGTCCACGTGTATTCCCAAAGGCGAGAGATATCGACAAGCCATTTGGATCGCAAACAGGATGGCAGGGAACGAGTTGTCATACTTGGCTCAGGTATGTCTTCCAGCGACTGAATGGAGGAATCAATTGCTGACCAGACAACAAAGGCTGGGCTGGATATTCGCTTTGCAAAGACCTTGATTCGAAAAAGTATCAAGTAATCATGGTTTCACCTCGATCTTACTTCGTCTTCACGCCTCTACTTGCTTCCACATCCGTCGGGACCTTGGAATTCAGGACAGCAATGGAGCCTATACGGAACCGAAGAAACAAAGCCTCATTCGTCCAGGGTTGGGCAGAAAACGTCGATCTCTTCAACAAGACCATCACAATCGAAGAAGCTGTAGCGGATCCGGTTCAAGGACGTGCACTGACGACAAGTCGCGATGACGGGAAGGACGAAGAGCAACTTAGAACAGACATCTCAGCCAAGTCGAGATCTGGTCAAAGATTCGACTTGTCCTACGACAAGCTCATTATAGGTGTGGGTTGCTACAACCAGACCTACAACATTCCCGGTGTCAAGGAACATGCCAATTTTCTCAAAGACGTAGGAGATGCAAGGTCAATTCGGAAACGATTGCTTGAATGTTTCGAGACTGCGGCGCTGCCTACTACTCCAAACAATGTGCGAGAGTCGATCCTGAACTTTGCTGTGGTAGGTGGAGGGCCTACAGGAATCGAGTTTTCCGCCGAGCTCCACGATCTGATCCATCAAGACATGGCTAAAATGTATCCGGAGCTTATCAAGTTCACTAAAATTACGATCTACGATGTTGGCGACAAGGTCCTATCCCAATTTGACAATAGACTAAGTGACTTCGCAATGGGCCATTTCTCGAGGAGCGGCATCGACATCAAAACTTCTCGTCGCATCCAGTCTCTCGAACCCGGCCTGCCCGACATCGAGCCAGATTTGATGTCTGGCAGACTAGGATACACTCTCAAAGTCGCTGATGAAGCAGATCGTGGAGTGGGAATGTGTATTTGGTCAACTGGACTCATGATGAATCCTTTCATCCAAAAGGCTCTCACCGCCATTCGCCAATTTCCGCCAGACGAAGTTATTTTCAAAGATAAAGTTGAGGATGCGCTCCAGCTTCAGTGGCACATTAAACAGAATCCAAGGACTGGGGCAATTGTCACGAATGATAGATTACGAGTCTTGATCACCCCCGATGGAGCACACGGAGAGATGAAAGCTCATCTCAGAGACGTCTTCGCCATTGGGGACTGCTCATCGATAGAGAATCAGAATCACCCGGCCACGGCGCAGGTCGCAAGTCAAAAGGCTCGCTGGCTTGCCCGAGCACTTAACAAAGATGACCTTCATGGAGACAACAGGTTTGTATTCAAGAACCTCGGTATCATGGCGTACTTGGGAAACATGAGAGCTATTTTCGAAGGCGGGAATGGTATGGGTAATGTGTCAGGTCGTGCCGCGTGGGTTCTTTGGCGAGGTGCATATCTTGCCAAAAGTATCAGCTGGCGCAATCGCCTACTGATCCCGATGTACTGGTGAGTCAAATGATCTTTATGACGTTACTAATTCAGCAGATACCGAGCTAACCAATGCTATGCAGGTTCCTCAATTGGGCCTTTGGTCGGGATATTTCGCGATTCTGAAGACAGTGTTTTCACCACGGTGGAGTAGAAGTACGGCGGAACAGAAAGGGTCCAAGAAAACATGTACCGCGGCGTTTTTCGGGAGAGTGTGACTGAAGGCTTGTGGCACACGTGAAGGAAAAGAGAGGGTGGCGCCGAAATATTCCGTTGTTTCAGTTGCATCACGGATACCGGGCTGAAAACTTGGATGGATTTTAGAAGTCGAACTGCAACGCTACTGTATGTTCCATCAACCTTTCTTTTGTCTTACTTTGTGCTGTAGACGATGCGCAATGTATTCACAGGCACAGTCGGAGATACTCTCTAAAATAAAGAGAGCCTAAAATATCTAGAGTTTCTCAATCTTGTCAGGAGAAACAGAACAGTCGAGAGAGTACAGAAGTATCATTGGTAACCGTCAACCACGGATTCCCCTCTATTCCATCTCACTTCCGTGGGCGTTTCCAAAATTTACAACAATTGTTTTGATTTGTTAGGATTCCATCGAGGAAATACTTATCTTGTGAGCATCGAGATCTATATTTGGGAATTTGATATCTCCGTATAACCCATTTCTTTGAGTTGGATCTAGATTTCTCTTGAATAACAAGTGATGGGTGATGGGCGAACGAAATACCACTAATCACTCGCACAAAGAAAACAAATATACTCTCAATATCCTCAATATCCTTTGTCCAATTCTCTACTCTTCCATCTTTCCATCACGATTCCCATCTCTCTCTAAATCAGGGGGAAATCTTACTAGATACGAGTTATCCTTTCTAGTAGAAGCGTGGTCAGTCTATTCCTTACCAACGCGCTCGAGATTATTTTCTAGTACTAATCAATAGATGGAAAATCATCTGACGAGGGGTTAGCGAGCCAGTATTGATTTTGTATTTCTTGAAGGACGGGGTGGGATTTCGTCTTTGATTGGATTGTGGATTGTTGCTGGGGCGGAAGGGTCTTGGGTCTTGGGTCTGGTTGCTGCTCTCGTTTTGCTGGGATTGGGGTGGTGAGTTGTGGTTGAGATGTTGAGACTGCTTTTGCAAATGCTGTTGTTTGGGTTAGGGATCATGCGAATGGGGAGAGGCCTAGCCAGGGGTTAGTGGAGCAGGCTCTGAGGGAGTATCGGAAGGAGAGAGAGTTTAGGGCTGGGATGATGGTGAAGAGTGCGGGAGGGTTTACGAGGATGCAGGCTGGGGAAAGTTTGTATCATAGGTCTGCTGCGTGGCTTGTTAGGTTTCATCCGGGTGATTTTGTGGCGGATTATCTTGGTGAGTATTTCTCTGGAGCTACTATGTTGGTAAGTTTGGCAGTGGAGGGAGATTGGAAACGACACTGACTCCATATTCTCTGTAATCATATCTGCCACCACCGAAAGCATTAGTCGGAGGCCTCCAAGCTTTCAACCCAACGCAAGGCTGGTCCAAGAACGAGAGTGGTCTTAGCTCTCAAGATCATGGATGTCACAGCCATAATCCCAATGCTATCCCCTATGATTGCAAACGGCGCAGTCTCATGGAAAACCGTCTCCACTTCTTCAACATAAAACTCATTGACGACATGTGAGTCTCCCACCCCATCTCTGAATGCCATACCACTAACAACCTCCCCAGCTGGGTCCCTATAAACATCTTCTTCACCCCAGCAATCCGAGCTTTATCTATATTTATCTGCAGGTTACTGTGCTTACTACAGACATTTTTAAAACCATACTCGTATCGATTGCGATTCTATATGCAGATGACCTCTCATCACACCTTTTGACTCGCATAACTGGAAAGCCTACTTAAAGTGCATGTGTGACAGAACTTTGATAAAAGGGTTGAGGTGTCGGATTATCATGCCACTGTGAACTGGTTCCATGGAGCAGGTATCGCGGACCTTTCAAGCTGAAGTTTCGGCATCGTAAGCATGAATCAAGATGATATCATTGGCCTCCCAAATATACAATTCTCTTTGATAGTCATACTCTCTACTCAAGCACCTCGTGAGAATGCCGGTACATTAAATGGATTGGCGTAGATCTGCTTCGCCCTCAAGTGAACCTGTTGCTCGCCTTCTGGTGTACCTGGAATCACCTTCTCCAAATTCTGTCCCACAATTAGCCTTGGAAAATAAGATCGATGAAGCAAAGTTTACCAAGTTTTGAAAGACGCACTTATTCAGTGGTCGTTCCTGTTTCCGGCACTGCCACAATTGCTGGTTATTATTCTCCAAACACTCCCAATGCTTCCGGAATTCCTGTAGACAGTGCTTGTTCACGTCCTCAAGCCTAGTGTCATGTCAGAAAGCTCGACCTCTGCCAAATTTGTCCCAGTCATTATTCAAATCCGGGATTGACCTACACGCTCGCAGCACATCTCGTCACCTTCCTGCCTTCTCTCAAGCAATCGATCTCACCCCTTCCGTTCGACTCGGTCTTGCACTTCATGAAGTCATCGTTGTAGGGTCCGCAGCGGGCGCCAATGAAGAAAGAGGCGCTCATAAGAGGCGCGGAGGAGGAGCCGACCTCTGGGACTTTTGGGATGTCATCTGGGAGCGGAGTGGTGTCGATGAGGACATGTTGGTTGAATCTGGCCAATGTTAGATACACAAGTAGAGAAGGGGGAAGGGGAAGTACCTGGGTTGCCGACCTGACATTTTGAGGAAGTGCTGTGAAGTATTGCTGGGCGATAGTTGTCGTGTTGGAGTTGTAGCGTCTCAATTACGAACTTGGCGCGGGAGTATCTCGGACCTTGGAGCTCGTCTCGAAACGCGACAACAAAAGAATGTTGATAGAATGTTGACAGACCAACAAAGACGGCCAATTCCAATAAAGAATGGCAACCTAGCATCAACACCATCACCACCAATTCCTTAAGACCACAGTTACCTCCGCACCTCGCCGTCGACCTCGTCCATCTCGATTCTGCCTACCAATCCAGCACAATGTCGAACTTCTTTGGAGCACAACAGAAGCCTGCTGGCGGAGGCCTTTTCGGCTCTTCATCTCAGCAACCCGCCCAGCAAACAGGAGGAGGTATCTTTGGCTCAAGTACACAGCAAACAACAGGTGGAGGACTCTTCGGCTCATCGACCCAACAACCAGCACAGCAACAAACAAGCAGTCTTTTCGGCGCAAAGCCAGCAGGAGGTCTATCTATGTTTGGAAGTTTTGGACAGTCTCAACAACCACAGCAGCAGCAATCCACCGGTGGGCTCTTTGGTAGTTCGTTACAGACTCCGCAACAACAGCAACAGCCGCCGCCACAGAATAACAGCTTGTTCGCGAGCCTGGGACCAGCACCACAATCAAACCAATCGTCACTTGCTCAATCATTTTTGGCTGGCTCACAGGCTACCCCGTTACCGCGATTGGGGCAGTCACAATGGCAGGCCCCACAAGGCCCAAGTAAGTCTTTGATCTATCCTAGCGAGTATGTAAATACTAACACACGCTCAGGAGAACGACAAATCCCCGACCAAATGATGGATCTCATCAAAAAATGGCACCCAGACTCCGCTGAATGCGTTTTCCAACACTACTTCTACACGAACGTCGGCCCAGAACGCGCTCCCTTCTTCCAACCCTCTCCTTCCGAAGACCCGCGCAAATGGGAGGAGGCTCTCAAGAACAAACCCAGCGATGGCGCTATCCCTGTTCTTGCGCGAGGATTTGGTGAGAATGGCATAGGTGGACGCATGAAAGTGGCAGAAATGGCCGTGTCCGCTTTGTA
Source organism: Venturia nashicola (assembly GCA_004522665.1). Lineage (NCBI taxonomy): Eukaryota > Fungi > Ascomycota > Dothideomycetes > Venturiales > Venturiaceae > Venturia > Venturia nashicola. The sequence continues at coordinate 570,123 of SNSD01000011.1, forward strand.
TCAGAGAGTGAATGAGATCAACGAGTCTCTGAGGCAAAGAATCGAAGATCATGATTTGAAATTCACGGTGAGGACGATGGAGGCAAGAAGGAAGCACATTGCGCTCTCGAGAAGGACGTTGGCGCTGGCGACGAAGGTGCAAGTGCTGAGGAACAGAGGATATGCGCTCGATGGTGCCGAGGAAGAGCTGAAGACGAAGTTGTCAAAGCTGCAGCAGACAGTGCAAGATCCAGTGCTGTCTGGACGGCAGGAAGAGCTGTGGGCGCGTATGACGATTGTCAGGGAGCGAGCGGGTATGCTCAAAGAGGAAACGGAGAAATTGGGCAAGTTGGCGGGTGGTGGACAAGATGTGGAGTTACTAGATGAAGAGACCATGGGACGAGTGAAAAAGGTACGTCTTGCTCAACCTAGCATAATTCTGGACATTATCGAGAAAAGTCACTAATGATGCATAGATTCTGAACGACTACGATTCTCAACTAGACCACTTGCGCAAGGAAGTCGACATGATCAAGAAGGATTTCAAAGAGTGGGAGGATGCGACGAAACAGCCGAGTGGTCGATAGTACTCATGTCATAACTTTGTTTGGTATGTGAGCTTAGATACGTGGTTGCATGCAGTGGTGTATGGAGTTTCCATCAGTCTTGGCGTTGTGATCTAGCATTCATGGAGCCGGACTTGCTGATCATTATGGCAGCGTGTTTTCAATGGCAATAGCAATATCTTCAATGGGGTTGCTTTTCCCAGCATTCCACACATCCTGTCATCTTCTCTTCGTTTAGCTACCTAAGTTGAGCCAGCAATTCCGGCATCAGCCTTTGTGTTTCCAGTCAACTCAGCATTCCTAGCATTTCCATGCGACTCAGGCTTGGTAGCAGCTTTCGCAAAGGCTTGCTCGAAATCGGCGATGATGTCATCTATGTGTTCGGTTCCGACTGAGATACGGATGAGATCCTCGGTGACACCACTGTCGATCTTTTCTTCATCGGAAAGTTGTTCGTGGGTTGTGGTCCATGGGTGGATGGCGAGCGTCTTGGAGTCACCAACGCTGTTATCTGTCAGTATCTCATGAGTTGGCGAACAGACATGTAAGGACTCACTTGGCCAAGTTTGATATGAGCTGGAAGTTGTCGACGACCTGGCTTCCGGCAGCTCCTCCCCCCTTGATGCCGAAGGAGAGGACACCACCATACCCTCTCTTGAGATACTTCTTTGCGCGGACGTGGGAGAAGTGGCTCTCAAGTCCGAGATACGAGACCCAAGCAACGTTCTTGTTTGCCTCAAGCCACTGTGCGAGTTGAAGCGAATTCTGTGCATGTCGCTCACAACGCAACGACAACGTCTCGATACCGAGAAGAAGCTGTTGAGCACCGAATGGATTCAAGCAAGCACCAAGATCTCGCAGAATCTCAACCCGGACGCGGATGGCGAAAGCTATCGCACCAAATGTATCCCAGAATTTTAGTCCATGATAGCCCTCAGATGGTTCATTGAACTGGGGGAATCGTGCAGCATTTTTTCCCCAATCGAATTTACCACTGTCCACGATGATGCCACCGATTGTGGTGCCGTGTCCACCGATCCATTTGGTGGCAGAGTGAACGACGATATCCGCGCCGTGATCGATCGGACGAACGAAGTAGCCTCCAGCACCGAAGGTGTTGTCGACAATAACTGGGATCCCAGCATCGTGAGCTATCTGGGCAATCCCCTCGAAGTCAGGCACATTGTAACGAGGGTTACCGATACTTTCAATGAAGACAGCTTTGGTCTTCTCATCGATGGCAGCAGCGATATCAGCTGGCTCATCGCCCTTGATGAACTTGACCTTGATGCCTAGACGTGGGAGGGAGACTTTGAATTGGTTGTAAGTTCCTCCGTAGAGATTGGAAGTGGAGATGATATTGTCGCCTGCATGAGCTAGAGCGGCAATGGTCATGAACTGCGCAGCTTGCCCGGACGCGGTTGCTACGGCTGCGACACCGCCTTCAAGGGCTGCTATGCGCTTTTCGAACACGTCGACTGTTGGGTTCATGATTCGAGAGTAGATGTTGCCGAACTCCTTGAGACCAAAGAGCCGGGCTCCGTGGGCGGAATCATTGAATACGAAGGACTAGGTTGGGTCAACATACTGCCTTGAATGATATAGTCAATCCATCAATCGATTGCTCTTGTGCTATCGCGAAATTGAGATTGCTATCTTGACTTCAGGTCGATATGGATGATTTCTGGCCAAATGATTTCTTATAGATGCTCGAGAGGTTTCGATATCGATCTGGAGTTGGCGGAGTCCAAGCACCAAGATATTCCCATGATTTCTATTTACCAGGGCGGCCCTGATTTGATGGAAGCGACTATAACGGGGCCAATGAACTAAAACTCACAGTGGTTGCGTAGATGGGCACGGCACGTGAGTTTGTCGTTGGATCCGCTTCTTGACTAGTCGATTATCAGTGATTGGTCCGTGTATGGGTGACAAGGTGTATGGACACAAATATCCCTGGTAGGTCCTCATCCCGGACATGAAGAGGCATGTCCCGAGGTCAGGACTCGGGTCAACTGGAATTCAACGGGTGGGTTCATCCCTTAGTAACGATTGAGCGACTTTGTGGAGCTTCTAACTCCATGCTTGATGATTCAGAAGGAGCTTGAATTCCACTTACCCGGCATGCAATTGAAGCGTTTCGAAGCGTGGTGGAGCTTGCTCGGCCATTTCGAATTTGTTTGTGAGATTGGAATGATTTGTTGTGTCGTTTTGTTGTGCACTGTGGAAGTTTGACGATGAGCTAGTGGCTCTTGCTCTACAAGACTGGCTCAATGAAGTTTTCAGTGCTGATATGCTTGTTCGATCTTACTGTATCTCCCTCACTCGCTCGGCGACCAGTCAATTGTCAGATGTCAGTAAGCCGGGTATTGGCTTTCGTAAATGTGAGGGTTTGGAAGGAATGAAAGCGAAATAGACTCGGTTGGGTGAAGGATTTCTTCACAAGGGCGGTGGTTCCTAAGACTCTATCACGCAATTGCAAAGCTCTCAGGGCACTCCCCAAGCTGACGGCGTCTTTCTTCCCCAAGCAAGCTGATGGCGTGTTCCCCAAGCTGATGGCGTCTTTCTTCCCCACGATGATGCCTGCATAATGCCCGACTTTCATTCGCTCAACTCTGTGGGGGAAATTGAGGACAGACAATTGCTTGAGTCCCACGGAAGACAGGCTGCTGCTTCAATTGTTGGATGACGGAAGACGGGCTGCTGCTTCAATCGTGGGATGACGGAAGACGGGCTGCTGCTTCAATCGTGGGATGCTGGAAGACTTTTGCTCTCATCACTCGGAGACTTCGTTTCGACACCATCTCGCACTGTTTCGACACCACTTCGCGCTGTTTCGACACAACCTCGCACTGTTTCGACACAACCTCGCACTGTTCCGACACAACCTCGCACTGTTCCGACACAACCTCGCACCAAGGCACAACATCATCATCTTCCTCTGCTGCCTTTCTCTTCAACGAACCCGGCAGATCCGGACCTTCTGGCTGTCGAGTTGGGTGGGCGGGAACTTTGATAGGATGGCTGCAAGCATGGTAATCGCCGACCATGTTAATGTCTGATCTCCAGTTCTTGTCGGCCAACGAAGAAATATCCGCCGTCACCAGACCTCGCACCATTTCGCGCCACCTCACATTGCGATGGCAAAGATTTGTCTCTGCGGGTGAAGACATCGAACAAGTGAACAAGATCGGATGAACCAAAAACGGGTCGGATCACTGCTTTTTGTTGTGAATCGTCCCGTCGAGTCGAAACAATGCGTTGGACGATGGAGCACACACATGGACTCTCCATGTGTAGCCGCGGAATCAACAATTCAGTCATGGTGGAGATGATGGCGAGCGCCGTCGAGGTCAGGTTTTGCCTTTTCTTTGCTTCGCGCTGTTCTGTCACCCTCGACAGGGGATACAACAACCCTCTGGGCAAAATGTCCGTGTTTCATCCCTTACAACTGCTTCATCGTCAACCAGGTAATCCGATGCATTTTATCCACAGCGACACCCGCCGCAAACTCTATGCCACCACAAAACAGTTGGAAACAACACGTTACTAGCACCGGCAAGCGAGTTTCTTGAAATGACGAAGGCCTGCTCGCTTCACGGACGATTCCACTAGTCCAGCAATCACTTGGTCCCATGATGAGGAAACAATTCACACCACTTCACTGGAGTCATCGGATGTTCGACAAACTGTCGTTCCGGCTGTTCTCAAGTGGCTGTTCGTAGATGGTGGTGATCGAAAAACAACTATGGAAAAGGTGGTCAGCGCCTCAATAACGGCAGGCCGAAACGACGATATAGAGGATCCCAAGCTCTGCACAGGGCTGATGGAAATGTCAATTCGGTCCCTGCCGCCTGTCAGCCCAAGCAACGTTTCGCAGCTTTAGGATCATCCCCCACATGGCAACCCGACGTTTGTTTGATTTCTCCAGGCATTGCTATCAAGCAACAAAAGCTTGCTGTCCTCCCAACTAGCCTGGAACCAAAAAAATCGGATCAGTTGTTGCGACGACTTACGCCTCTCCATTATGGACACGCGGCTATCTGCGACAGAAAACTGGTCTATCTACAGACGCACGATCGGGGGCTACTGCATTGCGTTGCCATGGTACCATTGCAGCGCTACGATCATATAATTCTCCTTTCCGATGATCTTGATTCTTGGATAATCATCGAAGAAATGAAGAAATCTTGTTTTGATCGGTACACGATCAAGCGAGATTATTCAGAAGCATCAGCCAATGCATTCCTCTGTGTCTTCCTCGTTTGCAGGCGAGGCTCAATCCTAGAGATGTTGCAGCCGCCACACGGTAGAAAATCGAGGTCCCAGACTCCACCCCGCGTGCCAAGTGTTTTAAAACTGTTCCGATCTAGCGGGGGAACTTCCCTCTCATCTCACAGCCTCTCACCTCCCGGCCTCTCACCTCCCGACCTCCCTACTCCCAGAATCTACACACAATGCTCTTCGTGTGATTCCATTGGACCCCTTCTGACACAAGCCACAGTAGATCCCGCCGTCCTTACGTCCCCCACAGCGAGTCTCGGAAAAGAAACGGCTAAACTTCATAGAGTTTAGCTGTTGCCTCCTCGAGCAGTGACTGATGATTGCCAGGGATGGCGAGGCGGAAGGTATGCAGGATGCATTCCTGTCGAGGCGCTCTCCCGTGCAGCCATGATTTTTTTTGGCCAACTCCTGCATGGCGGCAGAGACGCAGAAGGATCAGACGGCGCTTTGATCCTGGTCTTCATGTTGTTTTTACTGCCGTTCAGGAATGAATCACGGTTGGAGAGCGTCCTAGCTTGAACTGACTCCAGAACTGTAAGCCTCGTCGTCGAGGGGCAAGGATGGTCATCTCCGGAGTCTGAATGGTAACAGTCTTTATATAACACCACAACCTTCCCTCCCAGAGACTAAAACCTCATCCAACGTTCACTTAATACTTGTTTCAATCTGAGTTTGCTAGCGACCTCACATTCTCTTTCGTCCTGCACTCTTTTGATCCTTTTTCGATCATCACATTCCTTCTGTGTTTCTGGCAAACCAGTTTTTACTAAACCTCTTATCCAAAATGAAGTCCTTCATCACCGCTGCCACCTTGGCAACCTTCGCCTCCCAGGCCGTCGCCCATGGCGTTGTCTCAAAGATCATTGCTGGCACCAAGACATACCAGGGATACTCTCCAGACTTCCAATACATGGCCACTCCTCCAGCGGTCATCGGATGGACCGCTCCTCTCACTCAAGATCACGGTTTTGTCCCAGGTAGCTCTCTCGGAGACCCTGACATTATCTGCCACAAGGGCGCTACGAACGCAAAGCTCTCAGCAGAGATCGCAGCCGGCGAATCAGTCTCTCTCCAATGGACCACATGGCCAGACTCGCATCATGGTCCTATGATTGATTACCTTGCCGACTGTGGTGGTGACTGCACCACAGTTGACAAGACCACCCTCAAGTGGTTCAAGATCGACGGCGTTGGGATGACCAGCACTACTGGTACTCCACCTCCCTTCGCTGATGACACCATGATCAAGAACAACATGACTTGGACTGTCAAAATTCCAACCAGCATCAAGGCTGGCAACTATGTCCTCCGCCACGAGACTATTGCTCTTCACTCTGCTGGAACTGCTGGTCAAGCCCAGAACTACCCGTGAGTATCTTTGGGACAAATTTCCAAGATCTCTACTGACAGTCAATCAGGCAATGTGTGAACCTCCAGATCACTGGTGGTGGATCTGCCGTCCCAGAGGGTGTCGTTGGAACCTCCTTGTACAAGACCTCGGACCCAGGTGTAAGCATGAATCAGCTAATACTAAACCACGCATACTGACATGTTCCCAGCTCTTGTTCAACATCTACCAGTCGTTCACTAACACGGCTCAATACACTGTTCCTGGCCCAACTCTATGGTCTGGCGCTGGTGGTGTTGCTGCCACCTCTGCTCCTGCTTCAGTTGCCACATCCTCGGCTGGATCAAGCGCTGCAGTCAAATCAAGTTCCGCTGGTGCCTCGTCTGCTCCAGTCGTTACATCTGCCCCAGCCAGCCCAACAACCGCGGGTGCCGCAACCACGGCCTCCATCACCGCAGCCGCTGTCAAGACATCTGCACCGGCCTCATCTGCGCCAGCTACCACCTCCAAGACCCATGCCTGCAAGAAGAAGCGTCACGCAAGAAACTTTGCCGTCAAGAACTAAAAGTCTTGAGACGAGTTGAAAAGTTATCACACTCGGTTCTCCGTCTAGTCTGATGTTGAGATATCGAAGAGCCGGAATGCACTTTGCGCGGTACTAGCCGGCCCTGGTGCGTGTAACTTACAACAACTGTGCATATCCTTCTTTTCTTTCTGTGTGTTTGTTTTTTGAGCGATGGTTTGGTGATACACTGATCGAATGGTCTATGGGGAGGATGATTGCTGTTTCCCCTGTATATATAGCGTAGCATAGCATGTTAGGTATTAGATGCATGCACTACTTCATAAAATTTGTCCTACTCCAAAGAGTCGATACCCAATGTATACGAGGCCCGCCATTGCGGCATACCAGTGACTCGATATGCGGCGAAGCTCTTACTACGCGAAAAGAGATATCCGAACACCGATGGAAAGCCGACGCCGACTTGGCGAGACAACCTTGACGGATTGGAGAGAGTAGCACCCTCAAGGGCATCTCGCCGCACGAGGTTGCTGACAGATGATTATTCCCGCCCCTCTACTGGCTCGGATATCTGCCTTGTACGCTACAACTCATGAGATAATCGGGGACATGAGCAGTGAGTGGAGTGAGCAAGCACCTGCAGAGTTTGTGGTGGCTTTTCCGGCCCTCGAGAGGTTGCGGTTACATCATAAACCTTGTGTCCAGATACTTGAAGCTTGATATCTATCACAACAACAATCCCCCTCCCTTCTTACATACGCCTGACTTCTCTCCTTACTATCTATACTAGCAAGAAATATTCACATTTCTCGCACTCGACTTGGGATTCACCTGATCACATTATGAAGATTCTTACGAAAGAAGAAGAGGCTGCGCATTACAAGTGAGCACGCTACCACTTCCATCTTTGCGATCGCAAACCATTGGGACTCGAATATGCAGAATCTAATGTATGAGATAGTGCGACAATCAAAGGCGGTCTCTTTGGAGGTCTGATGGGGTTGGGCATAGGCACAGCAGGTGTAATGGCTGCTTCAAGACGATACCCAGGATTCCGCTCTCTCACCGTACCTTTTCGAGTCTTCCTCGCAGTCTCCACAGGAACATTCTCCAGTACGCCCAGATTAGCAAGGTCCGAGGATCCCAATGCTAACAGACTCTCTAGCAATCATCGCAGCTGATAGAGCCTCGAGAGGCTACGAACAAGCACGAAACCCAGACCGAGACTACACCGATCAATCCCTCTCCTTAGAACAACAATATGAAGCGTCGAAACCCTTCTCTGAGCGTGCGAAAGATTGGGGCGAGAAGAACAGATACTCGATTGTTTTCGGATCATGGGTTGCTTCTATGGGAATTGCGCTTGGAATCGTACAACGGAATCCTTATCTCTCTGGACAACAGAAGCTTGTGCAAGCCCGTGTGTACGCGCAGGGTTTGACGGTTGCGGTTCTGTTGGCTAGTTTTATGTTGGAGACGAATGATAAGAGTAAGGGCAAGGGACGATGGGAGACTATCAAGGTTTTGGATCCGAATGACCCCACGCATAAGCATTATATTGAGCAGAGGATTCATCATGAAAGGTATGCTGGCGAGGATCAGTGGAAAGGTATGTTCAGGTCTTTAGATTCGAAACGGTGGCATGATGCTAATATTACGCAGACATGGTTGAGGCCGAGGAACGCAAGATGAAAGAGCGAGAAGCAGCTGTCCGGGAACAAGAAGCCAAAGATGAGAAGGCAGGAAAGAAGGTCAGCAAGAAGAGTATTGAGGAACTCGAAAAACCAGCCAAGGGTGTTCATGCCCCATAAATGGGACTGGTATAATAAATGAGTAAAATGCTGGAACGACCATATGCATAGGTAGACGACTCTTGGTTCCTTTGTTCTCATTAGCAGGCATTCGCCTTAGTCTGGGTCGGCGTTCGAATCCTCGACCTCTATGGACAGTAAGTTCCGCAATGTTATGTGTTTCCTCGATTCGATCTTTTCAACAGGTGACGTAACTATATGTCGCCTCCACAAAGACAATACCTCTGTACCAACACAAACTTCAAGGCTTTGGTGTATGTCGGGATTCTGGGCATACCCGGTACTCAAGCTGGTGAAAAACTATGGCAGATCTGGCGCGATTGTCTACAGCCTTCACTTCAATTGCCAGAATCATACAGCAAGAGACGCATAGGATCGAGGAAACCATTTGGTTGGACTTCAAGTGTATACAGGAAAATGCGAGGCTGATTTGGAAAGACGGGAAAAGCATGGGGTCGCATATTAGCTTTTGATACGTTAACAAACTCACCATGCCAGCTCTCCCTGTTATGTTCGATTCTATGTATGGGGACGTGATCTGGCCTGACCACACGGCATCTGGCCAAATTTTCGGTTCGTATAGTATAACATTATTCTTCCCTGGCTTGCTAGACCTAATGAACCAGATATCGGTCAACCTGTGCATTTCCCCTATCGTCGATAATAAATATCCGAGCAGAGATTCTCGAGGTGAGATACCGTCATGCTTTTCAAAATATCAAACCATACTGATAAAAGTGTGAATATGAAGCTATGAATCACCACTATGTCTCTACCTTCTCGCCTTCCAAAAACCTTCCTCGACCTCCTGCACGAACTACGCCAATAGATTCTTGTCTTCGCGCTCATCGATGATGACAATCTAGATCACTTCGTCAAGAAATGCGAAGCTTATTCTAAGAGGTATCCTAAATTCAAAAGCAAACTCTTCTACTGGAAAGGGGTCGGTATTGATAGCATAAAAGTAGACACTGCGAAACAAGCGCTTCAGCCAAGACGAGTACATGCTGATTTGGCGGGAAATGTTGATTTTGTAGAGAGGAAGTGGATACCTTAGAGAGGCTTGAGACTCATTTTGTCCATCCGCACAGTGGTCTCTTTAAGTCATGGCCAGTCCAGCTCGCCTGTACGCGTGGACAAGAATACCCATGTGTTTGAGGGTATTCTTTTGAGTCGAGATCGAGATGGAGATCCTGGCAAATGTTGATGTAAGTAATCGCTCGAGTTGTATGGTGCGATTATACTTGTGGATCTCTAGGTAGTGCTGATGTTGTCGATATGTGGTTCCATCAAAATACCGCTTAGACTTCTCTAAGATTTGGCTGCCTAAGTACGAGTCGGCGAGATGGATTTCCGGATACTGCAGCCGAAAACCGCGAGTTTTAGGGTGAGACCGTACTCTACCTATAACCTCTTTCCTACCTAAGATCTGAAGGGCGTAAATAAGTTTCTATAATCTCTCGAAGACCTATATAACTTTTCTGTTAATTTAGATTTTCGGATTTCGTCGCTACCTCAGGGAAGAGGTCGAAGGGGGGCCTTAAAAAGTAGCGTATAGCCCTACGATTTTAGGGGAGTCTCTGATTTTTTGGGTTGCCGGTGTCCGTGAACCCATCTAGCCGACTCGTACAGTACATAACTCATGAGCGTTAACCATTTCAGCCTTGTCGCGGTCGATTGAAGTACCGAGAAAAGCCGATTGGACAACTTCCCCGCAATTTACGACGCGACCTCCTCTCCACGAGACGGAAAAGCATCGCGTCCTCGCTTCTCAAACTCATATATCATCCTCACAGCATCAGATCCAATGTCACTTCAACCCGATCATCCAATTGCTTTCTACACGGCTAATTTACAACCAAAACGGCTGCCGCCATGAACTTCTCCCTCCCCCAAGATCTCGTTGATTACCTCGCCAAAATCGACGCGTTCATCGAGAAAGAAATAAACCTACTCCAAAACGAAAACGATAACCAACGGTTCTTCGACCATCGACGTGAACATTCGCGTACAGATTGGGATAATGGCGGGTTACCACGGAAAGAATGGGAGGATCTGATGCATGAAGCTGTTCGTCGCGCCGATAAAGCAGGATTGTATCGTTTCTCCTTGCCAAAAGAGTATGGAGGAGATCAACCCGAGGGATCGAATGGACGAGGCGCGAATCTGTGGATGGCTGTCATTCGAGAACATTTGGCTGCGAAGGGATTGGGGTTATTCAATGATTTACAGACGGAGCATTCTATTGTTGGGAATTTCCCGGATGTGGTTATGGTGAGGGATTTTGGGAGTGAAGAGCAGAAGGAGTTGTTGATTGGAGGAAGGTTTAGGGGGGAGACGAGGATTACGTTTGGGCTTACGGAACCGAGACATGGGAGTGATGCTACGTGGATGGAGACGAGGGCTGTTCCTGAGACGAGGGATGGGGTTGAGGGATGGCGACTTGATGGAGCGAAGAAATGGCAGACGGGGATGCATAAAGCGACGCATTGCTTCATCTTCGCGAGAACGAGCAGTAAAAATGGAGATACGGGTGGAATATCCTGTTTCATCGTTCCTCCCACAACCCCAGGCTTCAAGATCGAAAGCTACGAATGGTAGACACTCCTCCCCATCTCTTACCAAAAATCCACTTGACTAACATCAAAGCAGGACCCTCAACATGCCAACAGACCACGCAACAATCTCCCTAACAAACGTCTGGGTCCCCTCCACCTCCCTAATCGGCCCCCTCCACAACGGCCTCGCCATAGCCCAAGCCTTCGTCCACGAAAACCGCATCAGACAAGCCGCCTCCTCCCTCGGCGCTGCCCTCTACTGCATAAACCAATCCATAACCTACGCAAACCAACGAAAACCCTTTGGCCAACCCCTCTCCCACAACCAAGGCATCCAATTCCCCCTCGTAGAACAAGCAACGCAATGCGCCATGCTACGACTGCTCATAAGACAGACAGCAGATAAAATGGATAAATTGCCGTCGGAGCTTAAGATCGACAGGGAATTGGGTATGGAGGTTAGTATGTGTAATTACTGGGCGAATAGGCTTTGTTGCGAGGCTGCGGATAGGGCAATACAGATTCATGGCGGGAATGGGTATTGGCGCGGGAATGCCTTTGAGCATATTTGGAGACATCATCGACGGTATAGGATCACGGAGGGCAGTGAGGAGATTCAGATGAGGAAAGTGGCTGCGTTTCTGTTTGGGTTTGGGGGTCGAGTGAGTAAATTGTAAGTAGTAATTGAGGGTGTATCGATAAAATTCCTTGGACATTTTTCGCCTTGCGTGATTGATTCGAGAAAGTTGGTGGTAGCAAACGTTTTAGCGACTTCGGCATCAAGTAGGTGGTGGCATTTAAATACGATGGATTGACTTGCTCAAGGGTTGAGGGAGTGGCCAATCCTCTCTATCTCTACATGGATCCAAGGTATTGATTACATACGGCTACCTACATCCTAGGTTTGCTGTTCAACTGTGACGCCTCTCCGCATGGCACGTCTGCAGGTTGAAGGGGCATCATACAGACAGAGCAAGGTATCAACGAGCAAAATCGCAGCGACGACGAGTCTGCCCCTCCAAACCTTTCTAGCCTCTCTAGGTACTTCAATATGGACTTTGGAACCTTTGCATTGAAGTTTGATCAACACAATTGACAAGTTCAAATAGACGAAATCCTATCACCAATGTGAGAGACGAGCAAAATCTTCCATTGCAGCCCAGCGAGCCACTCTGATGATATACATGATTGTCATTGATTCGTCGTCCCTCAAACGTGTCATGATTCTCATCGCGCCTCTCAATTGCGACTGATATGGGCCTCTGTCGTCAAATCCCGGGACAACCCTCATATCCCATATACCCATCAGGCTAAGAACACATTTGAAATCATCATGCTTTTGTAGTACTTCAGCATCCGCTTCGCCAACATTGACAAGATTACAATCAAAGTCTCACATATCCTTACCTGAATCTCTGATCCTCCTTGCCTCTTCGGCTCCAGCGACTGCAAGCTTATCTGCCTCATTGTTGCCATAGTCAGTGTCATGACCTTTCACCCAGTGAAAGTTCGTCTTCACCCCACTCGTCTCTCTGTCCCTGATCAAGGCAAGAATATCCTGTATCAGATCTTTGTTCTCGACATCTTTGTTAGCCGAATTCTTCCAATTGTTCCTTTCCCACTTCGGGAACCAATCAGTCACGCATTTGATGCTGTAATTTGAATCGCTGTGGATGAGAACATGGCGATTCAGAGGAGAGTAATTAAGCGCACGTTTTATCGCTGTGAGCTCCGCGCGTTGGTTCGTTTGTCGTGTACCAAGGAGAGGTTCTGCCAGATTCCTCGGATCCTGGTCGCCAAAATAGACACCTACGCCTGCTACAGCACCATTCTTGCCGTTGCCCCGACACGCGCCATCTGTCCATATATCGAGTACCTTCGCGAAATCTTCCACTTTTGACACGGCTTTTTTGGCATCGAATTCTTCCTCTGTTTTTATCCGGAGTTCGCCCGTTTCGGGGTCCATTATTAGTCTGCGGTCGAAGCCGTCTTCGGAATCTGCGAGGAGTGGTGCCCAACCAAGCGGTATTTCACCTAGGTCCACTACTGCTGCTTTCGATTTCGTCATCTTTGCTTTCTTGGCAGCAAGCCCTAGAGAGTCTGTCTCTCGAGCCGCGGATGCTATGGATGGTGTTCCGTCACTAATGCCGGCAGCTACGAATGCCTCTGCCTCAGCTCTTGTCGTGAACTTCCTGTGTTTCGGTCCTTTCCATCCTGTGATTTGTTTCTGCGCTTCCGGCCACTCAGTATATACGCCCGGGACGTGCCCGCTCTGTACTGCGTAAAACTTCTTGGGTGTTGCATTCGATGGAGGAGAGTTTCCTGTTTTCATGAACGCCTCTGCTTCCGTGAGAGATGTAAATGACTTATCTAGTAAAGAGAATTAGTGGGTGTTCATGATGAGTAATATTCGGCGTTCGTACATATGGCACCAGGGAATCCTTTCACTTGGTCTATACAGTCCGCCCAGCTGTGATAGATCTCTGGCACTTTGCCGGCCTTGACGGCATAGAATTTGAGATCATTTCCTCGTTTCCGCTTCAGACTGGAAGTTGTCGTCTTTGCTGACTTGTCTGATTTGGCGTCATCGGCGGGACCGGTTGCCTTGAGCGCCTGCGCCGTGAGTTGTGTCTTCGCAGCAGCCATATTGATGTGGGTCGCTTGGTCTACACCGAAGAATCTTGGTTCTAGAGGAAAGCGGGAGGAGATAGTGGAGCAATGGCTTGGCCGGCTTTGTCGTGAGAAGAGAAGAAATGCGCTGGGCGAAGTATACGAAGGAGTAGGGAGTATGGAGCAAAGTGTTCTTAGGTATGTACCAAATATGGTACGGCCCCGCGTGCTGAACACAGCCACCGGGAAGGTGACCTGAAGACCTCGTTGTTCTTGGGGGACGGGTGATTAGATTGGACAAGTTCCCACTGAGGGGATGTGAGGAGCAAGGGATGGAGGGAGGAGTCGTGAGGAGGTGGAGAAAAGGCAGGGCACCACTCTCGCAAGGCAAGAAACAGGTGAAGTTGGTCAAGCTCTACGGTTGGAGGATTACATGTCCGTTCAAGAGAGAGGCAGTGAATTGAGATGGAGGCTATGTTTGCGTATAGACAATCTTAAAGAGTACAAGGGCAACCGCGCTGTTAACGCGTCTATACCATGCATATCGGCATTTGAGAGCTTCGATTCGCCGAGCTGCTTCAGTACGCGTGACCTAGAATACACGATCCCAGACCTCATCTCCTGCCCTTGCTGCTGTGCAATACCCATTTCCCCAACCTCATCTCTTGCCCTTGCTGCCGTGCAACACCCATCGAACCTGACCTTGCTACACCTTCCGCCACGGAATCAGCTCTACGACACTCACAAACCAGCTGCAGTCATGTTTGAAGTAAGCTTGAAATCTAGCAAACCCGATCCATAACTCCCTCCATGAACTTGGCATAGACGGCAGGAATTCTTGGTGGCACCAGTTCAGCAGGACTCCGGGTCAGAAAAGCCATTGGTTGAACATAAACTCCAGATCCGGACCGTCGAGGACTCGGAATCATCTATGCACTCTTAATGGTTGTACAGAACTAGAGCATTGTCCTAACATGCAGTAGGGTCGCAACCCGCAAGACAACTACCACCTCCGTCTTCACCGCGCTCGTTCGATCGAATTGACCTCTGAGGAGCTTGTTGAGATCAGAGCTGCGCAACGCACCTTCGAAGGCGCATATATTAGAACAGCGCTGGGCCAGTTCTCATTCGCCTTGGTGGTGTTGAAGATCTTCACATCTGAATTCTACGCTATCGGTGCGTTGTTCGCAACGTACGGAGCCGGAATTCTGGGCATTTCTTTGTTCAGGAGACAACAAGGAAACAAGCAATTTTTCTCTGAGATGGGCGAAGATGGACTACACCGGAAGAAGTTCAGAACATCGGGAAACGTTGTATCAGTCTTGACGGCGCTGAGCATTGGCGCGTATATTTCATTGCTCGTCTTGACCTTCCAACTTCAAGCAGCTTGACTTTGCTTGGCATGTTGGAGAAAATTGGAGTAAATTCCAGACGTTTGGTGTTGTAGAGTGCTAGCTAAGCATTGGCAGCGACATGGCTGCATCTGAAAGGGAAATTGATGGACGGATCTCCTCGCGGGCCGATTTATAGCCAGAAAAAAGGAAGAGCCGCAAGCCTTTTGGTGGTACGGCGGAGAGCGAATGACAGGCTCGGCAGAGTATGGTGATAATCGCTGGCAGCATTGGCGTACCAAGTCGGATCCGTGGGGGCCCAAGAGTGCAGACAACGAGGCTGTGGGCGATGAGGATTCAAACACAGGATCAATCGCATCTGCAGCATTGGCTTCGTCATGCTTGTGTTCCCCACTGGTGGACGATAAGAGTTGCATATTTCAAGCACCAGTTTCGGCTTCTCTTAGACTCTCAACACAATCAATCATAGCTAAGATCGGTATATACCAAGTAGTAGCTTCCCGGAGCTACGAGTCCCTTCAACTTCACCACTAAGACTACCATTTGCCCATTCTCGCCGTACTCCTACTTGCTCTTGCTCTTGCTGGTCCAAGACAGTCTGACTGTTCCGGGCCCTCACCACCAAACTCGGTCCTCTTGCTACCTACCCCCACCACGGAGCCATCACTCTTGCTACCTACCCCCACCACGGAGCCATCACTCTTCCTATACCCTCACCGCGGTGCCATCACTCTTCCTACCTACCCCCACCACGGAGCCATCACTCTTCCTACCTACCCTCACCACGGAGCCATCACTCTTCCTATACCCTCACCGCGGTGCCATCTCCTAGCTGGAATACCCACAGCTCACCTCGCTGGAATACGATCACCAGTCGACAGTTGCGATCCGTGTGAGACAGCAAGCTTGACCTAATCGATAAAGCCTCTTCTCGACCGGGTCAGGCCCCGGCTCAACACTCGCGAAAACACTCTAATATGCCACATAATGTGCTGGACGGATCCCCCCACAATCGAGCGCTCCATCTCACTGTCCAACCCCAGAAACAAGGCCAACATTCGATATTCGCAAAGTCGCTTCTTATGAATACAATTCACCCAGCTACAGTGAACGCGAAGCAACTGGCAGCAGGCAGAGAAGTCGAACCACCGAGCCCTACCCACGAGGTACAAGCCCCGGATGCGCCTGTGTCTGCACCAACACTATTCCATACGCTAGATAGCCCCGATCAGCGCAATGCAACAAAGGCCGACTTGAAACCGCGCGCTCGATTTGGCTTCGAAAATGTCTCTAGAGATGGCGTCGATACTCCTGCTCCCTCGCTACCAGTCAGTCCTAGAATGTGAGTCAGCGCTGTCCCTTGAATATCCTCAACTTTCGCACAGTCTATTGTTCTTTGTTGACAGCTGTACAGAGCTCCTAAGCGACAAAATTCTGGTAGCTCGACCCCTCGAATTCGTCCTACTACTCTCGATATCCCTGGCTTAACCAAGTCCAAGGTCTCCCCAGATGGCCGAATTGCGCGCAGCGATGTTGGATCCAAGCTTGTTATTGTCATGGTGGGCCTACCTGCTCGAGGCAAGAGTTACATCACAAAGAAGATGGCTCGATATTTGAATTGGCTACAGCATGAGACACGCATCTTCAACGTTGGCGAAAAGAGACGGAAAGCAGCGCATCATGAAGAGTCAAGTCATGGCGGTAGCGACGAGCATTCGAGTCTCGAGCACTTGCCAATGCCGCTCAGTCCACCACATATTGCAGCGCACATCCTGATCAACGGAGAGGCACCGCCAGCTCAGCCCATTCCGACTCTGAGCTTGAATGGACGTGTCTCGCCAAATTCTCAAGACAGCGTGTCGGCTCAAGAAATGGCGCATTTGGAAGCTAAATTCCCGGACATTACGAATAGTACACTACCTCACCACGAGTCCCACGACTCTCACACCGAACACAATGCAGACTTCTTTGACCCCAACAATCGTGCTGCTGCCCTCATTCGCGAGCAATGCGCCGAGGAGACGCTAGATGAGCTTCTACACTATATCTTGGAAGAGAATGGCTCTGTTGGGATTCTAGACGCCACAAACAGTACTTTGTCACGACGCAAGATGGTCATGGAACGAATCCGGCAGAAGGCTGGCAACGAGCTCAACGTTCTCTTCGTTGAGAGTGTTTGTGAAGACCCGACATTGCTTGAATCAAACATGCGACTGAAGCTATCTGGGCCCGACTACAAAGACAAAGATCCCGAGGCCTCCCTTGCCGATTTCAAGAAGCGTGTCTCACAGTATGAGAAGAAGTATACACCAATCGGTGAATATGAAGAGAAGAACAACATGCCTTATGTCAAGATGATCGATGTTGGGCGCAAAGTTGTGTCCCACCAGATACGAGGTTTTCTGTCATCTCAGGCAGTCTATTATCTCCTCAACTTCAACCTTGCTCCTCGCCAGATCTGGATCACTCGCCATGGGGAATCAGAGGATAACAAGGCTGGTAAGATCGGCGGTGATTCCGATCTCACTGAAGCCGGTCGTCGATATGGGCATGCTTTGACACGGTTCATCGAATTCCAGCGCAAGGATTGGGACGTGCGACAGCGCGACAAGGCAGCGCATACCCATTTCCCGCCGCATCCTGGTGACCATACGCCTCCGAATCCTCACTTCACCCCGAATCAGGCTGGCGACGGGCTGCCGGAGCCCCACTTTTGCGTGTGGACGTCCATGTTGAAGCGTAGTGTTCAATCTGCGGAAGCCTTTGATGAGGATGAATTCGACGTGAAGCAGATGCGCATGTTGGATGAGCTCAACGCGGGTCATATGGAAGGTATGACCTACGAAGAAATTAAGACACAGAACAAGGACGATTATGAGCTGCGACAACATGACAAACTAAGCTACCGTTATCCTGGACCTGGTGGTGAAGGTTATCTTGATGTGATCAATCGGTTGAAACCTGTCATCGTGGAGCTGGAGCGCATGACCGACCATTGCTTGCTCATTACTCATCGGTCCGTGGCCCGCGTTCTGCTCGCATACTTCATGGGATTGAGCCGAGATCGAGTGGCCGATTTGGACTGTCCTTTGGGGATGCTCTACTCTCTTGAGCCGGTACGCTGCTCTCTTCAACCTTTGGCTATCACTATTGCTAACACTATGACAGAAACCATATGGCGTCGAATTCAATGCCTACAAGTACAATCCCACCACCGAAGGCTTCGACTACCTTCCCTCCTTCAAGTTAGAAAAGGCGTCGCATCCTCATCACTAGTTGGTCTTCAGCTATTGCGAGCTTTCCCCCGTCCGTTGGCAAAGCTCGCCCGCAGTCCTGCCTGAGCGAATCTATCCCATTTGACGAGCGAGTATTACGAGCGTCGATCTTGGCTCTCGGTCTCGCATCCTTTTCCTCTCTCCTCGTTCATTGCTGCTGTTTTTGCAAACATTATTTAACTGCATATATTTTGCGTGCTTTTCACCTTTGAGCGTTCGGGGTGGCGTTTGCGTGGTTTGCTTCTTTGTTGCCTGCTTATAAGTTTACTGCTGTAGGCGGCCCTGTCATTACTTCAAAGGATTTGGGTCTAACGGATGGGTTATCAATGGCGTTGATGGCAACCTGTCCTTACTCCAGGAGACGGAACCTCTTTTGACACTGGGTGGCGCCAATCGGATTATGATACCACATGATGGAAAAGAGAAAAGACACATTGGACCTGTGCAACATGGTTTTTGTTTTCTGTTTCCATCAGGATCACCAACAGTCTGGGTTTTCGGTTTTGTGATGCGCTGGCAACGGCCTCTTTGACCTGGCCACGAACTTAGTGATACCTTCTACGGGAAGAGAACTTAGATGCGGCGACCACTGTACTGTAGCCTTCTTCTTTTGTGCTCATTGTGGTTAAGAATATTATTATCTTCTCACCTGGGCGATTCGACTCTCGTTTGCCTTTGGTAAGTTCGCCTTCTCAACGTGGATGCGGTTGGAACAAGGCTACAGTGGCTTCACCAACTCGCCTTGGATAATACTTTATTAACGCACGAATCATTCCAACCTAGAGATCTTTATCGATTACATCTCTGGCAATATCGTTTTGGAAACTCGCTAGAAAATTATCGATATCCATCTTAACTTTGTAGAATTTATGTACACAGATGGTCTAAATAGATGCCATCTGTTCGCCGCCCTCAAACTCCGCAACGTCGCGAAAGCCAGCCACTTACAGGGGAATTCTGACAAATATGGTAAGTGACTTTGATCATACTCGTAGCGAAAAAAAGGTTGGCTCAAGAGTACGGAGGACCTATATCGTTGAATCCCGGTCACCCGATAGTTGTTCAACTGACCAACTAAGTAAAAAACTCTGGGGATGCATGGATGGCTCAGATCCGGAGGAGACGTTCCGCAGGTTTTTAGAGATCCCAAGCCAACTCGGGATATAACCATGAATAGGATTGCCTCAATCTGGAGGTAGATGTCCTCTAGATGATATAGAGATTGGTGGGGTGTTTCCTGGATGGAGGCAGCATTGCGATTTGGTGTTCACGACAGACACCCAGAACCATGGGACAACTACGGATCCGAAGGCAATTGATTGTTACGTGTCGCCTATCCCTCTCGGTCATTGCTGCCGAGAGATGGCTCTTCTATCTCCTCTGTCTTTTGCGAGAATCCGGTTTCCAACATGTACTGCAGGAGTCGAGATGGTCGAGGATCGATTTATTACCCAGGAAGACATGGACAGCCTCGAGATTACGCGGCGGATTCATCACGCCTTGTCGATTACTTTTCCACCCAAAACCTGGTAGTTACACGAAGCGAAGCAGGAAGTAAGGATAACAAGTGTGTGAGTACGAGAGGTAGAAGACGCTTTTGCTCAATGCAAGAGAGAGTGGAACGTGAAGTTACCGGAGAGAAACTGAAGCGAAGCGGCCTGAGGACCTCGCTAAACGCTAACTACTCGCAGCTTCCCTACTATCGCTACCAGCGGTGCAAAGCCAGGAACTGAAGCTGGAAATTTGGAAAATGTCATAGCGTGAACATGCTTCCAGATAGATCCTGCGATGAAGATGGGATGAGGACCAATTCCCTGAATACCGACAACAACACGATGGGTACACGAAAGAGTTGTCCAAAATGCAAGCACAACGAAAACACTTTTACAGTCCTACTGTTCTCTACCATTGGACGACACCCGGGCCTCTATCAGTAACGGGTACACCCGGGGGCACTTCACGCCAATAGCTACTCCTCCGTCCCCGCAAAAGTCCATTGACATCGTGAAGGATGATGAGTGTAACGAGAATCGATATCCAGTTGCTAGTGCTGTATAACAGAGGGTGCCATGAGCTCATACAATCGTTCCTAGGTTGTAGGAAGAAATGGAAGATTATTCCCGTATTTTCCACCTCAATTCCAATTGGGATCCAACTTCAAGCCCGTTTCGCGCCAACATGGAAGCTAGAGGCGTCCGTCCATCACTCACGACCCGCTCTCATACATGACCACAGTAGACGTCGACCAACTGCTCCTTGGTGTCAGGGTCAAGTCCATTCTTGCAACAGCTTGGTGTGTTTGTGCAGCCGCGTGCCTGTCCACAGGTATTATGTCTACACTGCATGGCAGTCAGATGTGAGTATGGAGAAGCAATGGAACGGTAGTGTGAATGGCTCAGAATAAGCCAGCATATTACGACGTTATTACCAAAAGGCTGTGTGCCGTAAGAGTATTAAGAAGTTATATGTACTTACAGGAACCTGAATATTGTGGCAGTAGTTAGGTAGCGGGTCACAGTGTGTAGCGACGACTCTCTGGCGCTTGAATAGTTGATGGCTTTCTTCCGAGGGTAATGCAAAGGCGGGTGTAAGGGTGGTCAAGAGGAAGAGGAAGAACGTTGGAGTCCTCATATTGGTGACTTGACAGTGACACAAAGGTTATAAGTGGGCGTTCGCTGGGGGAATCCGGAGGTCGATTTCTCTGGGGAGTTTGCAACCTGGACTCTCGAGGTCAATAATATATATACTGTGGTCTCCACGCTACTAGGTATTAGACGCAAATTTCCAACAAGGATTTCGGAACGTTTACTGTGTATTTCTCGTAAGACTACATTCTATCGTTACCAATCGACAAATCGAAACAATCAAACAAGGCTCTCGCGTGCTGGTAATCTTAAAGGATCTAGTTTGGAAGGCCGCAATGCGTACCGCTCGCGATACACAGTACATCTAGCCTGCGACGCAGATCAAGACCTTCACCGGACAGTTACCGTGCATCGTCAAGGTATCTTACCAAGAGATGGGGCCATCAGCCTGAGTTCGGTTTTTGGGTCAGGCTTGGTGAAGCTCGGGGAGACAGCCGAAAAAGAGTCCCGTAGAGGGACCGTCTGAAACTCAAAGATTCTTGGCTGTATTGAACGTATCTTACCTGGGATACCGGAAGACAGTATACGGCGTACGGCGGGAAGCACTGATGGACGGAGCCACGTCACGATTTGGTAGGCCTGCTGCGGGCGATAAGGTTAAGGCTGTCCGTACTTCCCTATCGCATACCTTATCGAACTTCGTTTATACTACAACACCAAACGGGAGCGATTAAGACTATTTGCATATTAGTATATTAGCCGAATTAGGTATAGCGTGCTAGGCATGCACGGGATCTTTGTATATACTTACTTCATGTACTCAACTATCTATATCTTTTGAGATCCCATTCTTCATACATTGGGTGAGTACCGTCAGAACCTCTACTGATGGTCTAGAACCAGCCTATTTTCCATAGAAGTGGAAAGCATTCCGATCACGATGCTAAGAAATTTCATCGCGTCGAGGTACTCTCCAAGCGTCCGTCCGTCCAGGTTCAGCGCCCACTCTGCTCTAATCTTACTTTAGCTTATTGCTAACAATCAATCTCCGCTTCTTTACTTTTGTCTGAAAATCCATCCTTACGATACGTTGGGTTTCCATAGTGGCCTACACTTCCACAGGTAGTATGTCTACTCTATAAGAGAATCGCGTTAGACTAGGGAGAACGTGAACATTTCTGGTTTCAAGGAACTGGATATTTCGCGATGGTGTTCAAATCTGTATATAGTAAGAGTGTTAGTCCTATACGTACCCCTAGTGCTTCACACCAGGAAGATATAGCATCGCATTTTATACGCTGGACGATTTGCTGGGCGGAGTTCTCTCAGGGGAGGGCGAATATAGAAGTCAAGTCGGTCAAGAGGAAAGGGGCTATCGGGGTTCTCATTTTGAGATGGTGGTGGTTATAATAAGACCGGAGTTCTTATAACATGTTGCATTCTTGAAAAGCTTGTTCTAGGATCGAAACCCCAAGCCTACACATCTAATGATCCCACCATCCCCCCAGGGCCCCGAGGTCCGAAAGTAACCTTGCCAGAGCAGGCAGCATAAGGTTTAAGGTGATATCTAGTGCCAACAAAAAAGCTGTTTATAGTGCATCCGTTTCTTTCCTGAAGGCAGGGATATAACTATAAAACATCAGCGACGTATGATCCAAGAGTGTCGGAGAGAGGGAAAGAGATTTTTCGGTACCACAGAGCATTCTTGCCAAGATTGGGTTGTATGACCTTGAGCATCTAATACATAGCATCTACCTTCTGATTGTACACATTGTGTCTAATCAGGATGTTAGTCATCTTATTCAGCCAGCTTAGGATACTCTATATTTATAGTAGTACTTACCCAAACCTTAGCAGCAGTAGCGCCGCTAGCAAGGAAGAGGGTAATAATTTCTGTAAATTTCATAGTGATAAAGATGGTTGAAGTACTGTAGTAATATCTGTAGTAGTATTTAGAATAGGAGAAGTATTGATTTGGGAGGTGGAATAGCGTTGATATTGGGGACTGGAAGCTGAGGCAGATTTTGTTTTCGCAGGTGGTTTCTTCGCGATTAACAATAATGAAGAGAGTCTCTCCGAGTAAATAGTAGCCGGACCCTCCACCACGTGGTACAGTTCTCGGCTTCGATCTGAAAATGTACGATCTACTGTACACGGGATTATCCTACCGCATATACCAAGAACGTGGTGACTTGTAGCTAATCAGATAGCTTATATTGACTTAAATATATAATGTCGTGTATTTATACTATATAGTAAATGTTAGTGTTTTAATATATGTTAGATAAGGCGTCAGGGTATGACGCCGGTAGAGAGAAAGATTAACAAGGTACGGTAGAAAGTAGAGGATTGTAGAGCACGCCTTGCGGTATTATAGGAACGGTACTGAATTGAGCCATTCAAGAGATTCTACGGTCTTGGTATCTATTTCATAGCCTTAGTACTTAGAATACAGTTAATTATAGTCAATTATACGATTACCGTAGAGTTCCAGTCGATATATCGTTCGAATACGGTCAGCGTATCTTTTTAAGCTTGTAGCGACCATTTAGTCGCTACGAAATACAACTCCATAATATCATTCTTACTTAGTAACTTAAGTTCCCTTATTACTGCATCTTAGAGATGCAGTAACTAAGATGCAGTAATAAGCAGCTAGTACGGTATTAACCGCCGGAGTTTATCCCCTCTATAACCCCTTCTCGGCCAATTTCAAGCTATCTGATTGGCTACAAGTCCACGTGCGGTAGGATAATCCCGTGTGCGGTCGATTAATCTGAATGTGCGGTAGGAATAGCGCCTTCGTACGTCAAAGTTAGAAACCCCCAAATAAGTGGACATCGTGCCTAAACTCGCGGTGAAACCGAATTATAAAAATATCAAAATCTAGCGACATCAATTGGCTTCGCAAGCACCGAAATGAACCGGGTTTGTCCCCACGAGCTTGAATCGGTGGGAAAGACTAGGATGTTTGGACAAGATCTGTCGTGCGGTGGATACGACCTCTGTATCTTCTTCTCTGCTCAAATCGACCATTCCTACGAAGCTATCGTACACTGCAAAAGAAAAAGAAAAAAAGACCAAGCTCAGCGATTCAACAACAATCAAAATTTACCCATTAAATCGCCTACCAAGACTGACACGGTCCCTACCACGGTACCAAGTGCGTCCTGGCAAGAACGCCATTCCCTCCGACAGATTCAAGGGACATCAGGGTCGTACCAGAGACCCTCAAGAGGGGAAACGTAGTTTACGTTTCAAGGAAGGTATCAATACTCCGTACTCCCTTGTCAGATGGGGAGAGCAAAACGATTTCCTCTTCGCAAAGAGCTCAACTTGTGTGGCGCTCGATGGATACCTCGTCGAGACTGGACTTGAGTGGTTACAGTAGTACGAAGCTCAGATAAAGGCTGGATGGACCGCTCATCGCCTGTAATGGGGGAGAAAAGGACGGACCATTGTGAATGGCCTTTAGAGAGCTAAGAAAGTCTCTAATTACAATATAACCATGTATCCCAACGGTCAATACGTTGCCAGGGTGTTTACAATAGCGATTTGGGATGGGCCTTCGCTGAGCTTGTTAGTGTAAAGTTCGCCCGTCCATTTTTTAGGAACTGCTTCGGTAAGAGATTGGGATCTTGCGATGCATCAGGACAGCTAAGTATCGAGGAGTTTGAGTGGATGTTGTGGGTTCTGGCTTAGAGAGCAACTCCAAAAGGTGTGCATACACTTAAACTCTATAATCATTTTGGTTTCCTACGCCGTATTTGTTATACACTCTTTTGTACAAACTTCATTCCCATTTTAACAAGAGTCTAAGCAGCCTTAGCAATCTCACTCTTAACCCAACTCTCAAGACCACCCTTTGCGATAATCTATCACTCGTTAGCATCACGAAACCGAAAAATCGAGACGGCACAAAACATACCTCCTGCACATTCGGCGGCAACTCCCCAACACTCTGACTCCAGCTCTCCCCACCTTCTCCCTCCGTCACCGTAACTTTACTCCGTGCGACATCCCACTCAAACGTCCACCCCGTCCTCCTCGTTAAAACCTTCTCCACCTCCTTCAACGGCGCTGGCGGCGGCGAATCAAGACTCTGCTCATTATTCTCCGGTTCCGTGATTTCCTTCGGCGAAGAAGTCGATGCATCTGAAGAAGGAGCAGCAAAGACTTCCCGTAGTCTATTGATGAGTTTGGGGACTTCGACACCCATAAGGGCGTTGTTGATAGAATTTCTGCTGAAAATGTTGCCGAAACTGCCTGCGACGACGAGGGGGATGCCTTTGGCTAGGATGGCGGTTGCGGCTTGTTCTCGAGAGCTTCCGCAGCCGAAGTTGAAGCCTGGTTCGATTAGCACGTTCGTTCTGTGGGTATTAGGAATTGTTGTCTTGACGGACCTGAAACTAAGATGTCGCCCTTTTTCGCAATGGAAGAGAAAGACGGATCGTAGTTCTCCATGCAGACTTCCGACATCTTTTCAGTTGTAACATCGTCTTGGTAGGTATACTTTCCAGGATATATCGCGTCCGTGTTTACATTGTCGGCGTCGCAAAGCACGATCTCTCCAGAAACCTGATTCTGTCAGTCAGTCGTCCCAACTCGAATATTCAGAGAATCGTGTGTTACCTTTTCAGGGAAACCAGGCAAAATTTCAGTCAACCTTTCTGCTTTTCCAGCCTCAGTAGGAGGGTTCGATTCATCCAATCCGGACTTAGCTCCATCCTCAACAATGCTGTCGAATTTGCCGATAAGAGCTTCGAGAGTCTCCTCGACACTTCGCTCTTGGATGTGGCTGTCCTCGCCTTCGAAGCGTTCGACTCCTGTCCAGCCAGCAGGCTTCTCATACCAGCCTGGGCCTGCAAATTTGCCTGCGAGCGCAGATGCCGCGACTACCTCTGGAGACGCTAAGAAGGCTTTGGCATCGGTCGATCCCATTCTACCCTTGAAATTCCTATTACTGGCGGAAACACCAACCTCACCTGGCTGCAGGAGACCTGTACCCTATTTTCAGTTTCAGTAACAAAGTTCACAGTCGAGGAGACAATAAAAACTCACAAGACCGATGCATGGTCCACATCCAGACGGTAAAGCTGTAGAATAGCAAGTTAGATCAAATGCTACCTAGTAGATTGTAAGATCGTGCCTACCTTGTGCGCCAGCATCAAGCAACACCTGCCAGTCTCCTTGCTCTTCGGCAGCTTGTTGTTCCGGTAGCGAGGCAGCTGTAAAAATAAGGTCAGTTTTCATGTCCCTCACCAATTGCAATAATTTAACCAACCTGCAATATAGAACGAGACATGATCAGCTATCCTAGCCGGCTTGCCAGCGGCTGCAGCATCTCGGAACACCTTAGCAGCGGCAGCGAGATCACTTCTTCTAGAATTCGTGCAAGAAACGAGATACGCTCTATCGACTTTGATGTTCTGTGCTTCGAGTTCTGCAAGTGGTGTTGCAACCTTTACTGAGTTCGGGCCGGAGACGTATGGTGAAAGAGTTGAGAGGTTTAATGTGATGTGTTTGGCGTATTTAGCACCCTTGTCTGCACTTAGAGGGTCTTCCAGTAGAGCGTCGATTCGCTGATGATTGAATCTGTACACATATCAATTGATTGTTTGAAACACCAGTGCATAGAACAATTCACCTTGTAACAGTTTTGGATGCGGTCGTCTCTGGAGCTGGGAAAAGCGCATATTCAGTTGCCTTCGATCGAAGCCAAGCTTGCAATATCGAGTCAATAGGGAATAATCCAGATAACGCGCCCCATTCAGTCGTCATATTAGCAATAGTCAACCGATCATCAACAGGCAGGGATCGCATCGTCTCCTCCGATCCAGTAAACTCAATAGCATGATTCAGCACATCATCGTCCTTGAAAAGTCCACATAGAGCAACAATCACGTCCTTGCCGGTAGTTCCCTTTGGCAAAGTCCCAGTAAAAGTGACTTGAGCAACAGGCGGCACCTGCCACCAGGTCCTGCCTGTAGCCCAAATGGAAGCGGCATCAGTCCTGACAACAGGTGTACCCAAGCACCCAATGCCCCCATACATATTCGTATGCGAATCCGACGCCACAGCCAATGTTCCAGGCCACGCATATCCCTCCTCAACCATAATCTGATGTCCAATGCCCCGTCCAGCAGGATAAAAATCAATCCCATGTTTCTGTCCAAACTCCTGAATGTTCGAGTACTTCCTCAAATTCGCCTCCGTCTTATTCTGAACATCGTGATCGAGGGTAAACACAATTTGGCTGGGATTATTGACCTTGGAGGCACCGATATCCAAAAATTTCTTCGCGACGGGCCAGGTATTATCGTGGGTCATGATTTTGCCTGGTTGTAGAGTGACATAATCACCTGCTTTGACGAACTTGCCTTCAGCAAGTCCGACAGCATATCTTTGTACAATCTTTTCTGTCAGGGTCTGAGGAACTGCTGCTGTCTTCCCACTCTTTCCCAATAACGAAGCAATAGCCGGATCCTCGAGTTGGCTGTGGAAGGCATTGATCTCAGGCTCTCTCCTCCTACTACTCGAGCTTATATATCTGGTCGTCGCGGGCAAAGTTCTTGGTAACAGGGTCGTGGTTCGGTTGACACGGGCGGGTAGGAAGGTCGTGGTTCGTATGGCTGACGAACTATTTCGAATGGCTTGGTTACTCTGGAGCTATACACAAGCATTAGCCCTATTTCTCCAATCGAAGTCAAGAGAAGAGATACACAAATAGATCTCGAAGCTAGGCAGCGGCCGGCGCAAAACCGTGAGGCCGCCATTGAAGATGTATGCGAAGAAAGCGGTTGGTTTCCCCAGATTTTGGGCTGTTGCGAGATAAATTTACGCGATCTCGGAGGGCGATGTCAACCAATTACCTGCCTTCAATTTCGAAGAAGCGTATCAGGAAGTATTGAAGCATTGAGATCTGTGGAAGCCGAGGTTTGAAATGGTGTTGCTGTATGAATTGTTTTCCATCACGTTAAACGAATCGATCTTTCCGTCTCCTGTAGAAAGCCTCGTCAATGGGTGCATTCAGGATATTTTCTGTATACTTTGAAAACGTTGTATACAATAGCAAAGCCGAATACTCAGATCGCCGAACACATCGAACCACCAAGCGCTGCCTGACCCATTTCTGAAGCAAATTGCTTCTCGTCCAAATTCAATACACTCGTAGTCCTACACGAAATCCTTAAATCCAAGCAGTTGGACATGTCCTGCCCTTCTTCGACCATTGCTCCATCCATTGCGCCTTCCGAACTGGTACGTATGCATGCATCTTTTTGCCCAAATATCTATTGCACAAAACTCCTCCCACCATCCCGCCAGCGTCTCCATGTCCTTCGGCTTCATCCCATCGCTCAAACTGGGAGGTTGAACTTCTTGCCCTGTAGTACCCTGGAGAATGGTGTCAGCAATATGTTATCATGGCGTGCAAGGGGACTCAACATACTTCGTGTAGTAGATATAGAAGAAATCTGAATACAGGACCGTCTGCACAATTCCGGCGATAACTGCAATTGGGTCGAAGAAACTCGGCACCGAAATGAAGTACCTGTACAGCCAATTCGGAATATAAAGTGCCCTGTAAATCCCCAACGCGAACAGATAATGCGTCGTAATCGTCTCTGCCTCTCCAGTCCTCTGCAGCATAAAAAGCTGCGGCAGAATAGCCACTGATTCCAGCCAAATCGAGAACGCCCAAAGCATCTCAGGAAGCGTATAAGCGTATGGGAAGAGAATGCCCAAGACAGCAGCAGCGCCGACTAGGTATTCAACTTTGAAAGTATCTTGGTTGGGATCGTGTGTGGGTTTGTAGTCATTGAGCATGAGGTAGACGGTGTATCCAGAAGATGCGAGGAAGACAATTTTAAAGACGGTATTGTAGAGGTTGTCCACCTTCCAGAAGGTCCATAGGAGGTCGAGGTAGCGGGTTACGTAGACGATTAGGTAGAGAAATTGCGATTTGAATGAGATGCCCGATGCGCTCTGCCCTCATGATCAGTATTGAATGTTGCTACCGGTAGGGGTAGGAAACCAAGACATACACTTGAACTTTTCATCTTCTGAAGGAGGATAAGAATCGATAGCAGATGGGAGAAATCCGCTGTAACACAAGTCAGCATTCAACGTGTCCGCAGTCCTCCAGCGCATGGCGCAACCACGTCGGCGTACCCAGGATTCGGAATATGTTGAACATGATGAGCGAAGTTGTGCGACTTCAACTGCACTCGAATTGGTATGTGTAGTCGTTGGGTGATGGTCGGTGGAGCTTTGTTGTCCGTGGATTGTTGTTTAGCTGTCCTCTCGACTGCCAGATTTAGTGTTTTGCAGGGGTCTTCACAAAAGTATTCCATCCCGTCGCCCCTTAATCATTGCGGGCAGACTCTGAACCTCCGTGGCACCAAAATTAGGCGGAAGATGTGAAATGACTTAATTGAGAGGTCTTCAGTCGACGATCGTTGTTTTCTAAATAGAATCAAGGTCAAGAGATTGGCGAGACAGAAGCTCTACGAGGCCGCCGGCGCCGCGAATCTCTTTCTGGTCGAGATTGAGGAGAACAAGGCTGAATGGGGTCTCCGGTCATTCAGTAAGGGATAGATACAAGACTCAAGATTTGCTATGTGCGGTAGAACAAGGTGACCAATGCCATCGAGAGGGAAAAGCTAATGAAACCAGAGTATTTGCAAATCCGCCTCTTCTAGGAATGAAGTAGACCGCTTACTAAATGGCCTCTAGTTCGACCACCAGGAAATATGAGCAGGCGCGGCGTCCCGTCCCTAGCCCAACCAATTCCAGTGTTGTGAAGGATTCCGTTTAGAATTCGGACCATATTGTATTCAGAGGGGAGCAATGCTCCTACCACCTCTAAGAAAACTCCCGTCCAACCCCCTTCAATCTTCCAGTCTAGCTGGTCATGCCATTCATCATTCATCATTCATCATCAAAGACAGTAGTCTTTCTATTGCCGAGGAGCCAAGTCCATACGCAAGCTCTTTGCACAATCCTGTATATCGTGACCCCTCATGCTGCTGCACTTGGTGCAACGTTCTCGTGTTGCGTAAAATCTTACAACCTCATGAGGATTTGGTCTTTATCGTCGAAAACTCATTTGCATGGTTAGAGCTCGAGTCATCCAGCACGCCCACGTATCATCAGCCTTTCGAAAGGCCTCGCGACTCTCGAACCAAAAGGCGTCGACAAAACAGCAATCGTCGCTCGGTGAACATTCGGCTTCTTCTTCGAATACAAGGGAAGCACAGCTTCCCTCAAAGTGCCTGTCCCCACTGCATTAGCCATCATAGTCAATAACCCAACAGCTCTTCTTCGAGACAACCCACCTTTGCCGCTCATCAGCGTCCTAATGAAACCGACCCTTGCATGGCCCTGCCACATCCTCGTTGCCCATGCTGCCACGATAAGATCTTTCATTTGTACTTCCAAATTCTCTCCCACAATCGTTATGCCTTCTCGTTCACCTCCGTTTTCTATTGCGAGAATTGTGCCCAAATCGTCCCTCCACTTGCCATTCGCATATCGCAATTTGAAGCTGTTGCCAATTTCGACATCCCAAATCATGCCTTGTATCAAACTCCGCCGGCCACGCATAGTCGCTGCGAGAAGGCCCTCGCGTCGAGGAATAAGGGCCACTTCATTGGTGAAGGGTTTGCGGCTCATCTTGTATAGAGCGAGATCTCGCGGCGGCGCTCGTCGTCCTTGCACAATCGCTGGTAAGCTTCTGTAAAGGAAGATGTCGTTGCCTGACCACGTTACGGTTCGAGGTAGGTGATATAAAGCATTGCTCGGTGGGGGAGGATATATCATTCCATTATCGATCGTGAGTTTGAGGGGTCCTGGTGCCGTAAGGACCTCAAGCATAGCAGCAGGATCTTCTCTTGCCCTTCGCGTGAAGATAGGGATAGAAAGCCTCCGCCGTCGCGCAAAGCTGAGCCTTGGCTCGAGTAGAACATCATTGTCGTGTCGCGAATATGATGGTGGCCTTGAATAGGTGTCGAGCATATGTCCAGAAGGAGCTATAGATTTGAATGAGGGTGGAGGTCCGGAAGGCACCAACGAAGCCGCATCTGTAGTGAAAGATCTTCGATCAGCTTGATAAAAAGCAGCCATGGCAGATAGTGAAGCCAAGCAAATTCAGTACGAGGCTGTCGAGAGAGGATATTGGGTAGAGGGGTGGGGGCGTGTCAACATGGTACTCTCAGTCCTGCCGGACATCAACGGTTATCGCGAGGCATTTCCTGAGGTCAGTCATCGTATATGCGGAGTACAGCGGTCACCATTGATAACCATTACCGATCTCATACCAACAGCCGGAATGCCAATATCTTGGACAGTCCACTTATAGAACAGGTTTTAAGTTGGGTCGATACCCATGGACCGCCAGTCGTTTGAAACACAACATGAACACACGGGATTTTGGGGTTTGCTCCCAGCAAACAGCGTAGTTCTCGTGGGGTGAGACGCTGCTTGGCTGTGGACCTATCGTGAGGTGGCAGCGGAAGACGAACAAGGACAGCCGCGCGTGTTCAAAGGACCTGTTCCCGGAGAGATTGATAGAGCCAAGCAGCTTGGCTTGTGGCGCCGTCCCGTTGCGCAATAAATTGAGGCTGTGGATTTTGGTGACCTTCCATCAAAAACTCTTGTTCGTCCCGAATGATGAAAGATTGAACCTAGGCTCGAATCTTGTTTGTGCAATGCGCGTCTCTGACATCTGACATGTCTACGGAACCGAAATGAGCCGTCGCAAGTTATTTCATCAACAGGGAGGCGTGACGAGTAAGCACAACTCTTAATTGATATTGTGTTCTATTCTTACAAGCTCAAGTGCTCATCGCGAGCACTAAGCATTTCCCACTATCCCTTCCTTCCTCGGTCTCACCATGGGCGAGCAGAGGTATTCCCATTGCAACATTCCGCCCTCATGAAAATATGAAACGCCGAGCAAAGCAATCGCAAAACAGCAATAACGAATGTACGTAAGAATTGAGGGTCCAAACCCGGAGTCAGTATTTCCTTCCACTCAACAGAAAGGAAGAAGTGAAACATGCCTCCCATATAAAGTGTACCCATGAACTGTTCATTCCATCAATGTTCCCGTCAATCATGAAAAGCGCTAAAAACCGTGACAGACATTAGATTTTGTAATTTTCCAGCCCCAGCCCGATGCCCACGCCCTGCGGTGGTCTGCCCATTGGCGATTCGGTCCTTGGATGCATGTTAGCTACGGGCCGTGGCGTTGCGTGTTCACTGAGTGGGCTGTAATCAGGTCTCACAGGAGATTGACTTCGATAGCCACTAGAAAACCCACCACCCGAGCTCGTGCGAACCATTGCTGATGGAGGGGGCAGATTGTACATCTGCTGTTGCGGTGGTGGTGTCGACGAATACGGCGCCGTCGTTTGATATGCTGGATCGTATCTTGGATGCGACGAATAAGACATTGGGGCATGAGGCTGAGAACTCGCCGGCAGCGGGTATGTGCCAGACGCAGTCGAGAATGCGGGAGGTACAGCGGAGTAGTTTGTTGTCGTTGCTACGGAATAGACAGTTGCTGGAGCAGCAGAGTATTGGCTATGGGATGATGATGGATAGGGCGTCGTGTAACGTTGGTTGTCATGAAGCGCGGGACCGTGTGAGAGAGGCCGCGGAGAGTTGTTGAGAGCGTCCGGTTGCCTGAGTTTGTGGAGCAATTGATCCCACCTCGCACCAACTGCTTCTTCCTCTGGCTGCACTTTCTCGTGAGAGACATGCCGCTCGAAATCCTGTGGGCTCTGGTACTGCATCATATCACTGCGCGGAACCTGCTGAGGAACTCCGTAGTGTGCACCTGCCAAGGGCGATTCTGACTTTGGCGGTGCCTGAGAAGGCGAACAAGCAGCGGTTTTAGACGCCATAGGCGATAGCTGCGGGAGGAATGATGATCCCGATCTTTTCCGAAGGTTGTCTAACTGAGTTCGTGCCGTATCTAGCTTGGCTTGGTATACCTCACTGAATCCACCTCCACTTGCATATGGCGAGACATATTCGCGGGGTCGTCTTGTGAACACGTGCACAAGATATGGATACTTCTGGATGTGACCGACGTACTCCTTGGTTGACAGTGAGGTAGATGGACTCCGCAGCGATGGCGGTGTGAAGCCGATGGGAGGGGTAGCGGTTGCACGTGCAACTGAAGTAGAAGGTCCCAGCATGTTGGCGATCGGAGCGACGCCTCTCGGCTGATGCGACAGATTGGGAGAGGGCATTGAAGTGCGTGTGGCAGCAGCTGGCGTTACTTGAGGTTTAGAGTATCGCTGCTCGACCTGCTGGTAATAGTTGGGAATCGGCGGCGAGTTATCTAGCCGGGCTGGAGGGAGATGCGAGATCAAAGATTGAGGAACATGTGGATTGGGTCGCGCGGGTTGACTTTGCGTATGCGTAGGGTGTGTTGCTGATGAAGCAGTTTGGGTTCGCTGCGGACCAGTATACACTTGATAATTCGGAGAGCCAACCGGAGGTTTGTTCGTTGGAGGATGAGGAGCGCTGTAACGTGGGTCTCGGTAGCCTCCATTCTGGTATGGGAACGGCTGAGCGTACACATTGAATTGCGAAGGGTCCTTGGGCTTATAGTTGTAAGGTCTATAGATATCTGCCTGTTGGCTTTTATGCTGTACAGGTCTTGCACCTCCTTGAAAAGTTGAAGATGGTGCGTACGGAGGACCATAGGAGAAACGTTGTGGCGGGAAATTAGTTGGCGGCACCGGCGGTTTGACGGTATCCAAGAAGTTGCTCTTCATATTGTGGACGAGTTTGCTGTGATCATCCGTGTACTGCGGTCTAGCTTCCGTCGACGTCTTTGGGAGGTAATGCCACAGTTGATCCGGTTTCGTCAAGTTAACCTTCAATTTGACATCAGGATTGCGAGCCTCCAAGACGTTGGCAGCGTTCCACTCAGCCCATTTGAAGACTGTATCAGGATCATGGAACGGATCGCCAACCTCTGGTACGCCATCTTTTCGATTCTCAGAATTGACGTTGTCATTGTTGCTTAGGTGTTCTGGCAATGGTTTGGCAAGCGGTGACGGCTTCGGTCGCAAGGACTGTGCAGGATCCAGTACCAGCAAATACTTCCACTCAACTTCAATTTGAACTCCAAAGACTTCCGGCTGAACATCAAGAAGCACCACGCCTTCGGAAGGTCGGTTCTCAGCAACCATACCGGCGAAGATATCTCCTTGGAAACATAAAGCCTGGACCAAGTCACCCTTTTTAAGACCTTTGGCATAACGTCTAACATGGTCAAGCTTCTCAAGATAGTCGGTATCGGCAGACTTCGGGCGTCGTGGTCGATGGAATTTGCAGCGGAAGTCGAACCCATCGCAGTAGTACTCGGTGCCCTCCTCGTCCCAGGTTGGAGTCGGACCATGGTCGACCAGCACACCCGCAGCAGCAGCACAAGTTGCGTGGAATGCTCGTGTACACTTCTTGGACGAGCACTGGAAGCAAGAGCCCTTCTTTGACCGGCAGTAATTGCACTTGAGATCCAATCGCGCCTTGTCGACGTTGCCAACGCCGCATATCCTCTCCGCACCGGTGTCTTTGTCGACGACGATGTATGTTTCTGGCGTGTAGAGAGCACATAGTTTGTGGGCCTGCTTGCCGGTATCGGTTGGCAGTAAATAATCGAAGCGAACATCGTTTGGACACAAGACGCAAGGTTCGCGTCCAGACATGCGAACTCGGAGCTTGAGACGCTTGACCTTGTGCTTCGGCTCCACTTTGCTCTCCTTGGCGGGTCTCTTGCGCTTACGGCCAGCTTTAGCTTTCCCAGGGGCAGGCGCGGGAGCAACCTCGACTTCACCTTCGCTGTCGTCATCGTCCGTGACTTCGACATATTCTGGAGTTGGTTCGCCACGCAGCTTCCGCTCGATCTCGTTGACATCGACCCACACGCTGTCCGATTCGCAGTCACACTTCTTGGCAATCCGTCCATACTGGAGCCAGTCATGCGTTGCAAAGTTGACGGATTCGGCACAGTTGTAGCCAATGTTGTAACCGGAGTGGTAGCCGTATGGATAGGTGATGACGAACTCGCCCTCGTAATGCACGAGCTTGTTGACTTTGATGCCGAATTGGCTCTTCAGCTTCTCGGGGGAGATGAGATATGTTTTGTGGCGGAGAAACTGGTCGCAGTGTTTGTAGTCCTGCGGGAAAATGGTTCTCATAGCTTGTTCAAATTTGCGCGCATCTGCCTGGCTGATGCTGTACCACTGCTTCGGAGCGCCGAAATGTATATAGTTGATGCTGTAGAGATCAACGTCTTCCAAATGCCATGCAAACGATGCCTTCCACATGCCTAGGTAGAGATAAGCGGTATTGACACCGGGGACTTTTTGCCCAAGCACATCCAAAAGGTTGTCCAAGTTGGCGACGTTCCATTCCTTTGTTCGTTTATCGAAAAGTGAACCAGGCATGTCAGCACCGTACATGGGCGTACCGAAATTGATCGTCTTCCAGTAGTTCTCCTCGAGCTCGGCACATCTCTCCTTGTTGAACTCTTCGACATTCTCCAAGTGATAATCGAAATCTTGGAATGCTTCCTCGTCGATCTCATCGGCACCTTCATAGCGATTATTTACTCGTCGTGATGATGTCGACTTCTTAACATCCTTGGCAGCTTTAGGTTGTCGACCTCGAGGCTGCCGACCCTTGGCCTTGGGCCTGACCGGGGTTGCTTCTTCCTCAATTTCTGATCCAGCTCGATCCGGCGAAGTCGGCGTCGGTGGAACCTGTGCAATATCGTCCTCTGTCGACTCCACGGGCTCGTCTTCATCCTTCAATTTTCGGCGAGGGTTCATCCTCGAACGACCTGGCTTACGCTTCTCTCCATAGGCAGCGGATGCACTAGCTGCTGTTGTTCGAGATGCAGCTTTTGTTCGCGCGGGTGGTGGTGCACGTCTCTCGCCCTTCTTCGGTGGAGGGCGATGGTTTGTCTCTTCGCACAGATTCCTCCATTGCGGTAAGTTGTATGAGCGCTGTTTCTCTATATTGGCACCAGTGTAAACTCCGTGGGTTCCGGCCCATTCTTGCGTAATGGGGTTCTTGACTTTAATCGTTTTGACAGCTTCATCGAGGGGAGGGAGTGAATCGCGCCTGTAGCATGCATCGCATGTGTCAGTGGTATTTCTTTGTGGTGGGTGAAAGATGGGGTTGATGAAACTACCAGGATCACTGACCATTCTTGTGGCGGGATTATCTTGACGATTCCCGACTTCATTCCGTAATGGTTGACCTTCTCCACGAACTTTTTGAAGCTCTGGAATTGTTCCATGGTCTAAATAAATTCACAGTAGATGTTAGCACAGTCCTGGCAAAGCGCATGACAGCCTCGAATGGAT
The DNA here is from genome assembly GCA_004522665.1 of Venturia nashicola. Taxonomy (NCBI): domain Eukaryota; kingdom Fungi; phylum Ascomycota; class Dothideomycetes; order Venturiales; family Venturiaceae; genus Venturia; species Venturia nashicola. Next base: position 606,406 of record SNSD01000011.1, read on the forward strand.
GCAAGCCCCAGGGCGGGATTGCGACGATACTTGGCGTCATGGAGAGGGTGTCAATGCCTACCGGTTTGAAGACTGGTATCTTGCCGCCATTTTCTTCGTCCCAGTAATGATCGGGTGTGATTTCGCCAATATCTTCATCCTCTGGGTCCTCGATGTCGGATAATTCTGAAGAGTTGCCATCGTGGTCTTCGCTGGTCGGAGGTGTGAGAATGCGATGCGAGTTATCTGCAAGCTGTGGAAGCTCTTTTGCATGCTCGTTCATGGCGCCCGACTGAATTTCCTCGGCCATATGTGGCGGAGAGGCGACAGTGCCCATGGTTGCGTAGGTAATCGGGGAAAGCGGTCGTGAGGCGAATTCGTGGGTGGCCCCGTGTATTGTAGCGATCGCAAGTGTGCCGATTAAGGCGGGAGATTTCAAGTTCGCATTGGCTGGTGGTGATTCAGACTTGCGCTATCTGGAAAGAGAAGCGTCCAGACTGAGCCTCGGCTGGGTTTGTGTGTTATTCGAACCAGGTTGGTGTTGTTGTTGAACCAGCGTGAAGTCGTGAATGGAGGTACGAAGCTGTGTAGTAGGCAGAGTGCAGAGGGTGCCTGAGCACAGGTCACAACGCCAGACTTTCCCTCTCGCTCTGATCCCCTCCCTCAGGACTGGACCAATATTATTCGCAGTGCAATTTAGATGAGATGCTCTCTTTTGGCTATCTGATCTACCACGCATTTATTTATTGAACAAAGATTTCAATTGTCAGAAGCGCTAATCGTCTCCAACTTCTCTTCCTAGCACTCCAGCTTTCATCCCATTCTTGCGGCATCTACCTACAACGGCAGAATCACAACCCACCTTCAGCTATTTTGCACCCGTCCATAGCCAGCGCCTTGATCGTACGGCCAGATACAGAATGAAATGCTGCATCAACGTGTAGGTGCAGCCTAGGCTCTTAGCAGCCACTTTCGACCAGTCAAGAACTGCGCATGGGAAAAGAAGAATCCAATGCAAAGTGCGAATCCCATCACGACAAGAGCTGCTGCTGTGTACCTGCATGAACTGCATCCAAATCGGGCATTTTATAGGATCGAAGCCACTTCGCAGAAATTGATTCTTCACCCCAGATTCCTGACGGCCAAATCCGGATTGAGCAGCCAAGCCCTTGCTGGCCCTATGAATCACCACCTCACGGCTCACGCACGACGTTTTCCACGTGGCGGTGAGTGCATCGCCGTGGAACACAGCACCAGTAGCGAGGTGCGCGATGGCGCGATTGGGTAGCTGAGGTTGAGTGAAACAATGCCATGTTGTCAAGCTTCAATGGATAGCGGCGTTGCTTGTTGCCGAACATGGTCCCAGGCGAACACACGGTATGGATCGTGGGCGGGGGTCCATGAGGCCGCCGGACGATAAGCTAGGTGGTGATCTGCTGCTACCTAGGTACCATCATCATCACGAAGCCTGAGTAAGCGAGTCCGAATCGTCGGGCTTCCTCCCCAGGATTGCGGAGAGCGGACCCTTACATCAGATGCATCCCACCTGCCACCGGGAATACATTCTTCGCACGCTGAGAGGGTAGCCATTACAATCAACACCAACTCACTCCTGACTGACAGCAGCTAATCATAGCCCGACGCCGAAGAAATCGTGACATCGGCAATACTGGAGCGTGTTGACACTCACCATCGTGGGCGGCGAACTTTCTTTCTCCGGTCAACTGCCGCAACCCCTCTCGCCATTTCCTCCTACATCATGGACGGCACGCAACTTTAAGAGCTGGGAACATCACTCTGGCTTTCTATCTCGCCCCTACTGTCTCGAAGCTGTACTGAACTACCTTAACCCAGAATTCCTTGGTTATATCAAAAAGACGGTGAGAGCCGCCCGTTCTACCAGATACTTGAGAAATATACTGGTCCCTGTGAGGACAATTGTGGAGGCACTGAAAACGGAAAGATACGGATGTGTGAGGTCGTTGAGGCAGTATTTGAGGTGCGAGAAAGTATATTGAGGAGCTGAGAGAGGCGGGGTTATGGGGACTGAGTGATTAGCCTTTGAGGGAGGAGGATAAAGAGGGGAGAGGGAGAGAGGATGAGGCCGCTGATAAGAAGAGAATTGAGGAATGAGAGGAGAGAGTATGGATACATTTCTGCACTGTGCTGGCGATTGGAATTTTTTGGGTGTACTTAGGTTTTCAGATTCTAATCACACCGGGTTTTGAAGATTTGATATGCTAATTTCAAAAGCTTTTGTGTATACCGCTCGCGTCTATTGAGACGAAAACAATTAGCCAGCTGTTGATTGATGCAGTATGCTAGATAAGAGGCAACGAAGATCCGAAAAGGTTTGAGTTGACGGTTGTTTGATATAATCACCGAAAGAAGCCCGAGTTTCCAGCGGAAAGAGAAACGTGACAAGAGCGATATCGGGCGACCATTTGCTCCCTCGATCCTAGCCTTCAGGAATGTAACTCCAACCATTGCGGAGATGGAGGGGAAGTGGAGATGAATCATCTCCTAAATATTAGACAAGGTAATACAATCGATATCAAACTCGAATTACTGAAGCACCATATGTGAACCATCTTTACTACTAAGTTATAGGTAGCCTTTCCATCTCATTCATTAATCGACGTGTTCTTCAACCACAATTCTACATCGTAACGAGACAATCCTACACTCAGTATACTTACTATTAACCATCAACTAGCTCCCACCGTGAAAGACATACCAAACCATGGCCTCACCACCCTACCAAATCCTCGTCCTCCCAGGCGACCACGCCGGCCCCGAAGTAATGACCGAAGCCCTCAAAGTCCTCTCCCTATTCGACACACATCTCTCCTCCAAAACCTCGTCCAAAACCCCAATCTTCGCCGTTACGAAAGATCTAGCAGGAGGCTGCTCCATAAACGTCCACGGCATCCCAATCACCCCGTCCGTCCTCGCCAAAGCTGCTTCTTCCCACGCAATCCTCTTCGGCAGCGTAGGAGGTCCGGAATGGGGCACCGCCCAACCCAATCCTGAATCCGGGCTTCTGCAATTACGGAAACATATCGGTGCTTTTGCGAATTTGAGGCCGTGTAAATGGTATTCCAAGAGTCTGGTTGAGAAGAGTCCGTTGAAAGAAGATGTGATTCGGGATGTTGATTTCATGTTATTAAGGGAGAATTGTGGTGGTGCTTATTTCGGGGAGAAGGTTGAGGACTATGACAAGGGCGTTGGTAGTGATAGCTGGATTTACACTGTGCCAGAAGTGGAAAGATGTGCGCACGTCGCTGCAAGTTTGGCATTGCAAGAGCAGGCTCTGGGAAAGCCAGGTTTGGTGACAAGTGCCGACAAGGCTAACGTTCTAGGTATTTCTTCTCTTTTCCTGTTCGGAGCGTGTTACTGATGAGCTACAGCATCCGGTCGCCTTTGGCGTCGTGCTGTAACATCCATCTTCTCCTCGTCGTATTCCCAAATCCCACTGCAACACCAATTAGCCGACTCCCTTTCCATGCTGCTCTGCACAAAACCCTCCTCCTTCAATGGCATAATCCTGACAGACAATACTTTCGGCGACATGCTCTCCGACCAATCCGGTGGTCTGCTGGGAACCCTTGGTGTCCTTCCCTCTGCATCTCTCTGCGCTTCCCCAACCGACACCTCTGGCAAACCCGTGCCCGTGAAGGGGTTATATGAACCTGTTCACGGCTCAGCGCCCGATATTGCGGGACAAGGACGCGTGAACCCTGTGGCAGAGATATTGAGCGTGGCGATGATGTTGAGGTATAGTTTCTGTTTGCTCGACGAGGCTACTTTGATAGAGAAGGCAGTGGAGAAGGTATTGGATGGCAAGGATATTGGAGGGCTGGAAATCAGGACGGGAGATTTAGGTGGATCGGCTACGACGAGCGAGGTTGGTGATGCTGTTTGTAGAGTCCTCAAGGAGTTACTTGCTTCCAGGTAGCTATAACCATTTGCACTGATCAAATGAACGCTTTCCAATGACAAACATGTAATTCATATCATTTTATCACACAGGTTCCAACAACTCGATCCTGCAATCCCAACACCGACACCACAAAAGCCCCCGAATCAAAACATCTCCAAACATCCATCGACCACATCGAAAACCAAACCCCCATTCTTTGCCGGGGAAAAAAACTTCAAACAAATACATCGACATATCCCCTAGTGCCATCCCCTCCAGCTACCACCAGCAGCAAAAACACCCCTCAAAATCCCTACAAGAAATCAAAAATCAACAAACATCCCTCGCCAATCCCCCAATTCAACAACCAACCCATCCAGATTACCCGCCAAACCGACATCACATTCAATAGAAGAATAAGTCCACGTATCGCTGGATTCATAGCCATGTAGGAGAAACCATGCGGGAGAGTAATAACCAGTGTTTACTCTGAACGAGCAGCGAACAGTGAGGAGGACTCACTTACTTGCGAGTATCAAGAATCTTGTTCTTGGTCTTGTACATTTACATAGGGCGATCGAAAAAGGCCTAGGTTGGCTGCTGTGGAGAGAGAGTCATGTTAGCAGCCCTCTTCTTTGATTCGAAGTGAATCAATGCCTGGCAATTGTGATCCAAAGATCGCTAGAAACTTACAACAGCATCACGCTAGATTGGCTATCGACTCAAGTCATGGCATGCATACTGAAATGTTAAGAATTCAAAGTCGCAAGTCATGTACAGTAAAAGTCATGTACAGTAAATATGTCAACTTTTGTAACTATTCCTAATATCTACCTACAAATCAAAGGACCCATCGATCGAAATCTTATCATCCACCATTTCACCAATCATCATCCCCCAAATGTGTGTTCATGAGAAGTGAAAGAAGAATTTATCCATCATCGTCAACCACCCACTCCAATTTCATATCCCATCCAGGGCACATCAATGAAGCAAAGTCGTCATGAAATATCCACCTATAATAGCCATCATATCCATACTCGCCGCGAAGAATCAGAAAAACAAAAACACAAAGTGAAGTGTTTGAAGGGTCTTTTTAGTCAGGTTGTGAAGTGTAAAGAGGGCCTCAAATGCAGAGCAAGAAGTAGAACCTTTCGAACGAGCAAGGCAAAGAACGCCTAAGGTGTCGAGTCGTCGTAGTACAATCAAAGGAGATAGGAGAATGGTGTTGGGGTACAGCTTAAGGGGGAAAAATGCAAAGCAAAGGTGGTCCATGCCATGTTCCAACCCAAATGGCTTTTGCGGTCTCCTCATCGCTATCAAAATGCTTTCGATGACGCCAGCATGCCCATGAATGCTGTAGTGTACAAAAGGCATGCCGTTGAAGAAGATAGGGTATATGTCCAAGCGTGTCCTATGGTACATTGGCCGTGAGAAGGAAATCGAGTCGTGAAGAGGTGCGTCAATAAGTATCGCTTCGTAATGCGTAACGTCAAATCTTCGCTGCGTGGGATGTTGGAGATGTTGAAATGTGGTTGCGGATGCGCGCGCGAAGGCGAATATGATTTCGAAGCTTTGGAGAGTGCACCATGCCCAATAGATAATGCGCCGTTGCGTCATGAAAATCCATCAGTGCCAGCGTCTGCCAAATCGTGAAATCGTAATTCGTGAAACTCATCCAAGTATTTGCCTCAAAAGAATGACAAGGCGGTGCCGGCACCTTGTGGCTGATAGCCGCGCCTACCAGACGAGTAGGATGGCTGGTTAGCAGCGTGCTGGAGATGGGTAGGCACAGCAGCGCCATTCAGGCGGTGTGGCTGAGGAGAAGCGATGTTGACATTATAGCCATTGGTGTAACCATTGGCGTATCCATTGCCGTGTCCATAGCCGTTGGTACCATTCATACCGTTCATGCCGTTGGCTGGTGGGTAGCCAGAATATGGCTGTGGTGGCATTTGGTAAAGACCAGCTGATGGTGGTCCAGAATTGATGGGCGTGAGATGGCCGTTGTTGGCAGCATCGGACTCCAGCAAGCCGCCACCGGAGGTACGGCCCTGGAGCTTTGAAGCAAGTCGGCGACCACATGGAGTGCTACGAATGTTGCCCATGATTGGAATAATGACCTCCCAAAGGCGATCTTTGTTGTCTTGGTCTCCATGCTCTAGCGCAGTTTGAACAACGTAGTTGGCAAAGTTGTCGCGCAACAACTTCTCCATCTCAGAGCCAGCAATAACAAATTCATCGATTAAGCCGCGTTTGATGTCCATGTCGGCGACACGGATGCACTTCTCCATAACATTGGAGCTGAACTTCTGCTTGGAAAGCTCGACGATGCGGCCAGCAAAACCAGAACACAAAGGGCGGGTGAAGTCTGGAATGCTGAGGTCAAGAATGTACTGTACAACGTAATTGCCGAACGGGTCCTGGACAAGAGAATAGGCGTTCTGAATTACATGGCCGACCAACTTGGCCTTCTGGGCGCCGGTAGCGTGGTCGATGCAGCGCTGCAAGACACAGCATCCGTGACGATGAGTACCAACCACAAGACAGTTGTATCCCACGGCGTCGAAGATGAACTCGGCGTCAACAGGTTTGAGGTGGTTGAGACACTTCTGAATGACATGATTGCCGTTAAGATCTTGAATGAGACCTACAACATCTTGCTCGAAGGCGCCCTTAACTGTCTCAATCTGCGAAACGTCAGTCACCAATGTGCAATGCCAGTCGTGTGCCATACCTGTTCACGAGTAGAGATGAACTCGATCATCTTCTGAAGAGCGCGGGTTCCATGTTGGTTCAAGGCGATCTTGACCATGTCAGGTGCAGCGTTGTTGATAAGCTCGGTGCGCTGGTTATCGGTGGAGAACTCTAACAACTTCTGGCACAAGTAATTGCCGAACGGATCTAGAACATTGTCAACAAGGAAAGTAGGCAACAACGATGAGTTCCCTTACCAGTCATCAGTTCAACAACGTGTTCCTTGGTCTCTTCGAAAATCATGTCCACATGCTCTGGATCGTGGTCCTCAAGCTTACGCTGAAGGAAGCGACAGCCGTGCTGGTCCTTGCAAAGCTCGTAAATCTGGCCTTGCATGTTCTCCAGCTTGAAGTTGGCGTACCGAGTGCTATCTGCGAGATGGTCAGCTTCAGTGTTGTTGGCGTTGGGACTGAAGCCCTTACCATCGCTGCTCTGGGTGCGGCGCTGCTGAATGACACGAGCTTGGCTATCCTGAGTATTGTAGCGAGTACTGGGGTTGTTGCTCATTGGACCATAAGGCTGATAGCCTTGGTAGGTGTTGCTGTAATTGCCCTGGTACAATGAAGGACCATTCCAAGCAGGCGGTGGACTGCTCATATTCATATTGCCCATTCCGTTGACAATGGCAGAGACTCCGTAGCCAGCGTAGAATGGAGATTGGTTGTAAGGGTTACCGTTCTGAGAAGAGATCGTAGCCGATGGAGCCTGTGGTGGGGCGGTGGAGGAATTGTTGTTGTAAGTAGGACCGAAGGCGGGTGCATTTGCTTGAAGGCCGCTGGGTTGCGTTTGGCGCATTCCCTTGTCCTCAACACGGGTTTCTGCAGCAGCAAAGTCCCTGCTGAGACGATTGTTTGCATTCACTGGGTTGCGACCCATGCTCGCGTTGTGATTGTGCAAGTGCTTTTCAGCATGAGACAGATTAGCGGCAGAATTCCCATTCAAGTCCATTTCAGCACCCGTGTTCTTGACGGTAGGGATGTCATTGGTGGAGTACGATTGTGTCAACTTTGGCATAACACTTGAGAACCCACCTGGCAAATTCTGCATACTGGAACGCTTGCTTGCTAAGCTGGTCTCTACAGCGGGGGGGCTGCCAAAGAAGTCCATGGAGCGACGGTTGTTTTTGGAAGGCGTGTCAAAGGTTGCAGTGGCCTTGTACTCGCCATTGCGAGCGATACCGTTCGCTGGAAGACTCACTTGAACGCGATGACCACGGCTGCTGTAGGGACCATTGGATCCGTCATCGCCATGGTTGGAACTGTGGGTGCCAGAGCTAGAGACTGGCTGCATGATGCTGTCGCCGTGGCGGCGAAGCAGTGGAAAGCCCTCGCTGTTCGTGTCCATGTGTAGGAGATTTGGACCATCATTCGAGCCGGCGCGTGCGTTGGATGGCATGCTCTCTTCGTCCATGTCGTAGCCGATGATGGAATTAAGGTCTGGCATACCTAAGATTGATTCAACGTCTGGCATAGAGCGGTAGTCGAAATTGGTAACTGGCATAGAATTGCGATTCAAGCTGTGATATGTCAGTGTGGTCTCAGCAAGATGGTCGACGATGTTAGCGAAGTGAAGTCAAAGTGACTCGAAGCTCATTGTGTCATAAAACCATATCACGTGGCTACCCGCACTCAGATCTGCTCAAATCTGAGCATAACATTGTTGCCTGATCCAAGAAGGAAGAAAGGTTGAACTTACTTGGCTTGACGTCGGCTGCCCAGATTTGCAATCTCAAATTGATAATCGTCCCTCTCCTCGTCGGATCCGCGGCGCGATCCAGGAACCGAAAGACCAGTGAAAGTTGAAGCAATGCTTTGAGAGCCTGATCGATTAGCACGAGGTGAGGCAATGGAACCAATGCCTGGAGTGGAAGCTATGCTGGCCAATGACAACCGGTTCGGCCGTGAGATGGCACAAGGGAATCCATTGTCACGGTACTCTGGAGGTGTGGTGGGTTCTGATTGGTGGCCTGACATACTCAAACGATATATATCTTTTTCAAGGCGTTGCAATTCGTCTTTGGCTCGAAGGTCGAGGATCTCGAGTTCGGATTGTCTGCGTTTCGTTGCTTCGTATTCTTCTTTGCGTTTTTGCAGCTGTGGGTGTCAGTGGTTGTCAATTGAGTGGCCACAGATGTGGAAATAATTGGCTCAAAGGGCAATCGAATAAAAGAGAGATGGGAAAGTGAAGAAGTGGGGAATGATTGTGCTTGAGGAGTGGGTCTTGAAAAACAGTTTGCTAGACAGCTTTGAGCGCACTGGGAGATGAGATTGTGAACCCTGGGCCATTGCGTAAGATGGAATCTCAGGCTAATGACCGGGTAACTGCAGGTGAAGTAAACCTGCGAAAACCGACTGACACGAGCCATGATAAGCGAAAAGGCCCAGGACTTCACCCCTCACCATATCTCTCGAGCTGTCCACCCTCGGGAAGGCACCCTCTCAAGATTGGGCGCGTAAAATGCGGCGAAGTGTTGAGGCCAAAGAGCGCGTGAAGAAAAACACGCTGCGGATATGCAGCTCTCGACACGATCAACAAATGAAAGAACGATACGAACCGGGGCACTCTGCGACGTCAAAGACGACAGCGCTGAATACACAGCGTGTTGTACTGGTGGCGAGAAAGGACGTTGTGTTTTTGGGGAGTGTGAAGGTTTGTGTTGTGTTGTGGGTATTGTAAACGTTTATTATGGAAAGGATATGGCTCCGAAAATAGTCCCATCTGGCAACCATCGTACTGCTACAACCAACACCAAACATGGCTCCATTATGGCAGCATGTCTCAAGCAAGCAGTACGACTTCATGCCAGTCTGAAGAATCCTCTTCGCCAAAGCGCCAATTTCCTCATGTGGGTATCTGTTCTGACATTGAGAAATTGCTTACCACAGATGCTATGTCTGCCGTAGGTTCGGCGGCTTGTCTCCTTTGCTGTCCTATTGGCGACAAAGGTGTGATTGAAGAGAGGGTGGGCAAGGTAGGTATTTGGTTTGTGGTGAACCTGCGATGGAGTCCAGGGGTTGTAGTGGAGGAGTTCGGGGGTTGCGAGCCAATTGGCCTGTTGTATGCTGGAAAGGAGGGTTCGTTCTGAGGGGACCGGAGGCCATTCGTGAAAGCCATGGTGAACAACTATACACACGATCAGTATACTCGGATACAGACTGAGGAATCGAGCGTGTGGGGTGGAGATGTTTGGGAGAGCATGGGCGCTTGACACGCAAGGGTTGAACTCGGCACGTATGTTGGAAGACTCACTGCTCAAGTACTTATATAGGGCGAACGCCCGGGTGAATCGATGCTCGTCGTTGTGGGATTAATCTGAGTAGGAGAGGGACAGCACTCGCTCGAGGTTGTTGTCGGCGGCCAGGGTTAGGACAGGAACAGCTTCCCTCGAGGCCAAAGCGCTGAGGTCTAGAGAACCGTGCACAAAAATCTATAGAACAGGTAATAATACAGCTCGTCTCACTATAGCACCGGAGATTTTGTTTGGAGGGAAGATGGGATGGCAGCAGGTGTCGGGGGATTGGGACCTTTGCCAGGTATAGGTAGGTAGGAATGAATTACTCTCAGGGTCTATAAGGGCAAAGCTAGAGAGCCCCAATGTGCCGGCATCCAGAAGAAATAATGTGCATTTCAGGCGTGCATGAAAGTCCCGAGTATCAAGCTTCACAGCACTGCGTTTTCTGGTCCTGGATCTACTAGTACTACCTACCTACTGCACGGCTGCGGGAGCCTTTGCCCTACCCCATTTCCACCACTTCCAGGCGCTTGTTGAAGAATTGCCCATGGCGGTTGAAGCCTTTGACTGTGCTAATACTTGTAGTGTGTATTCCTCAGTACGGATGGTCCGAAAGTCCTGCTCCGAAGGCCAGCCCGGGATGGAGCTCAGCCGGACCAGACCAGAGCATTACTCGGCTGGTACGTAGCAGCCAGTCGGGTCGGCCATGCATCTACAAGTACTCCGACAGAAGACCTCGATCCCAGCCATTGAAAAGGCCCCCAGTGTTGGATGCTGGAGGGGCAGCACATGATTCACGCTCCCGGGACAAACCATCCTCTCTGACCCAGACGCAGCGTTGTGATTGTTATTACAGCAGGCGTGGCGATTGGCAGCTTGGGTCGATCCTGAACCATGCAGCCTCAAACGACCTTCCTGCTCTCTTCTCTATTGCCTGTGGAAGCACACGAAATCTGCCGGAGCATCATCTGCAACGCTGCCACGTCTCTCGCGCGCAATTGCAAGCGCCCAGCGGCAGGAGTTCCGTTGGTGCTTCAAGGAAGTGTGCAGAGACTCGGTTGCTTGTCCCAGCTCTCACCGCTCCTTGGGCGAAGTTTTGGTGCTCCGGCTACAGCTGCAGTTGCCATGCAGGAGGTTGCAGGGGCCAGTCCATGGGGTTGGTCGGTTGAATACATGACACAATGGCGGTTATCGTTGACGGGGACGGGACCATTATGAATGAAAGGGCTGCTGCTGCGACTCATAGCGAGCGGGACTCATGGGAGCCCGCCGGGACTCAGGGAGCGGAGATTGACAGCGAACAGACACAGACCAGACGAGACTCAAGAATACTGAGCTGCCATGGACCGTTCAAGATGGGTAGCCCTAAGCTTGTCGTACCGTCCGGATATAAAAGGCGGCAAAGGGCGGGGACGGGCTTCTGGAGACGACGCGCTGAAGAGCCCTGCAGACTGGGACTGGAGCGAAGATTTGACGAGCCGAGGAACCCATATAAGGTAAGCATGTATTATCCTCCGAATACATCTGCCTGTGTACCCAATCTGAAAAGAGTAGTCTGAAGAATTCGGAATATTCTTGCTTGGAATCTGCCGTCCTCCATGTCAAGGTAGCCAATTCAAGTTCAAGTCCAGTTCTGTCAATCCACAAGCAGCAATGGCCCTGTCGCTGTGTTCGAACTGCTGTAGAGCTCAGGAGCGGAACGGAGCTACCCGTGATGTGTCAGCCACATCTCGAAAAACTTGGGAGCTCCCTTCACTCCACCACCGACAAATGATTTGACCCACCCGGAACAGCTGCTTCACTCTACAACAATGCCTCCCAAGGGCACCAAAAAGGCCCCGGCGGCTGCCCCAGCGGTTGCCTCAAAGGTTGGAATTGATGCGTCCGTGAACTGGCGTCGTCACTCTTCTAACAAGCCGAACAGGATACAACCACTGCCCCTCGCAAACGCGCCCCGCCACGAACAAAAGCCCCTCCTCCCGACCCTTCACCTGCGATAATTGTAGAGCCCGGAGAGCCCGATATCAAAGAAGATCCGCTAGATCCCGCTGCCATCCGTAGAAGGGCGAAGAAAATGAACAATGCCTTCGAGCCTATGCTAGAACCTTTCTACGACGGAAAACATTTGACTGATGAGATCAAGACGGAGAGGGATAAATGGAATCTGCTACCTGCCTTTCTCAAAGTAAAGGGTCTGATCAAGCAGCACATTGACTCCTTCAACCATTTTCTTGAAGTGGAGCTGAAGAAGATTGTGCTTGCGAATGCGAATAAGAAAGTCCTTAGTGACGTGGATAACAAGTTTTGGCTGGAATATACAGACATCAGGGTGTTAAAGCCAAATCGCGTTGCTGAAGATGATCGACCTCACGGCAGTTCCAGCATTACTCCACAGGAATGCCGACTTCGAGATATGACCTATTCCGCACCTATAGTAGTCGATGTCACATACCGTCGAGGAAACCAAAAAGTGAGAAGGAAAGATGTCAGAATTGGTCGCATGCCAATCATGCTGCGGAGCAATAACTGTGTCCTGGCCGGAAAGAATGAAGCAGAATTGGCACGGCTTAATGAGTGCTCTGTGGATCCCGGCGGCTATTTTGTGGTGAGAGGTCAAGAAAAGGTCATCCTGGTGCAGGAACAGCTCAGCAAAAATCGAGTCATTGTCGAATCATTCAAAGGCGTAATTCAGGCATCAGTCACAAGTTCCACACACGAGCGCAAGTCGAAAACTTACGTCTTGCTCAAGAAAGGAAAGCTATTCGTCCGCCATAATATCCTGAGTGAGGATGTGCCAGTCGTTGTCATGCTCAAGGCCATGGGCATTCAGTCTGATCACGAAATTTTGTCGCTCGTGGCTGGTGAAGACAGCAAGTATCAAGACATGTTCGCTGTCAACTTCGAGGATTTGCTCAAGGAAGACATCAAGACTCAACAGCAAGCCTTGGAGTATCTTGGCCAGCGCGTCAAAATCATGCGCAAGCCTATCGGTATGCCTCATCGAAGAAATTTCCAGCAAGAAGCGGTCGAGGCATTAGTCTCCGTCATCATCACCCACGTCCCAGTCGTTGATATGGACTTCCGACCGAAGGCTCTGTACATTGCCTTCATGGTACGAAGAGTGCTCATGGCTATGTACGATCCGAAGCTTGTAGACGATCGAGATTACGTTGGCAACAAGCGCCTTGAACTGGCAGGCCAGATGTTGGCTCTTCTCTTCGAGGATCATTTCAAACGATTCAATACCGACTTCAAGTTGAGGGTCGATAAAGTTCTGAAAAAGCAGAATCGAACAGCAGAGTTTGATGCGTTCGATCATCTCGCGATGCACGGCAATCACATCACCATGGGTATGGAGAGAGCAATTGCGACCGGAAATTGGAGTCTCAAGCGTTTCAAGATGGAGAAAGCTGGAGTTTCTCACGTTCTTAGCCGACTCAGCTACGTCGCGGCCCTCGGTATGCTGACACGGATATCCTCACAATTCGAAAAAACCAGGAAAGTCAGTGGACCTCGTGCGCTGCAGCCTTCACAGTTCGGCATGTTATGTCTAGCGGATACTCCTGAAGGTGAACAGTGTGGGCTGGTAAAGAACCTGGCTCTTATGACCCACATCACGACCGAAGACGAGGAAGAACCTGTGCGAAAGATCATCTTTCAGCTTGGTGCGGAAGACGTAACGCAGGCCAATGGTCAAGATTTGTATAAAGAAGGGACATACATTATTTTCGTCAACGGTACGCCAATTGCTATGACGCACCAGCCGAAGCGATTCCTGAACGACTTTCGAAAATTCAGGAGGATGGGGAGGATGTCGGAATTCATCTCTATCTTCATTAATCATCACCATTGTGCTGTTCATATTGCCACAGACGAAGGCCGCATATGCCGACCTCTCATTGTGGTTGAAAAGAAGAAATCAAGGGTCACAGCTCGCGCTCTCAAAGCTTTGAGAGACGGAAAATTCACATTCGAAGACTTTCTCGCTCGAGGATTGGTCGAGTACGTGGATGTCAATGAGGAAAATGACTCCGACGTAGCCATCTACGAGCATCAGATCACAGATGCCACCACCCATCTCGAGATTGAGCCTTTCACAGTCCTAGGCGCTGTCGCTGGCCTCATCCCTTATCCACATCACAACCAGTCTCCTCGAAATACTTACCAGTGTGCTATGGGTAAACAAGCCATTGGAGCTATTGCTTATAACCAGTTCAAGCGCATGGATACTCTTCTTTATCTCATGGTCTACCCACAACGACCTATGGTCAAATCCCGGACGATCGAGTTGATACAATATGACAAGCTTCCCGCCGGACAGAATGCGACAGTTGCGGTCATGTCGTACTCTGGATATGATATTGAGGATGCCTTGGTACTGAACAAAGCCTCTTGTGATCGAGGATTCGGACGCTGCCAGGTTTTCAAGAAAGTCACCATCCCACTTCGTCGCTACTTGAACGGCAACCAGGAAATCCTCAATGCGGCAGCTAGAGACCCGAAAAAGCACAAGATGGTTGGTGCTGATGGAGTGGTCGAATCAGGAGTTTTGATTAAGAAAAACGATGTCTATGCCATGAAGCAAACACCCATGGACACGGCGCCAAAGGGGTTCTCAAGAACAGATACAGCCACCGGCAGTCGTAACGCTTACCGCAACACGTTCCAGTCCTACAAACTCAAAGAGCCCTCTTACGTTGACAAGGTCATGTTTACTGCCTCCGAAACAGATGTCACTACCATCAAGATCCTCACCCGCCAAACTCGTCGTCCAGAACTTGGTGATAAATTCTCATCTCGCCATGGACAGAAAGGTGTTACAGGTCTCATCGCCGAACAAACAGATATGCCTTTCGACCAAAAAGGCATATGTCCCGACATCATCATGAATCCCCACGGTTTTCCATCTCGTATGACCGTGGGCAAAATGATGGAACTCGTTTCTGGAAAAGCAGGTGTGTTGCGCGGAGAACATCAGTATGGAACCGCCTTCGGTGGGTCCAAAATGGAAGATATGGGTCAAACGCTCATTGAGAATGGTTTCAATTATGGTGGCAAGGACATGCTCACTTGCGGTATCACGGGTGTTACTATTCCTTCTTACATCTTCTTCGGTCCGATTTACTATCAGAAGTTGAAGCATATGGTCCAGGACAAGATGCACGCTCGAGCTACTGGTCCAATTGCTCTGCTCACTCGCCAACCCACTGAGGGTCGCGCTCGGGATGGTGGTCTCCGTTTAGGAGAAATGGAGCGTGATTGTCTCATCGCTTATGGTGCCGCACAGCTTCTCAGAGAACGTCTCATGTTGTCTTCGGACAAGCATATTTGCGATGTTTGTGCCAAGTGTGGGGGTATTGGATACCAAGGCTGGTGTCAGAGCTGCAAGAGCTCGGATGGAGTGAGGGAGATGGTTATGCCATACGCGGCTAAGCTTCTGGTGCAGGAGTTGAGTTCTATGAATGTTCGAACGAGCTTGAAGTTGGTGGAAGAGTTTCCTACAAAGTTGAGATAACGGGTTTGGGTGGCAAAAGTATGATACTGAGTGCATTGATGGCGTTCTATGATACCTTTCTGGGCTTGAAATGCATAGCGAAGCTGTCTACGGACATGGGAATATGTTTGATGATATTCAGGGGCGAGATAATAGACCATGAAGGGGCAGTTGAAGATTGAAAATGAGATGAGTTACATCCTATTCAATATCGCTATATACCCCTCCCTGGTGTCAAACAGCCAGCCATCAGTAGAAACAAATTGTGTAAACCAATATCGATATCTTTGAGATTTTGGAGATTAGACCTTGAATATCGTCAGAGGTTTATGGATAGCGATCTACAAATGAGAGACTCCATGTGAGAGGGATTAGTGTCACATCTTCCCGAGAGAAGCTCAAGACTAGCGCACTGTCAATGCTAGCTACTGCCTGGAGTCTTTATGTCGCTCACAGTACTTTACCAACACAAAACTTGTGATTCTGTTCCCTCTCTTTGTCAACCCGTCTTTTTTCCTTTTCCAATTGCGATGGATCCATCACAGATGGTGACGAAACCCCTCGAGAAAGATTCAAAGGGAAATTTCTTGAAAAATAGTCACGTCGATGTCGAATTGATATCCTTCATATAAGTGAACTACGTGATGGATATTACCAAACTCCCTGCACAGCCGCTGGGTGTTGATTTGAGAACACGATGAATGAGGTTCTCTGTAAGAGATGGGGTGTTACCAGGTTCATGGAAGATTTGTATAGTGACTTCAGGACAATCAATAGTCAATAACGCATTGTTCCTAAACACAAAGAAGATGACTTCAAAGATTCGTTTGATACTCTCCTCAAAGCATCATTTCCAAAGAATATACATTACAATCACCATTTTGAAAGACAGTCTTTTACTACATCTTTTTGACGGCCAAGACAGAATTCCGACTCATTGTAACCCACCCTATCTGGCTCAATCAGTTACCCGGCACCAAAACGATGGCGAGGTTTCTTACTCGACCGGGACCACCACCGCCAAAAGATGAAAATAGCTGGGATGACGAAAGCTTCGATTTTCTTGACGAGAATGGACATGTTGAAATGGATTCCGACCCCTCAGAACTCCTGGAAATCGAAGAACTTGAGTACGAAGACACTATCGATCCAAAAACGCTGGGTACAGCCACAGACGACGAGATCATCGAAGATGTATGCATGGATTGGTGGATTTATGCAAAGCCCATAGAAGTCTATCAATGCTTGCAGCCACCAGAAAAGCTAGCCTGGGACATATTTCTGTGGGAACGGCTCGAGAATATTGGGATTGATCAGTGTATTGATGTTCATCCTGCTTCGCCCTGTCAACCGGAAACGAATATACCACCAGGTAAGTTCCAAGACTGCCAGAAATATATCAATACCCATCTTTACTGAGAGAGCAGTAAATGAACAGGATATAGACTAACCTTCAAACCCTTAGAAGCCATCTATGTCATGGTAGGCGACACAATCGCCCAAAACCCTTACGGCCATTGCGCCCTCTTCTGCCGCCGCGTCCTCTCCCTCAAAACAAACGCCCCAAAATACATCCCCCTAACCGGCTTCTTCTGGTCCTTCATCTCCTCAAATTCCACAACGGTCCAATCCCTCTCCGAATACTTTCATTCCCGCGCCGCACCTTCCCAACTGGTGACGCTGTATGAACGCATCCATTGTCAAGATGAAGTGAGGTTTCCCGAGATGTTCAATATGATTACGGAGACGGTAAATTGGGAGATGCATTTGTTGAAGATGAATAGACGGACCTTAAGAAACATTATGGGGACGAATCGGACGAAGCCGACGAGGTGGAGGAGTATGATTGGGAGGGATCCGCCGGTTGAATGAGATAGCGAAGGAGAAAGGACTGATTCTTCGAACTGGTAGTGCCTCTCCACATCACATGATCAAGCGTGACCGAGGTCAATCTATGTAGAGCAATTAACACCCATACCTGCCATACCTACCATTAGTAATTGTAATAACCCTTTTCCCTTCTACATCTCCCCTCCCTCTCTTCTTTACCCTTCCGTTTTGTTCACAATGTTAGAGCACACGTCGCACGTCTTATCGCTGCCGCCAAAGTATCTGGCCGCCTACAGTGACTTCATTATCAAGAACTCTTCAGCTGTCTCTCAGATTGAGTCTGCTCTGCGATCGCTAACATACATAATACCTGGTGAGCATTGTAAAGCATTGTAAAGCATTCGAAATCATTACACACGTCTAACACACTCCAGGACGCTTCAGAGATGCTGAGATCGCATCCGAAACAGGTACGCGCTGTCCGCTATGATGCGCGCAATAGATGCTCACACGACCGCAGTACACAGCAGTGTACAGCTTCTCTCCCTCTATCATGACTCCCTCCTCGCAAAGGCCCTCGCCCGTGTACCCGGTCCGAAACCAATCGCAAGCCCTCACAGTAGATATACTCGCTTCTGGACGCAGAAGTCGCCCACGTATAGACGCCTTGCCCTCATTTTACAGATGATACAGCACACACAACTACTGTGGGAAATGGTAGCAAAGAGGAAAGGCGAACAGGCTAGGTGGCGCGTCGTGGTTGGATTGGAGATGGTCAAGGCATTATGTCGATTACTACTACTAAGATTGACCAACTCGAGACCTCTGCTTTCACCTCCATTACCCGAACGAGAGATCGATCCAAGTTCATTGGAGGAGAATATTTCCGCTGATGGCATGGAGCCCTCTCCGAGTGAGAATGCGGGCTCCGACGACGCGAACTGGACTATGCCGCGGACGGGACTCTCCATGCCGATACTTCCCGACCCGTCTGATATATCGAATTATTTGCTCTCGAAGGTCATGACTGCCGACGATGTGAAACCACCAAAAGCATTATTACATCGCGTCGCAGGGAAAGGAGAGATGGCAGAAATACTCTACATTATTCGTCCGGTTCTGTACGCACTTGCTATGCAACATTGGAGCAAAGATCGCCGAAGCTGGAGACCATGGCTACTTGGCGTAACCTTGGAGTACGGTGCGCGACAAATAGCTAAAAAAGACTTCCAAGAAAGAATTGCCGGTGGATTACGTGGTTTGACTGGTCTTGAAAGAGAGGAGTTGAAGAAACGAGGCTGGGCTATGGGATGGTGGACGATGCGTGGAGCGTTCTACGAGAACATTACCAAGTGAGTTCCGATGCGCATACTGACCGAAGACTTTGTTCTAACGAATGTCCAGGGCCTGGATCCATGCCGCAACCAACAAGCTAAAGGGTAAACCAATGCTTGACATGGTCGGTGGTATCATTGAGGACTATGAGTTCCTCTGGGATGAGTACTACTTCTCAACCGCCACTCTTTAAAACCCTTCTTTTGATGTCTTGAACCTTCTTGGTCCTGGAGACGCAGCATGTGGAAAAGATACACATGACATATAGCGTAAACTCTTCGGTACCTCTCTGGGAGGGATATTCTGTACTTTTAAAGCGGTCATTAAACATGGCGAGCGGAACGAAACATGATTGACGACTAATCATGCACCCTTCGTGCTACTCAAGTGCCTGAATCCCGCGATTTTTCTTGAATTGACCTGGTTTTCCATACGCTAGAGTCGGGATGAAATAGCCAAACGGTGTAATGACTTCGTCCTTTTGATCAACTGAAATGTACCGCTCTGATCTCAGTTCAAACCTTCCAGAAACCCAACTTTCTTTGTGTCTAAATCGCCACAATCCATTCCATACCAAAAGCGGCATTGATGAGGCTGACATCCACGCGTTTGCAGCGTCTGTTTAGCGCACAGGCTGGTTGGAGCTTTGATGATCAACACCTACAACATCGATATCTTGACACCGCTAAACAACAAAACCTCATCCAGCCACACTTGACTCTCGAATACCCATTAGCCATGCCTGCTACCACCGCAGAAACCCTCTCCCTCGTCACCAGAAACGTCTCCGTCGCCCCTCTAGTCCTCCTGTCCGTCGCAGATCACTATGGCCGCTCAGCGAAAGGCACGCGGAAGCGTGTAATCGGTGTATTGTTGGGACAGAACGATGGAAAGAACGTGAGGGTTTCGAACAGTTTTGCTGGTGAGTTATGATCGGCATCCTCTTTCACGAAGGCTCCTTTGCGATCATTGTGAAGCTGGAAACAAGGTCAAGGCTAACCCATTGCTTCTTCGATAGTACCCTTCGAAGAAGACGAGAAGGACCCATCAGTATGGTTCCTAGACCACGACTACGTCGAATCGATGAACGACATGTTCAAGAAGGTCAATGCGCGGGAAAAGCTCATAGGATGGTATCACTCTGGTCCTAAGCTGAGGGCTTCAGATTTGGAGATCAACGAGCTGTTCAAGAGGTATACGCCAAATCCACTCTTAGTCATCATTGATGTGCAGCCGAGAGACGTCGGTGTGCCTACGGATGCGTACTTCGCGGTTGAAGAAATCAAAGATGTACGTTTGGCCCCATTCCTCCATTTGATTGCCTCCAGCATAGTTATTATGTCCAAAACCTTGTACTGAGACTGACAACTTTGTAGGATGGAACCACGACAGCAAAGACCTTCGTTCACACCCCCTCGATAATAGAGGCTGAAGAGGCTGAAGAAATCGGTGTCGAGCATCTCCTCCGTGATATCCGCGACGTGGCTGTTGGAACCCTCCCTACTCGCATAACCTCACAACTCCAGTCTCTCCAAGGTCTACATCTGAGACTACGAGACATCGGACAATACCTCCAGAAAGTCATCGATGGTGACTTGCCAGTCAATCACGCCATCCTAGGCAACCTCCAGGACGTGTTCAACCTCCTACCCAACCTCTCCACACCTAAACCATCACTTGGTGGTGCACAGAGCGTTTCCGCCCAAGACAACTCCGAGTTGACCCGCGCTATGAGCGTGAAGACGAACGATCAATTGATGGCGATTTACCTGAGTTCCTTGATCCGAGCCATCACGGCATTCCACGATTTGATCGAGAACAAGATCCAGAACCGGCAACAAGCCGAAGAGAACGGAAAGAAAGATGAAGAGAAAGATGGCGAGAAGAAAGAGGGAGAGGCGGAGAAGGAGGGCGAGAAGAAGGCGAACGGTACAAATGGAGCAGTTAAGGAGCCCGAGAAGGGCAAAGAGAACGAGAAAGGTGGGAAGAAGAAGCCATAGATGCTCAATGGCATAACGTGAAGAGTATAAGACGTGGAATATAATATCATTGGCATGGCGTACGGCAGAGGCAAGTACGGTAGGGCCAGGCGTTTGAGATTCAATAACATCTCGACCAGTAGACCAGGACTGAATAAGATGAGATAGATATCTGGTACTCATTGGTCGAGCAATTGAAATGATAGGACATGACATCGAGTAAGCGACGACTATCTATCACGAATGCAAACATCAAATCAACCTCTGTAGCCTGACGACGCTTTCATACATTACATGATCTCTCTATGTGGTCTTCTAGATTCCATCGGTAGAGCAGTTGACTTGAGGCTTTCGACTTCGTAACCATCCCATGCGAATTTCAACCTCCCCACCCAGCAGCCCAACCAGCCAACTCCTCAATACTAACCTCCCTCACGTCGACATTTTCACCAAAGCCTTTCCACCTCTCCACCATGATACATGCAAGGAGGTGTTTGCACATTGAAGATTCTCCGCCTATCGACAGGCCGCCAAATTCCCATGTTTCTTCCTCGCTTTCCCAATTTGAGACGGAGGGGGTTTGATGATGGCGAGTGGAATGGTGCCGTGATGGATTGGGGCGTGGAATGGGAGATGAGTCTGTGGCGGGGAAAGCTGAGAAGGTGAAGGCGGGGCAGGAACAGTTCCAGGCTGTTGGACGGACTTCGTAATGGGGTGGTGGTTGGGATTCTGGGGGGCCGTGGCGCGGGTTGAGGGGGTTTTGGGTTTGGGAGGAGGTTACGTAGTAGAGTGGTGTTGTAGAGGATTTTGTGTTTGGAGTTTTCGCCGGTGTTGGTTGTGGTGGGGAGAGATTGGGTTTTGGTGGTGAGTTTGATTCGTGATTCTTTTCAGTTGTTCCTGGGGGGAGGCCTGGGGGTTGGATGTTTGTGGTTGAGACTGGGGGTTGTGGATCCTGGACGATGAATTTGGTGATGAGATTTCTGTCTAGGAGGTCGAGGGCTGGGAGGAGATCGTTTGGGAAGAGGATGTGGAGCGTTAGGAGGATTGGTTTTAGAGAGGGGGGAGGTGGTGCGGATGGTTCTTCTTGTTGTGGTGAAAGTGGTGAGAAGATGTTTGTTAGGAAGGTTCGTGGTGATGGGATGGTTGGAGAGGATGGCATTGTGGATAGTATGATTGGTGAGTGTATCCCGCATTGATTGGCGCAGTCCGCTAGCTCAATTCTTTCGTATTCGCTCGCATTCGTACATTAATAAGCACCGAGAGCAAGCCGGAGACATCAACCTATCGTCTGAGCATGCCAAAAGCCAAGCTGTATGCTACGCTAACTATGATAGGTCTCGCTCGTACGAGCCTAGTGGCCTGGGTTTGAGCTAGCGAATCTCGCCAATCAATACGGTATCGCTTCTCCGTCCCATTCGTATCGCCTTATCGAAACGAGACCCAGTTTGAGCCTACCACATCGGCAAGGATCTGTAGGGCAAATGAACTTGAATGCAACACAGCCTTCGCGATCCTCCAATCGTCCAATCGCATCCCTCTCAAGCCATTGCTTTCTTTGTTCTCCTCAATGGGACTCTAGCTTCTGCCCGCCTGCCCATTCGCCTCCCCTCGTCTTTCCAGATTCAAGGTGGACGGCATTGACGATGGCAGCGTGAATAAGGATTTGTCCAATCTGGCAGTTCAGTCTCGGCTACAGCCAGGAGTGCACAGTCCCGGCGCGGTAGGAAGTCGCCCAAGAACACGTCCGGGCCTCCGAGTTTCCCCACAGACGCATTGTCATGCAGGTCGACGCGCAGGGTCTCGTCTCTGCGAGCGGATTTACAAATTCCATACAACGAGCGCTGCAATTGTCAAACAGATATGATGCTCTCAGGGGAAGCACTCGATCCGCCAGCCAGATGGATTCCGCGCAGTCTGCCATCTGTCTGACGATTGAGAAGCACAAGGAAACAAGGAGGGACCTTAGATCCCATCCAATCTGTGCCTTCACGATAATGATAGCGATAAGATCGGAGCCTGCCGTTGGCATCACAGTTAGTGCAGGCGGCTTCAGCGGGAAAGTCACGCCTTGGGAGGGCACGTTCGGTTGATAGACATGGACAGGAGACATGATCTCGTGAGCAGCCTGGCGACTGGTCTGGCCAGCCGTGCCAGCTCTGTTTCCAGACAGCTTCTATGGACAGACTGTCTCAAGCTACCTGACGCGCCTGACTTGCGATCCACACTACTTGCGAAGTTCACATGCTAAGTAGAAGTTACACAACTGGCGTGCCAGTCCCGCAAGATCCAGAGCCCGAATAGCTTCCCAGGAATTGAAAGGTCACAACGATCGGTGGCGAAGGCAAGCGTCATCGCGGATTCTAATCAATCGATCATTGTCGTGGAATTGACCTATCCAAAGCCCGAATTGCATGGGGCGGTCAGCTCGTCCAGTAAGGTGCAAGTAATGACGGACGCGTCTCGACTTGCCGGTGAGTGGAGGAGTTCCTCGGACACGCACCAAGGTCCAAGGCTGTGATGTGATGTGTGTGTGTTTGTGTGTGTGTGTCCCATCCATGTTACCACCCTGAGCCTGAAGACGCCACGTGTTACCGCTGGAGATAGCAGATTGCAATCTTGCAATAATAATCGAGTGTCATTGTTGGCTGGCGGCTGGCGAGTGTTGTCTGTTTCAAGGAGTGATGGGGAGGCCAGAGGAGGACCGAGCTGACCATACGGGATCCGCCTGAGGCAGGGTCAGGCAGGGTCAGGCAGGGTCAGGCAGGGCCAGGCAGTACTGTTAGCCGTCTCTATGAGTCAATGAAGCCACTTACCACAGTACAGCTTGTCTACCAAACACCAGCCCCCGTTCAGGCATCAGCAGCATCCAATAATGCCTTCATTCTCCGTTGCGGCCCTCGTTTCGGCCCATTATTCATCCACGGCATTCCGCACGATTCGACGCCGTGACAAAGTTGTTTTGCTGACAAAAGAGCCGGACAGGATCAGGATGTCGGGATCGGAGGTAAGGCAAGGCTCAGGCTCAGGATGGAAACAATCATTCCCAAGCGTGCTGGCACACCGGACAGACGCGTGACCTCCTGTCTGCCTACGTGCTGTCTCACTCAGCCCTCGTCCCCAGTCGTAGCCCTTTATAACCACGCCCTTATCCGTCTGTCCCCCTTCTCGATCTCTTGCCTCTCACAGTGCTGCTGATTGACCAAGTACCAACAGTTTGTTCTTTCCCATTAGAGTTTCCCCTTCCACGGTTACTGTCGTAGCTGCCTAGCTGTCAGCCAAAGCGATTGCGCCCCCAAACAGCAGATTGCCACCAATTGACTAGTCATACTGCCAGCCATTCCTCAGCCATTACAAGAGATTAATCATCTCCAGCTTCAAGAATCTTATCGCTACTAATCGCCATTTCACGGCCAGCTCATCAGCTACCTTCAGCATCAACGTTCACTGCAAGATACAAGGCATTGAGCTCCAACCACCAACCATGGACACCAATTCAGCATACAATTGCCTTTCTACGAACCAAGAAATGTACACGCCACCGAAGCAGAACCAGTTTTCTCTCTCCTCGCTCCTGTCTCCACCCGAGCCAAAGCGACAAGACTCTTTCCAGACTTCGCCAATCTTAACCATGTCGCGAACCTCCTCCTCCTCCTTGAATTACACCGCTCCGCATCACAATATCACCCCATCAAAACAACTAGTAAGACCTGCGTGCTTGCTCTCGCCACCGGTTTCACCACAAACGATGTCCAAGGAACAAGGACGAGGAGACGAAGGGGACAGCATGAGAGACCCGGTTCTCTTTCCTTCCAGTCAGGACACGACCGTTGCAACAGAGCCTCTGTTCTCTCAAGGCGTTGCAATGGCCGTAGACCAAACCGACACGGCCATCAATCATCACATTGCGACAGGAGTAAAGAACGGACCGCCTGCTGAGGATTACAGGCTCGTGGTGGAAGCACTCTCTCAAATCAGATTTCAATCGAATGTCCACGCTGCGATCAAGAAGGTGTCTCCGCAGGTGTGGGTTCGCGATGAAATCAAGTGGGAGAAGCACTACCTGGCGCAAGGTCCCCAGAAGAACAAGAAGAAGCTCTCATCGCCCAGTTACAAGCCTTTGGCACCAGCACCAGCAGGCGTCCAAAAGACACGAGTTACCCTGCCACGGGTTCGCAACCAACCGAAGGCAAAGCCAGTGGAACAGGCACCACCCTTTATCAGCTGTAACTACCCACAATCCACGCCGCCACCTTCTAAGGCACCACGACCGACCACGACTCGCGCTGATGATCCCACCAAGTGGGTTTACACCAACTGGCCGGACTACTGCCCAAAGATTCCCGACAACTTCGGAAGCAAGAGTCTGAAGGCGGTCTGGAAAGGTCAACCGAAAGATCTTTCGGATGATGTCTTCCGTCACGAGCTCCACGCAGCCGAACTAATCTTGGCATCCACCCTTCGCCTGAGTTGTGCCATGTACCTCACCAGCAAGCGACAGATATTCAAGGCGTGCAGGGACGCTCTCAAATCCGGCAAGGAGTTCCGTAAGACGAATGCGCAAGAAGCAACCAAGATCGACGTCAACAAAGCGAGCGCACTCTGGACGGCCTTTGAAAAAGTTGGATGGTTCAACTCAGAGCACTTCGACCTCAATGATTAATCGACCAGACGCCAACAATTGGGGGCTCGCCGGTTTCAGGCTGCCGATACAACTACATATATTTTTCCTTTTTCTCCATTTCGGGTTTCACTGTTGCTACTGTTGGGTCGCCATTGCATTACCTTCACGAGGAGTTTGGACAGAGGCGCAGGATTTGCGTTGGTCTTGGAGCCTACAACACTCACTTACACACTTTCACGACATGACGACGACTTTGCACACATTGCCTGTTCTTTCACATGTTGCTTCAATTCAAACACTATTGTTTCAAGCCTAAATGTGGCAATGACACAGATTGAATATGTTATCCGGTTTCCAGGCGTTTTTATTGCTGGTATATATCCACAGAGTTCACTGATACCCCCATACACACAGCATTGTAATGGCATAGTAGTCCGGATTGGACTTGGAGGTGATACCCATATTGCTAGTCTCTTTTGAGAGGCAGATTCATAGCTCATCAATCATGATTATGTTTGGAATTACATTTGCCCTGTGCCTACATTTGATGTGATACATTACTAACACCCTCATTATTTATGTGACCTCCCCACAACAAGTTGCGATGCTTTGAGGCACCCGAGAGAGATTAGGCTGCCACTAGCACCACCCGAAGCTGCTGTTGGGCAATTGATCAACTGTTATGATCGCCCCCGACGGCCTCATTGAGCGTGGCATTTGTCTCGACGGTGACTCTTTAGTGTGAGGCTGTGTGAGACAGTGGTGCCTTGATGTAGTTGAGTGACTCGATCGGTCCCATGCCCCCTCGATGCATCATTCTTCAGCCTGATGGACCCAGCTGTTCGAATTGAACAAAGAATGTTTTCGAGGTCAAGAAAAGACTTTAAACCGCGACTGTAACAACATTGATTAGATCCAAATCTCGATGGGTCCTACGATGAATGGGCATATTCAATTCCGCTGAAGGATCTTTGGCAGCTTGGTTCATCTTTTTTCCACTGTTCCAAAATCATAGGCTACAATAAGTGGTTTTATATGATTCCATGAAGGGAAAAAATGATTTTGAGTCCGGGAGACCATGAAATTGGCAGGAATTGACTTTGAGAGGACATACCATCTCCCGTAATTGACTCTTGAGAGACAGAACTGATGAATGATGTGGTCCCTGAAAAAGCACGTCCCCATCACGTAGGTATTTTGAGGTTAGAGGCATGAGGAAGCTCTGGGGTTCTAGTGTCAATCCCAACGACCTCAACTTCAACACAGAGATTTCATCCAGAGAACAACACTTCCCCATCGTCCGGCTCCTACATGAACTTCTCCCTCCCAACCCCATCTCCTCCATCTCCACAACTCTCCATAACATAATACCGTATCTCCACCGCTCCCATTGAGTTCGTACCATTCATCTGTTTAAACGCAACTGCACACTACAATGGCCGAGTACATTGGCGCGCGAATATCGCTCGTGTCAAAGAGTGACATCCGGTCAGTACCAGTACCAATGATATGGAGCACCAATGCTCACTGTCTACAGCTACCTTGGAACCCTGCACCAGATCAATTCTGCAGACTCGACTGTAACCCTCCCCCTACTACGCGAAGTTCCAACCACGCATATTAACAGCAAAATAGGTTGCGCTTGAGAATGTCATATCTATGGGCACCGAGGGTCGGAAAAATGGCATCGATGAGAAGCCAGCCAATAAAGACAAGGTCTGGCCGTATATCGTTTTCAGAGGCAGCGATGTAAAGGACCTGCGCATTGAGGAAGCACCTGAAGAGAAGGCTCCTCCGCCAGCACCTGTTCCAGACGATCCAGCCATCCTCGGAGTAAGTCGACACCTCTTCTAATCCCTTGAGGTAATATGATGAAGAATCCCGGATGTTAAACACATATACCTCCGAGAGCGCAAACCCCATGTGGAGATTTCCGTTGCCTTCCTTCTGATTAAATCTGAATCATCATACTCTACTCGCCACTGTCACTCTTTACATGGGATGCTAATAGTTGATGTGAATAGTCTACTCGTCCTCCACAAGCCCCCGCTCAAAACCAGCCTCCTCAACAACAGCAACCGCCTTTCAACCAGCCTCCTCCGTATGGCCAATTCCCACCATATCCTCCTATGCACAATCAGGGCTTTGGTCGTGGTGGATTTCCTCCTGGCCCTGGCGGTCCTGGGTTTCCTGGCGGCCCTAACTTCCCAGGTGGGCAATTTGGACCTCCACCCGGATGGTATCCCCCTCCAGGCCAAGGCTTCCCTCCTGGACCAGGTCAATTCTCTCCACATCATCAGCAGGGCCCTCATGGACCTCCTGGCCCACCAGGAGCTCCCGGACAGCGACCCCCACAACAAAATCCAGCTCAGCAAGGTGGTAAAGGCCCTCAGCAGGCACCAATTGGGCCTGGAGCTGCGAAAGAGGCAAAATCTGAAGAGAAGAAGCCCGAAGCAGCGGCATCAAAGGCTCCTGAAGCTACTGCCGCGCCGAAGAAAGCTCCCACCCCTCCAATTGAATCGAAACCTGATGTGGCCGCAGCAGTGGCTCCACCAGCTCCCGTCACTGCTCCAATTTCCAACGGTCCAAAAGGTCCAAAAGGTCGCGTCGCACCTGTCATTCCCCGTCAACCTCCTGTAGCTAGGGCGCCTGCTCCAACTGCGGCAGCTTCACAGCCCGCCGCCACGCCAGCCCAGGCTTATCAGAATGCCACTCAAGCCGCTACCGCAGCCGTCGCAGCAGCCATGGCTAAGCTTCCAATGGCAGGCAAAGTGCCGGGCTCCGCACCAGCAGGAGACGCAAGTGTGGATAATTTGACGAAGAAGGTACAGGAAATGCGCACGGACAACAATATTCGTCATTCAACACAGCCAGGTACCGGTGGGTTCGTTGCTGGCAATCGAGGCGGACGCGGTGGTGGACATCGTGGGGGTCGTCGGGAGCACCCAGCACCAAAGCCGGTCGAGGTCCCAACCACGGACTACGACTTTGCGGAGGCTAATGCTAAGTTCAACAAGCAGGACTTGGTCAAGGAAACCATCGCTACAGGATCGCCACTTGGAACTTCCGCTGTTCCTGAGATGGAGAATTCTACGGATGGCCCCAAGCCTGAAGAGAAGGCTACAGAAGACGTTGTCATTCCACCAGCCCAACAAGCTTACGATAAGAAGAGCAGTTTCTTCGACAACATATCAAGCGAGCTGAAGGATCGTGATGAGACCAAGCGAGGCATGGAGTTCCGAAGTGAAGAACGTAAAAAGAATATGGAGACTTTCGGACAAGGCAGCGTCGATAACTATCGAGGCGGATACCGCGGACGTGGACGAGGCAGAGGAGGATATCGTGGAGGTCGTGGCAGGGGCTTTGCCAACGCTGGCAATGGATACCCTGCAAGAGGAGGAGGTGGAGGAGGCTCAGGTCCTTGATCAATACGTATCGACACAAGATAAAATAATGGGTGGTGCATGGCACTGAGGCGTACTTGCAAGCGATCTGTTTTTTGTACGAGGGTTTTACGACAGCGAATCATGACGACCACTCCAAATTCCGAGACAATGGTTATGGAACGATTTGGGGAGAGGTGCTTTGTACTTGTGAATATCTATTGAATTCAGGAGCGGGAAATGGGCTGCATCATCATCATATAGTTGAGACTGGCTTCGCAGCTGGAAATGCATCGGGAAGAAGCCACCGTTTTGTGGCTATTAAGGTGTTTTGAGGGATGGGCTTGGGGGGAGTTCTGGATCTTGGTATTCCTCGCTTCGTTTATGGACGGTCTCTAGTCCGTATGTTATCTGTAGTGGTGCAGGAACAGGGCCCACCTCCGCCTATTTGCTTGCCAGCGACATGGACTTTTGAAGGATTCTTCTGAAGACCCACAGGCAGATCTTTATCACAAGTAGCCATCCTACCACAGTAGATCCCTGCCCTGGCCTCGGCGTCAGGGCCTTTGTAATGCTATGTCTTTCGTTAAGTTTAGGTCCTTTTCCTTCGTTTCTTTATAGCTCATTCGCTCTCTCCTCGTCTCTCGCTTCTTGAGGATACTGATACCATCACTATTCTTGGACGCGGGGTAGACAAGGACAAGGTGCGGGTTAGACCTTTCGACCCATAGGAGTTCGATTGAACGTAAACCCTTCAGTGTCTCGTACAGAAACAAGTCGCGAGTCGAGTCACTTCTTGAAGATACGTCAACACTAATTGGCTGCCAATACGAGTAAACGAGAGTTATGGCGATAGATGAAGAATGGAAGGAGGTGAGTTGACGCATGCAAACGTCCGGTATAAAATTGACAATGCTGACACCAAAGTTTGGGTCGTGACAGTCTATGAAAACATTCAAACCGCCTCAGGTCAACGGGTCGGTGGCAGAAATAAAAGCAACCCTTACAGCATACCATGCTTCAAAAGCAGCAAACAATCCAGGGCCAAAAGAGAAGACAGCCACAACAGAGGATGACGGTGTGATTGTTCAAGACCTCTCGATACCCGCCCGCGACCAGCATGACATTCCGATTCGGGTCTACAAACCAGCCAAAACACAAAAGCCAGGACTACCCGCACTATTATGGTTCCATGGAGGCGGATTCTGTTTCGGGGGTCTGAATGACGAGAATCAGAACTGCAAAGATTGCGTGCTAAATCTCGATTGTATGTGCATCAATGTTGATTTCCGCCAGGCTCCAGAACACCCTTTCCCAGTTCCAGTCCTAGACTGCTGGGACGTCGTCAAGTGGGTGTCTTGCAATACTCAAATGCTAGGCGCCGATTTAGAGGCCGGGTTCGTAGTCGCGGGTGCTGCTAGTGGTGGTAATATTGCTGCTGTGCTCTCGCATTTGTCTAGAGATGAAGACTTGAACCCGCCGCTCACGGGAGTTCTATTACTCACACCCAGTCTGGCGGATTATCGGGTGGAGGAAAATGTGGCGGATGGCTGGAAGAAGTCATTGAATTCGTACGTGGAGAACGGAGACAGTGAAGTTCTTGATGTGGCGCTGATTGCGAAGATGATTGGTACGTTTATCGGTTTTCTTTCCTTGACATATTTTATGATCTATACACCCGAAGAGTGTATTGCACACAGCCCTTTTTAAACTGGGTTCTCCATATGAGTCCACAGTAATTCTCGCTCTCGTTCTAAGGAAAATGGACACGTTGACTAATGCTCCGTTAGATGCCTATCAATCAGACCCCAAATCGTTGTTGTACAACCTTTTCGCAAACGATGACTTGAGTAGATTTGAGAGACTACCGAAAACTTGTCTGCAGGTTTGCGAAATGGACCCCTTAAGAGACGAGGCCTTGTTATACGAGTCTCTGTTGAAGAAGAATGGAGCAAAGAAGACGAGGCTGTACTTCTATGAGGGATTGCCGCATGGATTTTACAAATGGGCACCACACATTGCTGCTTCGAAACGTTTGCGAAACGATACTTTGGAAGGTTTAAGATGGCTTTTGTCCGAACACGAGTGATCGTTTGAAGGTAGTAGGAAATCTATTTTACATTTGGGTATCTTATTTCGCCTCCAAATAACTGATTGATGGCAGTGTAACGTTATATCTATCGGAAGGATAGAATCACTGCCCTCGGTCCGACGATCCCAATGCCTATAAGCACCTAGAATCTTGTTCGGAGACAAGAGTCTGCACACGACCGTCCGCCCACACAGTCTTATCTTCCAGACCGTTCAGAGTCTCGATAGGACTTAAGCGGCGACAACATATATATCTTGATTGTCGACCGGATTTCGGACTCCCACTAAAGACTGATCAGCAATGACTCAAATATCTTACAAAATTCATGACTTACTGCACGGACTTGTCATGTCGAACTTCGGTTTCTTCTGCTGGAGCGGGTGACCCTTTTCATCCTCCTGGGCAACTTTCAGATCGCATTCTGTAAGTGCAAGAGAGACGAAGAGAAACACCTCTAATTTGGCAACATGTCTTCCAGGACAATGTGTAACTCCTCCTCCCCAAGGCTTGAAAGCTGATTGCTTCTCCATCGAGCTACTCTCAAGAAATCTTCGATGGTCGAACTCGTCCGGGTGTGCACCAAAATAATCAGGATCTTGATGCATCTGGCTGTAAGGCGCCATGACAATGCCGTCTTGACGCAATAAACTGTTGCCAATCATCGTGTCGCGGTTGACATAACGCGTGCTGGCGCTAGCGCTCCCGAGCCTCAGGCATTCATTCCACACAGAGTTTAAATTCGGACATGTTGCTGTGATGCTGGCCAATTGTCTCTCACTCATTTCGAGTTTGCATATCTGGATTGCTTCGGCCCGTGCAACCTCATACAAGTCTTGGTGGAAGAGTATTTCGCTCAACATCCAGAAGCATATCTTATATGCATTGGAATTGATTCTATAGGGAGCGGTATTAATTCCTCTTGTCCGAGAGTGATTGAAACATCTTCAATGGATGCATAGAGTACGTACCCCCAAAAGATCATGGAAAACATGGCTGCCATATCTCGATCGTCAAGACCAATGTTTCGGCCTTCTTCCTCGACGCAATTGATGATGTAGGCTTGGTCGTGGCGTTGAATTCTTGGCACTTTGACGAAGGCTTCCATAGTATTCAAGATGACATCCCGTGACCGATGTGTGTCTCTTGCGACCCATCTCGGATAGCCGAATATCAACTTCCAACCGGTTTGGTTGAATTGAAGAAAGGTATCGAGGAGCTGCGGATTGATGTCGTCCATGACACGGCCCAGGAGCGACAAAGTGAGAGCTTTGTTGATGTTCACTGCACACCATTTTTGCAGTAGGAAAGGTTCTCCCTTTCTTGGCATACACTTTTGAAAGTCATCGCGTATGCAGTCAACGGTTATCTTCACGTACTCGTCCAATCTCGGGCCTGGTAGGAATTGTTGTGCAAAAAGCTCCAGGCAAAGTGGTCCAATTGGCAGCCCCTTTGGATTCCATGGGGCCTTCTTGAATCCCGGAAGAGTAGCAGTATTTGCCCAGATCTTCTTGTTGCCTTCAGCCGAGCAACCAAACATGCCCAATAAGTCTTGACCAAACTTGTCGAATGTCATGCTGGAGGAAGCCTTGAACATGGAAGACACATCCTTCGGATCGGTTAGGATGTAGGTTCGTTGAAATCCAAGCTTCAATTCGAACGGTTCCCTCCCAGACAGATATCTGCACATAGTCAACCCAGGTCTGGTGCCCATGACTCAGTACCTTCAACTACCTTTTGCAACTGACTAGAAAATGATGCGAGTCCAGGAAGAAGGATAGCCCATGACCGATGCCTAGGAGAAAAGATGAGTTACAATTATTTGTCCAGCACTACAAGCGCGCATACCTGGAAACGTATAAGGGATCTGCCTGACCTTATTGCTACTATTGGACTCATTGCGTAAAAAGATTCGATGAAAGACGAATGCGAGGAAGGCAAGACATGAAACAAAAGGCAAATTGAACATAAGCGAAAACAACCCTTGCAACATATTGAAAATCGCCGACTGGTATTATTGTTATCTTTAACGAGTGAGGAGCAGAAGATTAATTAAATGGATGATGATCAATGTACCGTCGCATGACCCCTTGGGAAAACAAACATGAAATTATATCCCGGCAGCCAAAGCAGTGGCCAAAACACAAAGTACTTAGGGTGTAGATTCGCTTTCGCACTTCTCTCCACTTTCCTCAACAACATACTGTGTACACAAATTTCTTATACGGCAATCTACATGAGCTACTATTCTGCTTATTCAGCAGATTTCTGGTGTATCGATTCTCGTAGACGTCATCGCTTCAAGATTACCTCTAAAGCCAACTTGAAGTCTGTCTGCAATAAACGAACAAACCTCTTTTCGAGATCAAAGAGAGCGGTGATAGCGGCAGCCGCAGAAGGAGCTCCCAAGAGATGCACGGAATATGGCTTCAACATTCCACGTCGCAGGCTACGATACAAGCAATAACCCAGGTGTATCTCCTGGATTCCCGGTCAGAGCGTCGGACTTGATTCCCCGCCCGTCTGAACGATACTGGATCTGGCAGTTGAATTGGGAGAGGAACTTAGTCCACCGTTTCGTCGCTGGTGAAATTCTTTGTAGTCATTACCCACGGGGAATTGCGGTCATCTGTCAGGACTTTGGAAGACTTGTCCGAGTCCCAGATTACGCTCAGGCCTCGTATTTTTCGAATGCACGTTTGCTTGCGGGAAGTTGCGGTATCGATTCATCTGCTGGGCTATTTCGGGATCAGGGATAATCCGACGGGAACGAATTATTCTCCATTTATAGCTATCTGCATGCATCTTTAAGCCTGCCCGCGGAGGAAGAGTGGAATGGCATCGACACTTCTACACCATCCATATCATAAGATGGATGCAATTGGACGAATGCAGGGCCTGGTTACAAGTTGCAGAGCTCAAGATGGAACAATGATTGAGGGAGGGTGACCAGACGAAAACTTGTAACGAGAAGATTACCGAGGAATACGAGGCTGGGATCCTCCGGAAGGCTCCGGAAGGCTGGGATTCACCAGTAGATCAATTACTTGGTACCGTACACACTATATTCCTAGTAAAGTTGTGGTTGTACACCCGACTGGGCGCTAGCCGAGCCGACCGACATCTTGTCTTTCTCCGATACAAATATTGTCTATGCGCTAATCCTTGCGAGATATACAACTTCCCTAGGAATATATATACACAGTACGGTACAGTATGGGGAGGCTCGCCTCTGGGATTCTTGCCGTGGATTGAGAACCGGCATCGTGGATACCGGTCATTAATGCGGTTGCCCATGTTCCTCGCCAATACCAAGGATCCCTATTCTCATGGAGATGCGACTGAGGTAGCGCAGAGACAGCCTGATGAGATCTCAGTACTGATAGGCCTGTTAACAAAGAGCCGCTTGGAAGCAGTGCTTGTATCATTGTACTAGATATCAGCTGTTGCTTCCCAAATTCAGCATGTTTTTCAGCCTGCTGGAGATTTCTTAAATGCTTGGCTTTTCGAATTTTGTCGTTGTAGAACATTGGAGGCAAGAATATGATTATTCTCCGAAATTTCATCTTACTCTAGCTGGTGCAGTTTGTCTGCATTCGATGTTTCATGTGACTGCTATTCCTTTACATACGAGTTCCAGTGTATGCAACAGTTCACACAGCTTCGCCTTCACTGGCTCCATCCCAACTTTCGCTTCTCCGCCTTTTCTTCCAGCCACCATCGAGAAGTCAACTTGATGCCATCTCCCAAGCTCACGACAGGCCTGTATCCAAGTCTTTGTTTCGCCTTATCGATCGAGTATGTACGCTGCCAAGTACATTCCAGCACACTAGCACGATACAGAGTAGACTTGCGAGTCCCCAGAGACACTATCCACACCACCATTTCCGACAATAGTGCTATATGGAAGATTAACCAGACAGGCACACTCCACACAGTCGCAACTTCCACGTGGTTACCGATCGCAGATCCCAGTTGCCGCACGAAATCCCAAAAGGCAATCTCCTCCTCGTTTGTCACGATGAAACTCTCACCCCCGATTCCATCTGCGGCTGGATCGAGAAGTTTGGATGCGGCGAGGACATGAGCGTGCGCAACGTTTGCTACGTATACCCAGTCGAACAAATTCGTGCCGTCTCCAAATTGTACACGCGCTGCAGCAGACTCTGTGAGTCCAAGAATCCGAGTCGTTGGGCCATGGTCATGCGGTCCAAAGATGGCACAAGGTCGAATTGTTGTCGTGTGTAAATCTCGGGAGTTTGAGGCGAGAACCAATTGCTCCGCGCGAGCTTTGTAAGCGGCGTATAATTCTCGAGAACGGGGAAGCATTGGCATTGAGTCGTTACCATGGAGGACGGGGGTCTGGTAATCGTCAATGACGGCAACGGAGCTAGTCATCACGAATGCCCGTGTAGCTTTGCAGTTTTTCGAAAGTTGGAGCAAGATGCTCGTGGCTTCGAGGGTGTTTTTTTGGTACAATGCTTCATCGCTCTTCAGTGGCTCTGGCGAGGCTGTGTGGAAGACAACACGAGGCTGCGTTGTTTCGATTAGGCCGTTGATATCGGCGAAGCTGCTGATGTCGATTTGATAGTAATGAGTTCGGGAAGAAGGAATACGGTTTCTTGAGATGTTTACATCGGCGATAATGATGTCGCATTCAGTGTCGCTGCTCAGCAAACATTCCACCAGGTGACGGCCTACAAATCCGCAGCCACCAGTAACGAGAACTGTCCCCAAATTTGGCATAGAAGAATACGCCATTGTCTAGGAAATGGAGCTTTTGCTTGTCGGGCGCGGAAGATCGAAACTTGGTGGCGACGAATTGGAGACTCTCAAGGCCAGTGGTTTTACCGAGTATCAATGGCATGCTAGTTTTGCTTCTCTGCTTCCATGGGTGCTTCGGTTGTTGTATCAGACCTATGACATTGCGACTTTCGAGTTGGCGAGGATATTTTTGCTGCGACGAAGATGTGATGCAAAGTTGACAGCTGCCTAGTAGGTTAAGTCTTTTCGTAGGTACTGTGTTTTGAATCCAATCGAATGTTAGCTGCAGATCATCTACAAGGCTCAAAAACACCAAAATCGACGGACCAAACGCCGAACCTTAACTTGCCCCCAGACCACATATCATCATATGCAAGGATCTGTTTTCAGGAAATGGACAGTGTCCTACACGGTACCCTTGGCTGTCTCCAGCGTGTAGTTAAGCTATACTTGACGCTTTATTTCACTCCTCGGCAGGCTGTATTCGCTGACATCTTGTGGACCACATCATTGATATGCTCACTCAACAGCTCTTATGCGGATGCTTAGGCTCGAGGAAGGAAGCATATGTGGTCCAAAAGTCCAAGTGGACTGCAAATCCTTGTCCACCGGCTCGATTTCATATTCGGAGAGAATTGTTATGAGCACCATCTTGACAACCATAGACACGTAGAACCGGCCAGGGCTATTGCCAGCATCATCAGTACGCAGGCAAAAAGGGAAAGTTCATGGACGTCTGCTACTTACCAAGATTGCTTTATCGAGCCCCAGAATGGAAAACTCAAGTCTGGGAAAGTGAATCGGCGTACTCCATCTTGGTTGGAGTCTGGACTGTCTTGCGACATAACAAACCGATCTGCTTGAAAGCAGTCGGCGTTGCGATAGAAAGATTCATCGCCCAGAATACCATTCTGTGGGATTCCAATCCAGTTACCGACAGGCACATGAAGACCATCGGACAACGTTAAGGGTTTCATGGTTCTTCTGACTATGGATACTGCTCATGTTTCAGCATTCAGGCTTGCTTGCGCCTAGATCCTCGATGAGAACATACTAGCAGATAACGGATGTGTTCTAGCAACTTCCCGCAAAAAGCTATCCAACAACTGAGCCCCATCTCTGGCGCTGTCGATATCAGTAACGTCTAGCCCTGCGGCCTCTTGTTTGAGAGCCTCTACTAGTTTGGGCCGCAGCGAGAGCTCATAGAGTGCGAATGATAGGAACTATCAAAATCAGTAAGTTAGCTGCTTGCTCTTCGGAACAGAGGTTACCATTGGTAGCTGATGTGCAGCCGCAAATAAGAAGCCCATAGTTTGCTGGGTGATTCTTAACGGATCGCGCTGCTCGGGTGTTCTTGCCGCTTCGAACAAGAACTGCAAACAGTCTTTGTGCTTGACAAATGGTCAGTGAAATGCTTGTTGCTCGTCAAGGCATAAAAAGCATACCTTGGTAGCTGAGTTCGTTTTGGCCAACCTTTGCGTAATTTCTTGATGAATGAGACGAGAGAGATTCGCATCAGCATTGGAAATCCTCATGCCAAGTCTTCCAAATAAGCTATGGAAATGTCAGGGGACTAGTAACTTGACTTATCAGGAGATATCTACTTACGGTTTTAGAAACTTGGGGCACATCCCTAATAGCTCCCCGACAAGCGCAGCGTCTTCTACGTAACGCGCTGCAAGCTTGATGAAGTCCTTATTCAGTCCAAGTTCCTGTCCCACGATGGTTACATTGTTCATCCTTTTACAGAGCAGTTTGCTTAAATCGGTTATTTTGCAAACAGACCACCCTAATGGTTCAGCATACACATCAGCAATGGTCAAGAGCTCGATGAGCAGCCAAAATCATATCTTACCCGAATCTACCTTTTTGGGATTTGCAGTGACCTCGATCTGTAGAATTTGGCGTGCTACACTCTGTAGTGCTTCCGTGAAAGTCGGAAGTTGTGGCCTTAATATGCCCTTCAGAGTCCGCACGGCGACACTACTGTTGGGATCCTTATCATCGTCGTATCGGAAACCCATGATAGTGTATTCATGATGAAATTTCTGTTTTATAAGGAGAATTAGCAAAGTTTCAAAACACAATACCATAAATGAAGTGGCACTTACCTCCTGCATGGCAGCATTGAAGGATAAATCATATATGGAGGCATTATTTAATTCTCGAATATGCGTCTCTGAAGACACATACACATGATAGTTCAGGTCGCATGTAGGTATTGCGAAAGGATCGCGGGAGTTCTTGAGATGATTAGATGGTATCTCGACATGGCTATAGGGAGGCTCACTTTATTATATAGATCGGAGACAATCTTCGGGCCAGCCAGGACGTATCTTAGGCCTGCAAAAGAAGTCTTGTAGAGTCTCAGCGTTTTTCCCGCGGCGGAGAGACGATAGGAAGGTTTTTGCCGTTTCCATGCTTGCCGAATGCCCCATCTCCACCATGTAACGACCAGAAGGCAGAGCAAGACAATGAACAGCATGGCTAAAAGGAGTGATCCACGAATGATTCAGCAAACGAAGCGGTGTGATTGTGAATTCACAGGGGCATGATGAGTCCCCTCAGTCGGCAATCTAGTGGTGAGAAGGACATAGTGTGTAGAAGCCCGAGATTGAAATTGGTGTTTGACGTTGGCTTGGGCAACGAGGCAACACTGAGATCGGTATGCGTGGCCAGTCGGCGCAAACAACGGTCCATGGATACTATGAATCGATGACTTGGCGAAGCCGTCGTTGTAAAAGGTCGCATCGTCGTCGGGATCAATGAAGCAATCTTTCGATCAGCAGCACGAGAACCGAAATACTCCATCAGCTTCCACAATCTTACAAAATGACCACTACCACCACTGCAACAGCTACCTGGCCGAATCATGTTGTTGCTGCGTCAGAAAAAGAAGATGAGCGGCTGCAAGATCTCGAACTTCCATCTGGACCAGTAGAAACCAATCTGTCCTTTTTCACATATCCTCCTACCGGGCAACAGGTACTTCGACACACAATTAAATCGGGAGACCCCAAAGTGAGGTGCTGACGGCTTCGTAGGCCTTCAAGCACAATGGTGACTGGCAAGGCAGATATCCAGACGGGCTGCCTGAGATGAACTTCACCCTTGCCAAGCCGAAAGTCATGATCAATGACTTCCGAGATTACGAGAATAACTTCCGTCTGGCGAAAAATGGCATCCGCATTGCAAGTGGCATTCAAACGCGCTTAACTGGGGCAGATTACAACCAAACCGGTTTCGACAATATACTTCTTAGGGAATCTACGCAACTGCTGGACGACTTCCTCAAGGCAGAAGGTATTCCTGGAAAGACGATTCATGCCTATGATTGGACTTTCCGAGGTCCAAATAGCCATCGCCATCCAGAATTCAATGTCCACGTGGATCATAACGATTCAACTATGCGCCAGTCCGTGGACAGATGGCTCGCAGACAAGGCTGAGTCTTTTGAAGGGAAAAGAATCCGAATCTACAACATCTGGCAACCGCTTGGACGTGCTCTCTATAGTAACCCACTGGCGCTCTGCGATCCTCTCAGCGTCAAGACCAAGGACCTTGTCGACGTCGAGATCAGGTATCCAACGGTGACATGGTCCTCAGTCGGCATGGCGCACACAGAGGAGCAGACTTGGTACCATGTGTCTGGCATGCGTCCAGATGAGCGCCTGGTGTTTCTCTCTTACGACAACTCAGAATCAGGGGTATGTTCCTCATTTGATGCAGAATATCTTGCAGTACTTACAGATCTCAGGAGTATACATTACGAGTTCCGCACACCAGCTTCCACGACCCACGCACACAGCCAGGCGCTCCGCCCCGTGTCTCGGTGGAGACTCGCCTGCTGGTCGTAGATTAAAATAATCAGATCGACGCCGAAAGTGGAAGCTAAGGTGGAGGTGGAGGACGGTGATCAGGGAGGTGAATTTATTAAGCTCTACCATAGTAAATTTACCCCTGTTGCATGACAAGAACATCCAGGCACTGTTGTCATCGGAGACGGCACTCAGTGGTCCATGACTCCAAGAAAAGCATAGGTCAGCGAGAAAAACGCTCTCAAGGTCTTTTCAGCTGCAGACTCCAGACCGCCTAGGAATTTCTCGTACCCTTCAAAGATGGTGGTTGTTTGTCGTTCGCATGGGTCTTTGCACGGACCAGACGGTATTGTACGCGTGCATGGATAAAGTCTACGCCTGAGACAGCCGGAGATTCCTGCGAATTCTTGCCTAGTGTTAACGTCCTCCTCGCAGTGGCAATGGTGGGCGGACAAATCTTCATTTGCGTCAGTTCCTTCAGGCAGGTGATACTCAGGCATGATTGCATTCTCTGACCCTCCTCATCACTGCTTTGTGAGAAATTCCCGTTGTCCACTTTCTTCGTCTCTGTTCAAGAAAACAGAATTCATTACCTTGTTCATGATCAGCGTTTCGGAGACATGTTCTCAACGGTCTCAGCCTTCCTTTTCGACCCTATTGCCAAGCTAGGCTTAGCGCTCATCCTGGTAAGACGATTCGTAACTTTTCCAAAAACCAAGCTAACAGTGCCTAGACTGTTGTGTGGCAGTTCGCCGTCTACATTTACAATGTTTTCTTCCATCCACTAAGCCGATTTCCGGGACCAAAGAGGAATGCTGCGAGCAATTGGCCCTACGTACTTCAAGTCGTCGGGGGAACAAGAATCCATTACCTCCATGGTCTGCATAAGAAATACGGCGACGTCGTTCGCATTGGACCGAATGAGCTCAGCTTTGCTGGTGCGTCGACTTGGAAACATCTTTACGGCTATAGCAAACCTGGGAAACCGGCTCCGTATAAAGATCCTCGTTTCTACAATTTCTTGGATGAAGAAGCTGGCGCACATGATATGTTGACTGCTGGAGACACAGATCATTCCCGAATGCGCAGGATCTTCACGCACGCCTTTTCGACCAAGGCTTTGGGTCTTCAAGAGTCCCTTATTTCCCGGCACGTCGACAATCTAGTTCATCAGTTAAGCTTGGAGATTGAGAAGGAGCCCAATCAGGTGTTCAATCTGTTTAGATGGTATGGTTTCACGTCATTTGATATCATCTCCGATTTGGCATTCGGTGAATCGCTCCAACTTTTGGAAAAATCAGACTTCACGCCTTGGATTGATGCTATCCGCGGTTCCTACAAGAGAGGTTCCATTATCTATCCCGCACAGGCATGGCCATGGTTTGGAAAACTTCTCATGCAGGGTATCAAAGCCTCGCCTCTTTTCAAGAAAATTATGAAAGACCGCATGAAACACTTCGACTACTCCCTCGGTCTACTTAAGAAGAGACTTGGGAAACCAAGAGCCGAAAATGATATCTGGCGACTTGTTATCGAGGCGGGTGAAAAACAGAGTCTGTCATTGAGGGAAATGCATTCCAATGCTACTCTTTTCATGACGGCGGGAACGGAAACAACGGCATCAACTTTGAGTGGAATAACATACCTTCTCACGAGCCACCCTGAGAAATTACTTAATCTTCAGGAGGAGCTGAGGACAGCCTTTTCGTCGCCGGATAGTATCAAGGCCACCGATCTCGCACAGCTGAAATATCTCAACGCAGTGATTTCTGAAACATTGAGGATATATCCTCCCGTTCCAACAGGACTTCCACGAGTTATCCCGCGAGAAGGATTCCAGGCTGGAGAAGTGGAAATACCCGGTGGCGTAAGTACAGCCGTCGTTGTGTTCTGTTGTGAGTACTGACATGTATAACAGACCTACGTCAGCCAGGCCATGTTCGCATCCATGCACAACGAAAGAAATTTCCGACACGCCGATGATTTCATTCCTGAGAGATGGGTCAGCAACGACTTCGCCACAGATCGGAAAGAATGTCTCCTACCATTCTCTCACGGACCGCGTAACTGCTTGGGACAGAAGTGAGTACTATCCTTCTTCTACTGACTTGAAATAGTGTAGCGCTGATAATTTGTCCCAGTCTAGCATGGTATGAGCTCCGATTCATCGTTGCCAAGATTTTTTGGCATTTTGATGTTACGCTCTGTGATGATAGCCAAGATTGGATGACGCAGAAGGCTTATTCACTGTGGGATATGGGGCCGCTTCATTGTACGCTCAGGCGTAGATGTTAGTCGGTTGGAAAAGGTGACGATGCTTTGTTAGACCAGTGTGTGGCGATGCGGATGTATTGCGTTGCTCCGTTGTTGCCCGCAGCTCTTTCTGTTCGACTGGAAGTTGATTTACCTTTGGGCTTTGATGGGCTGTGGGGGTTGCGTTTGATTGCGGTATTGTTATTCGTCTGTAGTGATGTGGAGGCGTGGTGGAGTGTGTGCTACCATAGTTTGGTTTTAGTTGGATCTTGTATCCTTCGATGAAATAGAGCGAATGCAGGTGAGTCGCAGCAGCAAAAGTGAATTCGAGCGAAGGTGAACATACAACTTCAATCCAACTC
The DNA here is from genome assembly GCA_004522665.1 of Venturia nashicola. NCBI lineage: Eukaryota > Fungi > Ascomycota > Dothideomycetes > Venturiales > Venturiaceae > Venturia > Venturia nashicola. Next base: position 648,224 of record SNSD01000011.1, read on the forward strand.
GATGCTTGATCTTGGTGTAATGAACGTTGGACGATTTATTTAAATATTGGGTCTTGCTGACGAATATGTTAACGAAAGGAAAAGTATAGAAAGGAGGATGGAACCTACGCTTTATGCTGGTTGAGATGATTTTTTTTCTGCTTGAGGAACCGGGACCATGTGCTGCGGTGGGACATGATGTTGCCCTTCACTTTCAGGTTGCTTATTATGAGCTGTGGAATTAGTTTTAGAATGGAAGGAAAATGGGGAAGTGTGGAAGAGTATTGTAAAGGCAATTGAGTGCAACTTCGCCAAATGTATGCTGATAATTTGAGGTATGACCGCAGTTCCTTTCGTGGCATAGATGACACAAGTATGCTTTCCACAACGCTCATCAGGTAAGAAAGGACAAAATCGTGTCTCGTACACTCTGATCCACCCTCATCCCCTTACTGCTTTCCTTTCTCACGTCACTCGATTCGCAATATTTGTATCCTACGCTTACCAGCGCAGCAGTACTTACACTCGCGGGGATGGCGTTCATTTACCTCGTTCAAAGCAACTCAATAGCGATCGCGCTTCTGCCAAATCACAACACCATTCAGGGTGCTTCTTTCGTAATTAGGTATGTATGGGCGAGCACGTTTCCATGCAGACACGGAATTCGCGATTCTTGTATCCACTTCTTCTCAGCGTAGTCCACGTCGCCAGCGATGTCTGGGTGAACCCGTCTTCAATTATTAGCGAGGCCGGCCAGTTCTTCTTTTTCTCGTATATAGTCGCTACCATCGAGGCCAGCCAGAGTCAGAACCAAAATGGCCTGGCGTAGCTCGTGGGGGAGACTGAGGAATGGGGGACGCGGTTGTTTGGTGGATGTCATGGTCGGGAGCTGTTGTTAGATATTTCGATTAGGTCAGATCAAGGGAAGTGATAGAATGGACGATGGAAACGTCTTACTAAGTCTGTTCATGTTTCACAGCCTCATGAACGAGGTGATGGCCAGTCTATCTGACGGCTTCCAATGCTGCAGTGTTGACAAGGCTGGTTTATCTTAGTTGGTCTCGGCCTGAAGCAGATGGAGGGTTGCAAGATTGGATTATTGACGTCTGGTGGCTAGGCGGATGAGAGGAATAAGCCTATCTACCTTGTAGGCTGCCAGGGAGGTGTACGATAGGTGTTGAGTGGTAGGTTACGGCTCGTACCTATATGGTCTCGGCTAGAAGCAGATGGAGAGTTGCAAGATTGGATCATTAACGTCTGGTGGCTAGGCGGATGAGAGGAATAAGCCTATCTACCTTGTAGGCTGCCAGGGAGGTGTACGATAGGTGTTGAGTGGTAGGTTACGGCTCGTACCTATATGGTCTCGGCTAGAAGCAGATGGAGAGTTGCAAGATTGGATTACTGACGTCTAGTAGCTAGGTAGATAAGAAGAAGAAGCCTATCTACCTTATAGGCTGCCAGGGAGGTGTACGATAGGTGTTGGGTGGTGGGTTACGGCTCATATGGTTATAGTTATGGAAGATCTAAGATAAGATTAGATTGACCCTTGAAAGCCGTGTTGGCGTCCATCACCAACTTTTTTTCTGCTGGCTCCAATATAACAGGTACTCGAGTGCTTGTATCATTTTGCGCCACGCTGCATTGATATCAGGACACCAAATCAATCCGGCTATGAAGAAGTCTATCGTATGTCAAATCCTCAACTGATCTCACACTTGCCACCATGCTAACTTTCTCCACAGCAGCAGGTCTGCTTGAACGCGACCTCACAGTTGTGCTCATCATCGCGATCATGCGCTCTTCATCACACTCCAGTGGCCTCCGCCCTTGGAGGCTTGCTCAGCACCAGAAGATATTCACAGCCTGCCTTTCATGCCGATGGCCCCGGTTCAGAAAGACCACAAGGTGGACCTTTGTTCACAATACTACCTGTACCGCCTCGAGACAACCGGCACCCAGGTAGCGCGACAAGGCAAAGCACAAATAAACCAATGAAAAAGCATCTGGGGGATGAATCGAGAAGAGATGGGAACGCAGGAAAGAAAAGCCGAAAACACGGCGATAGACAAAAGGGCTCGCAAAAGGTCAAAGCGAAGTCCCAGCAGCCGACTCAGAGAAAGAACAATCCCAGAAATGCTGTTGAGATGTCCCACCTTAGCGATCAAGAGTTGGACGCCAACAAGAATGCCCAGATGGACATCTTCAATTACTGCGCCCGCCTCGGATATTTGCCCACCACCAGCATCCAGAAAGCTGTGTCCGCAGGTCGACACGGTCGAAAATACACCATCTTCACAATTGTGCTTGAAGAGCAAGGGATAACAGCATCTGCAAACGCTCGCAACGCCCGCGCTGCAGAGACTGCTGCGTGTCTCAACTTCAAAAAGCAGGTAGAAAAACTCCACGCCGAAGGCAGCGCCGAGCATCTGTCCATCGAAGATTCCACTACAATTAGCACAACAAATGCGAAGGAGTTCGTGGCTTTTTACAAGATACTAAACAAAGACGCAAAGGTTGAATTTCGACTGAACCCTTCCATGGGAAGGCTGGGAGTGCTGGAAGCCCATGTCGAGCTTGACGGAGACGCCCTAGGAGGTGACTGGTGTGTACGGACAACCGCCAGCAGAAAGACTGTCGAAGATTTGGCATATCTCAAAGCCGCCATGATTTTGGCTGCTTCTGATCCCAGTATTATGCCACAATTTCAAATCGCTCTTGCCGAGGGTCAAGGCAGCATTCTCCCCCCGGCACGGGTTTTGCACTGGGACATATCTGACAGAACGATCAGAAAAGTGGATAACGTTTTGCGGGATGTACAGCGAATGGGACTTCCCAGACCCAGTACGGAAACATTTGTTGAAAAGGACGCCCGGGCCCCTGCACCGATGCGCGACAGTATTGCCCTGCTTGAAGATCACAGGCCTGCCAAAAATGCTGATCTGAAGCACCGGTTGGAAACATACAGGACGAGTCCCAGCTTAGCAGAAAAGAGAGCTCTGAGAGACTCGTTACCCATGAGCCAGGCTCGGGATTCGGTGCTTCAGCATATCAACAACAACATGTACAGTGTGATTGTCGGCGCCACAGGAAGTGGCAAAACCACACAGGTACCACAGATTCTTCTAGAAGACGCGATAGATAATGACATTGGCGCGGCGTGCAATATCGTGTGCACTCAGCCTCGTCGTATTGCCGCAACGTCTGTCGCCAGTCGGGTCGCAGCCGAACGTGGCGAGCGACTTCAACGCTCAGTGGGTTATCATGTGCGGTTCGACCCAAGAACCCCCGAGGCAGGGGGAAGTATAACATACTGTACAACTGGTATATTGCTGCAAAGATTGCAGAAACACCCAGATCAGGTGCTGGACAGCCTGACCCATATCATCATCGACGAGGTCCACGAGCGCGACATCATCATCGACTTTTTGATGGTAACTCTCAAAAAGATAATTCCTGTTCGACGCGCCGCTGGGAAACCTGTACCAAAGGTTGTTTTAATGAGTGCAACAATCGACTCGAAGCTCTTTGCGACATATTTCCAAGAAACGACTGCTGATGGCGTCACTCATAGTTGTCCCTCACTGAGCATTCCTGGTCGCACCTTTCCAGTGAAGGAGAAATACTTTGAAGACATCGTTGTTGAACTTCAGAAGACAGCATCAGAGGGATTCCGCCAAATTGTCAGAAGCGACAGGGACACCGCTGATTACATGCGATGGGAGAGTGCCTTCAACAGCGCCTCTGGCGTCAAGTCAGAGAATGAAGACGTTGAAGCCGTAATCGATTGGAACAAGCTTACTACTGTTGATGGTCAGGCAGGCGATGAAAAGCAAGACGCCACTGTTCCTATTTCTCTGGTGGTAGCAACAATTGCACACATTGCGAAGACCACCAGTGATGGCGCCGTACTCGTCTTCCTTCCCGGCTACGATGAAATCAAGAAGGTCAAGCTTGCACTGACCCAAACCAAGCCAATGGGAATCGACTTCCTGGATGAATCCCAGTATAGATTATCCACACTCCACTCCAGTGTCCCTGCAGCCGAACAAGCGGAAGTCTTCCAATCTGTGCCTGCAGGGTGTCGCAAGATCATTCTATCGACGAACATTGCAGAAACCTCTGTCACGATTCCGGATATCCAGCACGTTGTTGACACTGGTAAACTGCGCGAAAAACGCTTCGACCAGATTCGCGGCATTACAAAGCTCCAATGCACATGGATAAGCAAGTCAAATGCCAAACAGCGCGCTGGCCGAGCTGGCCGAGTTCAGAATGGCAACTACTACGCTTTGTACTCGCGAGCACGATATGAGTCCTTCAGAGCTATCGGGCTACCTGAGATGCTAAGGTCGGATCTGCAAGAGGTTTGTTTGGACATCAAAGCTCAATCTTTTAAATCCCCCGTCCGTGATTTTCTCGCAGCGTCCATCGAAGCACCTGCACCCGAAGCCGTAAATGCTGCAGTTGTACGCTTGGTGGAAATGCAAGCTTTGACAGAAGACGAGGAGATCACACCTCTGGGACGACTACTGGCTTCCCTGCCTACTCATCCTGCACTTGGTAAAATGATAGTCCTAGGAGTCATTTTCCGTTGTCTGGACCCGATGGTCATTCTTGGCGCTTCAATGAACGAGCGGTCCATCTTTGTTGCACCACCAGACAAGAAACGAGAAGCACGTCAAGCACAATCACAATTCATCGACCCCAATGCTCCAACCGATCATCTTGCTTTCATCACTGCTTTTATGCAAATGCGACAAATCTTAACGACACAGAATGACTGGGATATGGTTGGTTTTGGAAACCGCAATTTTATCCACACTGGCGCCTTCAAGACTATCAATTCAACTACCAAACAGATCGAACAAGTGCTAGAGGAAGCGGGTCTCCTCGAGAGGCATGTAGGGAGAGAGCCCAGAGCGCAGATCGGAAGTGCAAATTTGAACACCAACTCCAGAAATCTGAATTTGATCAAGGCTCTGATCGTGGCAGGGTTGCACCCCAACTTAGCACTTCCATATGGAATGACCTATCGCACCAAGCGCGAAATGCGTGCCTTAATTCATCCTTCGTCGTTCAACTTTTCTGGATACAGGAAGAAGAATAAGACAGATGATTTGATGTCATTCTCCAGTCTCATTAAATCTGGTGATGGAGGATCGACCTTCCTCAAAGATACTACGCCTGTCTCAATACTTTCGGCCATTCTCTTTGGTGGCCGCCTTTCGCAGAAAGGTCGTGAGGTGACGCTGAACAACTGGTTGAAAATTTTAGGTCATTCTGGACTTTACGGCGGCGTGGACAAGGTTGTCACGTTCCGCAATGTCATGGACTTACTTCTTGGTACTGCATTCGCCGATCTTGCACATTTGAAACAGAATAAGTCTGGGACAGAGCACGATGGAAACCAACGGGGCGAAACCAGAGATCGATTGAACAGTTACCACAAATACGATAAAGTGAGGGAGGTCTTTGCTAAAGGGCTGGTTGAACTCTTGGATATCGATGCTGGCGATACTGCCGGTCCTGGTGCTGCAAGCGGTCAGTCAGTGAGACGTTTTGTTCCGGACAATCGATCCAGCTCCGGCTCCAGGTATGGAGACTCCGGCTCCAGGTATGGAGACTCCGGCTCCAGGTATGGAGACTCCGGCTCCAGGTATGGAGACTCCGGCATAAATTCTGTCTCCAGGTCTCTAGGTCTCAGTTTCCAAAGAACGAGAGCTGCGGATGGGTCCCTACAATTTGGCTCGTCATCAGGTTTGAACACAGGTTCCCTGCAATCTTGGGCCAGCCATGGTGAGAAAACCGACTCTGCTCGTCGGGACGGGGAGCACGGTTCCGAGCAGAAGCGCTCGAGGTTCTTTGGGGACGGACCCTCTGTCACTGAAAGAATGGGATGGGCGGCGACTTCGCGAGCTAGGAGAGAATATCAATAGACGAAGTGACGCTGGATCTGGCACGATTGCGATGTAGGGTTGAGAGGGATTTGATTAGCATTTACAGGTGCGCTTGGGTTTGTACTTATAGAAAGAACTGATGGTATACATAGATTTCAGAGCCATGTCGTAATAGCCACACTCCACTTTTGATATCATTGCAAAGCGATTGTGAACACGACCTGTTGTGTTTTTCATCGATCCGAGTTCCCTCCACAACGAGTCCATCAATCTCTCCGCGACATGGCCTGACGGACTCTTATAGAAACGACTAGAATCGTCCTTTGTGCTTCTTTTGGAAAACCCTCGACTGTCTCTAATATTGACCCACCACTCGTCTATCTACTACTAACCATCCTCGGAACGCTCCTCATCGACCTCACCTTCCTCTTTCCACCATTCGATCGGGCAAAATGCTGGCCCTTGCCCCCCACACCGAACTCGACGGTGTTTCAAGACCTATCTCCAACCCACGAAACCAGACATGGCGACCACGGGTTATCAAGACGACGTGAAACATCATATCTACTCTTTAAACTTAGACCCAACCATCATCCCAAACCTAACCCGCATCCCCAAAACATCTCCCTCGTCACCCCAAAGCTGTAATTTCGGAATCTTTTCCTTAACTACTTTCGCTTGATGTGATATCCACTCATCCCTCCCCATTTGCACAAGCATTCCGAATGGCGGTTTCTGCTGCGAGAGGATAAATATAGCATGCCAGGCGTCCCACACATCATCCCAAAAAGCGAATGTTGATCCGGCGGGATGGAATCTCGTTTTCGAGGTTTGGAGGGTGGAGAGGTGGTGGAGTAGAGGGGTTAGTTGGTGGTGGGTTGTTGTGTAAATTGTGTAGGAGGAGGGGGGTGGGAGGATGGAATGAGAGAGGCTGGTGATTAGAGTGTTTAGGGGGGAAAGGAGGGTGGTGAAGAGGGTGGTGAAGTCGTGGGAGATTTAGCGGGAGGTGAGGAGGGTTGTTAGGCGGGTCATTTTTGGGGCGGTTGGTTTGGAGAGAGATGTGTGGATTTGTGAGGGAAGGGTTGGGGGAGGGAGGGCGGTCAATAGGGTTTTGGGTGACTTTTGGGCTTTGTTGAGGGTTCTTTGTGTTGGTAGTGGTTTGTGGAATAGAATTCGAGACAACTTTTACGGATGCTGTTTGTTTGCAGATGCCGGGAATGTCCACTCGATATTGCGTCGTCTTCTAAGCTCCAAACGAGCAACTTCGTTTCTGAACTTCGGAGTCGGGCTCGTGGCTGGGAAGTGCCTAATGTATCACAAACTGGAACTGGTGGGATACTCTGAACTCTGCTCCTGAGGTTATACGATCGCCTGTGACGTTCCAGTTCTCTTCATCGTGGAAAAGCCAATACTGGAGTCCTTGATCCAATTTTCTCCATCTCCATGCCTAATTTCTACCAGTATAGCTTCCCAAATATTGCCCCATCGGTCCATACAAACCAATCGTTGGGTCTTGCTTGGACGATTACCCGCAAACGAGCTTATCTCTCAATATGTGTTGTTTTGGAGAATCCCTTGTGGACAGCAGTACCTACAGCGAGTGCAGAAATTTTCTATAAGCCCTTGTAGTACGTTGCTATAGCATTGCCCATTTTGGTAAATGAGGGGCCTCTACCACACCCTCCACGGAACCCACAGAATCCCCACCGTCCCCGCACTCTGTCTCTCAGCAGTAATAAATCCCCCTTTCCCGCTTCCTCGGAATCATAATCTCCACCCGCGGCACATAACAAATGACATTGCCGATTTCCTATATAAAATGTCTACCCTGTTAAACGACTGTCGACCAACTTTTCATCGGTATAGAGATGAATGGTCAATATCCTTACGCAACGAATTCGACGCATGAAACGCATCATCGGTATTTGGAGAGAAAGGGATTATAACATACTCAGTACCATTTCGATGATGGAGGTTGCGGAGGAACGTCGAGCGTAGATTGAGATGTTGAGCGGCGGTGGGATAGAATGGTTTGTGTCGAGGGTAGAGGATAAGGAGGGAATGGATTGATGGACAGGGAAGAGGTTATCTTGATGATGAGGGAGGGGATTTGTAGGTTGGAGAGGGAGTTGAGGAGATTACAGGAGGGCCTGGCGAGGGATGTGGGGAGTTTTCGGCATACGTCTGCGAGGTTGAGGTGGTGATGGGGGGATAGAGGTTCTGCGATTCTAGTTTAAAGAGTAAGTGCGTGCGAGGAAGAATTGGATGCGTGGGTGTATAAATATTGCTATGATATAGTAGCAGGGGTTTTCTACTATAGAGAGAACCTTTTGATCCCCTCTACAATCCAACTACCTTCTGAAATCTAGAACAAGATGCATGGCATTCCTCGAGGTAGCTATATAGCTTCGATGGCGAAGAGAAAGATGGATGCGTGATTTACAAACGCAAGTGACGAGCCAGAACAATACTAGCCAATCATATCCATCGATAGTCTTGATCCTTTTGGTGCAACAAAAATTCTCTTCTGACCTCTGACCTGTGCCAAATGGTCGCGAGTCTACCCGCTTTCCATAAGTCAAGATTGTGCTGAGTCGTGGCACTGATACCCACTTTGGACAACTCGGAATCGATCATGCGTCTCTTCTCTGAGTTGTTTGAAAGTAAATTGTCTACCTTGACTGCGTGCTGCAAGGCATAACTGATGATGATTTTTTCCACAGGAGGAAGGGCCATGAACTCTGATCTTCTGAGGAGCTCGAGAAACTCCCGACGATCAAACTTCTCCTCGCGGGTTGTCGGCGTGAGGTCGAAAACTTCATGGGATAGGTCTTTCGTGAGCTGTGTGAGATGGAAGCCGACAAAGACTGTCTTTGCGGCTGAGCTCATGGGAGCAATGTTCTGGCTAGATCCAATAGTCCTGTCAGCCAGACATTGATTCTCTCGCTTAGCAATTTGTACCATCATCTCCTGATAGGATGAGCCTGGGTTTGAACCGAAAACGCGTTCGAAATGTTTCTCATGCATGCTGAGCTGTAGGACACGAGTGGAGGCTAGAGCAATGAGCAGCTCTTGCTTGCTAGCGATGTGGCCGGAACGCTTCCTTATATGAAATTCGAGTAGCCATCGGTGGGCCATAGCCACAGCTGTCATCTCCTTTTCTCCTTCATGTCGCAACCACCAAGAGATGAGTTTCGAGCATTTTTCTTGCGTAGCTGGGCCTGGCTCAATAGTCGTGGATTGTGGAGCGAATGGACCGTCCATTCGTGATGGCGAGTGACGCTCTGAAGCTAACATGCCAATCGGAGCGAGGCCCATGGCTGTAGTGAGAGTACGAAGCCATGCTGAAGCGCGCTTTGCTGATGGAGAAGCAAAGGAGCTGTAGACTTGTCGTTGTCCAGAGTTACGGCGGAAGCATTTCAGCGAGTGCACCGTCTGATTTACTGTGATTCTTCGAGCTTGCTGGTTCATCTCTAAACGCCAGTACTGTAAACAGGCACGACGGAACGTGTCGTCCAGTTGCTGCTGTTACGGTCGCGTTGAGGACTTGAAGTTAATTGGAACAGAGCTTGTCACGTGCACGCCTGTGAAAGGGGTGCTCTTCCATGACTCGATTTAACTATCTAAGCCTGGCTCCATGACTAAGCCATAGCGGACCATCAACTCTAAGCATTTCTTCTTCGATAACTCCTCCTCCTCCTCCTCCTCCTCCTCCTCCTCTTCGTGGAGACATCAGTACCCCATCTCGCCAGGCCATACGCAAGAGGCAATAGTCTCAGCATGGCGGGTCACGGTGCTAGAGTTCGCCTCAAACCCCACGAGAATCCATGGATCTTATCATCCCAAGACAACCGCGAACCATTACATCCATCCCTGTGCCATCGATGCAGACTTCTCCATCTGAGAGTCATGTTTGACCGACCTTTTAGCGACTATGTATACTTCCACGAAGGGGCCACTACAGGCACCGAACCTGTACCACTCACCTTCGGCACAGTCTGCGAAGTGAAACAGACAACAGATTGCCCTCTGTGCTGCTTGGTATGGAAGTCGTTTCTTCTTTACAACGATGGTTCGGAGCCTCCGGAACAAGTAGATGGTAAGAGAATCAGCATCACTGTGGAAAGTGTCGCATGCGGGCTGTATGGGCCTGTATACACTTACGATAGAAGTGGACCAGACCCAGAAGCCTCTGCCAACCGTCTCCATTTCACTTTAAGTCCTTGGTTATGGAGATCTTACGATAACAAGAAGTCCGCGTTCCCAGACTGGCTAGCTGTGATCCAACAAATAGATCGATCACAAGCTAGTATTCCGAGTAGCCTATGTAGTGGCCGGCATATCGGAAAGCAGGGCACTGAAGTCTCGGTGGTGCAGAGATGGCTTCAAATCTGTCAGGAACAACATGTTTCGTGTGGTATCAAACGCCCTTACTTCGAATATCCAAGTCGCTTAATCGATGTTCGGCGGCAATGTCTGGTGAGGAAGAAAGACATCCCTGGACAACCTGATTACGCAATATTGAGTTACGTGTGGGGCAGGAATCGATTTGTTACATTGAATTCAAACACATCAGAAACTCTACACGAACCAGGCACTATCTCACCGGATAATAGCGATATTCCTGCGACGATCAGGGACACGATTCACTTGTGCCAATCTCTGAACCAAAAGTACCTCTGGGTCGACGCGTTGTGTATAAAACAGGATGGATTGGAGGACAAAATGAAAGAGATCGGTCGCATGGACGACATATACGGAGGCGCGGCTTTGACGATTGTGGCTACCACAGGAAATCATGCGAATGCAGGACTTCCTGGTGTGGGACAGACAACTCGGACCAATACACAGCATATCCTCGAAATGGATGGACTCGTGCTCGCGAATCGATTGCCATCTGCCCAAAAACTAGTCGATGAGTCTGTTTGGAACAGTCGTGCGTGGACGTACCAGGAACGGTTACTCTCAAGACGAATCCTCTTTTTGACTGACAGACAAACATTCTTTACCTGTCTTCAAATGCAATGCTGCGAAGACACAGTGACGGAATACTCTGTGTCACATCCAGAACCGGGTTTCGAAACTGTCAGCTCTATAGACGATGAGAAGGATGAATATTTGCAATTTCACACAGCAATCTCTCCTCTGGAGTACCCTCATGATGATATGACCGAGTTACAGAAGTATGCTCACCACGTCACAGAATATTCGAGACGGTCGTTGTCCTTCGAAAGTGATGTACTCAATGCCTTCCAGGGTGTGATGCGCCAACTCAGCTCTCGAGTCCTCGAAAGTGAGACGCAGTACAATTTGCCACTAAGACTGATTGACATTGCGATTCTTTGGACGCCATTAGGTCCTCTTCGCAAGCGCAGTACTGCCTGCGACGAGGAAAGCTTACCGTCTTGGGCATGGGCATGGTGGGTTGGCCCCGTTGAGTATGCGGAAAAGCCAAATCTTGCCGAAAGGACACTGTCTCAACGAATGGAACAATTTTCAGATTTTCCATGTAAAATGCCGCCGTCACAGGCAGCTCATTGGGTCAGGACTATTAGTCGTCCGATAAGTGTTGATTTTCGGCGTCAAATCGTAGAGGGCGAAATAACTTATTCTAGCAGATGTACGCCTGGACTTCTCTGCCGACCCGCAAGCGACTACCATCGACAAGCTTTCGAATCCCTCCCTCTCAAAGGTCTTCTCACGCTTAGAACGTCGGTAGCTGACTTTTCCGTCTCGATGCGGCATGTTGCTGACAAAGATCATCACTTCAACACCCCTCCATGTACCGCCGACAATCACAGAGTCTGTCACCTCCTCATCACCGACAGCCATGGAGCCAAAGCAGGTTGCGTCATTATAGACGGTAACACGGCAGACAGTCTTGCACCAGGCACATTCTCCTTCGTCAAACTTTCTCGAACCACAAATCTACACGACGAAGATGATTCTGCCTGGGACGCTGAGGTTGAAGCTTTTATTGGAGTGCCCGGGGAACCTGCCATCAATCCTGATTTCGGGAGATCGCGGAGTGAGTTGTGGTTTGATCAAGATGTCTTCGATTCGAGCGTGTGCTGGTGTTTGTACAATGTCTTGATGGTGAGGTGGAGGGAGGACGGTGCTGGGATTCGCCTTGGGATTGGGAAGATACATACGCATGCTTTTGATGCAGCGGCTGGCGATGAGATGAGTGTCAGTCTAGGGTGATTCAGTACTTAGCTGTCCAAAAGTGGTTGGGCAGTCGGGAAGGAAGTACTTGTTGCCTGGATCTCTATAACCTCATTGTTTATTAGTTACCTCAAACACGGTCCAAATGTGCTTGAAGAATATTTCCTACAGTAACAAGCAACCCTACAAAAAATTAAAGAGAAGACCCAGCAAACCGAGCTCTCGAGCATCAAGTATCCAAAAGCCAAACGAGCAACATCTAAACAAACCCTTCAAGGACCAAATAACACATACCCCTCCCATCCGCTCCCCCTAAAATAATCCATCATATCCCACTCCAACCCCTCCCCCTCACCAACCCCAAAACCAACTCCCCCATATCCCTCGCCTGCGTCCAAACAGCAACAGCAACACGAACACCCCTCTCTTTATCCCGAGCGGCGCCTTTTCTTCTCTACCCAATTCTCCAGTAACCCATTTCCAGATCTACACACCAACTCCAATATCCGTATCACCCAACGATTCTATCGATCTCCTTTTGAGGGAATCTCTTGCCAAGAGAGCTTGCTTTGTATTTCCGTACCGATTGAGTAATTGTTTTTTTAGTTTTTGAATGGCGAAGAAGGTATTTTAGGTCTTCGTGTCTTTGTAGATATCATGTTTCGATAGACATCTTCGAGGATAGAGAGGAGCCAGTCCGATTATAGAGTTGGGATTTCGTCATCTGGTAGTCATGTTTTGTGAGTTCGAGGTTGATGTTTTGAATCATGGGGTTGATGTTGTTGATAAACGTGCAGCGGAGGAAGACTATATATCCCATTCTATTGGCGTGTGAGAATCGCAGTGTCCGCACTCTATAAGCATAATAAGAATACCCATTCACATCACAGACTTATAACCGCACCCAACACAATTCCTCTATCAATCCACATCCGCACTGCCTTGATGATTTCAAGTTTCCTCATCCTTAGCATTGTCGGAACCCGGTAAATGAGCTTGATAATTTCTAGCAACTTCAAATACCTGTAAAGGCGGAAGTTTATTAGTTTCAATCTTGGTTCCAGATTATTAAGGTGGAATGAATCATGCTCTTGGCGGACATGAAGTGTGTGACCGACGGGAACAAAATAGGAATTAGCGTATGTCACGTTCACATAGAGCGAATGCAGGCCGTTCAAAACCCTGTCGCCTGATGTTGGTTTCTGCTTTATCTCGTTTGGTCCCTAGCAAGATGATTAGTCAGCTGTACCACTCCAATGGATCGACGCTAGCTAACACGATTGATCTCGAGGACTGGATATATCTTACTTGAATACAGCACCTGCGAATCATGATCGATATCGCCAAGTTTCGGGATATTCTGAACATCAATTTTGCCAGAATCTCATCGATATTGATCTCCATTTCAAGGTGCTGTATTCATTTTAGCTGATTCCTGGAGGCGCGAATGTGATAAGTTCAACGAATCTCTCTCTCATTTACTCATGTTAGGGCAGCTATCCATTATTATCGTCTGAAAGTGCCCGAGACTGCCGCTCATCGTTCTCAACCTCCTCTTCGATCCTCCTCAATGCCAAGCTTGACATTTGCGCTAGATGACATTTTCATCTAACCAGGCCCTCATTATCCCTGCCAGCTGGTCCACGTTTACTCGATCTATCGGCGGTACTGACGGTGGATTCCTGTTCGACAAGGTGTAGTAGTGCGCGAAAACCCAGCGCAGCAAATCGCGTCTGGGGAGGTTCAACGCTATGTCATCGATCATCTCGTTTGGAAGATCTTGAAAAGGATCTTGATGCCCTGGAGAGGGTCCAGTTCGCATTGATCGTAGACGTGAACTTGTAACAGCTGGGAAATAGTCTGGATACGTCCAGCGTAACCGTGAGTAGAATGCCAGTGAGAACCTGATGTACTCCCACAGAGTCATATTCTCCAGAATTTCGAGTTGGAGTTCGCGGGGAAGGGAAAAGAAATTCGGGTTGTTCGTCGGGGCAAGATCATGCTTCCTGAACAGAGGCATACTCTCTATAGATGGTCTTCGATCTAGGATGACACAAACGCGCGTATAGTTCGTATAACCGATTGCCGGTTGTACTTTGTCGTGCCTTGATACTTTTTGCTCTTTAAGAGTTCCCTCAGTCAGCGTGACTTTTTAAAGTGTTCTTGCTGGAAAGGTCGCTCAGACCAGACCAGATTGCGCCTGAGAGTATCCAACTGCCCGATGCGACCAAGACAATAAAAGCTATAGTAGGAAGGAGGGAGCGAGGTAGGATATTGAAAATATACGGATCGAGAACTAGACAGGTACCCGGATTAGCCAGGGCCGTATCTGTCCGAACACACAAGCGACTCACTTATATCGACGCCCACCAGCGGTGGATTGTGCATCAGGTCTTGATTCTTCGCGTAGAAATCGGCAGCCGAATTTACTCTCAAGAAGAGTACCGAAGTTTGTTCGCTGGTTGTGGAGGGTTCGATCGGAAGACGTGGCTGGCAAGACGCGATATCTCGATCCTCAGCGTAGCGGGCAAGACTTTGGATGAGGTCGGGCGTCTCAAAGGTTTGGGCGAGCGTAAAAGTGTCCAACCAGAACTCAGTGGGTTGCTAGCAGTAGTAGTGAGCATATTAGGCACCGGCGTTATGGTTCGAGAGATACGACCGAGAATCCTCATAAAGAGGAGCTCTAGATATACAGAGAAGAAAAGACTCACAGTAGCAACCCAGCAGACACGGAGTTCGTAACGTTGTCCCGGCTGCAATCGGTCCAACAGGTACCAGGATTGAGTACCTCGAGGTGCTTCTTTGGTTGGAAAGGCCACGGGAAGTTGCACATGCAGCGAAGATTGGTTGAGGGACAAGACGTCGAGACACAGATCGTCTAGGCCTGGGTGGACATTAGGAACCGAGATAGAGCTGGGAGCTACAAATATCGTCTTCTCAGTGTTTGCTTGAACTTGAATGGCCGAGACAAGTTGGAGTAGCAGCAGAGACAGGCGCATGGTTGGCGGGTACAAGAGTCAGCCAGACAGGCACAACCATGGCTGGAAGGAAGTGTTTTGGAGCGTCCCAATTGAATCTCAGCAGCAATTCTGCGGTGTTGATTCCAGCTTTGTTTGTTGTTGTCTGACCTCGATCGGGTGTTGATTATTCAGACCGTGACTGAGGTGTGGAACAGGCGCGCTAAACAATCCCTGACCCTCAAAAACAAACATCCCCTCTCCCTAATACATCCACTCCCCGTCTTCCTCCAAGTCTCTCAACGACTACAACCATCCTCGACACTATCCACATCTCTCGCCTATACCACACACGAACGACCATTCAAGATGCGTGAAGTCGTCTCTCTCAACGGTAAGCTCCTCACACCACGACACGCCCTGTGACCGCTCCAAGTGGGATATCTTCAATGCATTTGCAGTTACTGACAATTTACGCGTGTAGTCGGTCAGGCCGGTTGCCAAATTGCCAACTCATGCTGGGAGGTGAGCGGAACTCCTACTGCTGCTGTGAAGCAGCTCATCAGACTTTCGTTGTCAATGCAATGGGAGCCTGGGAGCCTATTGTGACACACCGCTAATTGAGACTGCAGCTTTACTGCCTCGAGCACGGTATTCAGGTAAGGCTCTTCAATCGTCATGAATCCGGATCCCATCAATGCTGACATCAAATCTAGCCTGACGGATACCTCACTGAGGAGCGCAAAGCCGCAGATGATGGCCATGGATTCAGTACCTTTTTCTCTGAGACTGGTAAGGACCATCAACGAACACAACTCAACAAAAACCAACTAACACACATCCAGGCCAGGGAAAATATGTTCCCCGAACCATTTATTGCGATTTGGAGCCCAACGTCGTCGATGAGGTCCGCACCGGTACATACCGTGGTCTTTTCCACCCTGAGCAGATGATTACAGGAAAGGAGGACGCGTCAAACAACTACGCCCGTGGTCATTACACTGTTGGAAAGGAGCTCATTGACCAGGTCTTGGACAAAGTTCGACGTGTTGCCGACAATTGCTCAGGTCTACAAGGTTTCTTGGTCTTCCACTCGTTCGGTGGTGGAACTGGTTCTGGTTTCGGTGCTTTGTTGATGGAGCGCTTGTCCGTCGACTACGGAAAGAAGTGCAAGCTCGAGTTCTGTGTCTACCCTGCTCCTCAAGTCGCCACTTCGGTTGTTGAGCCATACAACTCCATCTTAACTACGCACACAACCCTCGAGCACTCCGACTGCTCCTTCATGGTCGATAACGAGGCCATTTACGACATTTGCCGACGCAACCTGGGAATCGAGCGACCCAACTACGAGAACTTGAACCGTCTCATCGCACAGGGTTCGTACTTTTCTGCTCTTCTAATCAACACATGTCTCTAACATCCACATAGTCGTTTCATCCATCACTGCCTCCCTCCGATTCGACGGATCCTTGAACGTCGACTTGAACGAGTTCCAGACCAATTTGGTGCCATACCCACGCATCCACTTCCCTCTCGTCGCCTATGCCCCAGTTGTTTCTGCCGCAAAAGCTGCCCACGAGGCCAACTCTGTTCAGGAAATCTCCATGTCCTGCTTCGAACCCAACAACCAGATGGTGAAGTGTGATCCTCGCAACGGAAAATACATGGCCACCTGCTTGTTGTACCGTGGTGACGTTGTCCCCAAGGACGTCCACGCTGCTGTTGCAACTCTTAAGACTAAGCGTACCATCCAATTCGTCGACTGGTGCCCAACTGGTTTCAAGATCGGTATCTGCTTCCAGCCACCTCAGATGGTCCCCAACGGCGATCTTGCCAAGGTCAACCGCGCTGTGTAAGCTCTAAATTCGTGCGCTCAAATATCACGTGCTAACAATCTCACTAGCTGCATGTTGTCAAACACCACAGCTATCGCCGAGGCCTGGTCAGCTCTGTCTCACAAGTTCGATCTTATGTACTCCAAGCGTGCTTTCGTCCATTGGTATGTTGGTGAAGGTATGGAGGAGGGAGAATTCTCCGAGGCCCGTGAAGATTTGGCTGCTCTTGAGCGCGTAAGTTCATCCATCAGCTTGAACAGGAAAGTCGGGATGCTAACGAAAATTTGCAGGATTACGAAGAGGTTGCTGCCGACTCTCTCGAGGGTGACGAGGGTGCTGAGGCCGAGTATTAGAAGTCTATATGTTTGATCTTCCATGGTCGGGTAGGGAGTATTCTACGGTTGTGTTGATGCTTGGACAACACGTTGTGTGCAAAGATAGTCCTTGAAATTTGAAAGTCTTACACGTTGGGCGCTTGGCCGCCTTTTTGACACTACCCTATCATCAGTGTTGGTAGATTCTTGAAAGCGAGCGGGCGGCGGTTGTTTTTTAGTTTAATTGATCGATTGAGCCTTTTCCTTCTATCATTCTTCCCTGGTTGGTGTTAGTCTGAGGTGCTGAATGTCTGCAACACGAGTCATCACCACTTACCCCGTGAAGCATACACTCACGGACTTGAGATAACGGATTGACTTTGGAACTGAAATTGGTTGGCGCCCAGCGTGCCTAAGTTGCGAGTAATATTGGGTTTCGACACTGAGCAGCTGGATGACGAAGTTGCTTCAGCCACACAAAGGCGGCCCAAAAGCCCCTCTTGGTGGGCACCTCAGCTACAACAGGGTCTAAGATTGCAACGCTTCGACTGGGCTGTGCAGAAAGAGAGACAGTTGGGCGACGCTTATAGACTGGTCTTGCTTGTCGCAAAGGAACTTCTTTCCTCCTTGTCCTCACTCCCTTCACCTCTCTCCTCACTCTCTTCACCTCCTCCCCGCATATTCACCAAGCCCCCTAGTCCTACACAATACCACGCTCGCGAGAGTAATGAACGGACGAGCGAGCCCTGACAGTGGTCCCGATAATTCTGAGGTACCCCTTCTGCCTGCGGGCTGGATCGCACAGTGGGATTCTAGGTAAGCCAGGCCTTTCAATATACGCCGCACGTAAATGCAAGTATCCTTCTGTTTCAAGACCGTTTGTGGAGAATAAGCACAGCTGCAACTGTCTTATTTACTCCTTCCTTTGTCACCGACCACGAGATTCAACTCGTCATCCAGTTTTCGAGCAATTGAGCTGACTTTGATGCGCGTGTTAGTCTGAGAAAGTACTACTTCGTACAGATATCCACAGGCAAATCAACCTGGGAGAAACCAACAGAGGCGGCACCAGGAGCACCTACGCTTTCAAATACCGCCACACCTGCACAAACTACCAATCCATACCAAACGCCCAACGAACAAGCCATGAGCGGACAGGGAGACGAGGGTACTCGAGGAATGGGTGACAGCCAGCATGGCGAGAGCACCGATAGGGCCGGTGGTCTTGGGGTAAGCAGTGACTCTTCTCGCTATTTACACTGCGAGTTCATGTACTGACATCCTTAAGGGAATGGCCATGAACGCAATCCTTGGAGGCAATAAGAAGCAGTCCAACAACAGCGGCTCGGGGGGTTTAGTCGGACAACTAGCCGGACAATTTCTTGGAGGTGGTAAGCAATCACATGGGTCTTCTGGACAGAACTCTGGTGGTCTCGCAGGCCAGCTCGTATCCGGTCTTTTGGGTGGGGGAAGCAAGCCACACAACCAGCAAGGGCAAGGACAACCGAGCTCTCAGCAGCACTCATCTGGCGGTCTCGGAGGTATGCTTGGAGGCATCCTTGGTGGCGGATCCCATGGATCATCGCAGAATAACAACTACGGATACACTTCCACTGGGCAGAGTGGAACATACAGCGGTGCCCCACCGCCTTCAAGCTACACGCCGTCCGGACAGCACCAATCATCTTCACAATACCAGCCTCCGTCGCAGCACCAAGGAGGTGCAGGAGGATATGGAGGTCAGTCACACCAGAGCTCGTACAGTCCTCAGCCAGCACAAGGGCAATATGGCCAGACGTCACAACAGCATAGCACTTCGCAATACGGCACAGCTCCAGTCCAAGGAGGATATGGTCACAATGCTCCTCCACATGACCAATACGGCCAGCATGGCTCTCAGACAGCACCGAACTATTCATCTGCGCCGCCACAGCAGTACGGCCAGCATCAACAAGGACATCAGTCCGGCCCTGCGGGTGGCTACGGCCAACAAGGTCCTGGACAATACCCACCAGTGCCCGGCCAGGGTCAGTACGGACAGGCTCCATCTGGTGGTCAGTACGGACAGGCACAACACGGTGGAGGCCAATACGGACAGGCACCTCAGGGGGGACAGTACGGTGGGCAGCACGGTGGGCAGCACAGTGGTCAACAGCACCAGCAGTCATATGGAGGTGGATACCCAGGTCAGTCGCAGGGCAACCAGCACAACCAAGGCCAAGGACCTCCTGCACCCGGATGGTAAATGTGTAGACAAAACTGGCTACGGTAGATTGGGTGGGAAGTGTGTATGCATGGCATGGGCGTTGAAATGATTTGATGCGATTCGATGAAGTACGAAGACGGGAATATTGGAAGGGCGATACGACATGAGAATATCTTATTAAGATTATCCAATATTTGGTTGTACATTGATTAAGGATGAGTTGTAGGTAGCGGAAGTCGTGGCCATGATTTGGAGATACCTGTAGTTAGGCACAAAGTGAAGATTTCCCACACCATCAACGTCTTATTTACTGCATAGCATCAGAGAGTAAAGGCATCTATTGGAAGCAGAACAAAGTAGAAAGTACTTGGGCGATGTTGGGTATTCTGTTCTGAGTAGTCAATCTATTGAGAGCAGTGATGGCCATTATTGGCTGTGCTCACTCAGCCTTGGGGTTCTCCACATAAGGTCGATAAGGTAGGTAAGGTAGATGGTGAGATTGGACGCTAGTGGCAGCAATGACTCGGGCGTCACTTTCTGAAAAGGCGGCGGACGGCGGCGGCGCATCAGCAGTCGCAGCAATCAAACCTTCTTAACTGTTCTAAGGTTCATCCCACCACCTGAGGTTGGATTACCTAAGGTACGTAGGAGGTACAACAGCTCACACCTGAGAATGGCTCCTCGGATACGAACACGAACTCGTAACACCATCCGCCCTTCCTACCGCGAGGACGACTCAGAAGATGAAGAGCTGCAAGAGCTGCAAGAGCTGCAAGAGCTGGAAGAGCTGGAAGAGGACAAATCCGACTATGCTGCTCCCAGTCGCAAACGGAAGAAGACCACTTCCCTATCTTCCAGCGCCAGAGGACGCAGCATACCATCGATACCTGCCGTGCGAACACGCCGCCAACCACAAATGAATTACGCAGAGGACCTGAGTGCAGATGAAGCCAGCGACGACGACTTCGATCATCATGTAATGGAGCTTGAGGATGCTGTTGAACCATTCAGTTCGCCAAAGGCAAAGAGGCCGAGGGTAGCCAAACGGGACGTCAAGGAGAAGGTTGTACGATCGCCGCGCAGGGCACCACCGCGACGTGAGAGGCGGCGAGACAGGTCCTCCTCGTTACCAGCTCCTCTGCCTGCGAGAACGAGACGTACGTCTAGTCTGATCTATTCAATACACATATTGCGCAATTGCTTACTGTGCAATAGAAGCCGCTCCTCGTGTGATCATAGAAGTCATTCCCTTCGTCTCTGACAACAGAATTCCAGCCTGGACCACCCTCCCCTACGAGGTACTTCAAACCATCTTCCTATATGCATCCTTCCCTCTTTTTGACGATCAAAATGGACCGACGCCTGCTATCTCCTGGCTTCTCAAGGCTGCTCAAACACACAAGGCTTTCTTCGAACCAGCCATGGCTGCGCTCTACAAATGCCCTCCACTGGTCACCCTGACAAAGCCGCACGACATCCAGGCGCTTCTCTCACAAGACCCTTCAAGTCATACCATAAACTACAATGTCAAGGTAAAGAGGCTAGAGCTGGAACATCAAATCCTGATGTACTCCGCCGGTAAGGATTATGGGGCCTTCGATTTAGGCACCTTGATCGGACATCTGCCACAACTGACTGAGATTGACATCTGGAGTATATACGATACACCTAGTGTGCGACGCGTTGGCCACACCAAGAAACCATGGGCATACCCTGAGAGCTTGTTCAATGCCTTGGTTGAGGGAGGTCAGCGACTGAAAGGATTCCACTGGAATGCGACATTCTTGCCAAAGCTAGGAGACAACCCTACGACCCTTTTCCAATGGATGCACGAGAAACTCCTACTAACACCCTTTCAATCCCTCAAGTCTCTCGCCCTCACGAACTTCTTTGGCGATATCAGCGATAGGCTAGATCTGGAAGATCGCATAATACAATCGAAACCTTTGACAACGACTCAGGTGGATAAAGAGGCACTACGAGAAGAGAAGAGGCAGACTGTGAAGAAGCAGGATGAGGCATTTGCGAGAGCCATTTGCGCTCTTCCTGAACTCAAAACCCTGGACCTCCACATGTGTACCGTTGTTGACTCTGAATGGTTACAACTGCTTCCGACGACGCTGACTAACTTGGGCTTCACATCCTGCGACCGCTTGACTTCTGATGGCTTGCAAGCTTTTCTTACTTCTCATGGCTCGAACCTCAAAGAACTTGTTCTGAACCATAACTCAGCACTGAGCATGTCGTTCCTTACTACCTTGAAGGAGACCTGTCCATACTTGGAGAATTTCGAGATGGACCTGACATATCACAGCAAGTTTGTCTCCACAAACTCGGCTGAACCGGAATATGAGAACCTCCTTCTGCCAGATGAAGTTCCAACGTGGCCGAAGACGCTGCAATCGATCAATATGCAACATCTTCGTCAATGGAGTTCTGCAAGTGCTGAAATCTTTCTCAATTCTTTGATCAACTCTGCTGAAGAGCTACCGGATCTCCGTCACCTCGATCTGTCAATCTCTCTCAGCATCTCCTGGCGTGACAGAGCACGCATCCGGGATCAATGGGAGGACAAGCTCAAGCGCGTCTTTCTCCGCAAATCTCTGCCCCCGAATGGACATTGGATGTCCCTTCGCGGCTTCCGAGAATGGAAAATGAGACAGGGTGCTAAAGTAATGTCGTGCGTTGAGATTCCATCAACATCTACCTCTACCTCCTCCTCACCCGAAGAAACGGGCAGACCATCACCCATTGAACCAGAATCGCCAAAGAAACCGGCCATTGGCAAGAGAAAGTTGCGACCGCGCAAATCAACCTCTGATGAAGAGTCGTCTGCACAGCCTGGTCTTGACACGAGTTTAAGAGACATGATGATGGAGGCATTAGAAGCGCATGTACAGGGTATGTGTGATGTCGTTGATATACGGATTGACAATTTGAGGCCTACTGAGAACCAAATGCATGAGAGTGATTTTCTCGATAGCGAGCCATCTGGTGACGAGGACTGGGACGAGGGACGAGGTGATCCAGGGGAAGATGAACTGTTTGGAGCTAAGAGTAGGGGAAAGAAGGGGAGGGGGAGGAGTGGGTATGCTTGGTAATGTGTAAGATAAAGGTGGGATGATATGTCTGGATAGGCGGCTGTGGTGTTGTCGGAATTTGTATGGAATTGGTGACATGGGTTGCTTTTGCATGTAAAATAGGGTCTTTGACATGCAGTGGCCATGGATGACGTGTACTGAGAATAGTTCGCACACGTGTGCCAATACTTCCACAGCTCTAGATGGTAGTACATATGTCCCAAATAGGTACCAAGTATCCGTATCCTTCCCGACTTTTTTCCCCTAGACCAATATCCATTCTTTTTCGGAACGGAGGTTTGGAAATGATTGAACAAGCCTCTTTTCTCTCTGATGATTCTTAAATGTGTTTTTGGGGAGGTAAGACGTGTTTTGCAAAAAAAGTAAAAAAAGTCTGGGTTTGGAGGAAGTTCTTATGCACGTAGGTAGATATATATCATTTTTAGGTTTTAAACTCAGCATCAAGAACACAAAAGAAAGAAAGACTCAGAAATAAAATCTAGAGAAGACGTTCTAGATAAAAATGGGAATATTATTTCGTATATCCTATATAAAAATAAAAATATTTATTTATACAAGATACTTTTCGAGATTGGATTTTTGGAGTTTGCGAGGGGATTTTGTTTGTAGTAGGGTTCATTAGATGCTTTGGTTTTTTATTAGTGGATTCTTTCTTCTTGAGAAATATTCTCGGATGGGAGGATTGGGCTTCGGTTAGGTAAGGGCCAGGGTGGGAGGAGGATAGAGCTTGAGATTGAGATTGAGATTTTCATGTTCTATTGACATCACAAACCACGCCTTGTAACCTTGATAATATCAAGTTCTCCCTAAAGTTCTCTTGCCATTCTAGTTATTTTCCCGTCTCGTTCCTTGGAGATGACATGTTTTGATTTATCTGTTCGTGTGTTTCGTTCAACTTCCATACTCTTTTTGCGGGTTCCGTCGTCCTTCAATTGTAGTCCAACTGTCTTCTTGTTCCAGAGTTCCAAGGTGTACACGCATTTCCTTTTTGAGCTGCACTTCAGCTGAGAGTAGTAGAGATGGGTTGCACTCGCAATTCAATATTGTGGTTTTGAAGTAGAGTCTAAGAACAAAAACAGATCAGTATGCAACGAAGATTGAGGACAAGGGTTGACGGAGACAAGGTTGGAAGTTATGACGGATCGATCTAATCGAGGTATTGTGCAGGAGTTGCCTTCTCATCCAAATGCGGTGGCTGCCGTCCCTCAGGAAAGTGCGCGATCAGGCACTGCTTATATATCATATCTCGGAGGTCCTGAGATAAATCCAAAAGGCTCAAACCATCGTGTTGAGCTGGTGAGTTGGTGAGCTGGTGAGTGAGCTGATGAGCTGGTGAGCTGGTGAGCTGGTGAGCTGATGAGCTGAGGTCGAGGTTGAGACGCGTTTCTTCCTTGCCCGCAATGAGGCGTCGGACGACATCCAAACCACTGGCGAAGGGCGGAGTTAACTGAGACTACCTAGTTCAATCTCTCCAGACGCGACATAGAATATCCCAATGTCGGCTACTCTTTACTCATACGGATACATCGGTCTCGAGTCCTTCCGAGATACATGGGAACTACTAGATGGTGCATGAAATTAGGTTGCCTGCGTATTCCAGCTCTACCTACAAACTTTGTGACATCCTATCTCCTTTTCTTCGCAGCCGCAGCCTTCTTCTTTCTCAACGCATCCCATCTGGCCCAGCCAGCGTCCATTAGATCCTCGGTAACCACAAGGTCTCGCATCCTCAGCTCTCTTGCTATGCTTTGATCAAGTCCCCAGTCCAACCATCCAGATGTCCGTAGATATGTGGTGACTGCAAACCAAAATATAGCACAAAAGACTCCTGCTCCACAGCCTACCAGTACTTGTTTCTGCGTGTGATAGCTCAAATATATACGACTGAGCGCAACAACACCAGCAGACGCAATTGCCAGCACTGAAAGAGTGACTCGTTCCCACAAGGCAAGTGGAGTATGGGTGTTCGTAGGGTGCGGTTTATGCCTTAGCAAAAGGAAGAAGGTGAGGTATACAGAGAAGAAGGAGACAAATTGGGCATGGGAAGAAGGCATCCCGTAGCCCTTGCCATACATTTCTGCAATCACAGTTAGCACAGTGCATGCAGGTGCCGGACCAGGTAATTGCGGTGTCTGGACCAGGTAATTGTGGTGTCTGGACCAGGTAATTGTGGTGTCTGGACATACGCTTGGGACGTTCTTCCTTGATATACCGCTTCAACATCCAATTGAAGGCCTCACAGCCCATTTGACCGGCAAACATGAGTAAGACCTCAGCTTCTCGCGAGCTCCATATCAAAGTGGCATAGACGACGCAAAGGCCTTGGGGGACAAGAGCGAGCCAGGCGCATAGGTATGAGACGCCGTCTGTGGGATCCTGTTGTCGATGAGCCTTGGTTCTGGGATAGCTGTCGAGAAGATCTTACGTAGTGTACATGCGTCAAAGTCAGCGAGGCCAGAGGAGGGTATTCGTCCATTATGGTGTTGAGGTGGCACGGAGAACTGCGGCTGCGGGCTCATTTTGCGGCCAGATCAAAGGCGCGGAGTAGAACAGTTCCCGTTCTACGGAGGTGGTCATGGTCATCATAGGTAGGAGGTATCATGGATCAGGCCGACTGCACTCTGGAGGTATCAGTTTCTTCACCACCACCCACCATCGTCAAACTCCCAGGGACACCGAGAACAAAGCCGCTGCATGCAGGTAGGACTCGGTCTCACGGTATGGAGCCGACAGTCACAGAGGTGGCTGATTAATAACGTCTGCTACTGTTGCCACTCTTTCCCGTAGCTGTTACCGCCGTAGCTGTTACCGCCGTAGCTGTTACCGCCGTAGCTGTTACCGCCACAACCAAACCTCACATTCCATTTTTATACTGACCCGGAAATCCATCGCTCTCTGAGGGACTCTCTGAGCCCCGTATCGTGTTCCTCAGTACCTATCTCGCCCTAGCTCATGGCAGATGAGGCAGAAGACGAACGCGAAGAAGAACTTTCCACCATATCCGCTATATTTCCAGAATTGGTTATCGATCCTGCAAATTCCTTCTCCGCCTCACTTGAAATTCCTGTCGCGCCCGCCATTCCTATCAAAGTACGCTTTCCACCACTCGTCGATGGGTCCATCAATCTTCTCCCACCTGGGGATAATGACGGCGCCGGCCTGGACATACTTGCCAGGGAAGACGTACACCTGCTGAACTACCTCCCATCAATTCAGCTTCAGCTTGGCCTGCCCAAGGGCTATCCAGAAAACGAACCTCCTATCGTAAAACTCACGACTGCCTTGAACTGGCTTCCTGCAGTTACACTAGAGCAGCTGCAAGAGCAGGCAGCAATACTGTGGGATGAATACGGGCATTTACAGGTCGTCTTTGCGTACATCGATTATATACAGCAGGCGGCAGAACATGGCTTCGATTGCGGAAATGGAACACTGGACATTGATCAGGCTCTAAAGATACCCTTGCTGGATTTTGATATCAAGACAAAAAGACAAAAGTTTGAACAAGAGACTTTTGACTGTGGCATTTGTTTGGAGCCAAAGAAAGGTTCTTCCTGCTATCGCTTACAGAAGTGTAGTCACGTCTTCTGCGTAGATTGTCTCCAGGATTTTTACGTCAATGCAATCACCGAAGGAGACGTTGCAAACGTGAAGTGTCTCGCTCCAGACTGTGGTGTGCAACGCGATAACAATACCAGGCGAGCGAAGAAAGCTGCCCGGACGCTCGGCCCTAACGAGCTACTCCAGATACCGATTGAGCGTTCTCTTGTGCAGCGTTACGTGGATCTCAAGCGCAAAAAGAAGCTGGAA
This sequence comes from Venturia nashicola, assembly GCA_004522665.1. Lineage (NCBI taxonomy): Eukaryota > Fungi > Ascomycota > Dothideomycetes > Venturiales > Venturiaceae > Venturia > Venturia nashicola. The sequence continues at coordinate 674,488 of SNSD01000011.1, forward strand.
TCGAGCAAGGACACCGTATACTGCCCGCGACAATGGTGCCAAGGACCTGCGAGCGTAAAGCGCCGCATCAAGAAAGATCTCTCTCAATTCGAGGACGAGGAGTCGGCCGATGAATCAGAAGTTCCACCGGTCGACGACGAAAAGAAGAAGGCAGAGGACAAGGTCGTGGCAATTAACGATAGATTAAGGATATGTGAAGACTGCGACTACGCTTTTTGCCGCGTTTGCCTTACTGGCTGGCATGGTGAATTTGTTAGGTGCTGGCCAAAGTCTACGACCGAGCTGAACGAGGTCGATCAGGCTTCTTATGATTACATCCGGTTACATACTTCGCCTTGTCCGACCTGTTCTTCTCCGAGTCAGAAGACGCATGGTTGCAACCATATGAACTGCTACCAATGTAATACTCACTTCTGCTATTTGTGCAGGTAAGTCTACACCTTCCCAATACATTGTCAATACAAGTGCTAAACCAATTCTTCAGTGCCTGGCTGGACCCTCAGAATCCTTACAAACATTTCAACGACAAGAAGATCGGTTGCTATCAACGTTTATGGGAGCTTGAAGAAGGCGACGATGGCAATGGCAATGTGCGGTTCGAAGGTGCCCGTGGCTGGGAAGCAGCCGCTGCAGCTGCAGACGCAGCAGATGAAGCGGAACGACTGCAACAACAGGCACCAAATGCCGATGTGGGAGCAGTAGTGGCACCACCACCAGAGGTGGTAATACCAGCACCCGACCCCGGCGAGATCGTCGATATGGATGTCCCAGATGTGCACGCATTGCTTCATATGGACGAGGCACAGATACGTCAAGTGATCAACAATATGCCCGAGGAGGCAGCTGAACAGTTTATTGTTGACCTTCTCGCCGCCGCCGGGATTGAAGAAGAACCCCCTGCACATGGTCAACCTGGCTGGCGTGTTCCCGGTCTGGCTCAAAGAGCACCCGGTCGGCCCCGGCAACCTCGTCTTCCACGACTTGGCGGAGGCAATTAATTTGCTCGTCCTGCAGGCGGCGATGACGGTGCAAGACGCATGAACGATGGACATGCAGCCAGAGGGGAAGTTGCGGCTCTGGGACAGCAAAATTACATCCGGCAAGTTAGAGGTGAGGACTGGGTCGAGCCTCTGATGGAACCGGGTGATGATGAGATCGACGAGATGGGTGGGGATGGACTTGCTGATCCTGTAGCTGCTGTCGAGGAGCCGGCTCTTTTTGTCATAGTCCCACCGCGGGGACGGGGCGGGAGGAATGCGCGGGGGAGAGAGAGAGGTCGAGGGAGTTAACAACAAGGGTGAAAAAACTTTGCCTACTTGCTTTCTCCTGTCTCGGCCGTCAAATCTAGAAGCTGGCCACGAACTATTCGAGCATCCTCCACAATAGTATCATCTTTCCGCTTGCTACTGTACCGATGGCGAACGTTGGAACTGGCAATTTACCTCGACAATTCATTATCTTGCCACCAGCTACCCGTATTTAATGAGGCAAGGACACCTGTATATGGACTCTTGTTCTCTGTCTGTGTCTCACATTGGTATCCCATTACAGCGCGTCTTCTCTTATCCTTGATCTTGCCCTCCCTCCTATCTTTTTCCTCAGCATTAATATAATTAGCCACTAAAACCAGCGCAAAAATTCTAGCACCGAATGGTATTGACTCTGTACCGGCAATCATTAATCGGTCTGTGCATTACCTGTATAGGGATACTGTGTTTATGATTGGAGATGCGTGGGTCAGTCCGTCTAACTAGGTCTTCTGCAAGTACATGTCGTTCATGAGGAGCTGCGCACAATGTACTACATTGGCTTTGAGTCCACGCGCCTAGATTGTCTTTGTATACGAGCCCACACCTGGCGTCTTCACTTTCCTTGCTCCTTGTCCTTTCTGGTGGTTGATTTAGCCATTGCGCGTGCATGTATCACAAGCTTCTTCTTGGCCTTCTCGATTGAGTTAATGGTGAATCGTGCATCATTGGATCTTATGCTTGTGCTTGTGCTTGTGCCTCTTCCACCGGATCAAGCGCGATCCGTCAGCTTCGTTCTAGATGGCGTTTTGTGGTCTATCTTTGTGCCACAGGTCTGAGACCTGCAGTCATTTTGGTAAACAGCGGAGAAAACAAGAAAGTATTACTCGTAGAAAATTAAAGTATTATCGTTCAGCGTCTGATTGGTTCCCGATGACCAGATTCCCAGCGACCCAGATTCCCAAGAACCACATTCCCAAGAACCACATTCCCAGGACTGGTCTCCCAACGCCACAGGCGTGCGCCACCGTTACCTTACCCAGCAAGAAGATCAAACGTTCCCAGTCTTTGGTATTCTAACATCCCAGTGGCTTTTGACAGTATAATGCTACGAGAGGACTCTGGAACTTTTGTTAGCTCATACAAGCGCGTTGCGCAGCAATTCTACGAACCAACCCCTTGGTCTGGCAGCAAGTATTGACTCCAACGCAGGTAGAACTTGCATCAGAAACTGCCCACAGGTCAGCGAAGTCGAGATAGCAGGAATTTTTTCACAACTTACCCCCAATGCAGTTCACGTCGTTGGGGTTCAACGGGAAATTGATCAATCCAGCAAGAAGCGTAATGGCAGGGAGATCTCCAGCGAAAGTGCCTTGGCAACAGTAAGGCTGGCCACCGTTATGGCTACAATCGATTGGCCAGTCGGCTCGACGCTGTTCGAGCGCTGCGGGAGATGCAAAGGCAATGCCCATCAGAGCCATGACGAAGACAAGAAGGTTGAACATGATGAAGTCGATAAGATTTTGACTCGTCAAGCGCTTTGAGGAGAGTATGGAAAGTCGTGGGTTTGTGAGCAAAAGTAGTAGCGATCGACGGCAAATAAAGAGAAAGAGAGCTCGCACAGAATCGATAATGACGGACGGTTTAAGAACAAGTTACTCAATCCAATGGTGGCATATCAGATGGACGATGGGGTGAGGAACTGACCCAAACCCCGGGAGCCGTGAAATGGTATCTCGAAAAGATCAGGCGCCGAACGTGTGAAATACAACTAACAGCGGAAAAAGAAGCGTCGTCTAGAACCGTACCCATGGTGGTTCGTGATATGCCTATGAGCCACGCCTGTCCGTACAGGAAATTGTGGCTTGGCTACGGAGTAGTCCGACTCAGGGGCGTCTGGATTAATGGCTTGGATCGAGCCTGAGATTCGGCAAGTCCACACGATGATTGGTGGAGTATGGGCTTGTCCATGGTATTCCATCCTTCTGAGAGCTGTAAAGAAAGCCTCATCGTTGTTCTGTGAGACCTGAGGAATGCGAACCGAGCCTGAGGCTGGATTTTAGGTGTAGAGCTAAGCGAAAGAGAACACAGTTCCCACCCTCGATGACTTCCCCCCAACATCAACCTACGCCTACGCCTACGCCTACGCCTACCTCCGTACCATCAAACATCCTTTTGGTCTTGACTCGAAATCCACACCAAGCCATCTCCCCAGTCTTCACCATGGGCTGTCTCGAGAAATCAAGGCGGGCTCGTCATCCGCAGTGCACGGTTTGGCGGTGCTCCGTCCGTTAGTGAATGCCAATCTACGCCACCAGACCAAGACGTCAACCTCCAAGCTCGAATTTCATGCCTCCTTGTCGCTCGTAGCGAAATCAGACAGTCAATACTTTCCACTCCTCCAAAGAAGAGAGAGAGTGTAACCGACATCGGTGGAGTTCCATCCCATGTTCGGACAGCAGGCCAAGTCTGTGTATCTTCGTCGCGCCGTGAAGCAAATGGGTGCTCGGTTCTCCTTTTGCAAGCTGGGTCTGATCTCGCCTTCTTACCCGTAGCGTTCCCGTGTACAGCTCTTCCGAAATTGGTCTACGGGCTTGTCAGTCAAATGGTCTGGCTCGGTCCAATGGATTCTCACTTTGTTGCCTGTCGCCAATGAAAGTCGGAGGCTCAGGTATAGCCTATACTCGCCTTATGCGCTATAGCTTCTTCGACTACTCTTGGGTCCTTTTCTTCCTACTCCTAGGCTGTGTAGATGATAGGGCTCCACACGCCTCTGACTGAGGAACGGCAAATTCCGCATCCAACGAAATATACCGCTGTCTCCTCTGCACACTGCATCTCTCCCAATTGAGTCTCTTATTCTTCAGCCTTTCCCCTGGACTGTCCTGGTTTCAATGCGCCGCATATCTGCAATGGATGCACTGTATCAGAAATTGTCTCGCTGCGAATTCTTATAAGGACAACCCGCGGGCTTCATTTACCGCTAAGTATAGCGGATGTCCATCTCTTCCTACTTGTTACTTACTTTTTGCGATTACGGAATAAATATGTCGACAAACATCGACCTCTCTTGGTCGCTCTCAATTTTTATAATCTTCTTCTTCTTCTTTGTTACCTATATCTGGGACAGATTCTTTTCCTTGCGAGGCCTTCCTAAAAATTTACCATGGGTGGGAGCATCATCGAGTGCTGTATCACGGGCGGAAGCTGTTCGTCGAAGTTGGTTCGGCCTCCGTGATTTAATTCAAAACGGTTACTACGAGGTCGGTCTTCCAAACTCCTCTCACAACGTAAGAATGAAGCTGAACAAGACAGCATTCCAAGCATGAACATGTCTTCGTGTTGCCGAATCTGGCCACCGGTCCGGAAGTGATTCTTCCACCATCACAGCTGAAATGGCTGCTCGAACAACCAGATCATGTACTCAATCAAAGAAAAGTCAACAACGAGTTCTTACATGCCGAGAGAACGATGCTACATCCAAATATTCCTCGAGACACAGTTCATGGTCATGTCATTCGCCGGGAACTGACCAAGCATATCGACAATTTTGTTGAGGCTATGGCAGAGGAGTCGTTGTATGCACTCAGCATTAACTGGGGCGTCAATACGCGCGATTGGACTGAGATGTCTGGTTACAAGATGATGCTGGACATCGTCAGCCGGACCTCGAACCGAGTATTGGTTGGATTCCCGTTGTGTCGTAATGAGGATTATTTGCGATGCAGCAGCACATTCTCTCGGAACGTCGTTCTCAGCGCGAGCGCGTTAAACCTGCTGCCGTCATTCTTGCAATCCTTGTTCGCCCCTATCATCACGGCATACGACACCTACCAGTACCGCAAAATTGCCCGACACACGACGCCTATCATCAAGAACCGTATGGCGGCATTCAAGCCTGGACTGGACTACAGAAATCCAGATTACTCAAAACACAACGACTACATCCAATGGGCCTTGCACGATGCGTTCAGCCACGACGATCTCGAAGAAAGAACGGCAGGAATGATCACGAAGCGACTTTCTGTGCTCAGCTTTGCGCTGATTCAGTCTTCCGTCATTACCATCACAAACGCCATTTTCGATATTGCCTGCTCGCCAAGTTCTGCCGAGATCCAGAAGAGTCTCCGAGAAGAAATCCAGAGAGTGATGGCGGACAATCTGGGCAAAGAGTGGGAAAAAGGAAGTCTTGCCAAGATGGTTCGGTTGGATAGTACTTTACGAGAAAGCATGAGACTATGGGGTTTCATTAGTCGAGGTGTGATGAAAAAAGTCGTTGCTCCCGAAGGAATCACACTGCCATCCGGTGATTTCTTGCCAAAAGGGACGAACGTTGGCGTCACCTCGTATGCTGTCCAGCACGACGAGTCTGTCTACCACAGAGCATTCAGCTTCGATCCATTTCGCTTCTCCAGACCACTCGAAGATCCTTCGGTGAAGAATGCCAGGCCCCTGCCCATGGTCACCACCACAGATGATTTCATGGCATTTTCCCACGGCCGTCATGCGTGGTAAGCATCTGTCCCCGAAGTACCTAAATCCCAAAACTAACATAGCCCCAGCCCTGGCCGTTTCTTCGCCTCCACGCAGCTCAAAATTCTCCTAGCGCAAATCATCCTCAACTATGACATCGCGCCACTTGCAAAGCGACCCGAGAATCTGTGGTTCAATAATACCATGGCGCCACCGATGTGGGATTCCTTGCAGGTTCGAAGAAGACCGGGAACTGTCACCGAATCCGTTCTACCTCCACCAATTCGAACAAGGACGGCTAGTACTGCGGCCTCCTTTATTCCTGAGGAGGCGCGAAGGATGCTGGACGTCAAAGTACTCCAGGGGTGTGCAGCAAGCACTGGGCTGGCTGGACCAATTGTCATGAACTCTTGATTCTGTTGGTCTCACTGGACGGGAGAGAATATTTTAATATTGGTCAAGGCTGTAATGATGGGATGACGGCGTTTAGACTGGGTAATGAGCGAATCGTAATTGGTGGCTAGATGGAGTCAAACTCATAGCCTCTTTGTTTTCTATGTTTCTATGGTGCGCGACTGGGCATGGCAGTTTGGCCAATTGGTTCTGGCATTATTTGTAATATTAATTCTGGTATCTTACCTATTCGCGTACAATATCGACTTGGGAGGAAATTTAGTTTCACCTAATACACGAGCCGTTGAAACCTACCGAGAACAGGGCGCTCTTCTGCCCAACCGTTGCTTCTTTTTTTCACACCCAGTTTGGATGAATGGTGCGTTGGTTCATACTCACGTATCGTTGCTTATGCACATGATGGTACTGTGTCTTTAACTTTCCGGGAAAGGCTTGCGAGCCATATTATCTTGATGAGCAATGCATGCCACGCTGAGCAAAGGAAAACGACGCATACAATCAAACTCAAGCTGTTTGATAGCGATTGAGGAGGGGAAAATTGTCGGAGTTGTTTGAACCTCTGGATTGTGACAAGGCTGATTGCTATTTCTTTGTGTTGTATACTCCATTGGGAGGAGGAAAAACATAAACTTGGCGGTTTTTGGGACTCTGTAATTCTATTGTTGATTTGGGTCTCTCTATATCGGTATTAGACTCTCGATGTTTATTTCGTGGGGATTCTGTATTGCGCTTGTTGGGCTTTCGCTTGTTGGCTTTCCCTGTTGGTTTTCCCTGTTGATTGTGTGGTTGCATCTATGCTTAACCCGGCCCCTGCTCTTCTAACGACACCTCACTATACACCACCACCACCACCACCACCACCACCATCATTCCTCTTCATCCTCAACATCCCCAACATCAACCAGATCTACAGATGTTGCGAACCCACAGCCGCTGACATGGAATCTACCCTGATGTGGACGTCTGCAGTCGGTGGTGGGGCCGTATCATAATCTGGAAGCAAGAACGCCGACGCACGACGACGACCTCAAATACAACCACCACGCCCCAAACATCTACCTTATTTCTCACGTATATATGCGACACAGAGATATACTTCGATCGTCACTGTCGTACAATGACCTCTATGACGAGTGATCACGAAGGCAACAATTCTTGTTCCGATTGACCCGCAGCTATGCCTCTTCCTGGACGAGGTGTGACGATGAGAATGCTACTGCCAACGAAGGATGCGCATATAAAGCCAGCCACCATCGTCGCCATCTGATGGGGTAAATCTCAAGATGTCCCGGGAAAGGCGATATTGGCTTTTCGGCGCTGCGGCAGTGACAGCCACTCCCAGGTTCTCGGTACTGATGTCTTGGTCACCCGTCGCTAAGTTCTGCATTGTGCAGTGTCCCAGCGCTACGGTTCATCGCCTGCTAACAATAGCTGACAGTTGATCGAAACAGAGTCTCGGATGCTTGCCTCCTCGCACAAAGATTGAGATCTGTTCCCAGTCATGCAGGGTCCCGCATGCAGACATTTCCGGACACTGCATTCACTGGAGCCCCTCGCGGTGCGTGCACGACATCTCCAATGGCCATATTCGTTCTTCGGAACTTAGTCCGAGGAATCGACAATCCTGTTTCGCAGCTTTTTATTTAGACATGCCTCGAACTCCGCACGAGTGGAAATGCTCTGAAATGCTTGCAATCATTCGGTATCGAGGATGACAGATTTAATCAAGAGCTATGTGAAACAGAATGAGGATGGCAACGGAAAGGAGCGCGTCCTGTGGAATCCCTGGACCATTGCAGTCAGCAATTGCCTCATAGGCCTCGTTAAAGCTCCTGATGATCCTGGGATAGCTTCCAGAGGAATCATCTCATATCCGAAGGCAGGCTCACGCCACTTCTTGCATATATATCAGTCTGCCCTCGGCCACAGTATATGTTCCGGTCGACATCGATGAGCCTCTCAGCCAGCCTAAGGGCCTCGTAAGAGCGTTCCCAATCGTTCGAAGCTTACGTGAAAGAGCAAGGCGGCTCGGGTTCCTGCTTACTATGAGCTGTACGTGCCTCGATGGTAGCCCAGTCTCTGTCCGCTGGGATTGATGTGACGTGTCTGTACGTTTAAGGTCGTCCAAAAGCTTGCTCGGATGGCTGGGCTGCTTCGATGCTGGATGGGCGTTGAAGATCTATAGTCAATGGCTGTTCTTGAGCAAACAGTTCAATTGCTTTTCGCCCCGAGTCGGGAGTTCGATTGATGCTGGTTTATCTCGACGGCGAGAAAAGAGTTGCAATGTTGGCAGCAGCTCAAAGCGTGGCGCTTCAAAAATGGTCTGCATCAACGGTGGATGACATTTCACCAACGACTCTAGATCATGATTTCTCTGGGCTCCTGCCGAACTTGCCGTTGAGCGATTGGTGTGCTGAGGAGTTAAGCGTGCATTTGACTGAAGACGGAGATTGGGGACAGGGTGGAGTTGGACATAGACCCGGGCTCAGTAGGTGTACTCACCTGCTGGGTCATGGAGATGGTTGCGGGTATTGTGATACGTCTACCACTCAACCCAAAGCATTCGAGTCATTCGGCTCGACTGATTAGACAGATTTTGGTTGGGAGGATGTACCTCGGACCCAGATATGAGGTTTCGAAGTATGTATATATGATCGGGATGGTTACGAGGTCAGTTGATTATTTCGTAATAAGTGCGATGTAAATCTGCGAATTTATCATCGTGTTTTCTCGTTCTCACGTAAAATAATTCGGTTCGATTATACTTCTAGTTATCTAGGTATAACCGTCCATTTTTCAAAAAACAGTATAGCTAATAGTAGTATCATTAGTGTTTTTCAAGGTGCATTTACTCTTTTTTTCATTGGACCTCGCTCGGGGATTCGACATGGAGCATATACAGATACAGATATGTATCGAGTGGGATTTGGTAAGGATATTTAATTGATTGTTTCTTGTTACTTATTAGAACTAATCCTATTTTCAACCAGTCGTCTCCTCCATCTCGGAATTTATCGAATTACGAAATATATATACGTATTTGATGTTGTATAGTATCAACTCGAGATGAATGAGTTTATACAACAGAGAATTGGGACTTGGGAACGAGTTATACTCGTTATTTATCCATTGTTGTCTCTGATAATCTCTTACTGAGTATTCATGAGAATCTTATTAAGCTACTGTTTCGCTGTTATGGAAGGCGCATCCCTATGCCCATCACAAATAACCCTTCCATCCCCGTCAAAAATAGGCACTTTACCACCATTCCCGTACACGTCCTCAAATTTCCTTAATAGAGCTTCGGGCACCGCATGTGGTATACGCGCGATTGGTCTCCTTTTCCAGAATCCCTCCATACTGAAGGCCCATTCCAACCACGCGGCGCTTTCGTCGACGTCGCTTTTGGAGTCGAGGTAGATGTCTGCGAGCATGAGGGTCGAGGCGATTTCGTAGGCGATTTCGCGTTCGGGGGTTGGCCGGGTGGTGGATCTTGAGTTGGAGGCGGTGAGGAGGCGTTTGGCGCGGGTGTGGAAGAGTTGGGCGGAGACGGTTGTTGGCTTGGGGATGTTAGGTTTGGGGTTGAGAGATGGGGATGGGAGGTGAGGTAGGGTGGGATTTTGAATGGTCTCCTGGCGATTGATGGGGTTGGAAGGGCCAGGTGATATTGGTAACGATGCGAGACTGGTTATTTCATCCTCGTGATAGTGGTGTGGGCAGAGGAATGGAAGGTTGGGACTTACTCGTTTCGTTGGCTCAGCATCGAAAGCGGAATCGACTAGTGCGGGCGCGATGGTGGGATTGTCTTGCTTTGGCAATTGTGGAGGCATAGCATTGGACACTCCCCTCGGCGGCTCTTGGTCCTGGCTTTTGTGCTGAGTCTTCGCCTCTCTTCGTGGGCGCTTTTTCGACGGTTCTTCTCCAATCTGCTTCGGCTGAGTTTGCAGCTGACTCGATGAGCCGCGTCGTGGGCGCTTCTTCGACTGCTTCTTCTCCTTCTGCTCTTTGGCGGTAACAGACGGAAGGTCGTCCGAAGATGGACTTTGAGAGTGGCTCTGCAGGCGCGTCTGGGACGGTATCTCTGATGTCTGCAAATGGCCGGGGCCGTTTTGAAGATGGTACTGGACAGGTTGACCATGCTCATAACGATCGAAACGTGAGGTTTGCTGGGTTGAAAAAGTAAGCGACTGACCCTTCGGCATTACGAGCGACTGCTGTGTCGTTTGGTCCTGAAGAAATGCATGTTGGAGAGTCTGAGTGGCGGCCTGGGACGGATACAGGTTATGGAAGCTAGGACTCTCGTAGGAGGTAATAAGACCAGCATCGTGGCTCTGGTCGAATTGGTTCGGCCAATGGGCAGGCTGAGGGCTTGGGTCTATATCCTGATTAAGTTGGCGGCGAACTTCGTACAGTGCTCTGCTCATGAGTTCCTCATCGTTGGCTAGAGGGCTGAGTGGATGGAGCAGCTGTTCCTGGGTTGAGTTAGGTGGCGCATAGTGGGCATACGAATGGTTCGTTGCAACAAGGCCATTGGTCTCTGGCGGTTGCTGAGTGAAGAGTGCACTCGTGAAGTGATTGGTGCTCTGCGGGATCATTCCTACCGGCTCGAGGTTCTGCGACTGGTACATCTGTGTGGGTACAGGTGGATAGGTATTTGTATCATCGTCGCTTGTACGAGGTCCATTGGTCGACGAGCTGACTTCAGTAGATCGGGTTGACGCCGTAGTCTCTGCTGTTGTTGTGGTATGTACTGCAGGTTTGCCATCGTTGGGCGCGTCGTCGTGTGACCTGGACGTTTTCTGGTTGGACTCCATGGTGATGAGGTGAGTTGCTTTCTTTGAAGTGAAGTCAAGTTTGGCGTTCAAGTATAAACATCATTGTGTTTGGCTGTTTGGCTATCTACGTGTTATCGCTGAACAATCTCGCGAATCTTGTCTACATTTCAAGCCTCTCATATCATATTACATACAAGCCATGCTAGCTGCTCCTGTCACAACGCCATCGACTCATTTGGAGTACACATTCATTCCTCTCCCTTGCCATGATATAACCCATCAGACCTAGACGGGTCATTGGAGGCTTTTTTGTTGTTTCTGCAAAGATGAAGTGACCTCTGAAGTCGAGATACACTTGAAATATCTCTCACGTGATAAGTGCTATCGTGATTGGTCCATCTAAAACGCGCTAATAAGGGGATCCACTTCCAATTCAGGCTTTCAATTCAGGCTCCAATTCAGGCTTCCAATTCAGGCACGCGTCGACCTGAAGACCATATGTGACATCAACAACAATGTCGCGCTCTACCGACGCTGGCCACTTCTTCCAAACTACGTGAGTGTCTATGCACCATCAACCCACCAGATCCTAACTCACCCAGCTCCGCTCTCTCAGAAACTGCTCGCAAGTCGAAGAAATCAAAGAATACGTCCGGCAATCCCATAAAACTGCCCTCCAAAATCCTCGCCCTATGCGCAGATCCCGACGATGACGGTGCTATATACGCAGCCGAGGCAGCGGGGACAGTGAAAAGAGTACTTTTGGAAGTAGGTAAGACGCCCTCGCCGTTGAATAGTCTGGAAGAGAAGAGTTGAAGCTGATTGATGGTCAGACGGGAACGATATCGCACACGTACCGACCTAATACCTCTCAATTGGCACCTTTGACATGTCTTACTGTTGGAGGCAAGCAGGGAGAAAGAAAGCTATACGCAGGATGCTGGGATAAGCATGTCTATTGCTGGGATATTGGAGCCAGTTCTGCAACCAGCACGGCAACAAAACGACTGTCTGGACACACAGATTTTGTCAAGGCGGTTTTGAGTATTACTTTGAGTGGGAAGGCACTACTTGTCTCTGCCTCCGCAGATGCAACATTGATCGTTTGGGATCCATCCACAGACACCCGTCTCACAACCCTGAAAGGCCATTCCCGCGGCGTCCAAGCACTAGCCCTCGAATCCATCAAGACCTCCTCACAAAACACCCAATATGCTACCATCTTCAGCGGTGACAGCAATCGCGAAATAAGACGATGGCACATTAGCTCGGCCTCCTCCTTCGAAATACCTGCAACCGGTCCTGCAGACGCAGAAGCAACATCCTTAGACATCGATCCCCTAGTCGTCCACGAAACAAGTATCTACACCCTGCTCCTAGACTCAAACCTCGACCTCTACACCGCCAGCGCCGATAAATCCGCTAAAGTTCTGGCGAGAAACAGAGGTTGGGAGGCAGACACCACACTGCCCCACCCAGATTTTGTTCGCGATATTGCCATCGACGAGCAAGGAGGGTGGATCATAACGGCATGCCGAGATGAGGCAGTAAGAGTTTGGGATTCAGGAACGGGAGAGTTGCATCATGTTTATTCTGGACATTATGAGGAGGTTACTGGTGTGCTTGTGCTTCCAGGTGCTAAAGCAGTTAGTGTTAGTATCGACGGGACTGTTAGGCAGTGGAGCTTGAAACCGCAGGACTTGGAAAGAGCGAGGGAGGCTGCGAGAACGGAAGTTGTAGAAGAGGTCGAGGAAAAGAAGGTGGAGAAGAAGTCACTTATGACTGCAGAGGAGGAAGCGGAGTTGGCTGAGTTGATGGACGATAGTGATTAGGTATATTGATGCTAATTCGGTGTGCATGAAGCACTGACAGTTGTTAATAGTCTTCTGGCCTCGTCCATATCCCCGTCCATGACTGTCGGTCATCGTGTTAATGTCGCTTAGGTCTGCTTCGTGTCTTCAACTGGAATTACTTTAGTTGAGGATATTTCGTGTCAGTCTCGTGGACTCACCTCCTACTCGAGTCGTATGTCGGGATTCATAGGATTACCGATGTTGTGGTAAGTATGCCTCCTATCTTGAATTGTTGTTGTCCTTGGTGAGCATCTGATTGAAAATTAACTGTTGAGTCACAGCTCGGAATGGGATGATAATGACTGACCTGAGTTCGCTTCTTCTTCCTAGCGGCCTTGGTAACCTTGCTAGCCTTCTCCTTCTCGCGCCTAGCAAATGCTTCCTGGAAGTCCTTCCGGAACGCGCGTCCGACGTCGGTATTGAAACTTCCCCAAGGCGTATCCCATTTGCCACATAGAACTAGTCTGACAAAGCAGGGGAAGAGTCTGTCCTTGTCGCCAAAGTCATTAAGCATCTGATCGAAGAGCTCGAGCCTGTGTTCGAAATTGCTGTCCTTGTCAGCCTCCCAGAGAGCCTTCCACTGGTTCCACATAGGCTCGCGGGCCAGTTTATTGCGCACTCTGGTCATCGGAACGTCGATCGTGCAAGACTCGAGATTGGGGTATCTTGATGTTGCTTCGCAAATGGCCCAAATCCTTTGCTTGACCTTTTGGAGGCTGTATTCTTTAAGGGGTGTTGGAAAATGACTCGTTGTGATCATTGAGCCCCGTCGGACAAGCGAAGCATAGTGAGGCGCTAGCAGTGGCAGATAGATACTGGAGGATGTGAAACTGCATTCCGCTAAACACGTCATCTCCTGGTAGGCTACAGAACTCGCCTCTTCGTGGACTTGCCGGCTGACTGACATGAGCGAGGAGAAGTCACTCTTCAATGCTCTATTGTAGAAAGGGCAATACGATCGCCAAAATCCTATGCTCCGACCCTCCCAGGAGGGACGCCCAGATTTCCTGATCCGACCCTCCCAGGAGCGAAGAAAGAACCAGTAGATCATGTCTCTCAGCTCACGAGGCAAATCGATGAAGCTGCGTCCGGGGTGTACTTTCTCGGATTGGCGCCATTCAGGAAGCAGCTAGACGGAATGAGCAAGATCAATTTATTGTGGCATTAGAGATGGACTTACAATGCGGTCGAAGGCCGTGGTCTCTGAGGGCGACGGTGCAGCAAGCTTTGCAGTAAGCATTGTCAAATCTTGAGGAGTGAGACTGGCAGCCATGACTGCGACTTTCTGTGCTTGTTTCTTAGCTCCGCTGAGCCCTGTACAAGTTAGCACGATGAAAGAGAGGAATGAAGGGTGGCTAACAAGATCTTTGGTGTCGCAAAGTTGGTGAAGGTGTGGTGAGCAAGGTTTGCAGCGTATGCTCAGTATAAATAGAGCCCGCCAGATCTGGGACAATAGCAGATCTGGTTGTATAACAGATCTGGCAAGACAACCAGGAAATGTGTTCTGAAAATTAGGCAGTCATCGGTATCACTGTTACCCAGCTGTACAGTAAGTGACCCCCTTCATGACACTTTGAGTTCAGAGACATGCCATTCTTCGCCTGCTAATATCTAAATCATGCAGCCGTAGACCTGTGATGTATCCCTGCTATCTGGTGAGTCGGCTTGGAGTCCTGGATCGATTTCTGATGCTAATAGGTTCCTTTATTGAGCTTCGTGTCAAAAGTTGGCCTTTTTCTTGATCAAGGTTCGATCATACGTCACCCTTGTGCGACAATTATTTGTACCATATTGGCATTACTGGCGTGGTTGGGCTTAGTATGTTGAGTCAAGGTCCTTTGGTTCAATTCTAAGCCCGATTATGCTGACAGGTATAGCAGTATAACCCCGAGAATGGACCTCTGGTTGAGAAGTTCATCCTCATCTGACTCGACCAGATATAGCCTTCACAATTCTGGATGAGAGACAGGCGGCAGAAAGGTATGAAATGGATTCATTGTAATACTCATTTTCTGCCTACTCTTATGCATTCAGAAAGTCTAAAGAATACAGCGTTCCAAGTCGAAACTTCAAAACAAAAAAGCCATCGGACCTCTGAAGATTCGACGTCAAAGTAACACGTATAGATTTCAAACGCCACACACACGAGAAAGAGTAGCCGATATAAAATCCCTCTTCTCGAACTTCTCTCGAGCTTCCGTTCCATCAAGTACCTGCTGCACTCGGAAATACAGAAGATCCCTATAAACTCGTACACCGAGGCCTGGCTATCGCGAGTTTCTAGCTTCCATGGCCTATTTGGCAGGTGCAATCGAAGTTATTATTTACATGGAGGCAGCGGGATCCACTCGCGCCGATATTGACGCAGTAGTGGCATTGATGCGGTGGTAGGTGCGGATTTGTGCGGATGAGGTTGGTAATGGAATGGTGAGGATTATGCTTTTGCGCGAGTGGGTGATAAGGGATAAATGAGAGATTCCGAGGCGTCATGAAGGCAAGGAGCTTGATGATTATAGAAGTAGAGAGGGGCGGGATGGAAAATTAAATATATAGTATTGAGGGATGAAACGTCATCTGATAAGCGTTGATAACGAGGAGGATTTGATAGGTACCAGACACCTAATTCATCCCTTCAAATCTCCATCTTCTCCCATCTCCATCAGGAATCCACATCATACATTTCCAAATCCAATCCCCCATCCACCCGCAACTCCAAATCCGCCTTTTTCACCCTTCCAAAAGCCTCCTCAATTTCGCGCTGCAGCTGATCCTCACGAGGGTCTACATAACCACAACCCACCCAGCAAGAATCCCGATCCCCAAAAGGCAACCGAAGCACCAACCGAAGCGTCTCCGAAAAAAAATACCCATCCGGCCGCACCCTCTTAACCACTTTTTCCAAAAACGATATTCGAGCCTCCTTCTCTGTCTCTCCGCCTGCAAGTAACCGCACATACTCATCTACCCACAACACAGTCCCAGCTCTCCCATCCGGCCTCACACATTCCATAAGAACAGTCGGTAACCGCACCACCAGTGTTTTCAGATTCGGAAACGTATGGGAGAACGTATGAGGAATCGATCCCATCCATGACTGCACTCTTTCCCAATCCTTAAAAGGTGTTGTGAGATGTCGTTGTATCGTTATATGTCGAATGAATGGTACACATCGCAAGGAAAGATATAATCTACTCCCCGCAACAGGAACAGGTATAGAAACAGGATTCCCAAAGTAATCAAAAGCACGGGTTGGAACGACAACGGTATCGACCAAAAAAGTCGTTTGGGCGCATAAAAGCGACATAACCTCGTTAAACAATTGTTGAGAAGCCGAAAGCAGATTTGGGATTGTTTTTTTCGGCGTCGGTGTGATTCTGGACTGGCTATTTCGATATAATGCTGGATTGATGATGGCGCGGTTCTCACAAGAATTCTGTGCTTCTGGCCAGGATTCGTCGCAGGACCATTCGATTGTTGACGGTGTGGAGGAGAGACAGTGCTTGTAGATCATGTTCCGTAATTCGCTTGGTAGGGCGAGGAAGAACGGTGGATTGGGTTCCGCTTGTCTTGTTGCTTGTGGCTGTTCTGACAAAGTTGAGTTGGGCGCATCAGTCATGTCGATATCGACTGTGTCGGTTGTAGATGTGGAGATGCTCGTGTCTCCTTGTTGTTGATGTTGACTGCAATCTGAAGTTGATTTGTGCAAAGTTGGTTTGGACATAGTTGGATTGGAGATAATAGTCATATCTACCAAGAACAGCTGGAGCTGCAGTTTTGTTGTCGAATCAGTAGTGACAAGTGTGAGTGAAGTATGTCTTTATCCCACAATGGGTTCTGTATTATGTACGAGGGAAATGAAAGACGAAGATGACAGCGATTTATAAACCTCCCGTGTAGACTCGCTCTGACACACGCTTTGTTAGCTTGAAAATTGGCTTTGCAGTTCCATATTCTGGACCCAAGGAGCTGTCATAAAAACCTTGGCGATCAGAGTTTTCGGAACCAAATTTGATCTGAAAGGGCATATAGGAAGCCCAACCTTATCGACAGTCAAATTTTGGGAATGGGAACAGCGGCGTGAAATCTGGTGCCTTAGCATCTCTCGCGAAATGTGGGCGTATGATGGTTCCAAGGCTGGATAATTGAACTGTGAGCTATCTTGTAGCCAAGAATAATTAGTGCTCTTGAAAAAGGGATGAATGGTGTCTGAAAACCTACTCCATGATTAATCACTCAGCTCAATTTATCCCCTTTCTTAGCCGGCACAAGGGCCTCACAAAACTCCCTTCCCATCACTGTTTTCACAGCCTGTAGCTCCTCTTCCCGAGACGGATCACGAACAACCGATATAGTTTCTGGAGTCGTTTGGCTCTGAATTTGAAAATGTCTAGCTAACACTGCTGTTCTGGTACGATGGCGTGTCAAAGGGCAGAAAAGCGACCGTCTACCGGCACTCTGCTCTGCTCCCATCCCTAGTGGAAACATATTGTCATTAAGTATGTCCTCGGCCAAAGGATTACCTTTTCGTTTCGGTCTCATCAAGAGTCCACGTCCATCTGGTCTGCTCCACTACCATCAGCCACAGCTTTGACACCGCTGGAGCACCCGGGACAGTTGTGCACGACTTCATGACAGAAAATATCGCAGTCAATGCAGAAATGACTCCCACAAGCTTGACACTCATACCTCGCACTCTCAGCGGGTCCTTCTTCCCGCTCCGCCTTCTTATGTAGGTTTACCTCCGCCACTTCCCCGGAGCCAATCTTCTCTTCTATGGGCAGCAGTGGGAATTTCGACTGACACCCTCGACACTGTGTGCTTTTGACATTTTGTCTCCGTAACCGCTTCCAATCAACGGCGATCCAACTTCGCAGCGGGAACAAGTGGTGATATGATCGTGCCAGATGAGTTGAGAGAATAAGAGTCATCTTGCAACTTGGACATTGCTGCGGTAAAGTGCAAACTTTGGCGTCACACCTTGAGCAGATATATCCACCACGAGTCATTTCGCCATGGCAAGCGCAAAGACTTGGTGCATCTTCTTCAACCCGTGACGGGAAGCCCATCATAAGCAAACTTGCCTTGTTGGCTTCGATTTCCTCAGCACGGCGGATCACTGGTGGTGTTGTCGTGGCCATGAGAAGCTCTTTGAAGTGCTGCTGATCCAATGCCACACCGTATACCGATTCGTCCCCGGCATTCGTCTTGTTGCATATCTCGACGCAGATCTTGAGCCGAGCTGACATGCCAATAATGCTGACCCGTAACCGCTCTTTGACGCATGCCTTGATTGTAACGTGTATATCTCCAGGATCCACGGTCAGAAGTGCCGCCATTATGATGATGACCTCTCTCGTCCCATGCTTCGGCGTATGAAACAGCGTTGCTTTTGCCATTTTCAATGCGTTCTCTAACGAAGGACTACCCTTTGGCTCCTTGGGGCTCCTGCCTGTTCTCAAATCTTGTATAGCATTGATGTGATCGTTCGGGTTTCCAGAGAGCTCGCTGAGGCGTATTGCGAGTCCATCGCGCATGCCCAGCACACACATCTGTGAGATGGGATTCTGTTCGAAGAACTCACGGACGTACTCCTTCGCATAGTTGATGGTAACAACAAATCGATTCGGTCGCATGTCCTTTTCCGCCATGGCTTCGCTGAGGTCTATGACGAGGACGACATGCCGTATTATACCTCGCTGAAAAGGCTGTGTGTCCTGTCGTATCCTGCAAGCTTCTTAGCCAAATATTCCGACATCTCATTTTCCGATGGTAAATCTTTAGCTCAAGATCGATATCGACCTGAAGTTAGAAGTGATATGCTGGAACAAGTGATACTTGAACCTTCGCAAGCGCATCAGCTTCATCCTCTGAAGCCGGAGCAGCCCCGAAGGCCCAACTCTCACCACCGCCATGACCACCTCCACTTCGAAAGTTACGAGTGGTTCGCGCTTGTTCAAGCCACTCAGGATCCATATCTGCCAAAGAAATTTAGCGATATCGATCCTGAATCAAAACGCTCAAAGCTCACCTCTCCCTCTTCTTCGCCTCTGCCTTCCAAGCCAACTCTTCAATCAATCCAACACCAGTCTGTTCGCCTATCAGAGGGTTCTCTCTCTCGTGTATCGACGCTTCCCAGGCAGCTCTTGTACGCTTCTTAGCTCGGGCACCTTTCGTGGGTAGTTCGTCGTCGTCGTCGTCTATGAAGTCGTTATCCGAATCCGACATCTTGTATGCTTGGAGAGGAGAGCGAGTCAGGCGTGAGGACTGTGGAGAGGAAAGTGAGAAGGACGTAAAGAGGGAAGTTGAAGCGCGGTAGTTTGAGGAATGTAGTCGAAGAACGTAACGACAGGATTAGGCGTTAGTCTTCAGACGATTGTGAGAATGTTTCTAGAATTTGGATACATTTATTCTATGGGACAGAAGCGAGTCAGATGGTGGGTTTCGCGTGACAAAGAACAATCGTCGCGTCCTTGGAAGCTAGTACAAGATAAATTTGGATATCGACTTCACGAGTCACGTCAGGCTCACACGTGATACCATCAAGGTTCAAAACCTCAAATTCAAAGCCGCGTATGCCCCTCGGACTACCCGAGGCCTTCTAGAACGATTATCCCAATCCCAAACATAAGGTCCGCGGACCACAACACAACCGCGATCCCAAGAAACACCAAACATGTCGAATCAATCAAGTGCCTGTACAATTGGGGGGATATCAAAGCTACCGAGTTAAAATGTATGCAATCCCATCTCCAATCTCCCGTGGCGAAGCATCGACATAGCCCTTCCCAATGTCGAAAACCACACATCACTGCCACGGAGAGAATTCAAGCCCCCAGATGTGTTCATCTCATCTCGCATGTCCCATAAATGCGCTATGCTCCCACTTTGATTGAAGAAGAAAAATCGTTGAACTCGTCATTTAAATTACCACCTCCTAATGATCTTTCATCTCATGCTTCGTCATCGCTGCTTAAAGTCGTGTATTCGCAAGAAGTGAAGCAGAAAGCTTCCTGGCGTTGTGATTATGTATAATTTTTGGTCGTACTGTGTCGTGTTGCCGTTCCATATAGGATCATCTATAACCTGGTTCCCCGGCTGGCGGTACTGGCCAATCATCCTCCGTTATGCTCGACCAAAATATCCAGACCATGATTACGGCAAGCAGTGTAAAGAGGGTTTCGAATAAGCCGCCGTTGATCTTTCCATTTGTACCGTTGCAGATGTATTGGCTGATGGTGTAGTTGAAGACTTGCCCAATGGCGAAGAGGATTGCTGCGCCTAGAAGGTATACTATGGGGATATTGTTAGCATATTTTTTATGCACATAGAAGCGATTGACTTACGCATTGGCCTCCTCTCGCCGAGAATTCGCAGCACTAAGAATGATTCTAGCAAGAGAAAGGCGACCAGGAACAGAAGTGGAATAACCTGGTAGAGAGTGTACAGAGCGTATGCCCGATTTGGCTCCTCGAGGGTCGAATCGAAATATCCTGTCCAGCTGAAGCCAGTGTCGAGAGCGATGTAGGCAGTTCCGATGAAGAGAGCTGCTGCGGAGGCAATCATGAGACCCAATGAAAGAGCTGTGCCGTCCTCCATGAACTGGAACCCGACCAGGGCGTTGAGAAGGAGGATCCAGGAGGTCACGACCACAGCAGCGATGTGTGCCGCCGAGAAGCCTCGCCTCACCCCAGCGTCCAAGGGAAATCCGCCGATAGTGAAGATCTCACATATCTCTATTATAATGTAGCCGAGGAGGAACAGTTGCATTTCCCTGTGAAACGATCAGTAATTTGCAGTGAGACACATGCCAGGACCAGCCCACCTCCGTCCAACGGCAGCCTTCTTGATGTTTGATCGCAGGATCAGTAGAACAGCCGCGGCAATTGCAAGGCCACAGAATAATATCGATCCTGTTTTCATCAGTGCCTCTCTTTATCCTAGCCAATGCCTCTGACATACCCAGGTTGGCAAGATATTTTTCGTCGCCAAGTGATATTCCTTTTAGTTGGCATCCGTCACCGAACGAATTTCCATTATTGAGCCTTGTTCCGGGATTTGCTCGACCAGCAGGAGATCCATTGAAGAGCTGTATATCCTAATTAGCCTGCTGTTCGTGTGCGAAAGGGATCGAGAGGAGTTCGAGGAGGGTGGAGGGCTGCAAACATACATTGCATACTATGGTCAATTGTCAGTAAATGCTCATCGAAAAGGAACGGCGCGTGAGTACAACGTACCTGGAAATGTAGCGAACTTGTTGCCAGAGTTCTTGCAAATGTCGAACCATTCGCCGTAGCCGGACATTGTGAGGGCTCAGTTGTTGTTTGATCCAGCCCAGCTTGCTGGCCCAATTAAGTTAACCTGGAATCTCTCAGTGCACCAATTGGCGACGTCCTCGGGAGCTAGCAGAGGCGTTCCTGGCGTAAAGGCAGGCGGTGCCTGACTGAGTACTCGTGTCGCAAGGCGAATGTCGTCGTGGTTGAGATCTGGGATGCGATAGAAGTTGTTGCGAGCGGATCGTGGGATTTTGGGCGGAAGTGATGGTTGGCAAACGAGGATGATCGCTGGCCGACGGCCTGTTTCCTCCAACTTCAGATCTCTGGGTACGGGAGGCTGGGCTATCCAAGGCTAGCGTTGGCTGTGGTGGCTGGCACCGCTGGCAACAGGATTTGACACCCTTGGTAGAGGCTTTTTCTCCCGTTCATGCGTCTGGGCTTGGTTATATTATTGCGACACACACTCCCAGATTCTGGTGTGCTGAGTATATTATGGACGAGGGTAGGAGGGACACGCTGGTCCGACATTGGCGACGATGCAGGAGTTCGACGGATGCATTCATCCAGAGTGCAGCTTTCCAGAACAAGGGGCACAGCCGCCAGGAGAGACCAGGTCTGTCTGTCCAGTATTATTCGGTACGACCAAGACGTTGCGCTGCTTGCGCAACAAATGAAACCACGTCTACACAGCAGCGCTACCTAGATGGCCTCCAAGGTACTGGTGCAGACGACGGGAGTCAGCTCGAGCCTCTTCCTCCGTTGGTTGTCGATGTTGCCCTCGTCTATATCTTACCTCTCCCGCGACAGCCATCGACTATGTGAACACAGTAAAGACTAGACCCACAGCCATACCGTCCTCGCAACAATTGGAACTTATGCTCCAGCTGCCGTCTTCGATATGACCATACCATATATGTACTGCTGCTGCACCACCCGCCGGGCCGGGCTTCTTAGGGGGCCGGTCCGGCCTAATGACAGCCTATCCTCGCGCTCGTGGGCACCCAACGAGGTTAGCTTCAATTTCCGGGTACAAAGACTCCCTGTCCTACGCTTTGTTGGAACTGCATGGCAAACATGGAGAACAATTCCCATGGCGGGAGCGATCGATTCAATGCACGGGCCAATTCTGCAGAGGAGAAATGCCTGCTAGTATCTGGGCCATGTAAAACTGCTAAACTTCTAGGCTGATCGTTACTGTCCTCCCCTCTTCCTCCATTCTCTCTTTCTCGTCCTTTCTTAGACGTGAGCTCAAGACAGAATTGAACAGAAACCAAACCGGAAAGACAAATCCCAAATCCAGTGACCATCACCAGCATGTATGAGCAAACACGTTGGCATCCGTACAGTTACGAGGGACGAAGACCCAGCGGTCCAGATCAAGCGACCTTGATGGCAGATATCGAAGCGATGTAGAGAAAGCGAAAATATGACGAGGAGACTCTGAAGAGCAGCAAAGAACAAGAAACCATTTTGAGCGGGCGCAAAGCCGCCGAAGTCGCGGCCAACCCCTACGATTCTCCTTTTATTGGCCGCACCATGGAATATTCCAATCACCATCATCCATTTGTGGACGCCGGATGCACCAGCTGCCGAACAAAGGAGCGCACAGTCAGACCTCACCACGAAGAATGCCAGCTTGGCGAGGATCAACGATGAATTGAAATTGCAGAATGCGCAAGGATTATAGAGCTACTTGAGATACGTAGACCAACATCCTTTTTGAAGAGCGCTAGTGACCTTCAAGGTAGCTGAGACGGTCGATTTGGAGAGGTCTTGGGTATCTAGTCGACTCTCCCGGATTTTGCGCATTGGGCTTGGTACGATTATATAAATCGTCTTACCATCTTTTCCACCACCTTGCCAGACTAATATATTGATTACACGCAGATACCGAATAAGGATGTAGCTGATCTGAACAAGAGGGGTTATCAAGGTAGACCTTCTACTCGTTCGCACTCGCCCCTTCTAATATCTCCGGAGCACAAATCGATCAAAAAGTTTAACTACCTTTCCTTCGTAATCCGTTGTCCTAAAAGGTCGTCTTGCTATTGTTGCTCTGCGTCCGGTTTATATATAATTACAATTACTGCCGTGGGAGTTTGTTGAAAGGTAGTTTTCGAGTTTTATACCCTCGTACTTTAGATGTGCCTAATAAGGTGAATAGCTTAGTAACTCGATAATCTCTTCTTTTACTTTTGTTGTACTTGGAATATTGGCCTGCTATAGGTATTTATTAGGATAGTATATATAACTTCTACGTAATAGGTATATTTATAGTTGTATTATACTAAGCTTAGATAGAGATATATGAATACTATACTAGGAACTTCTCTACTCTCTAAGTCTCTATTACTAGAAGAGATAATAGTAATACTATAACGTCTCAGACTCTTACTATAAGCATAAATACTAAGTACTCATAATCCCTTCAATCTTTCCTCCTAGCTAACTCTTTTAAAACTAATATTCCATTATCCACTACCCCGCTGACTGGGCAGCATTCTCACACCATCGTTTCATGCGACGACAACTCCGGATACCTATTAGAAGGAAGTGATTCACGAGGCAGTCCCATACCTCTAAGCTAGTCGTCAGTAGATTTTCGGGTACATCTGCGAATATATAAGTACTCTCGACGTATACAACATGTGACATTGCAGCAGTTCCCGACAGTACTTGAGTCCTTGCCGTATTTGCTTGGTTGGGTTTGTTGAGCACGATCTGACCTGAATGCTGGAAAATTATTGGGTTACGATGTAGTATCATATCCTTTGGCGTAGTGATAGTAAGGAGAATTGAAGGTGTTAATGCCAAAGGTTCATCGACTCGGCCGTAGAAAGCGATGGAGGTTGCGATGGAGATCACGACGGTGAACGAGTACAAGATAATGCAGCATCCTCGAGAGCTTAAAAACCGATGATAACAAGTTTTGCACATTCAATGGCCGTGAGTTCGGTCTATATGCAGAGGTGCTTCAGGAATCAAGTACGGTAGTAGGGAGGAGGCACTCTCGTACTTCAAGCTTGTGGCACAGCTTGTGGCACAGGCCATGCGGAGTTGAGACCGGACAGCTCGTGTCAACCAAGATACCTAGGCAGTCTGCACGATGAGATATGCTTGAGCCGCTTGTCACGAAACGGCACGATGCTTGTCGCTAGGGAGCTGTACCACAGGACGCGTCTGGACTCTGGACTCTGGACTGTGGACTCTGGACTCTGGACTCTGGATTCTGGACTCTGGACTCTGGACTCTGGACTCTGGACTCTGGAATCTGGAATCTGGACTCTGGAATCGGAACTCTGGACTCTGGGAACTCTGGACTCTGGACTATGGATTCTGGATTCTGGATTCTGGATTCTGGACTCAGGACTCAGGACTCAGGACTCAGGACTCAGGACTCAGGACTCTGGGCTGTTTGTGGCATGATGTTGTGATATGCTAGCCAAGTCGTGCCTGTGGAGAGTATGCGGCAGGCATGGGGGCACGGCGAAGAGCAAGAAAGGGGAGAATTTGAGTAGCATATGCAGAGGCAAAAGGTAGCAGGCCGAGATCCGAACGGCAAAGTCTTGGAGATGTGCTTGACCGTGGTGTTGGTGACGAATGATACCTAGATCCTACCTAGACTCCTACTCCTACTTGGTCCTGGTCCCTGGATTCGAGCCTCTCCCGTCTGGAGTCTGGACTTTGCGTCTTCCTTGGAAACCTCGGCCCGCGTCGAGTCATTGGACCCACTCTCAAGCTCCGCGCCGCGTCATCTTGACCTCGATGAACGAACTTCTTCACGTCCGCTTACTTACTGCGGTAACTCGTGTTGTAGCATTCGTTGGTTCCAAACGCGCCGCTACCCAAGTTCCACAGCTGACCAAGCCAACAAGTTCCACAGTTGACCAAGCCTTCCAATCCCACAGCTATCTAAGCCTTCCAATCCCACAACTATCCAAGCCTTTATGTCCCACAGCCATCCAAGCCTTCCCAGGTCCCACTTAGCCGACCGAGAAACGTACCATACGAGTAGACGAGGACGACCTTTGTTGCCTGTCTTCTGCCCAAGCGCTGGCCAAAATGTACGACTCGGACCGGGGGGTTTGCTTCGAAACACAAAACAACTGTCGCCAACGACAGTCCAGAGTTAGACACCCGCGGCCTCGGATCCGTCTCACGTCCTGCCCGTGTTTGATCACTCAGGCTGGCCGAAACAGACAAGCTTGGTAGAAGATGTGGCAGAAATAGGTCAGGCCTTGGCTGAAGACATCAATTGTTGAAGGTGACAGGCGACAGTCAAGTAAGCTTACAGCAGCAACAGCCTTCTTGTTTCTTATATCTCAACTTTGTCCTTGAGCGCATCATAACCGCTGTTCTGCCCTCTCTAGCCCCATCTTTGCCCCTCTCACCGTTGATCAAATCCTCAGTGGCGCATCTCCCTCACTGCTGTGACAGTAATCCGCAACAATCCCGAGCTATCCTGAATATCGTCGTCACACTACCGTACTCTGCCACGCGTCGTCATTTTTTTTAACAAATACTCGATACCCTAGCTACCTACAATAATATCTCGTCTCCCATTCCTAGCCTTTGTCCCCCGTCGTTGATCAATACCCTCACTCAACCCTGCAGCCACAGCTTACACAACCGTCCACCCACATTGTTTGATCTACCACTACTTTAATCCTCAGCCTTATCCATATTCGACATGCTGTTCCCAACGTCACTGGCTGTCACTGTCAGTTTGCTTTCTTTGACAGAAGCAATCCAACTTCACAAGCGCACCGATGTAAGTCGATTTAATTGTTCATTCCATTCCGAAACTAACAAGCCTCATAGGGCCCAGCACGAGTGATCGCATTGGATACCACACGGAGACGATCATTATTACCTGCATCTCAAAGAGATCGACTACGGAAACGTGCAGGTACTGTTCAGGTTACCCTGGACAATGAAGCCACTCTTTATTTCGCAAACGTAACCATAGGTACGCCTGGCCAATCGTTACGACTCGACATCGACACGGGAAGCAGTGACCTGTGGGCAAATTCTGCAAATTCAGATCTTTGCCAGCAATATGCCACGGATTGCGCGCAATCTGGAACATACAACGCCAACTCTTCGTCGTCTTACAGCTTCGTAAACAGCGAATTTGCCATCAAGTACGCCGACGGATCATACGCAATTGGCGATTACGGAAAAGACACCCTGGACTTTGGTGGAACGACTGTCACTGGTGTTCAATTTGGTATTGGCTACAATTCTACCTCATCACAGGGTATATTAGGGGTTGGCTACGAGGCGAACGAGGCTTCCATCAGTACTACCGGAAAAACTTATGCCAATGTGCCACAACTTCTTGTCTCGCAAGGAAAGATCGCCACACCCGCCTACAGTCTTTGGTTGAATGATCTGGACGCAAATACAGGTTCTATCCTCTTCGGTGGTGTGGATAGCGACAAATATCATGGGGATTTGTCAACGGTTCCCATCATCAAAGAGTCTGGTGGTTATAGAGAATTCGTCATCGGTCTCAGCTCACTCAGTGTCGCAAACCAAAATGTCTTCTCCAACAGTCCAATTCCGGTACTGCTCGATTCTGGATCCAGTTTGAGCTACCTCCCCTCCACGTACGCGCAGGCTGTTTTCAAGGTCTTGGGTGCCACATATGACTCTTCGAGTGGTGCAGCAGTTGTTAGCTGCAATTTGCAGAGCAGCTCCTCCACGATTGATTTCAACTTTTCTGGTGTCACCATCAGCGTTCCCATGAACGAGATTGTTGTTGTTGATGGATACCGAAGGGGTCAGCCTGTCTGCATCCTTGGCATCAGCGATTCCGAAGGCTCCACTTCCGTCCTTGGCGACACATTCCTGCGGAGCGCCTATGTTGTTTACGACCTGAGCAACAATCAGATATCACTCGCGTCCACCAACTTCAACTCCACTTCGTCCAATGTCCAAGAGATTTCGACGGGTACCAGTGGGGTTCCTGGCGCATCCCAGGTCGCCAATGCTGTATCAACTCTCGCCGTTGCGACAGGAGGAGCGCGAAATGGTGGCCAACCTTCAGTGACCGCCATCGGCTCGTCAGCCTGGGCAACTCCAACTGCCATGCCTATAGGCAAGGTGCTTGCTGCTGCTGCCGCTGGTCTGGCGTTTGCCCTATAAATCAACAGTTTTCTTTGTCTGCTTCTTTAGCGTTGATTTTTGGAAATCCCCATGGAAGCGATTCTAGCATATGCATAGGGTACGGCGTTAAAAGCATAGCATCTGTATTTACGAATGGATTACTATATGTATATAAGACACGAGCGAATATATCTTAATTTTCAGGGCCGCGAATCTGTTGAACTTCTCATCTGGCATTTCGATTCGGTGATTGTAAAGTGTTCATTCTAGAATCCTCGTTGATTTGGACGTTCATAAATTGTCATTGAACCATCATAATGTAGAGTCTGCTCGACAGAAGCTCACAACGGATGGATTTGAGCTGACAATGAAATCTATTGACGGGGGTGGGGGTTTCTCTCCACATTCAGCTCCGCGAAGTATATACACTCCCTTGTCCACAACACGACCACCTACTTGAATCCATCCTCCTTCAAAGCCTAGCGTCATTCGTTTCCTCTCACTTCGAACTCAACATACATCCTCCGACGATTGGCAGATCTCTCAATCGTGCGCGCATCCTGCGCCGCACCCACAGTTCTTCAACAACACCCCCAACCTACTCTCCACGATGCAATTTCCTAAACTCACGCCCCTTCAGTCGCGCCTCGCAGCTTGTATAGTCACCTCGATCATTCTCGTCATTATATACTGCTCCATCTCGCCTTCCCATTTTGCGTATGCCGCCGAGCTAGATTCGATGTTGAATGAAGACCACAACCATCACCGGATAAACTTTGGGCAAGAGGGGGATTACAAGGATTTAACTGACTGGGGCGAGGATATGTCAGTGCTTGAGGAAGATGAGTTGGCTAGGCTGAAAAGGAGCGATGATGGGTTTGGGGGTGTAGTAATTGATCTTGTTAGGAGGGCTCCCGGCACCTCACCCCTCAGGAACAACGTACCTTTTGGCGAGAATATTGCACCTGGAGAGGTCGCTATCTTCAAATTCGCCAGTTCACAAGTTTATGGACCTGCGGGGGTTCCTCGAACTGGGCTGCCTTGGAACATTACAAGATCTGATGGGACATCAATACAGAAAAGAGATAGTACATTCCCGGTCGAGGATTTGGATACAGAATATCACGATCTGCTGAGGAGACAAACTGCAAATGAGACCGTCAAGAGTGTGTACATCTCGGCCAACACTTGCTTACAGCCAATTGTAAATTCTGGTGGACAAGGGTCACCACCACAATTGACGCTATATGTTTCTGCGAACGAGACCGATTTATCATCAGTCCCAGTAGGCAATGTCACCTCATTCATGTTCGAGGAAGGTTATGTATCAGCAAAAGTCAATGCGACAGGAGACCTCTATTTTAGCATAGTCGCGAGCAACCTTACAGACGACTTTTCCGGACAGTGGAACTACAAAATTGCCGCCTCGATCGACGCCTCCTACTTTTACTATAATGATACGGAATTCAGCTGGCTTGTGGACACAGACTCAAAGTCGGCATTGCTCAGCACACTGAATTTGACGAAGGCGGAACTTGTGCCGAGCAAGGAAACGATTGCACTTCGCAAAGAGATAATGGAAATGAAGGATCCATATCTGCCTTTCACCATGAGGATTTACAACGCCTCGAGCCCGAACATTACCGGAATCGAACGGTCGTATTGTGGGCTACAAAACCAGGTAATCAACCCTATCAGCATCAACTACAGTATGACGACGCGTGGCGTTGGTGGGAATCCCAAACAACAGTTCTATGCATCAGGACTGAAACCGGGACAAGATTATACAGCCATTCTGGCCTATAACGGTATCAACATGACAAATTCAAGCGTGATTGGTGGAGGTGGACAATTGTGGAAATCGTTTCCTTTTACTACGAAGAGAGGTATGTGGAACACTACGCCAATTACAGGATGTCGCTAATTAATCGCGCAGAGGAAAACTGCAAAATCATTTACGACCTTACCTTCTGCGACGCAGTGGCCTACGCGGTGCCAACCAATCCAAATAATCAATCTCTCACAATGCAACAGTTGAGAGGCACGTACGATAATTACACATCATCTCTTTATACCAATTTCTCCCATTCTCTCGATCAGATTCAGTGCCACACTGCTGAAAGTTCGCAATACAGTCTAGCAACAGATTGCGAGGCCTGCAGAGCCAATTACAAATTATGGCTTTGCGCCGTCACAATTCCTCGTTGCGAAGACTTCAGCAACACGGATAACTCAGCCCTCCAACCCCGTAACGTTGGTCACGCGTTTCCGAACGGAACGACGCCCTCGTTTACCATTATGGATAGCAGGAACCCCCAACAGGAGGTCCTCAACGCGGCTTCTCTCATGGTCTACAATTCCAGTCGAAATCCAATGATTGATCAGGTTATCAAGCCGGGGCCTTATAAAGAATTGTTGCCGTGTCAGGAGTTGTGTTTTGACCTTGTCCAGAGTTGTCCGACGGCTTTGGGCTTTCAATGTCCGAAGGCGCAAGGATATGCCGGTGGTGTTTTGGGGGATAGTTACGGGACTTATAATCCGGCCAGGGTGAATCCGAACGATTTTGTCACTTGTAATTTCTTAGGTGTGGATTGGCCTAGTTTGAGTGAGGGGGGAAGAGTAAGAGGTGGTGGTGTGGGTTTGTGGGTGGCGATTGGGGTGGCAATGTTTTTGGCGGCCTGGTGATGGGAATTTCCTGTGGTGCTGGAGTTCTCTGGGTCGTTCTGGAAGTCGGAGGCGTTTGGCCACGGGATTGTGTATATGATGGATATGCCGACGGGAAGGACTAAGTAGTAGAGCGACTCTATCAAATGGGGTCGAAGTTTCAATCAGGCGAGCGGTGGCAGAATTCGACGGCTTCTTAGACAGTGACAATCTCATCTCGGGGTGATTCTATGAAGAATCGCTGGAAGGGAAATACCAGAGAACTTTGAACCAGTGAACGATAGCATTGAGGAAGGCATCGAAACGCTTAGGAGAATATGAAGATGAAAGATCTCTGATGGTGGTCACCTCACGTCAAAGTGCCGTGGTGTACTAGTAGTTGCATTGTGGAACTGGTCACGTGTACTCACTTTGAAAGTTCCGACTTGCAGTCACGGTCTTTCCGAACATCTAGACATCGCCGATCATCCAAGCAGCCTGCACTTCATTCTCGTCGGCGCGACGCATTCAAGGTACGTTACTACTCGAAAACATACTGTATCCAGGATCCGGCCAGCGAAGTCGAGTCGCCAGAGAGAGCAAGACACGCGAATCGAGCGAGCACCGCAAGACTCCAGGAACGATCACGAAGGCCTGCGCATCCCGAGGGAATAATCCCACGAGCAAGAAATACCATCACGACCTGGAGAAGCCAGTGATTCGCACTCGAATTGTCACTGCCAACCTTCACGCGCCAAGGACATATCTCCTACTTGTAGGACATCAGTCTCACTTGTCAATTACAGGTCACCATGGCGGGGGTAAAGGTGTCGAAGAATGCGCAGCGTCGCGCGAAGAAGAAGGCGGAAAAGCTTAGCAGCGTATGTAAACTTGGCCACTTTACTGCAAACCCTCACTCACACTCTTCACAGGCAACTGCAACCCCAGCATCCGAGGCCACGCTCATGTCCGATGCCACCCTCATTCCAGACTCTCCCCTCGAAACACTATCGGTGCAAGAGATCACAAATGATGCCGATGATGATACAGACATGCTGCTAGAGGAGGACCCCCTTTTTGCTCAGTACAGGGACATTCTCGGCAACTTCGGAGTGAAAGAGAATGAAGAAACAGCAGCCAACGAGCCAGATAAGCCCGAGATCATTTGGGACGAGGACGATGTTCCGGATGAAGAGGAGGAAACACAAAAGAAGATTTCCAAAAAGGCACGGAAGCAGCTCAACAAGTTGTCTATTGCTGAGCTGAAAGCCATCGTCAAGAAGCCCGAGCTCGTTGAATGGACTGACGCTGATGCGCCAGAACCACTTCTGCTATCATCCATAAAAGCCGCTCGCAACATCGTTCCTGTTCCTACCCACTGGTCGCTGAAGCGTGAGTATCTATCATCCAAGCGTGGTATAGAAAAACCAGCCTTCGCACTGCCCAAGTTCATTGCAGAAACAGGCATTGCGGAGATGCGCGACGCAGCATTGGAGAAGGACGCAGAGAAGACGCTCAAGCAGAAGTCCCGCGAACGCGTTCAACCCAAGATGGGTAAGCTGGATATCGACTATCAGAAGCTCTACGAAGCATTTTTCGTCAGACAGACCAAACCTCTCCTCACTAGATTTGGAGAAGTGTATTACGAAGGGAAGGAATATGAGACTAGCCTAAAGCACTTGCGTCCGGGTGAGCTGAGTGACGAGCTGAAAGACGCTCTTGGCATGACAGGCGGAGGACCTATCCCGCCGCCCTGGTTGATCAATATGCAGCGGTTTGGACCGCCTCCCTCATACCCTGCCCTCAAGATACCGGGTCTTACTACTGCGCCGCCTCCTGGTGGATCTTGGGGGTTTCATCCGGGCGGGTACGGTAAACCGCCTGTCGACGAGAAGCAGCGTCCGCTTTATGGCGGCGATATCTTCGGTACTGCTACACAGCAGCAGAATATCCCACAAGGCGACCCGGTCGAGAAAGAACTCTGGGGCGAGCTTCATCCTCCAGCTGAGGATGAAGAGGAAGAAGAAGAGTCAGAGGAAGAGGAAGAAGACGAAGACGAAGATATGACTGGCACGGAAACTGTTGGTGGCATGACGACACCTGGTGGCATGCAATCTACTCTTCCTTCCGAGTTTGGAGGTATGGAAAGTGTCGCTGGAAACTTTGCGTTACAGAAACAGCGACGTGGCACCGAGACCGAAGAGTCGACAGGCCCTCGCACAGCATGGCAGGTCATACCGGAACAGGCTAGCAAGATTTCTGGATTCTTCGGAAGCGACAGAACATACGACCTCAAAGCTTCGCAAGCCGCAGCCAAGAATATTCCCATGCTTGGATCCGAGGACAATAGGCGAAAGAGGAAGGTTGGCAATGTGGAGGTGTCTGTTGATGTAGATGCTTTGGCAAGAGACGACAGACTGAGCAGGGAAGAGATCGCTAAGCAGTATGAGGCGGGCAGGCAGGAGACAGCGAACCCGTGGGGCAGGGTTGATCAGGACGATCTGTCTAGCATGATTGCTGAAGAGAGTCGGAAGAGGCTCAAGAAAGATGAAGAGAGGAGAAGCAAACGTTAAGCTTTGGCCAGTGTCAAGATACGATTCTAGGAGATTAATTGCATGGACAGGTGTACAGGTACAGGGCTGGAATGAGGAGTCTGGTTATATTGGGGCTATCAAGATTCGAGTTCCGAAAGCGATGGGTGTTGACGGGTCAAGAAGTAGCGAGCAATGAGCTCTTATGCACCGCGAGGTTATTTGTCTTGGAAATGGTGCCCTGGATTGAATGGAACAAAGAGTAATACTACCTCAACCCGACCAGATGTTGCGCCTTGATTGGTCACGAAGTCTTCCTACGTATCGACCCACCACGTCCCATATCCAAAATCCGAGGCTTCACTGGAAGAAAAGGTTGAAAGATAGCAGGATCGCACCAGAGGTCACTGTGTTGAATGTAATGGGACTTAGGCAAAACAAAACAAGAAGGACAGGCAGCCTTTCAAAGGAACATTGCACGTGATTGCGGCGGAACGCTTGAATGCGATAACTTTGAGTCTTGAAATTCTGCTCTGAAATCGACATCATCAACCACATCGGCGCGTACGACCCTTTGGAGTATCACCGTCTCTTTGATACCGTCGCCCTGAAGTCTAATTCCACATTGGTCTTTTGTCATGGATCGCGACCGAGACAGAGATAGAGACAGCAGAGATCGGAGGTTAGTAGCCCCTAATACTAGCCACTCAAGTTTGCATCCACATAATTCAAGGCACAGCTTTGGGAATGTCTTTGCATTTCATTCAGCACTAAACAATGCACAGATTCAACGATCGCGATTCCTCTCGCTTCGAAGGCGACACGTACCGTCCTGGCGAGCGTTCGAATGACCGCGCCCGTGGCCCCCCTCGAGAACTCTTCCGTGACCGCGTTCCACGAGACACTCCGCGAGACCACACCGTTGACTCATATGTGCCAGGGCGCAGAGATCGCTCCCCCCCTCCTCAAGCAGATACCTGGAGACGACGCTCACGCAGTCCCCGAGGCGACGACCGTTATCGAGGCGAATACAGAGACAGAAGCAGGGAACGGCTGAGATCACCTCCACGGAGGAATTTCTCTCCACCGCGGAACATCGACAGATACAGGGCACCTTCTCCTCGCCGAGCACGATCTCCACCACCTCGAGCGAGAACCCCTCTCAGAGACTCGAGATACACACCTCGTCGAGACAGGTCGCCATTTCCGGCGAAGCGCAGCCGCGATGTGTCACCAACAGACCGCCGCGAACGCTCGCCTCCACCGAAGCGTGAACGATTGGCTTCACCGGTCATAAGATCTCGGAATCTCAGGTAAGTTATAGTTTGGATTCATGGCAGAAATTGACAGTCTAACATCAGTCAGTCCTCCTAGACGTGGTGGATACTCTCCTGTATCCCGAGAGCGAGAACGAGACAGCTACCGCCAACGATCGCCCTCTCCTCCCCGACGCGATTTTCGAGACAACCGTGACAATTTCCGTCAGCGCTCGCCTTCACCTCGTCGCGACAGCCGTGACTCCCGCCCTACATTCAATCGTCGATCGCCCTCACCTCTTCGTCATTCCGGCCCAGCATCCGGAGCAACGTCTCGTCGCTCGTCGCCTCCTATACACGCAAGCAGATTGAGGCAAGTTCCATTGGAGGAGCGCTCTCCTCGCGCACCATCTCGAGCACCACCTCTTGATAGAGGATACAATAATGACACTCGATCACCATATGCTTCTCCACCCCGAGAGCCCCGAGAACAAGACCGAGAACGCGGTTACCCTGCTAATAGCGGTGGTGTGCCAACAGGCCCTCGAAACTCAACCCTCCGTGCTCCTCCGACCGGGCCTGCTGGCGGGCGCAACTTTACCTCTCCCGGAAACTATGCTCCTTCTGCCATATCGCCACCTACTGGTCCTGCTGCTTCTGCTACACCAATTTCCGCGCACAGCCGTGCCCCACCCGTAGCCCCTGCCGGGCCTCGAGGTGGTTTCCGGGGTGGTTTCCGGGGTGGATTTGGTGGCCGTGGAAGCTTTGAAGGAGGAAGAGGTGGTTTCGGAGCCGGCCGTGGTAGTTTTGCTCGAAGTCCTGATGAGGGCTCATTTCCTCAACAAGAATATACTAATCGTCGTGCTTCAGAAGCCTTCAACAATCCCCGCGCCGCCTCTTTCAGTGCCGGCGTCCCAAATGTGCCATCCGGCCCTCGCGCCAGCGCCAGCGGTCCTCCGACTGGTCCAGCCGGCTTCCGCGGCGGTCCTGTCTCTCAACAACCGCGTCAAACGAATGAGAATGGAAACGGATCTGCTACCTACCCCAAGACACAACGATTCTTGAACGATCTACCGCAAGCTGTGCCTGGTGGACGTAAGATACCAGTTAAGGCCCCTCCCAATGCGGCGAAGGTTAAGAGACTTGAAGAGGATGCGGAGAGGTTAAGGCGGATCATCGACGAAAAGGAGCGAGTTAAGATGGCGAAATTGAAGGAATGGGAACATTTGGAGACAGAGTGCGATAGTGCGAAATTGAGGACGGAGTTGGCAGAAGAGGGTTTAAGGAAAATCGAGATGATGGAGGTGTAAATTCTTGAAGAGTGAGGAGTGAAAGATGTTATACGGACAGTGAATCTTTGTTAAAATGGCTCGAGGCGGAGACGTTGAATATGTCGGTGCCAAAGATGTGTGAGAGTGCTGTGTTGGAATCTGGATCTGGACAATTGAGAAACTCTGGACCGTTGGCATCGGACGGTATTCAGAGGACAATAGAAGACCGTCGACAAGTCTAGCGATGGAGGCTTTATCTTTCTATTGGTGAGGTCAACCGGTATTGAAAGGCTCAGAAAATTGATACTGACCACGTCCCTTTCTCGTCGTAAAACAGCGCGCAAATTGTTTCCTTTCTTACTCGAATGTATGGAGATTCAGGATGTCTGGACCACTTCAGGACTTCCTCGTTTCTCATCCACGCAAAGCTTCTGTTTTCTTCATTGCGACAAACTCCTCTTTGACCGGAAAGCGATGGTGTTGAGATGATCGGTGGCTGTCACGGCCAAGCATGCATGAACTGCCTCGATCCTTCGCCAGAACACTCTTTTCTTGGTCTTCGGCCTTCCAACAGACATCAATCTTTCACCCACTTGCCGACAAGAGAAATATGTCGATTTGCCAATGGACGACATAAATCCAAGAAAGGAGAGCATTCCAAAACCATGGACTGGACGCGAATTGTTAACACTAGATGGGTTCATGAACTGCGCAAGCATTTCCGTACGCGAGAACCACTCTGGGATGAGCCTCTTTGAACACATCAAGAGCCCCCAAAAAAAAGCAGGCGCTTAGTTCTCGATGTGAAGCAGATGGCGCAATCTGTGCATCAATGTTCACTGTGCCGGATTATCTATACTGAGATCTGAAAGGTCATACCGTCCAATGCTCATGTCTTGTCTCTGTGTTCAAAGTAGAAGATCGGCATGGCAGAATTGCAGGTGTATGGTTTTATTAGGGGCTTTGAAAATACTCCGTAGCCCAGTTTTGCTGCTATGCTGGAGGTAATTAGAATACATCATATCTGAGAGATCGTGATGGTGGGCTAAAAATTGTGACCAGGAACGTATGTCAGTCGGTATCTTGTTCTGGTGAGTTTGTACTCCCGCTGTGGTCTGAGTAATTCAAACGACAAAATACCTGCTCTTCAATCCCTTATACTGGATTGGCGTCCTTACTCAATTTGCCTTTTCACGAAGGACATTTGTTTGATGACACGCGATTCGTGTTGTCGAGTTTACTGTGGCGGGCAGCGAAGGGCAGCTCTCTAGTCAAGCACTGTCAACATCGTGCACCATCTTGGTCATGGGCTTCAATGGATGGGCTGGTCAACTTTGTTGATCTTCTTCAGGACAACAATAATATCGCGATGAGGTGGTATGCTGAAATATATCAAGCCCTCATGACCTTGAATTACTAGAAATTCGGGAGTATCAACCTAACGACCGACCATCAGGCAAAGCTTTACTATGCAGAGGTGTTGCTCTAGAATGCTTTCGATCTGAGGGCGACATCACGGAAGGAAAGCTAACAGGATCCACTATCCTCGACAAACCAACAGTAAGGTTCCTACGATCAGTTGATACCACTACTGGTAATGTCATCAGCGTGCAACTGGAATTTGATATTATTGCCAACCGGCCAATTGAATTTCACATTATTCCGCTGTTTGCGAGATGGAAAGATAGACATGCGAAGACACCTGTCAACTATTGCTTGATGGTGAAGGAAACAAGTCGACGTCCTGTTTTTAAAAGGATCGGTGTTGGATGGGTTGACGATCCGCATTGGTTCTATCATATTGAAAAGAAGTTTTTGGTGTTGATCTGAGAAGACATTGTGAGGAACTAGGATCCGAAGAAAACTATGCGCCTGTCAGCGAAAAGCAGCATCTCTGAGCTCGGAGAGATCATTTGTTTGTATTCCACAACTAATCGTGGGTTCGAGGTGAGTGTTAGCCTTTACTGGTCGCCATGTTGCGTTTCAGATCACTGTTTGTGCGCCAGGCTGTGTCCCGTTACTTTACCTTCTCGACCGTAAGATGACGATCAAAACTAAAAGCTTTCGATCAAGTTCCTCCACAGCGGCCATGTGAAATGCTGCTTTAATTCTCGGCGGACTGTTAGCTCCATTTGGCTTGCGATGAAGATCACCAACTCCGAACTTCAGGCGATCCGGGAAGGATGTTGTTGCTTTTTCTTGAAGGATACGGTTACTGTAGTCAAATGAGGAGAGTAGAGGGTGAAGCTTTGTGTATAGTCATAGATGGACTTTGTGAAATACCAATAAATGATGTTCTTGCGTAGTGGTCTACAGGAATCGGAAATAAAGATGTTCGTGAAATGGATTGGATCGAAGCGATTGACCAATACATGGGGCATACGTGTAGAACCTCTGGATTTGAGCATTATCTACCACATAAAGCAGGAAATTAGTCATTAATGACCTGGTGAGATGGCCGAGCGGTCTAAGGCGCTAGACTCAAGTAAACTTCCGAGCCCAGCTCGGGTGCTATTCTAGTATCGAAAGATGCGGGGGTTCGAATCCCCCTCTCATCACTAAATTTTTGCTTTTTTAGTCCTGACAATGTCGTGGATTATGCCTTTTTTAGAATCCCGAAAGCGAGTGTGGGCGACGCTAAACTTTGATCCCTAGTAAATTAGTCGCCTATTAAGGCTGCGGGGGTTCGAATCTCCCTCTTATTATCAATCTTTTATTTTTTTAGTCCTCATAATGTCGTACATACATTATGCCTTATTTAGAATCCGGAAAGCGAGTGTAGGCGACGCTAAACTTTGATCCCTGGCAAATTGGTCGGCTATCAAGGCTGTGTGTGAAGTGTCGTTGTTTTAAATAATATTACGATGGTTTGCTTAGAGAAGATTTCCTTGCTCTGTTGTAAGACTTGTAAGACTTATTATCTTTCTTGAGTGCCACAGAGGCAGACAGCTCGTGGCAGCCAAGAAAGTATGTTGTGTTCTCCAATTCAGCCCTACCCACTTGCTCTAGAGAAGATACCCTTACAAGATTGCCTATAAGGCTTACAGTAACCGCTTTCCCCAAGTCACAGTCGTTTACCTTGCTGTACAAGCGCGTATCGGAAGAGAATTCGATACGTTGTATAGCTGGCTATAGGCTAGGTTCCGTAGTCTTTTGATCCTTACCAAAACCAGCCAACCATAGTCTTTTAATTTGAACTGCCGGCACAGAGTCGTACGATGTAAATGTCCACTACTCTATCATCGGATTGACCGTACAACTTCTCCAATAATAGCCGGTTTTGATCGACATCTAGGCTGGGAGATCACACTCCGGGAGATTGGTCCAGGCTGACGCCTTGAACATTGTGGGAGAGGGCGGGCCGCTGTGAAAACTGTCCTAAGCCCTAGCAGACGAGTGTAGGGCTACGATTCCATCTTCTTGGAGTTGCTGATAATCTGTTCGGTCAAAGGAAATTCTGAGTCGCGAGGAACGTTCTATTGTAGCTTCTTCAAATTCGGCACCCCAACACTTCCGGTGTTCCCCAAAAGATATAGAGGCCTACATGGAACATTTAGTCACGTAATGTAGTATTTTACTTCCCTAACTTTCGTCGCAGCTATTGGGGCCGTATCTACAACGGCTACCCCTACCACCAGGGTTCTCATCTTCGCGGAAGGATCGTAATGAGCATTATCTATTAATGTACGTGGATGCTGTCTCTCAGCCTCGGCGACGAAAGATTGTTGATGAGATCTAATCATGCCAATTTGTTGCCACGTCAGTACCTAAAGGTTGAGGGAAATGGATAAGAAAAAGGCCTTATACCTGCTGGTTTGCTGAAGGGCATGTGTAGTGTCGTGGGCACAATATTTTCCACGGTTAATGGAGTTGTTCCAGCGAACTTGCGAGCTGGTTGAATACTTGAAGCCCCCCATGCAATCTTTCCTTGGCATTTGCTTCTCATTATATTTAAGACGGTACCTTAACGTGTAAGATGAGCGGCGGGTAGTTTATATTATCTTAGATAAGAATGGATCTTGGGTAGTCTATATACGCGCTAGGCTAGGGACTAGGAACATCAATCCCACTAGCCACGCGTAGCCGTACTAGCCACGCGCGTAGTCTCTATACTCTTAAAGCCTTGAAGCCTTGAAGCCTTGAAGCCTCGAAACCTTGAAGCCTCGAAGCCTTAAAAGGCCTCGAAAAGAGAGATTCAATGATACCTCGAATATAGTTGTTTTATGACTATAATACTAGATACCAGTTCGTAAGCTCGCTGGACCCTTTTGACGAGAGACGCGAGAATCGAGTGACCTGCGTAGAACTGAGAGGATGGTCTGTCCTGAAAAGTTCGTACAAGTCTCTAATCTACTCGTACCTCCACTTCTAGTTCTACTCGTACCGAAAAACGGCCTTATCACTTGGACGAACCACGTCCGTTTTCACTCTCATCTCATTTCTCCAGGTTGCCATCGATAGCATCGGATCTACAGTCAAGGATACTCGGGATCCCTACCCTTTCTTCTTTCTTCCCTT
Source organism: Venturia nashicola (assembly GCA_004522665.1). Lineage (NCBI taxonomy): Eukaryota > Fungi > Ascomycota > Dothideomycetes > Venturiales > Venturiaceae > Venturia > Venturia nashicola. The sequence continues at coordinate 713,853 of SNSD01000011.1, forward strand.
CCTGAAGACGCTTACTATAGACCTCTGGCTCAGGCCCAGCACGCGTGAGGGCAAGAGCAAGAGCAACTGAAGGTTTCCTGGAGAGATCTGCAAGCCAAGATGCACCAAGCGTGGCGCCCAGAAAATACCACAGTATACCTTTAAATTGCAGATGAAAATTGCCGGAGAGGCCGCTACCGTGGAGGTATCTTACTTCTAGTATGGGCATAGCAAGTGGCGTTGAAGAACCTCAACCACACATGCAGTCAAAGAAGACCTTTGATCATTAACATCGCTGAAGAAACGACTAACAACGCCTAGCTGAGAGAAATCTCATCGTTCGTCACCAGGAACAATCGCTGTCTGCATGATGCATCGCACCTCCGCTTCCTGCGAGTCTATCAGTACTACCGTCCCCAAACTGAGCAGGTCACAACAGATAGTATCAGCCGCTGGATGCCGAAGAGAAGCAGAAGGGTACTGGATTCGGGTTCTGGCCTTTGATTGGTCTGAACCTTTGTCACGACCTTCCCAATTGGGTCATGTATGACAGAGACAACAACCGCACAAACTCGAAAGCTTTTGAGCAACCCCCAGGTTTCCGTCGCGAGCATGGCCACCTGCGTTAGTGCAGTTGCGGTGGATGATCTTGAAGATACCATATTTTCCGTTCAAAGTGGTTCACCGGGGGGTTGCATGCAAATATCCGTGCAGCCCTCGAAAAGATCAATGCGGCATTCGAAGAAGCAACGGCTACGCTTTTTATCGTTTAGTCGCTACTCTTTCCATCACCGCACTGGTCTCTCACAAGGAACCCCGGTCAGTAACTTTGAACGGAAAATACGGTATGCGACTTCATGGCCAATATAACTTGCGATGGCTCCTGCGGGAGCTGGTGCGCAACCAACAGCTCTTCCCATTATCCTCTTCTCCCCTAACAGCTTGTCCTGTTGGCCCTTGATTCTCAGGTGAGATATATTGTCCCACAATCATGTTTCGTACTGCCGCATCACCATGGGGTTTTTGCGTCTAGCTTTCGTTGGACTCGAGATCGATCGATTCCTGGCATCAGCGATATCAACATTCATTCGAGGATTTCACGTCGAGTTCAATTAAATTCTAGCGTGCATGTATAAAAAAGGATTGTTTTATGTTTTCCTAGATGCTAACCTTAGTGCGCCGGTAGTGCTATTATCATTATCGCTTGCGGAGTCGCTCGGCGACTGTTAACTCGATTGGCCGATATCAAGAAAATCGTTCCTCAGCCTGGAATTTCTCTTTCTCTCCATTCAACAAGATGTTCTTCAGCTTGCGGGCACTGCTTGGTGCAACCTTGATTTCAGCGGTCTCCTCGTCACTTTACCCTCGACAAAATGGAACCACCCCCTCTGCATGCGCAGTAGTGGCATCTCAAGTAGTCGATTCTGCTCCATCGTCTTCTCCTACAGTGGCAGGTAAGTAGTGTTCTTAGGCCCAACGCGTCCGTCAAACTGGTGTTGTTAAATTTCTGGCGATCTGAGCAAGAAGCTGCCAGAAATTTGTCGTTACCTTTGTTGGCTTGAGAAATTTCAAGCTGCTGGGCATAATTGGCTAATCCACGTTCTACCAGCTCAATTGGCATATGACTGCATCCAAAGCGTGCCTCTCAACACTCCCAACGCGTTGGAGCTCGTTAAGACCATCAGACCTTATTTGAATTGGCATTCTACAACAGCTTATTTAAAAAATCCACCCGCGGAGTACGTGAAGAAGATCCAAGCTCCCGTGGACCTCTTTGGTGGCCTCGACAAAATTGAAGCCGGGCTGAAGAGCGGTTTTTTCAAGACGGAATACGATTTTGGTTTCGCCCTGTACACGCTCTTCCAATCAGCACATGACGGGCATCTAACGTACCTCCCAGACTCGGTAGGGCGCATCTTCCAGTGGGGTAGACCAGTTCCCCTTGTTTCTGTTTCCGAAGACGGTGAGAAATTGCCTGCGATATTTGTGTACGCCGACATCCTTGCAGCCTCTCAAAACGAGACTTTCCAACCATCTCGTGTCACCAAGATCAATGGGGAAGATGCAATCACCTTCATGCAAAACTGGAGTCAAGTCGGTGTCTTGCACGACCGCGATGCTCTATGGAACAATGCATTTTACAACCTCGCCAGTATATCGCTAGGCTCGGGCGGTACGGGTACAGGAACATTTTCAGGCGGTGGACGTGGACGATGGGTTTATCCCGGTGCCACGACAGAATTGACCTTTGCAAATGGCTCCACAGCTTCTTACACGAATTACGCACGTTTGCGAAAATCCTTCAAGGACATTGCGACAGGAGAGGATTTGGCAAAGATGTACTTCAACTACGCCAACGTCACCAAAACGTTCGATCTACGCAAGCCGCCGCCACCAACTCCAACACCACCTACTCCCTCCCCGACACCGATCCCCGCTCCAGGTTATCCGAATCCAATATTCAGAGATATCAAGAATGCTATCGGCGGCTATTACCTTGACGATGCTGCATATTCTGATGTAGCTGTTCTCTCTGTTGCCTCTTTTGAAGGTCTTGGCCCGTATCAACAGGTCAGCAAAAACTTCCTCACCAAAGCCGTGGCCGACGGGAAGAAAAGGCTCGTCATTGACGTCTCAGCGAATTCAGGCGGCTACATCATACAAGGCTACGATCTCTTCATAAAATTATTCCCACACATCGATCCCTTTGCGGCTGGGGACCGTTTCCGCGCCCACGAATCCTTCGATTTGATCGGTCAGTTTGCCTCGAATATATCTGGCTACTATCCACGCAGCGCAAATCTTTCAGACAGCCTCCTTGAACTGATAATTTCGCCGAACAATTATAGATCTGATCTCGATGCAAACACGAATGCCCATTTCACTTCATGGCCTGAAAAATACGGTCCAGAAACCCACCACGGCGACACCTTTACCAAGCTCCAGAAATGGTGGTGGGCCGACCCATTGACTGTGACGGATAGCAAGGACGGATTCGGATTAACAGGCTTTACGATTCCTGCAGGACCACAGCCCTTCGATGCCTCCAATGTCGTCATTGTCTACGATGGTTACTGCGCTTCCACCTGCTCAATTTTCTCAGAAATGATGAGGAGACTGGTAGGTATTCAAACGGTTGTCATGGGCGGCCGTCCAAATGACGACATCATTCAGGCTGTCGGTGGAACTAAGGGTACTAACAACTATGTGGGGGATGGTATCCAGTCTAAAGTCGTGTATGTTTACAATTACTCGACCCCGGCTCAACAGGCGACTTTTGATGGGACATCGTTGGGGACTTACAACTCGAACTTTCCTTGGGCCAGAGCCGTCGGCTCACTAGGTATAAACGCGCGTGATGGGATTAGGAAGAACGACACAACGAATACGCCTCTTCAATTTCGCTATGAAGAAGCAGATTGTCGCCTCTACTATACCCCAGAGATGACTGTTGATGTCACATATATTTGGAAGGCTGTAGTGGATGTAAGATGGGGCAAGGAAGGGTGCGTTGCCGGGTCTTGGGAGGGGGGGTCACGGAAGAATAAGACAAGGAGAGCTGTGAGGAGCACTAGTGAGACGGCTAAGATCCGTCCTTTAGGTCGAAGCAAGTTTAACAGCTTGATGAAGAGTTTGGAGACGGAGACGGAGACGCGGATGAACACGCGTGCAGATGGGATCATGTTGCCATAAGTGAGAAGCGTGGATTTAGAGGGTTGGCATTCTGAGGATTACAGTCCGAAATCCCGAACATAACTGTAAATGTTTAATCACCAATTCAAGATTGATTCAACGGCTGGTTATTGCGGCTCTGCTGCAAGCGATATGGAGGAGCACTTGGAAGGTTAGTCGGGGATAAGAATTTGGTAATTCTTGAGCAAAGAGGGAGGTTTTCCACAAAGAGAGGAACGCACGTGACAGCTTCGAATGAGGTTAGCGTGCTCTCGGTAGTTCTTGGCCATTGAACAAGCATTAGTGCCATCAAAGCATCACCCCGGTGTTCAGCATGGCGAGTCTCTTATATCGAACGACGCTATCCATTGTGGACATCCTGGACCTGAGTCGGGCTACAGACGCCATTGGCCTATCTCAAGTCAGCATGTAGAAGAATGCGATTACACAGGCGCACAACCCTATTGGGATTGGACACAAGACACCCCAGAACACAACACCCACTTCAATATCTCCCCGGTTTTCGACGCCCAGTATGGATTCGGCGGCACTGGCGCTGGCGGCTCAATCACCCTGAATGTCACTAATGTGCAAAACGCTATGCCGCCACCGATTAACATACCTCCAGCAGGAAATTGTATCGACTCCGGTCCTTTCAACGGACTGATGCATAATGCCGGCCCTGGATTCCAATTGCAGACACCGAATCCACGTTGTATGGTCAGAAATATCCAGACAGCCTTGGCGGATGATACGTTGCAGTGGAAGAATGATATCATGCCCGTCTTAGCTATTGACGATTACTCCAAGATGAGTTTTGCTATGGACGTGCCTCCAACAGGCAAAGCACGGGGTATTCATGGAGGTGGACACTGGGGTATCAATGGAGACGTAAAAGCCCCCTCCATTTCCCCCTCCCATCTTTCTTCTCGGAACAGCACCCTAACAAGCTCACACAGATGTCAAACCCCTGGTCCTCAATAAATGATCCCCTCTTCTTTATGCACCATACCATGATCGACTATATTTGGTGGACATGGCAAAATCGAGCCCCTCAAAACCTCTACGCCATGGCCGGCCCCATTTATCCAAATGGTACTGGGCTTACAACGCTCGAGTACACAGTTTCTATCGCCCCGTTCATTGCACCCGATGTATCTGTCCGTGAACTCATGGATTCGCGGAATAGAAATGGAGAAGGCGTTTTGTGTTTTGTCTACGAGGATAATGGGATGCCTGTTCCTCAGAAGAGGATTCTCATAGCGCGAGATGCAAGATACGATTTCTTTCATTTTATACACCTTCCTAGGAGGCAATTATCACAATAGCGAGCGATCCAAGAAAAATTTATACAGTACCATAACATAACATAATCCTTTCATTTTTACAAAGCACCTGAACAAGATAAACTTGAGCATACCGAAAATTCCTATATACCAAAAGCCTACTTAATATCAGTAAACAAAAGTTCCTTTCTAAATTGAAACAATTTCACTCAATCCCCCATCCTGATACCGAAAATAAACCGAGTGGGTTTTTCGTAGGGAAAAAGTGATGCGGACCGTTAGAATGCTTTGAATATTCCGTTGACCCCTTTGTTATGTATACTAGTGAAGTAGAACACCACGTGTCTAGTAACAAAAGTGCTCCCAAAAGCCAGAAAGTCGTCCATTTCGATCCCGATTTGAGAAGCAAGGTAGTAAAAAGAATGTTGTCAAATTTATTTCGTCGCTCAGTAAGAATCTAACATAGGAAACAAAGAAAGTATTCGTGCCCAACATTTCCATCATAAAAAGCCATAATGAGACCAATCAACAAAAGTTTCATCGCTCAACCCTCTTGATCGTAGGAACAATCCAGTATGCATGTTTCCTCTTCGCCGGCTTCGGCAAATCCATCGAACCCTTCTTTTTATCCAGAAGGTTACCATCCAGCACAGTCGCGGCAACATTAGCAGCAACAGTCGACCACAAAAGACCAATGATGTTCTTTTCAAAAACAACTTCTATCCCTTTATGTGCCGCTTTCTCAGCACCAAATTTCTGATACACCGTGAATTCCTCCTTGGCAACGCTGAGCTGACGCTCGATGCCCCGTAAAAGTGTCTGAAAGACTTGGTCATCCAAATCGTTATCTGCGTAAGGGCCAAAAGGGGCAGTGGCCTCGGCGAACTCTTGGTACGTTGGGGTAAATGGCAGCTTGATGCCAAGGAATGGCTGCATTCGCAACTCGTACCTCAGTTGTGGACTGTGGAAGGGCGATTTACGCGATGGCTGAGGCACAAGCTGACGGTAAGAGGCATATATGTAGACATCAGATAGGGCGGAGGCGAGCGCGGCAGTGCCTCTGCATAAGTGAAACATGGATCTATGAAGATTGATGCTCTTCGAAATTTTGGTGCGGTCGTCGTTGCCATGTGCGCTTTCAAGGCGTCTTGTCAAGTTTGACAGAATGATGTCGATCAATTTGTGACGCGCATCAGCCAGGAAAGCCAGATACCTGTCGGTGGGTTAGTCTATAATGCGTTTGAAAAGCGTGTCTTTCGACTTGTGATCAGTATCGAGAAGTTTCTGGCAATTGGCCAGACAGATATCATCGGGAACTTTTCGCCATCCATTCTCAGCTGGAGGCTTGACATACGAAAGCAACTTACCAGTACATGCCAGCAAGTTCGTCTGGCAGGTAGATGTCGAGTTCGAAGCCGAGCTGAACGACAGCTTCCATGACCTGCATTTTCTGGTGTAATACCCAGGTCGAGAGAGGGAATGAGGTCCCCGGGCTCAGTCTGTTCAGTGTAAGGTCAAAATCATTCTCTTGAACCTCATCAAGACCAGTGACAACATGGCACAAGGTCCGGCGCAGCCGACAGCGATTGGAACACAAAGCGCGGAAGAGATCAACATAGCCTCCTCTCCTAGGCACTGCGGACTTTGCGAATTGGTTGACTGTGTTTGCCATCTCAAATCGCGGATCGGCGGTGGTTTGCGAGTTCATTGGCGCATCGTAGCCCCGATTCGTGCGTGCCGTGATCGGATCCACGGGCAGGACGATCTCTTGCAGGTCTCGCCAGAAAATGTCTATAAAACCTTCCTCATCGCAGCCAAAAATGATTGATGAAAGGCAGGCTCGCGCATACGCAAGCGGCTCAGGTTTGCGTGAGCTAAACGCCCATAGGAATGCCTTCAACCGCTGGATGTCCTCGGTGCCGATTTCGGCCATCTTCGCAGCCTCCTCACAGTCCTTACACATCTGAGTCAACTTCTCAAAGGCATCTTTGAAGCTCAGCTCAACCATAGGTTTCGGCGGCACAGTACTTGCTAGTCTACGCTGAATCTTTTCACTAAAAGACTCAGGGACAGGCTGAGCTAGCTTGTGCGTGGAGCGGAGGGTTGGAAGTAAAGAGCCAGCATGATTCCACCACATGCGTGGAGTGTGCTTGGACTCGTCCGGGTCCATGGCATGCAGCATGTTCTTTCTGACTTGAAGTCTGACATGGATACCTTGCCAGATCTTCCATGGAGAATCGTCACTCTCCGAGAATTGTTCGTTAATCATGTCATGCACCCACCCTTCAGCAGCATTCAATTCCCTCAAAACTTCATAGTTTGAAATTCTCGTGAATAATTGCCGGCCATAAGTATGGGCGGAGAAGTCTTCGTCCTCGTACAAGTTGACCTGGGTGCCGCATCCCTGAGTACTCTTCGTATACTCATCGATAGCAAAGTCGCAACATTTGATCAACCCGATACAGTATGCTCGAAGGACAAGGTGAAGCAGCGGTCCACCCCTCGTCTCACCCCTGTTGTTCGAAAATCGAGCCGCCATGATCGACTTTGCCTCGAGATTGAGAAGTGTGTCGATGTAGTGGGACGTGAAGATCGTCTGAGCTAGTGGATGGCCTCTATGCCATGCCATTTCGCAGCAAATAAGTTGATCCATGATGCCGAGAACTTCTGTAGGGAGAAGCTCGCGGAAGATGTCATAGTCGTCGACCAATTTTTCTCCAGGTGCGAGAAAACCGCAGTCCATTTTGGGATCTCCAATCTACGAAGCATGAGGGAGATGATGGGGACAGAGAATGGATACAGCCTTACCTCAAGAGCACCTACAGCTTCAAAAAGCGTAAAGTGTTCATCTTTGACAAGTGTGCCAACAGGAAGTGCTTTCGCCGCCAATTGAACTTGTTCAGTGATATCAAAAACCTTCAAATTCCCCTCGATTCTGTACGGCACCCTATCTGGACCGTCACTTGGTACATTTGCATCCTTCCTGGTGCCTATCAAAATGTTAGAAGCTGGCTCAACACCATGCATCCTCGTCTTAGCCCGGGGAGACGAATCTTACCATCAACAGGTCCACTACCCATCTTGTCAGCATTCCAATCAGCCTTTCGCAACCCGGGAACTCTCTCAAGCCGATCCAGTTCCGAGGCAATGCGCAAGCGAGCTGTCTCTGAAGGCATCAGAAGTTAGTTGTGCATCTTATCAAACAGCAAAAAAGGTGTGGCTTATCTACCTCGGGCAATTTCGCCGGCTTCCGCCATTCTATCGCGCGGCAGTCGTGGCTTCTGGAGTCTTCGAACAAGTTCTGCGTAGTTTTGGGGATGTCAAGGAATGATCATGGTCGATGGAGAATCGGGAGGAGAAGTCAGGGTGGCGATGAGTAGATGAGCAAGTGTTGGGAGCTGCCAAGGTGGAACACATCGAAGGGTGTTGCGTGCAGGAAAGGACGGATGACCTCAAAGGCTTTTATTGGAGACGATGGTTGGTTGCAATTCGGTGCATCAGCGTCTGGAGCTCCAATCACCATTTGGTGTAGCTTTTAAACAGCTTTGTCTTTGGAAATCCATCATATCCACAACGACATTGGTGAATCTCTGGCATTATTCAACTCATGATTCGCTAGGATATGATTGCATTATTTCACGGTTCAGAGAGTCAAGACGTTTCTGGCTGCTCATTGAGGATTGATGAGAAGGCCCTCAAAATCAAGCCTGGGCAGAACGAAAGCAGGTCACTGATATTTGGGCAATGCGCAGTTCAACCTCCTGAAGATTTGGATGCCTCAAAGCGGCAGTATCATAACACAAGGTCTATACACGGTGCTCTTGATTGATTCCACCCGCAGACGTCCTTCCACGTTCAGTTCCTGCCATGAGTATAAACCTCCTGCTTCAATTCCAAGTATGCGTTTATGATGAGGTTGCGGCGGCGGCCATGGAAGCAGCGTTGGCTTGCGTAAGGTTCTTATTCTCGCCTTGTTTGCCGTTCTGTTATGAGTTAGTATGCCGGTTCATTCAACCTTGTCCCATCCTTCGGCGCGAGAGCGTCAATTTGCCTATTTCATTGCCTGTGATTGCAGTTGAATTGTTTTAGACGCACCTCCCATTTTGCGAATTTGAGATCCGTCTCTCCTCTTCTCTCAGCGATTAGACGCTTCTCTTCCTTGAGGGACCGGCGGACGACTCGCGCGGCAACGGCGAGGTACCGGTTGTATCTGTGGATCATGTAAGCAAGATTCCGGACACACTATCTTTTGCTGTCGAGATGATGAAGGCGGCGCTCGATGTGCGGGTAAAAAGGGTAGGATGGTAATATTCGACGGGTTTGGATATTCGATGCTGTGAGCCATTGCGCGCTCGAAGAAGGTAGGAGGATGATGAAATGGGGCCAGAACGTACGTGATGCCAGCGGCTTTCCAAGCGAATGCCATTTTGGATGTTGTATGAGCTTTGGGACGTGGATTGTCGTTGAGAGGTTGGACAAGCAAACGGCACCTCAGAAGTTCACGAAGCGTTCCGACATCGACCGCTTGGCACGTGACTTGCAGGTTCTCGAAGTCAAGGTTGAATGATAAGTAACTGCCTGCCATAAAAGGGAAATTGAGCCGGAATCGCCATCATTTGCGTAGGGAGAATATACCAAGCTTCGTCAGATCACCTGTCACACACTGCAGTTCAAGAATCTCAACCAAATTGGTGCATTGCGCTCTCTACATGGGGAAGTCTCTATTTTACTAGGTAATGGTACAACTCCTCGTCGAGCCTCTAGACTCTCACTGATATCTACACATGTAAACCAAGCTCCTCTGCATATGGCAAAACGTAAAGATCCCCAATAGATGAAACAGATGCCTTGCTCTCGAGTAATGTCTTTGCGACCTACACTCAGGTTAGTATCCGGCCCCAAAATTTTAGACTCCGCAAATCTTACCTTCTTCAGTGCCTCCTCATTAACACTGTCGATTAGTTTAGCCGTCTCGTCAATCTGGTAGGCCTTGTTGCCGTGGATCAAACCAGCTCCAGTTGCCTCAATGCCGTGGTAAACATTCTGTCCCAGCTCGAGTTCCTGGAATTTTGCATGCGCCTTTGCTTTGGTTATATCCTCTTTGGCGATTTTTCCATCTGCAACAGCCTTAATGGTCTCAACAGCCTTGAATGCAGCGCCTGCAACGTCCCGTGCGGATCCATCAATTTGAACATAAAGGAGCCCGGCATCAGAGTACGTTTGGCTCTTCGTTGAGACAGACGCTCCTGAAAACTCGGCAGTGGCCTTAGCAAGAAGAGAGAATCCGGCAGACCATTTGATGCTTGATTCTCCACCAAGGAGGGAGGCGAGGACAGCGATTTCTGGCTTGTAAAATGCACCGGTGAAAGAACTTGATCCAGCGAACCCGAGAACCACTGTATTACCTCCCGCATGTGCAATGCGCTCCTCACCACCATAATACTTGGATTGGGCACTCTCTAGGGCTGGCACACCAGCAGCGGCGGTGGACGGTACGTTTTTGAAGAATTCTCCTACCCATTTTGACAACTCGGAGTTGTCGGCTCCATTGGCAACAACAGCGATGTTTGGCTTGGAGTATGCGGCACTGGCGTAGGCTTCAATGGTGGAGGCGTCGAGATACTTGGAAAGGGGAGTCGAGGATGATGGGTGGAGAGGTTCTCCGAGTCCACGGTGGAAAGCCAGGCCGTGCGCTGAGCTCAATGCCATCAATTTAGTGCTTCCGAGAAGCTTCTTTTGGGACATGTTGAGCAACGGAACAACGTCCTCGGAGAATACATGGCCTGGTTGATATAAGCTCAAGCTACAAGAGCTCATGCCGTAATAACTTACGTTGGTATTTGGTCTCGCTGGCGACTTCGGCAAGCAGCTCAATGAAGTATGGCAGGTCATCGCGTAGGAACTTGGCACCAACGACGAGGTTCTCCCGAGAGCGAGAAGTGAACAATTCAGCGCCGAGAAGTTCTGTTTCTCGCACAATGCGAAGAGCAGAGCGCTTCTGGGTATTCTGGATGTAGCAATTAGCATATATGACATCGTTTTCCAGTTTCCACCGCCGGCCCATATCCTGGATGCGCTTGCATGTCTGAGTCCTATCCCATATCCATCCCATCCTCAACGACACCCCATAACAACGCAAGCCCCATCCAGAGTATTGGCTGCCGAATCAATTGTGCGGGGATTGAAATCGTCGTACCCGGTATGCAAACTTCTCGAGACCCTCGGCCAGGCCGGGGAGGAATTGGAAACGGGTGCCGGCCTTCGAGACCAATGCGAGGGTGGTGGTTGGGCCTGTGAGATCTCTGCTGGCGAATTTTGTACCAGCGGCATCACCGGTCTGGTAGGCGAATGAGCCTGAAGCCGGAGCTGTACATCTAGCAGTGAGTTGTTGATCGTGAACAGTGGTGAAGAATGGGCGTACCTGCCAAACCGCGTTTTTGACCGCATTGGAGGCAGCGGAGAGCCTTCTGGCCGCTCCTCAGCGATGAGCGGGAGAGCATTGTGGGAGGAGATCAATTGGTGGTGAAATACAGGATACTACGAATCTCGAGCCAGAGGTTGGACATCCAAAGTTCGGCGGGAATCGTAGGATCACGTAAGCGGTTTTCGCGTCATGTCATTGGGCCGGGAGCCAGACCCAAATCTTTCCTTCACTTGTCAGCGATTCTTCTATACAACAACAATACCAACCGCTATTCCTAGCCGCTCGAGAATCATAGAAACAGTCCTCCCGGTCCTGCAGTCCCAGTTCACACCCATGTCCTCTGACCGGTAGCCATTGTTGTTCTAGAGAATTGATTTCCATCTCCATCTCTAGAAAACCCATCCCACCATCATGAAGCAGGTATATATGCGCCATACATGCGCCTGCGTAAAACTCGATCGCTAACAGGACTTCCGAAGCATCTCGCAGAGCTTCTCGCCTACGCAGTGGGCAACGCTCTTGGTGGGCACTATACTGTGAGTATATTCAAGCTCGAAGACGATGCGCCGGACAAGCTACAGGACTGGTTGGGTTTTTGAGCAATTGGTTTTGGCCGCGCCCAGTCAATATGATTTCTGCTATTTCAGATCTTGGAAGAATATGGCGACACAGCTGGCTCCTCAGATTTTGCGCGCAAAGCCTTTCGTCGACCTTGACTGCTCAAAAATTTCACTCTCTGTGCCGTACGCTCTTGTCCGTGTCCTCTGTACTGACCAGATCGTAGCCTGTGTTCTCTGCACTCACTGAGTTTGGACGCCTCACCCTCCGAAACCTCTCCCAACGTACAGGACAACCCTTAGAAGTCGTCGCACAGGCTTTATGCAGTCTCGTCGAACAAAATCTGGTCCTATACTTCGCAGGGTCAGATCGAAACAGCGACGCCTCTTACGAAGTCAACTGGCAAAACTCATACAATCTGACGATACGAGCTGGAACTTTACGCAAATTGATCACGGAACGGCATGGGAAGCTGGTAGGAGACGTCTTCGGGGAAGTTTTGGTCACTGGTCTTGCGCGAGTTGGAGATATCATTGAGCGCCTCAGACAAGAGCCAAACAAGCACGATAGCCCGCGAAAAGGCAGCGTGAATGGTGACGCAGTATCGGAAGAAGCGCCGGCAGAACAGCATTCAGATGACAAGATTGAGGTCGCCATCTACACACTGCTCGGATCAGGAATACTCCTTCCTTGCCAGACTCGCCATTTTTGGCCAGAGTACGATTTGCACCAAGAGGCTGAGATGACGGTGAAGATATCGAGTTTCCCATCTGGATGCAATACCAAAAAAGATAGGGACCTTTGTGCTGAGAAGACTGGAGAATTGTTGCGCAAGTGGCGAGATCAACCGTTTAATTTTGTCAAAGGTGCAGAAGTCACTGTCGATCGAAGCGATCGAAAACGTGAGTGGATTGAAGATGAGGAGGAGAGTGTCTCATCAAAGCGACAAAAAAATGCAAATGGCGTCAACGGGACCTACGGGCACAGCAATAACCTTCTTCCAGTAAGTCTGTCCTTTAAACTGTGCTTCACATGGAGCGATCGCTAAACTGCACTCAGGTCGGTCTAGAAATCTCCGTCAACTACGAAAAGTGCAATGTGATGTTACGCACAGTTCAGCTCAGCCGATGGGCCGCGCGACAGGTCGGAAACACGACATCCAGAGTGTATGAGGCTGCTCTGAAGGTTATCGAGGGCAAAATCTTACGCTGCCACGACCCAATCGCGGAGAAGAAACCAGTGGATCCGAAGGCGCCGAAGGAACATTTTTGGCATTATGAAGATCTTTCACCGCCCCTGACCGCCAAAGAAGTCTCTGCTCTGCTTGACAAGGCCATAGATCTCGACCAGGGCTTGCGGGGAGAAGAGACCAATGCCATCAATGGGCACTCTGAGGCTGTTGCTACCACCAATGGTCACGTAATGTCGTTGCCCGAGCGGGTGACAAAAATCGAGCAGCATTTGACTGTCCTGTGCACGGATACTAGAGATTTCGTGGTGAAAGAAGAAGGATCCGAAAGGTGGCGCATTCCTCTCTATTCTCTCGTACAGAAGCTCATCCAAGCTGAGGTGGAGAACACTATCACCGCTCGCTTTGGCAAGCTCTCTGCCGCATCTGCTAGAATTCTCAACGCCAACGGTGTCCTGGATGTCAAACAAATAGCACAGCTTGCAATCGTCAAACCTGATCAAGTCCAGATGGCGGTCACTCCTATCCTCAAAGCTGGATATATCTCTGCACAAGAGTTGCCTCGAGACAACAATCGTACGGTCGAGCGTTCGATTTGGGCTTATTCATACAACGCTATTCACGCCCGCCAACGGCTGCTCGATTACTCCTACAAAACTATGGCGCGTTTGCTCCAGCGATTGGAACATGAGCGAGGCAGGCGGCGCACTGTACTCGAGAAAGCTGCTCGTACCGATGTCGCGTCGAACGAGATGAAGTATCTGAGGCCTGCCGAACGCGAGGCTCTTCGACGATGCCGCGAAATAGAGGAATTCCTCGACCGCTACGTCATCCGTATAGATGAGTTGGTCGCAACACTCAGAGATTTCACTCCGATGATTCCAGCCCAGAACGATTTTGACCAGGTCCGAGGACACAAGCATCTTAATGTCTAGCCAAGCATCGCGTCTTTCTTTTCATACCATTTGTATACATGACACACAAAAGTAGCCGTTTTCGGCAATCAGACATAGCGATGGGCGTTTTTGCGGAATTTTAGAGCATTTTCGGCGCTTGATCTTCATCCGGATTTGGCTTCGGAACTGGGATGGGATGATCAATATGAAGGATGACTTCCAGGTACCGCCAAGAGCTGGCGAGAATACCATGTTGGTGAAATACCCCTTACATATAATTTATCATGTCATGCTCGGCGTTAGCCGTCCTGATGATTTCTCGACATTGTTCTCACGGGCTTGCTACTCACGATCTTTGCATCCGTCGTTAGGCTTCGAACGCTTGGACTTCGCATCTATCCTCTTCCAAAGATGTACGGCAGCCTAACCACTAAACACGACTCCATGAGCCTATCTCAAACGACCAGCCGTCCAAGGCCGAAATGCAACGTATGGAGTAGGAGATGTTCAGGAGTTGATGATACGACAAATTGGCCTGCTAAGCAAAGTATATTGAGAGCACGCGATTTCTCACTTTTCAAGTCGGGCCCGCCAAAAAAGTGTTGAAGCGACACCAGACTTTTCGACTTGGTCTTCAAGACAAAGACCGGCGGGTAATCGCATGAGAGTTTCTGATGTAAGTTCTGCCAGAAGACTGCCTGTAGCGATTGCGAGGGATGAGATTGATAGGCAGACTGCTCAAACGATAAATATGAGAAAAAAGCGGCTGATACTATATTTTACTCACGGCATAGGAATTTCGCGGATACTCATCTCGTGATTTTGAAAAACTTCGAAATTCGGAATATTCAATTGTTCCATTTTCGGCCGCTTTTTTCTCGTTCTGATAGGACGACCAGAATGATAGCCCCACGCTTTGATCCTGGATATTGGCTGCTGAAACAACAGATATATTTGTCGAATACCAAACTGCCAACAACGATGTTGAATTGATGGAAATCTAGCTCTCCCAAGGACGAGAAATGCTAGGACTTTATCAAGATCAATAGCGAGCTAAGAGAAGGCTTTATGAACTTTATACCGTTAGGTTCCCAACATGCATAGCTATCCAATCTATTACCATTATAGTCCGAACCAACGTCAAGTCATCAAAAACAGCTATTAATAATAGCCTACAGGATACACCTCCCACCTACCCTAAACCATCTCGACACCAACATCAACCTTGACACAACTCGGATCCTCCGCCTTCTCCTCCCCCATCACCCAAGCCAAAACATCAATATCACCGCTGGGACTAACACCGCCCGGATACCCTTGCGCTTTACATTTATACCACCTCCTCAACGCCCCCAACCATTTCGGTGGCAGAACCTGCCCGTCGGTATCATCATCTCCACCATCAATCGTCAACATTTTCTTCTCATCGATACCGAATACCGTTAATCCTGCTTGTTCCTCTGCCATCTTTGGGGCGAAAGTGAGGACAGCGACGTTTGAGCCGACGCGGGGGGAGACGGTGACGGCGAAGGGGAGGGTTGTGCCGTTTTTGAACGTGAAGGGTATGTAGGGGCCTGTTGTTGTTAGGTAGCCTTGGTCTTTTGAGGTGGTTGTGGTATTTAGACGCCAGATTGTTGCCGAGTCTTTTGAGGTGGTTAGGGTTAGTTTGAAGGTCATTGAGCCCATGCGGTAGGGGAGGGCGTAGTGGATTGTGTTGGAGGTGGAGTTTGATGTTATTCGGAGGCGGAAGGGCGGGGTTTGTGTTGTGGCTGCTATTGCGCTTGTCAAGAGTGTGCTGAGAAGCGTGAGGGATGTTGTGAGCTTCATTTTGGGTGGTTATGGGAGATACTGGGTTGGCGATATGTTGAGTTGAGGAGAGTTTGGAGAGTAAAAGTGGGGAGAGGTGGATGAGAGATATCAATGGATGATTGAGGAATGGAAAAGCCGCTCAGCGGATAGTAAGAAAAAACGATGGGGAAAGAGAAGAAGTGGCTTTGGTGTTTGAAATCGATGGAGTATTTTGGAATCGAGACATCATGTTTAGTTCTTTATAGGATTGGAGACAGCAGCTATTGTCTTACGCATTCGGTGGCCAATTCCTATTGATATCCTATCGGAATCCAGAACTTGTGTAAGCTTTGCCTGCTCTATACCATTTCATTCGTCCCCACATGAAGATGGATACAAACAACCGGGCCATGGAATGGTTGTAGTTGATGGCATCCTGGATAAACCATTCCTTACCTACGCCCTGGAAAGAATTGCTAGTAAATCACACATTCCTAACTCACCCAAAGCTTGAAATCGGACCATGATACGTACGATGCATTCAGAGAGATAGCATTCCGGAGTCGAGATAGCAAGCGAGCGTTAGAGACAATTGTGGATGAAGCATTCCGCACGCAATGGATTTCCGAGGCCTGGGTTGTGGGAACTTCAAAGACACAAGGCTGGATCTGTCCCAGCGTCGTCCAGTGCAACGCAGCAAGGCATGTAGCAATGTTTCAAGGAAGAAAGGCGATAGGATCGTCGCTTGCGCATAATCGTATTCTACGCAAATCAAAGAATGTGAAGGAAGCTATATAAATTCACAAGAAACGTCAGTAAAGAATCTGCCCTGAAAAGAACTCACCAAAATTCAGCTGTACAACAGTTCTAGACAACAATCGCGATCCATTCGGCACCCAGCAGCATTGAAGGGTTTATGTCGACTCCTGGGGGAAAGTTCGCTTGAGAGTCGGAGTGTGACCGAAAGAACTTGGGGGGACAAAGGTGCCGAATGAGATTCTCAGCCATTTCGACAACCTACTGATCGAACCTCAGGATTCTCTAGTATACTCAAATCATGTTCGCGAGCCTGATAAATTCAATGCGCCTCGAATGACTCTGACTGGGCTACTGCACCGACACTAAAAGGCTGCCGAGTAAGGTGTATCGTGATGGTGAAAACTCAATAACTCCATTGTTCCCCAAACTACAAAATTCCTGATCGATGCCGCTCTTCATAATATTCAGAATAGGAACACTGGGGCGCCTGGAACGCCCCCCAAAGACTATACAGCGCCAGTATCCTCAAAAAGCCCGGTCATTAAAACATGAAATACCCATTCCTGTTCACACAAGACCCTCTACGCATTCGACCCACCAGGTCTTACATTTCTACCCGTTGTCGTCGCCGTAGAAGGCGTCTCGTTATTCCAAGAAAGGTAGGTGTGGTCGCCCAATTTTCTCGGTTTGATGAGATGTGTCGCAGTGAACAAAGCACCAAGGAGAAAGGAAAGTCCGCCCACGACAATGTACGCAATACCCAAGAAAGGGTTCTTGCCGCCCATGACTGTGCGTGTCGAGATGAGCATTTCCTTAGTTCCGCTGTATCCAAGGACATCAAATTCTGGGCCAAATTGTTAGCATCTTTTCTTGTGGTGTGTTATTGGATAGCAACGCACCAGCCCAGATATCGACCTGATATCTTCCTCTGCTCATGATCTGTGACTTGTCATCCTGTCGCAGAGCCAACTTGCTAAAAGTTGGCAGACCTGCAGTTCTCATCCAGACCTGGAAGGCCTCATCATTGTGCAAATCTGGCAGTGCGTAGGAGGAGTTGTACTCATTGCCATACTTTTTGCGCCAGTTTGGAGGCGGAACTACGTCTCCCACCGCGTATTTGGTCTCCTTGTACAAGTCCCTGTCCGAGCTCCAAGCGATTCCCTTGCCGGTCATTGTGTAAGTAGTAGCGTTGCCGCCGCCTGCGGGATTCAAGGCTATGGGCGAATGCAGGGTGTCGTTGAAAATGGAATTGGCAATGAGACCACATGGGTAGTATGGTCTTCCATTTGCCATGTCATCTGTGGCGAGGGGCGAACAGTCTCCCGAACTAATCTGGCTCGAGGTCCGCGCTTTGCCATTGAGCTGGCTCTGATCGAAGGATTTGACATAACGTCGGTGATTCTGGAAGAAGTTCGATAATCGGTAGTACATCAAGATAGGAGGCGTGAGATCGTTTTCGATATCGAACTGTAATGAACAGATTTCGGTCATCAAAGTGACGGGCGGACTGTCGTACGTCACACCCCTGTAGTCCCTTTTCCATTGAGGATTCTTCTTTCCTGTCATGTCGTTCTTTTTGAATGACTTGGACCATTTGTTTTTAGGTATGTCTAGAAACGTGTCGTTGTTCGCAAGTCTGGTGCATTCTGAATAATCAATGGATATCTCCTGGACCTGTGTAGAAATGCCTGGTCAGCCTCCGCCATACTGTATAATGCCGCGCAACTCACACTTGAGCTTGCCCATAACAGAAGACCGCCTATCGGCGCGAATATGATTCCGACTACGAAGAAGAGAGGCAGGACGGTCTTGGGAGTGAGAATGGGTCTGCAGGAAGCGCCATGTCAGCAAACAACGTGAGGCAAACAACGTCCTGGGCTTGCACGTACTGCCATGCTTTTAATCGCTGTTGTCGAAATGCGGTATCTAGAAGGCCATCAGTATCTGGTCCGCCTAGTCCGGGTCTCTACCGGTCTACAATAAGGATAACATACTCGCAGGGCGCCGACTCTTGACCTTCTTCTTCCTGTCGCTATTGGGATCCTGGCTGGAAATGGAGTCGGCATGAGTGACCTGTTCAGTTTGCAACATTGTTTATGGTGGTGATTGGAAGGGGGAAGTGTAGGTGGTTGTAAGGCAAGTGGGTGGTTGTATGGCAAGAGGTCGACGTCTCCGTCGACCGCCGCGTGTGAAACAATCCTTGGACCTGCCAGTGATGCCAGTGATGCCGCTAGTTCTGATATATACGCTACCTGATGACACTAGTTCTGATATATACGCCACCTGATGCCGCTAGTTCTAATATATACGCCACCTGCACTGCCAGCCACACTTGATCTAAGTAACAACAACCTTATCTTCATACACAATGGCTGAATCAATGCCTGAATCTGCTGGACACAGAAGCGTGTATGAAGAGCTGGACCAATACCCTTGGGACGAAGACACCGAGTTCCAAGGAGGCCTCACTGCCATACTGGGGATTGATCCACCACCAGAACAAGCCTCGGAGCTAACACTACGCGCAAAATGCTTCTATTACCAGAGGTTGGTTGAAGGCCCGGATGGTGAAGGCCCGGATGGGTTAACTGCATGCTCCACATGCTGATGGGCTGCTCAGGAAATTCAACAAGGCCGTAGACTTTGACGCCTACAAATCATATCTCCAGACGCACCAACAAGCACCCTCTTCCTCACCCACTGACCATACTTCCTCTGAGCCTGCGACCACTACTTCCAGAGTGAATCCATTCCCAGAGCCTACTTCTTTGCCGGCGTGGACAGCTCTAGCAGCTACAAATCCTCCGCCAGTCACAGCATCACAAGTCCCCGAGGGACCGAAGCTCAACTATCAGGAAATAGTAGACTTGATACAGTCAGGCAAGCCCATACCAGGCATCAAGGACATTCCGGATACTGTTCTCGCTGGACAAGGAACTTCTGCCACGCAGGCTCGAAGAGCAAAACCTTGGGAGAAAGAGGGTCCTACAAATGGGAATCTGGAACTGGTTGCTGGTGCAATCAAGGCTGGCAAGTCCATGAATGCTTGAATGATGTACGATATGGATGTATAAAGCGGAATAATGAGTCACGCCATGTTGCAGATACCCAGGGGAGAAATTTATGATATTCGAGGCAGGAGAAGGCGCGCACTACTTTTTCGAAATGATAGTGTCCGACATATTCACTACAACCTGGAAAGACTGGGGAAACCTGAGTTTTTTCAATCCAGTCTTCTGGAGGCAGCAATTTTGCTTATACTCAACATGTCAATCTCGGCCAAGCATACAATTTGATCGGTTCAAAGTGGTTTGTGTAAATCAAATTCCCTCCAGTATGAGTCGGGCGTGCCATACAACCTGCCGTAGAGGAATCTGACAGAATCGATCCTGCAGCTGGCACAATCTTCTTGGTGCAAAGCGAGTATACCAGTTTCTTTCCTAGAAAAGAACAAACATCGACCTCTCTCAAAATCGGCAAGCGTATGAGACAGCGTGCCCATAGACTCCATGTCTGCTCAGCGTCTCAGTGCTTTGTCCAGAGCGAATGTCAGTCCCCGTTCTCGGTGTTAAGAGGAGGGGCGTTAATAAGAATAGATCGGATAGCGGACCTAATTGATATAAGTCTATCATTCGGGAGCTTGTGATGGATAGAGCAGCTAATTATTCTGAAAGGTGAATGTTCGACATGATATTTTAGCACATCGCAGCATCAAAATACATGAATATTTCCTGGGCTGAACAATATGTGTGTACGCACTACCAGGAATTAAGAACAGTCGCCCTTAGTATCGGGAAGTAGAGATATCATGATTAGCTTATAATATATCAGGACGCCCATTTCGCTGCTGAAGTGATCGATTGTTCCTCGTTTATTAAGATATCCTAATTTCGTCCAATTTCTGCTGGCACCTTTCCATACTGTCATGAGAAAATAAAAAGCAATCGATATTGTCTATAAGTTAAGAAATAGTGATTGGCTTAGAGTTCATCAACCCACCCATCTCGCTGCTGTAGTAAGCGGCTGTTTCTATTGTGTTGAGATATCCGGATTTGAACTACGCCCAACGTGGTTATAGCCAGGTCAAGACTGGGTAATGGTCATTCTTGACGCCATGTAACACATTTAAACAGTTACACGTTCGGGCGCCGGGCAAAGAAGGATACCTATACTCGTCAGCAATTTCTAACATAGACCGGAACAACATTTCTTCCAGCTCCAAGCTCTTTCTTCCACCATACACTCACACCAATTAATACTCATCACACTACGCCCATTCAAACTACCACCATGTCTTTCACCGCCAAACCTAACCTGACAAAAAACCAAGCCAAACCCCTCCTCCACACCCTAATCCTCACAACTCCCCAAGCTCTAATTGTGGCAATAAACGAATATGCGGCTAAGCCACAATTCAGTACAACCAGACCACCAGTTTTCCAAGCCGTCCAACATACCGAACATCTGCTCCTCTTCTACCAAGCACCAGATTCAATTCCAAACGTCCTAGCTCTGGATAACAACAATCGTCCTGTCCAGATGACCTCACCGCAAGAAACCGATTGTGTGCGATATTCCGGGAATGATGGCAAGGTAAGTAGCTAACCTCAAAAAGTGTTTTCGTGACGAGTCTGATGGTGTGGTAGGCAATAGATGCACTACTCGCTCACCCTGGAGTGTTGAATATTCTGACAGCCTTACGAGAACATGTCGTCGGTTTGATCCAAGGATTGGAAGCGCCGACTGAGGGAACCAAATCGTGGAGGTAAGGAGTAGTTCATTCTTGAGTTACCTTGCGAGAACATGTCGGAAGTTGAGTCGCAGAATTTAGATGCGCAAGGCGTAAAAGAAGCGAAGGCAGAAAACGATGCTGAAGACGCGGGTCCTAAAAGAAATGGAGAGATTAATACCAGGATCAGAAAGAACAATTACACTTACAGTGCCTTCACCAAGTCTTACCCGACCTAGGTAGCCTCCAGAAACTCACGCAAATCAGAATTATATATGACCTCAACAAACCCAAGAATGATATCGTGAAACTCCTGGCGACTCGAAGAAACGATGTTGCCAGAACCTAATCGCCATCCGTACTGTTTCGTAACCATTCTCACAGTGAATTAATTCTCGGCATCCATCATAATCGAGCTTCCATGAATTGACCTGTCAAAAGCCCGTAACAGGCGCGTGGAGTGAATTGAACCCATCCTCGCCCTCAGGAACCTCGTCCCTAATGGTTATTCAACGCTAGAACCACTCCTCTCAGAACTCCATCGTATCCATAGCGAGGCAGCAAGACCGCCACAGCCGCCGCCACCACCGTCGATAAAACTTCCAAATTTATGTGCACTGTTCCGTCATCTGCGCCATGGCCATGGAGTTATGGGGATTCGATATGCATACCACTGTCTTCTAGCTAGATCCGGTGCTCAAGCGGAGACACTACTACGACGTCAGCGATCAAAAGCAGAGGACGTGGAAGGTCGTGGTGAAGCGCAGGTACAGTATGTATTGCACATATTGCAACGTCGGTTGGAGAAGCTGGTCGCAGAACTGGAGAAAGTTGGTGTTGAAGTTGTTGAAGAGGAAGAGGAGGGCAGCGTCGACGAGCAGGACTCACAAAAGCCCTCTCTCATTTCCGCTCTCACCGGAGAACCAGCTCTTTCACCAGAACAAGCGCAAGAGAGGCACTCTCTCCTGAAAAACACTCTATCTGCCTCGCGCATTCTCTTGATTGCGATCGTCGACTTCGACCTCGACCTGTCTCGCTCTCGAGCCAAAGTCATCCACCTCCAAGCTTCTCTTGATGCAAACGACCACAATATTCGCGTTCTACAAAACGTCGTCCGCGAGCCCCCCCAATACATCCTAGGCCACCTCCTCTTCCAAATCTATTGCCTGCATCTAAACGCGCAACAGCCAATCGAACAGTGGAGACCAGGTGCCAAGATCAAAAGAAAAGAAGAGTCATGGTTTACGACTGCTCATGATGGTGGCATATCCTACGTTGAAATTCATGCAGTAGAAGCTACAGGACTTGATTGCGGCGCTGGAATTCGAAGGCGTGAGAACCGGAGAAGATGAAACTGAAGGCGCCGAGGATGTTGCGACAGAGTGAGGTCGGGGGTGTCGCTGAGGCGAACACCGTGGAAGACGGCCTATCAAGCTAATAAGGTGAGAAAAGGGTTGGCGCATACTGTTTGTCCAATAGAGACGCCCACACCGTGATTTCACCTCTGGCTTGTAGAACACATGAGATTAGCTTTGTATTCGAAGTTTACTAACCTAAGATCGATATCGATAGATTTCCAGCGACTTCAAGAAATAATATAGTCAGGGATTTATAAATGCCGATCTCCAATCAGTGGCGTTGATTCGGATTTCAAATTTGGTCGAGGGCAGAGATCTGATGAAGCTAGCGTGCCTGGCCAATCCGAGAGTTCTCAATTCAGCCTTTTTAGAGGCAACAAATTCAAGTATACTCGGAATTCCATCTAGAACCTTTCTTTAAGCAGCCGGATAGGGCGACACCGTCAAACTGGGCAATGCTGATGAGAGCATCATCGAAGAGGGCATTGTGTCAAAGACCAATTTCCGCAAGAAGACTATCGGAAGGTCGTCTTCGAGAAGGGGATCAGCACGGATAGCCTCTCTGTGCCCATGATTAGCTTGAAAAATGAACATGAAAAGAAGAAGGGTCGGCAGCATCGGCGACAAACGACGCCGCGCATAGATAGCGATCATGAAAAGAAATAAGATTAAAGGAAGACAACCAAGCGCTGAACATTGGAACCTATATACACTAAAAGCGCCTGTGTGGTTCTTCGCCTTGCCTCTGACAAAAAAAAAAGGTTTCCAACCTAAATATACAAACTTAACCGGCCAGCGCTGCTGCTTGGCCGCTAGATGGGCCGTAAGCGACCTGGGCATTGGGCTCGCCCGGTGCCATGAAGTTGGTAAGAGGATTCTTCTGCGCCTTTGCTGCTGAGCAACGGGCCATGGTCGGTGAACTAGGAAGCCCTGTTAGCAAACGATGATCGAGCAAGGCAGAAAATAACATACCTTCTTGAAATAGCATCTGTGAAATAAAAGTCTTCGATAACCTTCTTGAATGGCTCATTCGTCGTCGTCGCACCTTTGTTGTGGTCGACAAGCTGCACCTTGGATAAAGCGCCCAATCCGCTGGATTCAACAACGTCGTATCTCCTTAGGGCAGGGCTGATTTCCTCCATGCGATCTCTCAATTGCTCAAGGTCATCATATGGAAGTGGTGTGCCAAGATACTCGCTCACCGCTCGGATGATCTTCCAATCCTCACGGGCCGCACCAAGAAGACTGATGGCTGGGCGTGTCGTTTGT
Source organism: Venturia nashicola (assembly GCA_004522665.1). Classification (NCBI taxonomy): domain Eukaryota; kingdom Fungi; phylum Ascomycota; class Dothideomycetes; order Venturiales; family Venturiaceae; genus Venturia; species Venturia nashicola. The sequence continues at coordinate 737,760 of SNSD01000011.1, forward strand.
GTTCTTCCTTCTGTGTTCATATATGTGGCTGACTTCTCAACATAGGAGGCACCTGGAAGTACGATATCGGCTAATTGGGCACCGACATCTCCGTGATGACCTTGGTAGACGACGAAAGCGTCCTTGGGAATCTCAGACGCATCAATCTCATCAGCGCCTAGTAGCCACACAAACTTGGGCTTGGTCTCTGCAACAGCCTTTGAAGGGACTGTGAAGCCTACTTCAAAGGCACCGGCTCGTGATGCTGTGCGCTGCAAGACATTGTATCCATTCCACTCCGGCGTCAAAAAGTTGGCTTTGCTCTTCTCCAGGAAGTTTCCGACAATCTCGAAGGTGGCCTTCGCGTCAGCGTGTTCGACGACTCCGCTACCGACAATGATCATTGGCTTCTTGGCGGCTGCTAACTTCTCTCCGAATGGTCCAGCAAGTGCCTTCTTCAAGTCGGCAGCGTTAGCCCCAAGCTTTTCGTAGTCGAATGTGCTCTCGAAATCTTGACCAACAAGACCGACTTCGAGATCTGACCGCAGCCATTGCTTGCGTATTCTAGCGTTTAGAACGGCGGCTTCGTGGCGTGGGTTGGTTCCGATCAGAAGAATGGCGTCGGCTTCTTCTACGCCGTAGATCTTCGAGTTGAAAGTATAATTCGACCGGACGTCGATGCCGTGTGCAAGCGGTGCGCTACCCAGAGGCTGATCCAATGCCAGGTTTTCAGACCCAAGCTTATTTGCAAGGTCCTTCATTGCGACCAACGATTCGGTCTCGACCAAGTGTCCAGCAACAACCTTGAACTCGTCACCCTTGGGTGCGATTCTCCTGTACGCCTCACCAATCTCTACCAATGCTTGTTCCCAGGTTACGGGCTCAAAGTTGTCGTTTTTCCGTACTAATGGAATCGTCAGTCGTTGTGTATTGAGTCCGTCGCATGCGAATCGAGACTTGTCGTTGATCCATTCCTCGTTTACGTCGTCGTTCAAGCGTGGTAGTATCCTCATTACTAACAATCCTCGTGTGTCCACTCGAATATTTGATCCTAACCCGTCCAGCACATCGATCGATTCTGAATGATATAATTCCCATGGCCGGGCCTTGAAAGCGTATGGCTTGGATGTGAGAGCTCCGACCGGGCAAAGATCGATGACGTTTCCAGACATTTCAGTGTCTAAGGCAGTCTCGAGATAGGTACCGATTTGGAGGTCATTGCCACGACCCGTTGAGCCAAATTCAGGGGCGCCAGCAACATCGTTGGCGAAGCGTACACATCGAGTGCAGTGAATACATCGGTTCATGGAAGTCTGAAAATGTTAGAGATACCAATAGGTGGCGTATTCAACAGCATTACCTTAACCAGTGGTCCAATGTTCTTGTCCTCGACACCTCGCTTGCCGCCAATTTCGTGAAATCTGCCTCTATCCGCACCATACCTCATCGACTGATCCTGCAAATCACATTCACCACCCTGGTCGCAGATAGGGCAATCAAGGGGATGATTGGCGAGAAGAAATTCCATGACACCCTCACGGGCTTTGTGTACGAGAGGCGAGCTTGTCTTCACGACCATTCCGGGTTGAACTGGCCATGCGCACGACGCAACTGGTTTCGGAGCCTTCTCTACCTCCACCAAACACATACGACAATTTCCGGCAATCATGAGCTTTTCGTGGTAGCAGTATCGGGGGACAGTGGATCCTGCCTTCTCGCAGGCTTGAATGAGGGCGGATCCGGCTAAGATATGTCAGATTGGAGTTGACGGGAGTGCATAGAGCTTTGCAGACCTTCTATTGAGACCTTCTTTCCGTCTGCAGCACAGTTAGTATCCCAGTTGGTCAGTCAGCTATAATATACACACCAATTGTGAGCTCCACCTCGGCCTTCCGGCGGGCGGTGGCACTGAATGGGCGCGATGCATTGATAGAGCTGGGCCTCGCCAAGGTCCTACTCGTCCGGAGGAGCTGGTGTCTCAGCATCGTGGACATGCTCAAGCCTGGCGGTGTTCTCAATGGGTGGTGGTGGTGGTGGACGTTTGGAGTATCTCGCGGGCGCTGAGGTCAACGATCAACGATTCTCGAAGTTCACAAATGTCGCCCAGCCGGTTCAGCGAATCATGGGGACTGTGAGATAATCGCCCATGTGAGTAGAATAAGGCACGCTTTGCGGGTAGAATGAGGCACGCTAGAGATTCCGCATTACGTGTCAGGTGTCAGGCATCAGCGGCTCAGGCGTCAAGGCATGATAAAAAATTCTGCACATATACTCAACTTCTCTGGCAACTCTTTTCAAACCCTATTAAATTGTGCGGGCAAGAAATATTGTAGGAGAAAAGGGCCACAACTTCACCTTTTCCTCCCCTACTCCTTGCTCAAGAGCACCCATGAGAGTGCCCCGTTAGCTGGAGCGATGGAGGCTTCGGCTTTTGAACTTCTGTTCCTTACCAACGGCGGCTACATACCTTTGTCCCTCACCCGGACTTGTTTCTCCATCACCCGGACTTGTTTATCCACCACGACGACTTCACTTCCATCAGGATTCGATTGCGACACCATTCTCCACCGCTCATAGCATCTATTCACCTCTCGGCGCGCTGCCAGGAAAGTTCCCCAGCTCGATGACAATCAGACATGGAAGACTTCTTGGTCACAGTCTTTGATGAATCACTGACTAGACAAGCTCTCTATGGCAATGATAACCTCACAGCAGTAACTCGATACGGTACTGTCTTCTATCATGGTAAGCACCCATTCTCTCCTCTTTCTCTTCCTCACCCCCAACACATCTTGAAATGATGATATGCGAAATACAGACCTGTTCCTAATTACTTATGTGGATGTAATTTGACCGATCAAGTTCACGACCCCTCACTCTACTACCAAACTTCAGACTGACCTGAGCTAACTTGGAATGTAGCAATATCCCTGCTCATGAAAAAACCATCTTCCATAATAAGAATAACCACATGGGTAATTTCTAGCACGACGCCATGTTTCCATGTCGTTCAGCAGGTAAGCAAACTCTTCTTCTCACCCTCCCTCCCATCACCTTCTTCTTGATAAGATGAAATGCGAAATACAGACCTGTTCCTAATTATTTATGTGGATGTAATTTGACTGATCAAGACTCATCGTTCTCCCTTTTTGATTGCAACATTTGGAATGTAATGAGCTAACTTGGACGATAGAATACACTCGATGACACATTGTCCAATCCAAGTATCTCGGGCTCGAGTGACGTCGTAGTTGCCCTCGGTTCGGTTCTAACCAGCACGCAGAGAAAGTGAAATTGCCTGTCGCTGTCAAGCACAAGATAGAGACGGAGAATACGAGTACACTAGGCCTGTAACCTTCAAAAATCGTACTTTCTAATCTACTTCAAGAACCCTTTTGTCGCACGTTGAGTCTGCGGACATGGCTAACATAGCCCGTGATTTCTCCGGGCCTTCCTTGTAGCCTCCCAGTGTCTGCTCATGGTGACGTCCCCAAATCCCGTGGTCCAGGTGTATTGGTTCCCATTCCTCTCTTCTTCAATACCAACAACACTAAAAATCATCACTTACAAAGCTCTCCCGTCGTAACCAGTCAAATTGGTCATGATTATGCAACACAGCCAAAGCAGGAGTTCAAGCCACTAACGCCTCGCTAGCTGACTCACCATACATCCCGCATCTCCAACCTCTCACAATGACGCAAAATCGCCAAATGAGCTTGGCTGTGCTTGGCCATGAATTGAATATCACTTTTTGATTCCCATCTTACAGAAGACGGCATTGTTGACATTCTGCGCTTCTCTGTCTCCATTTCCTTAGGCCTTCTTGTGAGCTTTGGAGAGCTTTGGACGCGCCTCGATTTCGATTTACCATGGCAGGAATAATCGCACAAGCCGAGGATGGTTCGTGTGGACAGCTGATTAGACCTAACGCGTTGTTTCGACAACCGCTTGCGTTGCAGTGGTTTGAGGACGGAGCTTTGAGGAGAAGATCCGAGGGTGAGAGACAAGCTGGTACGTTTCTTCTTTCTTCACAGGGATGGCACATTTGTGCTAAAATCTTGTGAAGGCCGATTTGAGCTGTTTCTGGATCTCCTTTATGTTGCTATTTTGGCCAACTTCGCGGAGAATCTTGCGGAACATGTTAGCGGGAGTCAGTTGGTGAAGTACATTGCAAGTCTGTCCCTTACATTCCGTGCTCAGGATCATCATTGATATCGAATAGCTCATTTTTATACCCGCTTGGCACGTCTGGAGCGATCTTCGAGAACTGATGAATTCCTTCTACAACGATGATCTAGCTCAAAGATGTCTCATCCTTTGGGTAATGGCCATCCTAGTAGTATACGGCAACAACGCTACTCTTGTCGATGAAGATATCGGTGCCATGCGAGCAACGGTGGGAGCCTACCTGGTCGCTCGTCTATCAGCGATGGCTGCGCATCTAATATACTCCTTTGCCAGCTACCACCATCGAGCTCAACAGCGTCTCTGGGTCGCATTGAGCTTTCTTGGTCTTCTCCTTTACATCCCACTGTTTTTCGAGACCATCTCTCTACGCGCAAAAGTGGCTGTCGCCTTCGTGGCAATCATCATGGAAGAGTTTATCTGGAATTTTACCTACAGCCCTCTTGCCAAAAAGCTCTTGAAAGCAAAGTATACCACCGCCGTCGACATTGGCCACGAAATCGATAGATTCGCCGCTTTCTTCATCATTGTCCTCGGAGAATTCCTGTACCAAATCGTGGTTGGCTCACCGGCAGCTATCGGATTCAATATGGCTCTTCTTCGCGCAATCTGGACTTTAGTCATCGCTTTCTGTCTAAACTGGATCTACGTGCATGGCGATGGCAGCCTGGCAGCAGTCCACCCATTACGCCACAATGTTCTTGCATCTTTCGCTTGGGTCGCTCTCCACGTTCCACTTGTCGCAGGACTGTTAGCGGGAGGACATGCAGCAGGTGTCAGTGCAAAGATTCATGATGAAGAGGAGTATCATCACCCGGAGATATGGTTGCTCTGTGGGGGAATTGGTACTGGTTTGATATGTCTTTGGTTTCTGGCTTTGTTGCATAAATGCTCTGATGCTTCTGGAACTTTGCTTTTGCCCAAGGTGATGCTCAGCCAATATAAATTTTCATGAGCACTGCTGACTGTTTTCGTAGCATGCGCGCATAATGTTCCGACCGATCATGGGCATTGTCGTTTGTTGTCTTCCACTTGCACATGACTTGAAGATTACTGCTATCTTGTCGACCATCATGGCGCTGCTTGTTTTCACACTCGTCTGGGAGAATGTCACGTCTCTGACTCGCGGTGCCAGATTTTGGGAGAGTTGGGAAGGAACGGATTATCCCAAGTCCAGCAACACTTTGGCAAGAGAGTAAGATTGCTTCTTCACTACATACGATGCTTTAACTAAATCGAGAACTAGAAAAGTTCACGATGACCGAGACATAAAAAATGGCCACGGCGAAAAGGTGGTCTAACATAGAAGGGCAACGAAACGTCAAGTTGATCAGAATAGAATGGGTAATCTTCATCTCTTTCAAGCTCATGGTGTTAGGGACCGGTATCTCATCTGTCGAACCTCCCCAGATTTTGGATGTCCAACAACCACCGCGCGTAATTTCTAATTCATATTGCAGCCCGTCATTTTCAGCTTTGCCTCGCCATTTTTTCTATTCCGTACTCGGTCTCTCATGTCCATGTCCGGGGCCAATCATTGCACCACTATGCGGAAATCCCAACTGAATTGTGTGATAAGTGCACAATGTGCAATGGGAAAGGTGCGTGGACCGTGGGGATAACATGAACTGACTCAATGGTGGTGCTAATAACATATCAGTCAAAGCCTGGCAACCAAATCCATGGATCAGATTCTTGGGTGTCTGACCATAATGTTCTTTTCGCAATTTTCGGCGAGCCTGATAATGTCGCCACAGGTAGAACAAGGCTGGTGCACATGTGACGAGTAGCGCGACGAACGCAAGCTTGGCTTCTGTTGACCACGCCATGGAACACACTATTCGATGTATTTCGACCTAGACAGGGCTTCGAACTTTGGGGAAATAGTGGGCCAGTTGAGTAGTTGTGATTCTGTTCTGGAGAAGCTTCAAGGGAATACTAAGAGGTTCTTAAGGATGGTCTGTGTGCCTTGGTCAATGACTACCAAAGCGCTTAAGAACGGATGAATTATCCGGTCTGCCAAGAGGGTGTAGGGCTGGTCTGCCACGAGGGTTCTGATCTGCCCGACTTGGTGTAGCCGCGCGTACGGGATTGCAACAGCATCCTGGAATCTGGGGCTTGACTTTCGAAACATCCACCATCACTGTGGCAACACGAACAGGCGCATCAATAGCTACTACGGCGAGGCGGCAGGACTACGGCTAGCCACGGAGCTAGCACAAGATCTCTTCGCAACAGGGGGCTCATCCAGGCAACCGAAGATACAGGGCCTAGAGAGTAAGTCTCGAATTTTGGGGAATGGATACCAGTCTCGATAATCGACTCAGGGAAGATAATATCCAAGCCGCTAACGAGCTTAAGGAGAGGGTAATACTACTAGCCTCCGGACGTAAGACGCTGAATTGCAAGAACCCAATAGGTAGCCTGCTTATAGAGGATACAAATAGGTCGAAAGACCCGAAGGAACACCACCCTTATGTACGCGGAGGACTCGAATATGGGAGTATACACAGTAGATGGAACATACAGAGCAGAAGGGACGCCAGAGGGACAGAACTGGAAACCAAGGGACAGACAGCAAAACACGAGGGCCTACGAGGTGAGCGCACCGCACCACCTAGGGCAGAGCAACGTGGCAGCGAGATCACCAAGCGACACAAACAATGAGACGTAGGATGAGCGAACAGAGAGGCAGGGCAACGCAGAATCCAGGCAGGGGGACCGGCCCACAGGGCCGGGCACTGTCTGCAAGCGGGCAAATTTTTGGCGACAGCGAGATCTGAGTATGCCATCATGGTTTTTTTTTACTAATGCAATGTACATAGAACCAAAGTTGCCCAAACAGGTCCCTAGTCACGCCAGATAGCAATCAATCGATCGATTAAAGCCCATTTGTGGTTGCCACAGCCCGTCAAGGCCTAGAAAAAGGCCGCCATGGAGAAGACGAAGAGGCAAGGCGTCGTGGGAAATGTCACCCTCGTGCCTTACTGTTACGGGTTGCGACCGTTGTGCCTTGCTGTTGCGAGTTGCGACTTACGACTTACGACTTACGACTCTCCCAACGCTTGTTGTACTAACGATCGGACTCTCCCGACGCTTGTACTTACTGACTCTCCCCCTGGTGCGGGCTACCCCTGGTATGGCACTTCCAGGAGCGTGGCGCGCATCTATGCATCTACAGCAGACTTGCAGGATTAGTAGTATGTGAGTCGGTATACCAAGCCCAAGCCCAAGCCCCCTTGGCTATTTCCATAGCCTGCCAGGGAATATAATAGGCTCGTCCGCATTCCTGGCTTTCCCTTCCTGCGTCTCACACAGCCATCGCCGAACCCTGTTATCTAACCGCGATCTAGATGTCCATTCAGTGTCTAGCGTATACTTCTACCCTGGACTTACATGTCTGAGTCCATGTGATGGGTTGGCATATGTTCTGCAGCACGACGACGACGACTTCATTGACCGAAATCTTGTCTTTGCGATATCCATTCTATCACTACCCCTGAACTCACATGTCTGAGTCCATGCGGTGAGTTGGCATATGCATTCTGCAGCACGACGACGACTTCATTGACCGAAATCTTGTCTTCGCGATACCCATCTTACCCCTACCCCTGAGTCCATGCGATGGGTTGGCATATGCATTCTGCAGCATGACGACCTTCGACAAACCTCGCCAAGAGACTCATGTAATGCAGGCTTCGATGTTCTAAGAATTCTATCTTATACCTTCTCGATACCATGGTGCTCGAGAGGAAAGGAGGGCGATAACGAGGGTTGCTTACGGGACTGGGTTTGGATTTAAGCTGACGGTACGATTTTTTAGGGGGTTGGAGGGTACGTATTGAGATGTATGGAGCTACAGTTTCGAAGGGAGTTTTGATGGAGAGATATTAATTTGGGCTTTTAGTATGGGGATATGTTGGATGGAGATGTACCCTCAGCCTGGGATGTAGGAGTTTTATTAAGGGAGGTATATTCATAATCTATTGGTGTGAAGACAAGGAGTGACGAATATCATGACGTTGAGAGTGCGGAAAGTCTGAGACTATTCCTTTTGGTGTTTCTGGAGACGGTAGACTTTAGTATATTCAATGGTCCTAATTTCGGCTGCTCTTAACGCACACAGCGCTGCAAATCGCCTTTGCAGTCTGCAATATACTGCCTGGGATCACGTCTGGTGGCTAGTCGCTCATAAAAGATTCAATACCTCCTCGAGCCGTTCCTACATCCGAACGTATTAATCGAGGAAAACAGAGCAGTACAAGCTGCCGATTTCAAAGTTCAAGCCTGCCGCCACGAAATCCGGGGTAGGCTCTTGGAATACCAATCCGCCGTCTTCCTGGCACATATCGTCTTTGAAGAGAACACTACGAGTCAGATTAGTTATTGCTCTTTAACCGAATCTTCGAACGAATAGATTGGAGTTGAATTACCAAAACTGTCGCTCGGGCATCGGGATACTCTTGAGACGATTCCACTGTCCGTAGTTGACTACACATTACTCAGTTTTCATGGGCTCCGCGTTGCAGGTGTCGTCGTCGTCGTAGCACATGGTGATATCTAAAGTGGGGACATCGGTATCACGAGGATCAACTCTACCGGGAGGAGGAGGAGCTACATGTCGAGAGTTCATGTGGTGGGGAAATCGGTTGACAAGATGCTCGTCCCGTAGCGAGTCGATCAGATTCGAGGCATCGGTTGCATCCTCAGAGTGGCTAGAGATAGCAGGTTCGATGTCATCAATCGAACGTTTAGAGAATACAAGGTTACCGAGGTTGAGATCGTAGCAAAAGGAACTCTGGATATCGAAAGTCAGACCAACGACCCGGACATCGTCGGTATTGCCAACGATCATTATATCGCCAGTGCCCTTGCAAGCGCCGTCGGAGAAGAACATGCTAAAGAGCCCCCATTAGCCATCACTGTCTCCACACTCTTGGAAATTTCGTCCTCGTCTGTCGTCTACGAGTGCAGGAATGACTTACCAGAACTGTTGATCCGTCATGTGAACCGACTTGATGCCATTGAGGTAGTGCTGAGAGGTACATCGTTGATTATCCTGGGCGAGGACTTGACAATCTTTATGAGCTTCGGGTATCCAGCAGAATTCGATGTCCAGTTTGGCAGCCACTATATCGTCTGAAACGGAGGCGATAGAGACGTTGGAGGTGTTGCCGTTCTCAAGGGCAATGGAGGGGACTGGGCTGGCGAGAGAGAATAGTAGGAGTGAGAAGAGGACCAGGAGCATGGCTGGCAGACGCATTTTGGCGGTTGATTGTTGCAGTGTGTCTTTGAGATAGTGGGTGCTAGAAGAGGTAAGGTGGTGATTGAGTTTTTGAGCGGAGTGGCGAGGTTCGTGATGACGCCGAAGTCGTAAGATAAGTGAGGTATATAAGTGAGGAAGAAACTCAGGTGACTAGTGACCTGGCCATGACAACACCATACTCTTTTGTCCTTGTCAATACAGGAACGTTGAGATTCTGTCATTTATTAGTGTTGCCTGGTCACCCAGGAAAACATCTTCTCAAGACGACGCAACACCATGAATTAGGGTGCTGCAGGAATAACGCGAAGACTTGCTCTCTCCATCTTCTTTTCCCTGAAAGCCAGCCAAGAATCATGCATCTGTTCCTCTAATCAGTTTGCATCCAACCGTAGCAAGAGCACCCACTCAACTCACGACTTCTTTCGTATCTCCAGCGGCACGAAAGCTCATCAGTACACCTACACCCAAAAGTCAGGTCCAGACACCATCTAGGGTCCAAACCTGACCACTGCATTCTCCTTCTCTTCACACAAAATACTCTCATCCGCCGAAATGGTGCAAGTAAGCCAAATGGGTGATGATAGTCAAGATTGGTGGTGGTGATACCAAGGCAAAGCAAAGAGAGAAAAAAAAAAGAGCCCACCACACCCCCTACCAAATCATAAAGAAAGACAGCTAATAGACCTCCATTCCCAGCCCATCCACAATCAGACAATTCCAAATTCCCAATTCCGAAGATATCCATAGCACGACGCCCAAACACTAAATCCATAATGGACAAAATCAGCGCACGTGGGAAGGATGAAAAGAGGTAAACAGGAAAAAAGGGCAAACAAACCATATCCCAATTCAACAGCCACCAGACGAGTAGTATACCCAACCTCCAAATCCCACAACAGCTCATCTCATTGCCAAGACTCGTGATTTCAAAACAGGAATACATCTAACCCCCACCTGCATCAATACCCGCGATTAACCGACATACTAATTCGATCACCATCAGTGAACACAAACTCACCAAGAATTATCCAACATCAGACCGACTTCAAGCCCACTGTCATCCTCCTTGCTCCCATCCTTCTTAGATTCCAAAAATCCCGAATCCTGACAACAGAAACTGAAAATGCCACCCCCCTCCCCCCTCTCAACCCAAATCTCCACAATCCTAAACACCTACCTCTCCGCCTTCAACACCGCCGATTACAAAACCGCATCAAAACACTATCACTCCCCGGCAATGGCAATCTCAGCATCAGGCGTAACCATCCTACCATCCCCTTGCCAAATGGCCGACTTACTCTCCGCCACAGTGACCAAGTTGAAAGAAGACAACTTCGACCACTCCGAATGGGTCGGCGAGAAGAAAATCATCGTGCTCGAAGATGAGGGCGAGAAAGGTTTAGTGATGGCCAGTTGTGGATGCAAACGCGTTCGAAAGGATGGGAGTTCGTGTGAGGAGTTTACGGCGACGTATACGTTGCGGAAGGTTAGGGGAGAGTGGTTGATTGTGTCTATTCATCAGCATCCTTTGAACACGCAGCTGAATTGAAATAATTTGAAATGGACGAGGACGGAGGCTGGAGCAACTCGACATACAAGTTCGAGAAAAATCTGTCCCAACAAATATCAATTCCAAGCTCTTTCCTCTCCCCAGTCCATCATATTCGACCTACTCGTGTAGTCTAACATCACACCAACAATCAATTTCAATCACAAAATTGTGAATTCGGCTTCAAATAGAATTGAAATCCTACCTAAATCCATCCATTTTCAAACACAATGGTGGGCGCCGAGCCTATGTAAGATTGACCCCCTACAGGCGCCGGAGAGAAAACACAAGATCCGAAGCAAAACCAAATACGCTCCAGTGCTATGCTGATCTTGAGAAAGTCCATTTTGAAAAAGAGCTCCTCTCCTTTCCATTGTACATACTTTTTGTGTTATTTCGTCAGCCAAGGCCAGAAGAGCGCCCGGCCATGCCGTGCCATCCCCGTTGTAAAGTATAAAGTATGCTGAGAAGGTGTCGGAATCGCTCGCCAAAGGATGATGCGTACAGAACCGGGTGAAAGAGGAATTATCGTCGATAGGGTTGAGATGGATCCAGGGATGTGGTTGATCGGTCCATGATTATTGTGAGTGAGAGATTGAGACCTCTATGAAGAGCTCTCGCCGCGTGGGGCACCGCTTCGGGGAGCACCTCGTCCTCTGCCTTCACCGCGTCCACGGCCTCGTCCATCCCCACGTCCACGACCACGGTATCCGTCTCCGCGAGTTCCACCTCGTCCTCGGTAGCCACCGCGCTGCTCGGAGCCGCCACGCCCACGGCCTCCTCGGTTATTGTGGACGACCTCGCTGAAGCCGTCATTCTCAGTCGCTGGGGGTCCTGCGGCGGCTTGAGGCTCTACTGGAGTATCGTCCGCCCAGCTTGGTGTACTGGTGACAGCGGGAGTCTCGGCAGGAGTCTCAGTCTCAGTTGGCGCCTGAACCAGCTCGAATGACTCCTCCATGCCTACATCTCCTGGAACCTTGGAGTCCCAGTGTTCTTCTGCCGCAGCGTTGCCAGTTCCTTCTTGAATGCTGGTGGCTGCAGGTGCCACTGGTGTATCTGGATCGTCTGTGTGGTCTGTGGTGCCATTTGTATGAATGATGGGTAGGGTCTCTTCGGTGTTGTCAAGCTCATTTAGGCCGGCGTTGGCGATGGTAGGATCGGTCTCGCCGTTAGCCCATGGGTCTTGCTCGATTGGAGCCTCTGCTAGAGATAGCTCTTTAACCTTGGCATCTGAAAGACGTTAGCTTGGGTAATTGCACTCTTTAGAATCCAGCTGCAATGGCTGAAAACTGTGAAGAACACTTACATGTCACGTTGACCGGGCCAGTGTATTCTGGAACTTTCTCCTCAGAGCCATTGACCAAGCTCTCAGCGCAGTCCACAGCAGCGGCGTCTCCAGCATACACACCGCATAGCACGCTCTCGAATGCCTTGCTCTCTTCCGAGTCTTCGTCAATCTGTCGCCTACCTGCAGCTGCCTTCAAGAATCGCGTGAAAGTCAATAGACGTCGCTTGAACTCAATTTCCATCTCCTTCTTGACCTCTTTAGTCACTTCAGCCCGGACTGCCTCTACTGACGTGGTGTGGGTGGACGTAAGGGATTCGCGCTGCTTGACTAATTTCTCTTCGTAGTCCTCCACAAACTTTGCGAACTTCTTGAGTTGCTCGTTGTACTCCTCGCGTTGTGAGATGAGGACTGGTTTCCGCAAACCTTGTGCCCGCTGGTCGTTGTTGATCTTCTTGGCCGCGACAAGATCGTCAAGGGATTGTCCGGGGTTTTCTTCTCGTATCTTGTCTAGCTTCTCCATCAGACTGAGAGATTTGTTGATCTTGCGGACTTGCCTGTGATGGTATTGTTAGCGAATGTCCATAGCTTCACTCATGGTTTCTCCAAGCTACAATATACCCGGACCAGAACCATGACTTATTGAGCTCTCCCTCAGGTATAACGAGGGGAGCTGCAGCTTGTACATCGAATCCATCGTAGCTTGGACTCGTGCGGTATTGAGAGTGTGCCCACTCACTTTCGAATCTCCACCACGTAAGGGTGCTCTACAGCCTCGCCGCCATTGACCTTATCTGATGACTCCAAACCTGAAGATGAATCTGTACGTCCTTTCGATGGCGCTGGGGAGGCAGCGACATCAGCCTTGGCCTTCTTCTTGCGGGCAGATTTGGACTCTGTTGAGGACGATGGGGGAATACTTGAAACGGCGGTGGACATGATGGAAAGCGTTCTTTGATTTCTGATTCGTTGTGAAGGTATTTCTGATGGTTATCGAGATGTATGCGAAGTTTGGTGGTTGTAGAGAATTGTTTGGTGATGCGGGAGAGGATTGGGTGGGTGTTTACAGTTCAAGATTCCCGTCGAATTCGAGAGAATAACGTCACGTGGGCCTCCCTAGGCCTTTCAGCCTTATCATGCGACCTGCTTCGAGGAAGAGGTGGTTCAATTAGGAGTTCTTGCAATTTTCACAGCTATTCTCTACTCAAATTGTCTCTCATACTTAAGAGATTGTGCACAACTGTTATTCCAAAGTATTTAGCACATTCCACTCAGTACAACAACCTTCTTCTCCTTCTTAACCCCATCCTTTTTCGCCAAATTTGACCGCCGTCCCTGGCTATTCTTGATAGGTGGTAACAACACATCCATCAGTCTCTGCGGAATTCCCTGAAACTTCAACCCATAAAGCACAGCAACAATCTCCTCGCCATCAAGAATATACACATCACCGGCTTTAACATTCTTTTCCTCCAATGGCATCATTCGTACATAACTAGTGTATTCTTTCTCCGGACTAAAATCCTGGGGTTGCAGAAACTTGAGACTTTCCCAGCCATGGGAGATGTATGTAAGAGGTGCGGGTTCATCGATGTCATCTTGAGCGTTCACGATGAACCCAGAGAGATGACAGAGATTGTCCACGTAGAATGGCGAGCAAAAGAATTCGCCGTCAACTCCAGGGTGGGCTTGAAAGTTGATCTTGGCAACGCCGGCGAGGTCGCTTCTGTCGAGGATAACCTCGCTCATGCCCTGGTACTTTGGACCGTACGAGACCAAGCTGGCGAAAAGACGATAGGCGATTCCACGAAGGAAGAGATTTGCCTTCCCTTGTTCGTATCGCGCGTGTAGGTATTCGATCTGGCCATGGACAAGATATTTCTGTCGTTCCCATTCTGCCTTCCAGACTGTTGGATCTTCGAATTTGACGAGACCTTTACCATGCTCTTGGAGAATCTGGCCGTCCCATGTCACGCTTCTGATAATCAAATCCATTCCACCCTCGTTCAGATCGACAACGCATTGGATTTGAATGTGCTCGCCATCTGGTCCCGGGTTTTCGTCTACAACAAGCGTTTTGTGGACGTCCATGGCGCACACGTTGTAACCTGCTGGTGCGGCATCTGGCGCAAGTGTGGCGTAGAGGTAGTCGGCACAGGTTAAAGCCATGTCTGCGTAAAGGCCTGAGGGACAGAGAATACGTCCATTCATAACGTGTTCCTTGATAGTGGGAAAGAGTTTGGCATGGTGGAGATTTGATTGAATAATCAGCGTCCCTGTGCCCTTTTCTGCGTCGAAGTCTTCGTAGATGACGCGTTGGCAGCTTGTTGTTGTTGCGAATCGTGAGGGTCGCTCGACTTGGATGTGGGAACCCATTGCGAAATCGAGTCCTGATTTTAAGTCGTCGTGGTGGGCAAGCGCAGGAAAGCGAGTTCAAGTGGAAGGCAATGTGGCGAGAACAGCTCTCGTCAAGTGGTTTCTATGGGTAAATAGACAGGTAAGAGGGCTGAGGCGAGGTTTTGTGAAGAGCATAAGCAAAATATGAGTGATTTCTAGGATTCAAAAATACTCGGCTACACAGCAGGATGCATCATTTAAGCAAGTATCATATCCAATATTAGAATGACCTATTTTACCCTAGCTGAATTTGATGATTCCAATGGAGAGCCGAGGGTTCTGTTGCGGCACCTTGAAAGCATGTCAGCAATGGTGAAAAGAATCAAGGAGCTGACAATGCAGGTGAGGAAGAAACGTTCACAGCATGGATAAGCTTGGGGCCGATCAGGATGTCAAGGTCCAGGCAAGGGCATCAGAGACGAGGCCTCCCGTTTCTACTCTCATTCTGAATGTGGGATTTTATCACCTCGAGTAACGAGTGAGGATTTGAGGTCGCAAGGTTGACTTCGGAAAAGGCGATCGGAGAGGGAGGGTCAGGTTCCAAGCGGGCGGTGATCAGCTAGTAGTAAGCTTGGTCAGATCACGACCCCGAGAGCTCGAATACGAGATTTGGTAGAGACGATGATAGGATTCGGGTCTAGAGGATGCAGAGTCGACGGTGAGACTTGGGATACTTTCGGCATGGAGGTCGATGGATACACGTATCGAGTGGCATTGCTAGTTGGTAGTCAGTGGTTCAACAGGTAGACAAGGTAATGATCCAAGTGAACTACTGGATTCAAGAAACCTTAACAGCTTCGAAGAACGGTCAATGCATTGATGGACAGAGAGACGAAAGGGAACAATGGTACGGGCGAGAACGATTTCCTAAGATAGTTGAAGCGGCGTGCTTGCACGTGCTTTTGACTTCACAATGTAAGTACACATTACTAAACATGGCCAAAGTTTAGGCTAGTAAGTACCTATAGACTAGAAGATAAATGTGCTATAGTTGAGAAATCGTAAACAGTCGACAAAATACATCAAAATTCATCGTTATATCCGCTTCGCAACCATTGGATCATTATATTAAAAGAATCATCAACAACTGAAATTGAAAAAGAAACCCTGCACCTTCATTAAACCGTTCCCAACCAACGAGGAGAAATTCAAGTCCAATGTTATCAAATCATGTGCCAACTAACGCCAATCCATCGTTGCAACAACGTATTTCTCGAACCACTGTTCCCATGAGCAAGAATTATTGTCCGCATGATCTTCTGTCAAACACGTTAGCTTGTTAGGACACTCGACAATGTCGTAAGATGAACAAAAGAGCAAAGAAGAAACGTACCAATATCCTTCTCAATGCCATCCATTGGCAGGCCCAATCTCGCCTTCTCTAGAACATCCACCACGCCAAAATTCTTGTATCTCCTCGCGACCTCGATCGGAGTTCGGCCTTTTCTCTTCGCATCGAGATCAGCACCTTGAGAAGCCAGAATGCTAGCATTCTTGATCCGTCCATTTTGAGCAGCCATGTAGAGAGGTGTACTGCCACTCTTGGTTTTGGGGTCAATTTTACAACCTGCATCAAGCAAGACCTCTAAAATCTTGTGATCCTCATGCGCAGCAGCTGAATGCAGCGCTGCCTTGTTCTCGCAGGTGAGGGCATCTGGGTTTGCGCCGGCGATGATGAGGTTGCAAAGCATATCCAGTCTTCCATGAGAAACGGCGTATTTGACTGGCGTCTCCCAACGAATACGAAGTGCCTCTATGTCTGCGCCTCGTTGCATGAGAAGCCGTTGAGCGGGAATTCGATTCAAGCGGATAGCTTTATGCAAAGGCGTAGAGAGCTTGGTATTGGTTGCATTGATGTCCGCGCCGTCGTCAAGGAGCTTGTTAATGATTTCGCAGCCTCCAACGTGTTCCACGGCATAGTGAAGCGGCTTGTTCATCATGGCATCCGGAGCTTCAACATCAACTCTAGCCTCGAGAAGTGCAATGACAGCGCCCAGATGAGCCCTTCTCACAGCAATGTGTAGCGGTCGTAAACCTTCCTTGTCTGCTGCTTCCTTATTGGCGCCAGCTGCGATGAGCGTGTTGATGGAATGTTCCTTCCCGCTCAAAGCGGCATGCCAAAGCTGGGTACGGCCATTCGCATCAGATGTGTTGATGTCAAGGCTTTGACAATGAGCGAGCACGCATCTGAGGATCTCTGGACTTCGGGAAGCCAGCTGATGAAGAAAGCAGTGAGGCATGGCTTCGATTGTCGCAATAGCCTTGTGACTTCGAGACAAAAGTTTCGCGAGTTCCTCCAAGGTTCCAAGAGCGCAGAGCTTGAGGATCTCTTCATGAAGCTTGCAAGCCTTCTTACGCTGACGAGCAGCAACAACCGATGCAACCTTCTTGGGTACCATTTTAGCACTTGCAGAGACCAATTTGACCTTCAGTGCCATCGGCTCCTTCTGTTTTGTTTGCTGCTTAATCCGGCCAAAAAGCATGCGGAAGAAGCACCCGGTGGGCTCGGTTTCCTCCTCTTCTCCTATCTCATAGACTTCAACCTTGAGACCTTTTTCCTTGACTTCTTGAACTCCCACTAGAGTGTTACCGGATAAGATTGATCGATTGTCATCTACGTCTGTCTCTGGCTCATCCATGTCATTGCTGTCTAGTAGATGTGTCGCTACAATACGATGTAGTCTAAGCTTCTGCTCCGTAATGGAGTTGCTATGTTTTTTGTTAGTCCGTGAAAACCCTCATACTGTCGGTTTATGGAACCCACCATGTCAATGCCCTAAACACATTCATGAGCGGTACAAGACAACCATAAGCGATCAGCTCACTACTCTTGATAGAATTTTGACGCATTTTCGGAGTCTGGTCGGCCTCGGCCAAGCCCTTTTCCTTGCTGATCCGACTTAAGCCGCATCGACATTCGAGATTGAGGGCTTCCAGCGTGGTGACGAGACTCGTCTCAAGAACGACTTCATAGTGCTGAGTGATCAGGTCACCAAGTTTGTTCAATGTGCGACTCGCGGTAAGAAGTTGACTCTGAAGGATATCTGGATAAGCCAGGCCGATTGCCTTCTTACAAATACTGTGGATGGAGACAATTTGTTTCAGATAATCCCGAGCGACGTTCCTATAAGACAATCTGAGGTTCTCGAGTTCGATTGGCACCATCTGAATTTGAGATGATAGGACATCCCAAGAGCCAGCACTGTTCGTAGGCTCGACGTTAGGGTAGGTGATGTTTCCATCAGTGTCGAAGTCGATGGGGCACATAGCGTGCGATGTGGGAGTAAAATGTAAAGCAACTGAAGAGAGCAACAGAAGGACAAGTGAGGGGAAGGATGTAGCCGTCCAGACGGGTTGAAGTAAGATACGAGGCTGAAGGCGGGGTTCGAACGACGGACTTCCAGGTTTCTGATTGTAGGCAGCCTTCCAGCCAATGAAAGATCAGCAATCGAGTGGTGGACCCCCCATCGGGTCCCCATCGAGTGCGACCCCCCACCACCTGCACCCACTCCACAGGGCAGGCCACCACCACCCACAGGGCAGGCCACTACCACCCCCAGGGCAGGCCACTACCACCCACAGTGCAGGCCACTACCACCCACAGTGCAGTGCGACCCCCCACCACCTGCACCCCCTCCACAGGGCAGGCCACCACCACCCACAGGGCAGGCCACTACCACCCACAGTGCAGGCCACTACCACTCCACAGGGCAGGCCACTACCACCCACAGGGCAGGCCACCACCTGCATCCTCAGGGCAGGCGAACATCTCAGTCCACCACCTGCACCCACAGGGCTGGCCACCACCTCAGTGGGTTGCTTCACATCAACAACAAATCTCGTGTATTCGCATAAGAAACAAAAGCCATCTCTTGCCTACTCCTTCTCTCCACTTCCTCTCCGCCATATTCCTGCTGTTTCCCTACACACCAGCAACCATGTTTTGTTTACGCAGCTGGATACCAATCCTCTTCTTCCTGTGAGTACTTGTCGCACCCATTGGTTAACACTTTTTTAATATGAACAACAGAACAAATGCCTCTCCCATCTACCTCGTCCTCTTCATATCTGCCACCTACTTCCTCAACAGACCTTGTGTCTACTGTTCCCTCCTCCTAGCCATCCTCGTCATCGCCCTCTTCGACTTCCATTCCAACTGGTTCGAACCGCGTTATTCAAGTAGCGCGCCCAGTGCTGCCTCGCAATACTTCACCAATGCCTCAACAACTTCACTGTCCGGTAACATGATGGAGACAGCATCGCTTGTTGCGTCGGCTATGAACAGCACCGCTGCCGCTGTGCTCGATAAGGTGGTTGGGAGCGTGACAAACCGCACCGCCCCTGGGGAACAGTTGAATAGTACTGTGGTCGAGTGGGCCAAGAGTTTGTTAAGGAAGGAGTGGAGAATACAGTGCTTGGATGTTGTTGTGCGGTTTTAGCGCTGCGTTGGATGAATTGGCTTTGGCGTTGACCATGGCAATTGAGCGGATTTGATGGGCATGACCATGGCAATTGGGCGGATTTGATGGGCATCACAGCAAGGCGTTCCCGAGGTCTTGGATTTTGATACCAATGATTGACGCACACAAGCGTCGGTTTGCATTATGCAGATTTTCTATGCGTCAGTCAGAGCCCCATTTCTGACAGCCTTGTACTTTCTGCACCATACACCAAATCTGTTGGCAGGAAAGCAATTGATTCAATTATGATCAGGCCTGATGCCTTGATGAGGCTGACTATTGCCCTGCTACTTTCACAGTACGATATGTACGCCTTGTCGGTATCCACCCTGGATCGGTTAGCCGAATGTGCCATTTCCGTGAAGTCTACTGTTACGCCTCCTGTTGTGCCCAAGGCTGTCCGACATCAGTCTCGGTCAGAATACCTGGCGTTATCCCAAACCCTGTCCCAGGGAAATGCGAGATCGGAATTTGGAAAGTCGGCTTCTTCCCGTCCGAGGCGATATAAAGCGATACGCTGTTCATGATGCGGGGCACTTCATTTTCTACTGCTGGGAAGTTATTCCAACATGTTTCTTCTTCCCCAAACACCACCTGCACCATCGCTCCAGTGACGATAAAACTCCGAGCAACCTTCGTCTCCCAAGCAAGATACTGCAGCCACGACATTCGAAGAAGAATGACTTCCGACCGTGAAGTTCTCCCTGACACGTAAGCAATCGCGTGCTCAATTGGAGCAAACAAGTCACTTCGAAGCTGATGGTTATTCTCCAGCGTCAAACCATCCAACTATGCCATCTCCATCACTGATCTGGAGCTTGGTGGCAATTGGAGCTACCAAGGACGTGTGAAGATCGCTCTGGACATCAAGAAAGCGGCGAAGGAAATCCTTCTCAATTCAAACCAGCTTAAAATCCACAGTGCTGAGTTGTCTACCGAGCACACCAAGACCGAGTCGTCTGCAAAGGCTTCCGGTATCTCGTACGATACCAATGCCCAACGTGCCACTATCTCGTTCGATCAGGAGTTTCCCGTTGCCTCTAAAGGATTGCTCGACATCAAGTTCCAGGGCACTATGAACAACATGATGGCCGGCTTCTACCGATCAAAGTACAAGCCAACCGTCGAGGCTGCCAAATCTGTTCCACGAGACGATGAGTACCACTACATGTTCAGCACACAATTCGAATCTTGTGACGCTCGCCGTGCTTTCCCCTGCTTCGATGAGCCGAACCTCAAGGCCACGTTCGATTTCGAGATCGAAATTCCAGAAGACCAGGTTGCGCTTAGTAATATGGGAGAGAAGGCAGTTCGGAAAGGAAGCAAGGATGGATTGAAAGTTGTTTCTTTCGACCCAACTCCTGTCATGAGCACATATCTTCTGGCCTGGGCTTTCGGTGACTTTGAATACGTTGAAGATTTCACCAAGCGCAAATACGAGGGAAAGAATCTTCCAGTGAGAGTATACACCACTCGAGGCTTGAAAGAGCAAGGCCGTTTTGCCTTGGAGCACGCCCACCAAACTGTTGACTACTTCTCGGAGATCTTCCGCATTGACTATCCTCTACCCAAGGTCGATCTTCTGGCTGTGCACGAATTTGTAGGTCTTCCTCATTGCTCCTCTTTGATGACATCTCCTGTGCGAAAGTGGAACTAATGGTTTAGGCCATCATAAGTCTCTCGGGCACCCCTCTATATGAACCAACGCTGACCTGTGCTTTGCTAGTCTCACGGTGCCATGGAGAACTGGGGCTTGATTACTTATAGGACTACTGCACTGCTATTCGACGAAAAAGAATCTGATCAGCGATACAAGAATCGTGTCGCCTATGTCGTCGCTCACGAGTTGGCCCACCAATGGTTCGGCAATCTGGTCACTATGGATTGGTGGAGTGAAGTAAGCTGGCATTTACATTGTGCGGTGACAAGGCTGACAAATCTAGCTTTGGCTCAACGAAGGATTTGCAACATGGGTAGGATGGCTCGCTGTACACAGGTTGCACCCCGGTAACTCCAACAAGCCTTGACATGTGACTATGAGCTAACATAATGCAGAATGGGATATTTGGTCGCAGTTTGTCGTACGTACACACAGAGGTAGATCCTCCACAACCACTAACTTGCGCGAAATAGTCTGAAGCTTTGCAAACAGCTTTCGGTCTTGATTCCATCCGTAACTCTCATCCCATCGAGGTGCCTGTGAAGAATGCGCTTGAAGTTGACCAGATCTTCGACGCTATCAGCTATCTCAAGGGCAGCTCTATCATTCGAATGCTTTCCTCTCATCTTGGCGACGACGTATTCCTTCTCGGTGTCTCGAACTACCTCAAAGCCCACAAGTTCTCGAACGCGACAACAAACGACCTCTGGTCAGCCTTGAGCGAAGCATCAGGACAAGACATCAATGCCTTCATGGATCCTTGGATCCGAAAGATTGGTTTCCCTGTCGTGACATTAGCCGAAGAACCTGGCCAGATCACCGCTCAACAGTCTCGCTTCTTGCTATCTGGCGATGTGAAGGCTGAAGAAGATGAGACTACCTGGTGGGTACCACTTGGATTAAAGACTGGATCGAAGACTTCCGAGATCATACCTGGAGCACTAACTTCGAAGACTGACACTATCCGCAACATCGATGATTCTTTTTACAAGATCAACGCTAACCAGACGGGCTTCTACCGCACAAACTACCCACCAGCTCGCTTGACCAAGCTCGGCGAGGCACGAGCTCAGCTCACCACCGAGGACCGTATCGGGCTCGTCGGGGATGCTGCGGCGCTCGCTCAGTCTGGTAACGCTACTACTGCTGCATTCCTTGCTCTTGTCGAGCTATTCAAGGACGAGAAAGAATACATTGTCTGGCAGCAGATCATGGTCTCACTTGGCAATATTCGTTCTATCTTCGCTGATGTTGAAGATGTTTCCAAAGGTCTTACCGATTTTACCCTTAAGCTCGTTACGCCTGCTACGGACAAGGTCGGCCTGGAATTCCCAGCAGGCGAGGATCTTCTGACTGGCCAGCTCCGTGCTTTGCTCGTTGGTCAAGCAGGTCTCGCTGGACACAAGAAAGTTATTGAGACCGCACAAGCTCGCTTTGCAGCCTTTACATCTGGAAAGGATGCTTCAGCCATCCACCCCAGTCTACGAAGCCCGTTCTTCCGCATCGCTGTCAACTATGGAGGAAAACAGGCTTACGAGGCTGTCAAGAGCTTCTACACGACAACCACGTCAATCGATGGGAAAGAGATCGCTCTTCAATCTCTCGGTCGTGTTCAGAGCCAGGATCTCGCCAACGAATACCTCGACTTCCTCTTCTCCGACGCTGTCGCTGTTCAAGACATGCACACGGGTGCCAGTTCTCTGGCTGCGAACGCGAAGACTCGTCTAGCCGTGTGGTCCTACATCAAAAAGAACTGGGACAGCAGGGTTTATCCCGATTTGTCCGGCAATATGGTTCTTCTAGAGCGCTTCCTGCGGATGAGTCTGAATAAGTTTTCGAGCTTTGAGGTTAAAAAGGAAATTGATGACTTCTTTGCCGGAAAGGATAACAAGGGATATGATCGTGGATTAGGCGTCGTGAGCGATACCGTTGAAGGTGCAGCCAAGTATAAAGAGAGGGATACGGCCGTTGTCAGGGAATGGCTTGGTACTCATGGATATCTTTGACTACGTGCGGAATTGAAGCTGTAAATGGATTCTTGCAGGGTGCTTATTGAATCTCGAAGTCTTGTACCCTTTCTCCAATCGAGTAGCGTTTATATTAACCACGATATCAACTAGTCTACCTCTGTCTCTCCATCGTAGACAAACCCATAGCTGTGAAATTAAATTATTCGATTGGTCAATCGAGGGGTATCCTTGTATCCATACAAAATCCATACAAAATCCGTTCAAGAAAAAAACATCTTTAGATGTAGTAGAAACAATACGGCAATCAATGAAATGAAATGAACTTCATTGATTTGGAAATAGAACCGTAGGGAAATCTTCCTTGGGAAATGGAAATTTTTTTCTTTGGGAATTTGTTTGATTTTTTTTGCGCATAGGGATGGAGAGGGATGGGGGATGGGGGATTTTCTTTTTGCTGGGGTGGGTTTGGAGGATGTTGGGGAGTTGGTGAGTTGGTGAGTTAGTGAGTGGGTGGGTGGGTGAGTGGGTGAGTAGGTAGGTAAGTAGGTAAGTAGGTGAGTAGGTAAGTAGGTAAGTAGGTAAGTAGGTAAGTAGGTAAGTAGGTAAGCAGGTGAGCAGGTGAGCAGGTGAGTAGGTGAGTAGCTAAGTAGCTAAGTAGCTACTTGGTGAGCAGGTGAGCAGGTGAGTAGCTAAGTAGCTAAGTAGCTAAGTAGCTAAGTAGCTAAGTAGCTAAGTAGCTAAGTAGCTAAGTAGCTAAGTATCTAAGTAGTCAAATACGTAAGTTAGTAAATCAATAAACAAGAATCCTAAAAAACTTTTCTATTCTCTATTCTAGAGGAGAATAGAGCATCATATTACACTCTATCATATCATATCATAGAATAAACCATTTCATCATCCCAATCATCTTCTCCTGGAGTAAATAGACCTTTTTCGGTTTTCATTGGGAATTTATCGTTTCTATCGTTTCTATCTTTTTCTTCTTTTCCTCTTTTTACCTCTCTCTTTTTCATGAGGATGCTATATATGGTTTGTTGAAGATAAACGTTATTTGTGTTTATATCTGTGTATGGGATTTATTATGGGATGGTGTTGATAAATGGGTTAATCCATCGTTTTCATGGGGATAGTGGCGGGATGAATGGGAGTGGCAGTCACATTTATACAAATTTATTGATCGAAAAAGAATCACGCCTTTGGGAAATCTAGAAAGAGGGGGATGAAGTAAATAATATTTGTTTGATTTAGGGTCACGGCATCAATGCATTCGACGTGTGTTTTTCTTTAACAAATGATTTAGTGAAAATATGATTTGTAGTAAACAACGACTTTAGTAGTCTTTGAATGGACATCCCTCGGTGTCTGCACGAGTCTTTTCCATAATTGTTTCTCTGGTTACTTTCATCAATTGCTCCCCCAATGCATCATCATTGGCTAGTTTACTTCCTTCCTCCACGTTGGCGGGAGGGCAAATGTATTCGCCACTGTTCTCCGTCACTGTTGCAGCAAAAAGTGTACTCAGCGCCCCCTCGAACTGATCTTTCTTGATAGGTGCCATCAGGTATTTCATAGCATAACCTGCGATAGGGTAGGGCTCGAGAATGTCCTCTGTCGACATCTTTGTTGCAACAACACCGGGGTGGGTTGCATTGACCAGGATATTTGGGTGGGCGGATGTCAGATGGCGGTTTAGATAGCGGGAGTAAAGGATGGCAGCTAATTTCGAGCGACCGTATGTTGGGTTGGGGCCCAAATCCTGGGTCAATTCCTCGGGCTGGAATTTACAGTCTGAAGGTGTCATTTCGTGGGCGTTGGAGGCTTGAT
Source organism: Venturia nashicola (assembly GCA_004522665.1). NCBI lineage: Eukaryota > Fungi > Ascomycota > Dothideomycetes > Venturiales > Venturiaceae > Venturia > Venturia nashicola. The sequence continues at coordinate 762,335 of SNSD01000011.1, forward strand.
TTGTGATCCTGACGATGTTGCCGTTCACGGCTGTTTTTTTGAGGAGAGGGAGGAGGTGCGATGTTAAGACTACGTGACCCATGTGGTTCAGAGCCATGTGTCTGTCAATCCCGTTGGCGAGTTGGAAAGTCATGATTCCGCGTCCAGCGTTGTTGACGAGGATGTCGAGACGATGGGTATCTTTTGAGACTTTATTTGCGGTTTCGGCTGCAGCTTTCCAGTCTGCGAGGTCGCATTGTAGCCATTTCATTTTGGAAGCTGTGTCGATTCCAAGCTCTTTTTTTATGGCCTCGGTTGCGTTGTCCATTATCTCTTTCGTATCGGAGATTATAAAGACTTTGTCGATATTCTTGGTGAGGAAAGTGTGAGCGACTCCGTAACCGATACCAGATGAACCTCCAGTTACGACGGCGACTTTGCCTGTCAAGTCTGGGACTTGCTCCAAGGTGAATCTGCCGGCTTTTGGCGAGAACAGGTTTCCTCCTGTGAGGTTCTCGGCGAGTGTTTTCTTGATGGCTTGCATGTTGGGTGGTTGATCCAATTGAAGTTGAGAGGTAGGGAGAAATTTGAGGTGAAGTTGTATCGCGCACTAGAAGTGATGTTTAATAGAGGAGATGAAGGCTTTCTTGAGCCAGAATAAGCCATGGCAATCCACGATGCTAATTGAATCTTCATGATGTCAGAAAGAAACGATTCAAGTCAAATCATGTCAACGTGAGTGGTCGAATGAAATGCGTACAATGGTGATCTCATTGTGAGCCGTGTTCGACACGGCATCACGTGTAGAAGTTGTATCCATTCGGTTGTCTCCATTCGGTTGTCTCCATTCGGTTGTCTCCATTCGGTTGTCTCCATTCGGTTGTCTCCATTCGGTTGGCTGGTGTTACCCGTCTGTTGATTCCCACATCCTGGGTTGCGGACTCTATCGGTCCATCACTCCCTAATGCCCCCGTTGTTCAGATTCAATTTGGGGAGTACAAAAGCGTCGCGCTCGATTCTAGTTCGTCGTCCAAGCGGATATGCGGCGGCCGTTTATGATAGGGAAGACAGCGTTATAGATGAGCACCAGGTTGTCAATGGTCAGTGGTCAGTGGTCAGTGGTCAGTAGTCAGTGGTCAGTAGTCAGTGGTCAAGAAAGAAAAAGGATGAACGGACCGTGTGCAGTGTAATCAGCCAAGAACGCAGTCGATGATGACTTATCCTCAAAGGGGGATCTCGCCGGCACGTGTGCCCCACCCCAGTCTGTCATTTCTTCTCTCACCTCCTTCCTCTAATCCATTTCTCCCTCACCTTCTTCCTCTAATCCATTTCTTCTCATCTTCTTCCTCAACTCCTTAGAATCTCCAGAGTCACCTTCCGCAACACCAAGAATACCATCATGCTTGGACAACAACCTTGAAGCCACACTTTGTTAACGTTTCTGTACAACCAGTGGACCACCGGGTCTGGCACATCGTCACACCATTTCTGCTCCTAGCCGTCTACAAGATGCACACAGTGAGCGCGCGGGTCGCACTTTTCCATCCTCGGTCACAGAATTGCTTCATCTAGCGGCATGGAGAAATCCACCATCTCCATTCACCTCCATGAATTCTGTTCGAACATTCCTGGACCTCCTGAACACCCATTGGGACGAGCGTGGTTGCACTGCTTTGATTCGAAAGTAACACCAATTGCTTGCTGCTCAATCGAAATACACCAGAGCAAGGTATACATGCATGAAAATCTGCTGTGCGACACGAGCCAAAGCAGCCCACGACATCCGCACCAAGCCCATCGATAGATGGTTCCCTTCCAGCGCCATATTAAAATCGAGAAATGTATACATTCAGTCTGCTGCTCGCTATTGCTGGCAGAATATCTCGGAATCATTCTCCTTCTCCGGAAATCAGTTGCTGCACTACAGCTGTTCGCTAGCATCATGCTTTTCTTCTTGCTCGCCATCGCAACAATCAGTCTGCTTACCACACATTCCCTCGCCGAGAATGTCACCTCCGTGAACCAGCTGGTCTTTGCTCTGAGTGGCAGCAGGATTTCCCACGCCTATGAGGACGTCTTTGGCTCAGTCATCGCAGCGGACAAAAACGCCATCACAGTCCATCTGGATTGTAAGCCGTCACCAACTTCGAGACCTTGCAGTGATCAGGACGCCACAATCACAGCCGGCCCTTCCACACTCGTTTACACCTCAAGCTCTGGCACTTTGTACGCATATCATGCTTGCTCCAAAACAGTAGAGGGTGGAGAATTCGTCTGCACGTATCACAATAACGTATTTGAATCTAGGACGATTGACGAGGTATGTCATTGTTTCTTTGTAGTATACAAAACAGTCTGACCAGAAAACAGATCGTGTCCCAAAGGGGTCGTGGTGGATATGCCACTATGCAAATAACAGCGGGTATTGAAAAGTTGACCAACGCACCAATGCCGACGCTGATAGAAAGTGGTACGGCAAAGTCTTGGGATGGAAGTGGAAGGGGTACCTGGACTATGCTATGGGGTAGTCTCGGGATCACGTTTTTCATGACTACCGTGTTCGGGTGGAAGACTGCGTAAAGCGGGGGCATGCCGAAGCTCGACTCGAAATGGTCCCCTTTGCCTGAGTCTTCCGGATTTCATAATCACAACAGCAGCCTCGATCATTACAATGGTGTCTCTCTAAGACACTCAATTCTATCAACTTCACTGGTCCAAATATTTGCTCGTCATCTCAAAAATTCCCTGATGCGCGAGCTCTAACCAATGGCTCCTTTACCATCTATAAAATGTTTCCCAAATCTCTCAATATTCGCGAATTTCTTTATTCGCTCTCGCAATAATTTCCTCCTCAGTTGTTATTGGAGGATAGTTACTCAGCCCACTCAAGCGAACCCCACAACCCGCGCTCAACCAATCCAAACCTTCCAACCGCGTTGGCAGTGCCCAATATCCCAGGAACCGAAATTAAACAAACGACTTCCCAGCTAAATCAATAACCAACATTAAACATCCCCTCCTCCCCTTTCTCACCCTTCGCTTTCTCCTCCAACCACTCTTCTAATCTCGATACGTGAATTGGTAATTGAGATTTTCTGGGTTTGGAACTGTACTCGGTTTTAGTTGTAGATCGTGTTGTTTTTGGGGAGCGGTAGGGATGGGATTACGTTGAGGTGTATGAGGCGTTGGTTTTGGGGAGGAGGGTGGGCGGGGAGTTTGGAGGGAGAGGGCGGTTGTTAGGGGGGTTGGAGGGGATTGGGGAAAGTATTGGTAGGGAGTTGGGGAAAGTATTGGTAGGGAGTTGGCGAGGGTTGGGTATGTATATTCGATTTCTGGTGTTGAGAGGCTGTGGCTAAGAGTTTGAGAGAGGAGGGGTTGAAGTAAGTCCATGCTTTCGTTTTTTCGGATTATGTTGGTTGGGAAGAGTTTTACCATGTTTTTCTCCAAGAATATATCTATTTTTCGCATTTTGCATTTCTTTTCGCGTCTCTTGAGATACGGACATAACCTACCATTACTTGTAAAAACTTGTTACACAGCATTTCAGAGGCGCCGTCGTTACAGCCCTTCTCGAGCATAGATTAGTATTCTGAAATTCAAAAAAAGTAGTCTACCTTTTCCTATATCCCAAAGCAATATTTCATAAAACACGTACGAGAAACCCCCCTCCTAACCACCCACCCAATAGCGCCCACTACCACAAAACGGACGTAACAAAATAGAACGATCTCGTCTCCGCCTTCAACGCAGCTCTTTCCTTTTCCCTAACTACCTCCATCGACATCGACATCCCAAATGTAGGCATGGCTTAAACCCCCCCATCCCATGGCTCCTCGACGCCGCCGAAGACGAAAAGGGAAATCTATTTCTACTACCTCAATCTGTTGTTGATGTAGATTTTATGGCTGTTTATATATCGCGTTATTAGCGATGTATTATGTTTATAAAATATCCATCTAAACCCACTACCACCACCACCCCATCCAAACAACTCATCTTCATAGACTCAATGCCTTCCTACAAGGCATAACCGACATCCCCCCCTCCGTCGTTTCCCAATTCGACATCCGCGGTATCTTGAGGCTATACGTGAAGTACCCGTCAATGTACTTGGCGAGGGCCGCAAAAGGGTGCGAGGAAATACGATTGCGCCGAGTTGTACGGAAAGCGATGATTCGGGGTAGAGTTTTAGATTGTGCGAGGGTTGTTTTGAGGATTTGTGGGGATGAGGGTTGGGGTGTGTTAAATTTTTAAATTTTTAAATTTTAATTTTAATTATTATATCAATTTTTTTTTCTTTTTTTGGGGGGTCTTTTTCTTGCTTTCTTTTCGTTTTCGTTTTATTGATAATTGGGGAGATTTGGTGTGGGTAAGTGCGAATCGTGGTACTGAATTACCCCTTAGGCAGAGCAGTAGCCATTCTTGGCGGCGTGGTGGTTCGATTTCTGCGTTGATTATGATGGGCTCGAGGGGACTGGCTACTAGAGAGATTTTGGAGGCGTGTAAATGGGGTGCGTTTTAGTTAATAAGAGAAAGAAGGTTACTATAGGCGGCTTCTAGTAAGATATTTATTACTATTGAACAAATATATACTTACAATTAAACAAATATATACTGTATAGGAGGCTTCAAGGGTAAACAACTACCTTGAAAGCTATATAGAAGCGATGATTATGAAGGCCTTAAGGGAAGTAGAGGCTAGATGTGTTATAATCAACAATTGAAATTGTGGTGTTATATTTGTCCACCCCCGCCAAAACTCTATTTCTCTAAAAGGGGGTGTTCTTACTTATTTGCATTAGTAGTAGACTACGTTTTGATAGGCGGCTCTCCTTCTCTTTCTACAATGTGTCGTCCACTTTTAATATCGAATCTCGCTTGGGAACGTTGGTTGTAGAGCCGCTCTATTTTGGTATACGAAGGGGAGTGCAAGTATCGCAACCCGACAATTTGGTCTCTTATCCGTGCTGTGGCAGCGTGCTAGGTTTATGTTAGTCTTCTAAGAAGCGGTGAAATTATACTTTGGGCTGAGCTTGTTGCATATAGTAGTCAGTAGGGGTCTGGTGGTGAGGCTTTCTTCGTTCTGTCCAATGTGGATGGGTACGAGGATTCCGAGTGCAGGGCGAAGGTGGTAGTAGATCTGAGGTCCCATCTGAGGGACAGTGACATTAAAATGGATGAGATAAGTCACATGCCCCTGGCACCAAACGGTCCTTTTCTGGCTCAGCGGCAGCGCTCTCTCCGAAACAAGCCCAGCTATGCTTGCAATGATCAATCAAATCATCTAGTCGACTACTCGACACACTGACACTCCCGTCGACTCTCAGGCCTCTGCATCACATTGGCAGGTGGTAGAACTAGGTAGTGGCATGCCATCCATGATACACTATCCTGCAAACACGCTAGGGACCATCCTGCAAACCTTCCACGCTAGGCACAATCAGCCTCAGACAGAATAGGAAACAGTCCCGTTTGGGCTCCCTCTCGCATCTTTGATTGGTCCGCTGATATTGCACCACTAACCCTCATCCTCCAGGTCCTTATCACGACCCCCATCACGACCCCATCTCTCCAGCTGCTGCAGCTCCTCCCGACCTCCCCTGTGCATGTCCCTTCAACCTTCCATTTGTAGGCATGAGACACTGAGACTGAGCATGAAGCTCCAAATGAGGGCTTCGGTATCTCCCAGTTCTGACCAACCATTTGCCAGCGCCTGTTTGCCTCCTTAGTTCGGAAATGGAGTCCGTCCACGATCGACATCGACCTCAGATCCACTAAATACACAACCTTCCCTCTCATATCCAAAGTGCCAGGGCTTGGCCAACTATATGAAGCCATGAGTCGCTCGAGTCCATTCATATCGGCAACCTCGTTCTTTAAGGCTTTCCCATCCGCCTCAATCAACGACCGGTCCCTCTCCTAGCCTGTTCAATATCCTGTATTGGTAGAGAAAAGGTTCCCTGTCCTTCCTGCTCTCTGCCTACCACTTGCCCACCATCGCTACCATGAGGCTGTCTCTCCTTGGACTTGCCCTGTTTGGCAGCGGCGCATTCAGTCTCGCCCTTCAAAAGCGCTTCCCAGCTTCCACGTATGCGGTCAAGGAGTCTCACTCTGTCCCAAAGTCTTGGACAAGAGTTGCATCTGCCCCTGCTGACCATACCATCAACTTGAGAATTGGTCTTACCCAAGGTCGATTCGATGAGCTCGAGAAGATCCTTTACGAAAGTAGGTCCAAACCACTTTCCATAAATAATCAGTTTTGAGAGCTTCTGCTAACCATCCATCTTCACAGTCTCCGACCCAGATCATCACCAATATGGACAGCATCTGTCAACAGATGAAGTCAACGCGTTGGTGAAGCCGACAGAAGAAACCTCCAGGCTCGTTCACGCTTGGCTTGCCGACAATGGCATTTCCAGCGACCGTCTTTCCTACAGTCCGAGTGGAGACTGGATCACTTGCCACATGACCATTGGCGATGCCAATAAGCTTTTGAGCACTTCCTATTCCACTTACCAGCACGAAACTGACGGCACCGTTCTGGTTCGTACTCCTGAATTTTCGGTGCCGCGGGAGTTGCACCAACATATTGCTACCATTCAGCCAACCAATTCTTTCATGCGCACCAACCCCAAGAGATCGACTTTGAAGCCTTCAACTGTGGATTTGTCCCAAGCGGAGGTGCTCAAGCAATCACTTCAGGTTGAACCAGCGCCTCCCGGCAAGAATCCGTCGATTGCTGCAGCCTGCGTTGGACGACTCATGACGGCCCCCTGTTTGCGCACTCTATACGGTACCATCAACTATGTTCCCAAAGCGACTGCCAAGGCCTCTATAGGTGTAGCCAACTACCTTGGAGAACTCACCATCCGTGCTGATGCCAAAATCTACCTGCAGCAATACCGACCTGAAGCAGTAGCAGGTGCCGCCGACTTCAAGCAATTCTCCATTGATGGAGGAACCCTTGACCAAAATCTCAACAACTCTCAACGTGAAGCCGAAATCGGTGTCGAGGGAGCTCTCGATATACAGACCATACTGGGAATTGCCTGGCCCGTGCCACTCGTCTCATACAGCACTGGTGGACTTCAACCTGGGTTTAAACCCGATCAATCAACCCCAACCAACTCCAACGAACCATACCTCGCATGGGTGCAATACATGCTCGGTCAGAAATCGCTTCCAAACGTCGTCAGTACCTCGTACGGTGATGATGAACAGACCATGTCTCCCGAGTATGCCAAATCTGTCTGTGACGCTTTCGCTCAGCTCGGCGCAAAGGGTGTCTCTCTCCTCTTCTCCAGTGGTGACAACGGAGTCGGTAACAACGGTGCCTGTGTCTCCAACAACGGCACCAATGCCAAAACTTTCTTACCCTCATTCCCAGCATCATGCCCATACGTCACCTCGGTTGGTGGAACGTACAAGACTGAGCCTGAAGTTGCCGCTTTGGATGGTACTTTCACCTCCGGTGGTGGCTTCTCCGACTACTTTGCACGACCTGCTTATCAAGAGGCTGCTGTTGCTGAGTACTTGAAGACCAACCAGAATTTCCCCAAGTTCGCTGGTATGTTCAAACCCAGTGGACGTGCCTACCCAGACATCGCTGCTCAATCTGTGGCCTTTGCAACCGTTTATGATGGCAGGCTTCACGCTGTTGACGGCACTAGTGCTGCTAGTCCTGCTGCTGCTGCCATCGTCGCGCTTGTCAATGATGCGTTACTCGCTGCGGGTAAGCCTGTTCTGGGCTTCATGAACCCATGGCTTTACAAAGGGGGAAGCGCTGCTTTCACGGATATATTGAGTGGAAGCGCTGCAGGTTGTGACGGCAATGGATTCCCAGCGGGCAAGGGCTGGGATGCTGTTACTGGATTTGGAACGCCCTACTTCCCTAAGATCTTGAGTCAATTGGGTCTTAAGGCTTAAGTGGGCTTGAATTTGGATGAGCTTGGATGACGGATTTCATTCATCATATTGCACCCGTTATGGCATATGATATAAGTAATTCCCTAATGCATCACCTTTCCGATTTTCTCTGTTCTTTTACCTTTTCTTGGTGGCTTGGAAAAATAGATGTGGCTTCGTATTCTCTTTGTTAGATCATACTCATGCGTCACGGGTTTAACCAGTATTCCATTCATCTACACATCTTATCATAACCAAACCCCATCAACCTATTCCACAAGTCCTCATCGCGCTCATCGCCCCCAAACCTCACCAACTCGCTCTCATCCCTCCCCGAAGCGAAATCAGGCGGTGGCAAGCCCTCGGACATGAGTGCGTTTTGACGTCTCATGTATGCTTTGTTGTTTTTTGTGGTGGGCGTGGCGGCTATGTGGGCTGCGGCTGCGGAGTATAGGCCTACGTGTTCGGCGTCTACTGCGTGGCATGTCTAAGGTGGTTGTTAGGGGGGAGAGAGGAGAGAGGGAGGAGGGAGGAGAGGGAGTAGGAGGGAGAAGTAAACGTACATAAGCCTGCCACCAAACCGTATCCCCCGCCTCCATAACCGGCGCATAAACCAAACACTCCTCCAACCTCAAATGCGGATGACTCGTCCTAGAAACATATTGACTCGTCTCCTTGACCGTCCCCGGAAACCAACAACTCTCGCTATCAAACACCCATTTCTCTGCATCCAACAAACCCTCCTCCTCAGCCGCCCGGAAAAACGGTCGCAACAATATATAAGCAATCTGCTATTTGACGCCTGGGAAAAACCGAATCGTGGCTTTCCTTGGCGCCGTATGCGAAAGGGCCGTCCAGCCCTGGAAACAACGTAGAACGCTTGATTGGCCGGGGCCTGGGTGGAGCACTTGGTTTGCTGTGGAGCGGGTGGTGAGGTCGTAGGGGTTGTGTAATTCGGGGGTGCCGGAGAAGATTTGGGAGTAGGATTTGCGGTAGGAGGGGTCGGACCAGCGGCAGAGGGAACCGGCGTCTATGTGCTTTTTGGGGGGTGGTGAGTTGTTTGAGGGATGGGAATGGGGATTGGGATTGGGGGAGGGAGGGAAAAGGGAATAGGATGGGATGGGATGGAACTTACGGGACCTAGACTTAGGAAGGACCGCCAGGGATGACGGATTCGAATGGCATCTACGTAGATTAATGGTTCAGCACTGATCTCCTCGTCTCCCTTTTCCATCTCCTTCTCACCTTCTCTATCTCCTTCTTCACTCCAACCCCATCCCCATCCTCCTCTTTCCCCTCCCACCCCAAAGCCCATTAGCCCACCTCATCACCTCAACCATATTCCCATGACTCCTAAGTCTATTCTGCGTAGGCGAATTATACAACCTCAAAATACTAGGTTTATCCTCCGGCCGCCCACCCACTTTCCCCCTATTCGCAACTCCATACACGTATGTCCTCACCGCCTCAAATTCCCTCACCGCCTCCGTCCGTGGAACAACTTCACGCACGACGAAGGCGCCCCAGCGCGTATCTCGTATTTTGTGCTTTCCGGGACGCTGTTGCTCAGGACATGGGAAACGTGGAGGATGGGTATTATATCGTTTCCTTTGAAGCTATTTCGGCGGTTATGGATTTTAGTGCTTCGCATGTTTTTAACCAACTTTTGCTCGCCGTATTCGGCGATTATGCTGGCTTTTGTTTGGGCGTAGGTAGGGTCGTTGGAGAGGGTTTTGGCGACGTCTTTGGTGTAGGTGAATTCTTTCCAGGGGGGCCATGGGGCTTTTGTTTCTCTGGACATTTTGGCGGGATTACACAAGCACTGGGTGGAAAGGGGATTTTGGGATTCTTCCTTGGAGATCAAGAGTTGGATCTGAGGGTTGGGGAGTTCTGGTGTTGGGGATTGTTGAGGTTGTCGCGTGTGATATAGTCGCATCAGGCCGATACAGGATTCCAGTATGGGGTTTATCGGTATTCGGTCAAAAGACCGCCGGGTGTCTGTATTCGTACGATCTGCCATTACCTTATGCATGCGAGGAGTGGGGTTGAAGCTTGTCTTTCCATGGCGAACCTCAATATGTGAGAGGTTCGCCATCCTGACCGAGAACCTGTTAGATATGATAAGTGCATGGAAATCCACAATGGGACGAGTGGATATCTGAACCCGGTTCACGTTGCCGGCTATGCCCATCAACAATGGTAAACAATAGCCGGCGGTGCGTGTGAAAGCACAAGTATGGAGATCAGAGGCAGGGCCAAGGCTGAGAAACGCTAATATATTTGTACGAGGCTAGTCACTTGAAGACCATGCAATCAAGCCTTTGAAAGAAACATCAACCTAGTTAAGTTTGACTGACATCTGTCTCATACAATTCTAGGAACCGAGAACGATACAGACCTAGACAAGCATGGCCGCCTTTTTCTTGTCGCCCAGAGACTGCTTAATGGCTGTGCAATTCAAGTCAGCATGGTCTCTTCAAAGTTGATCATAAAACCTTACCGTCACAAGTTGTCTTTGCATCGCCAAACAGCATCTTTGTGCCTGGCATGAAAAACATCGGGTTCGGAACATCAGCTGGTAAGAATTAGTTAAAGTGCGGCAACATGTAGCACGAACTCATACCATAACCGGAAGACATGCCGCGTTTCATCACGATGACCTGCTTGCTTTTCCATGCATGCAAAACCGGCATACCAGCAATGGGCGATCCAGGCTCCAACGCAATTGGATTGACGGTGTCATTTGCGCCAATGACGAGAGTAAGATCTGTATCGTTGAAGTCGTCGTTGATCTCATCCATTTCTAGGACTATATCGTAAGGTACTGAAGCTTCGGCAAGGAGTACATTGCACTGGCCCGGCATTCGACCAGCTACAGGGTGAATGGCAAAGCGGACGTTGATGCCCTTGGCTCTGAGGATTTGCGTGATCTCAGCGATCGGATACTGGGCTTTCGCTACTGCCATGCCGTAGCCGACAACAATAATGACGCTCTCAGCGTTGGAGAGGGCTTCCACTGTGTCTTCCACAGTTGTCGGTATCACTGTGCCTTCGACGGAAGGGCCGGTAGGTTCCGCTTGCGCTATGCCGCCAAAGAGGACATTGGTCAAGGATCGATTCATTGCCACGCACATGATGTAGGACAGAATTGAGCCACTGACTCCGATAAGAGAGCCAACGGTCGTCAACAGTGGATTGCCTAGCATCAGTCCTTCCGCAAGCAATGCGAATCCAGAGTATGCATTCAGCACGGTGATGACCACTGTATGGTGTCAGCATATCGATTACAAGATGCACGGTGAGTGTTTGCCCTCCACGACGGCACAATTTTGTCAATGAATGCTCCTCAGGTCCTTATCGATACTGACATATTTCTGGCGAGTTTGGAGTTCTTACTCGCCAGAAATTTAATCAATGTTGATCTGAAACTGGGAGATGCTAATATGAGAGCGATTGATGCTTACCAGGCATATCCGCGCCACCAATCGCAGCTGTCGTGGTGTAGCCCTTCAGAAAGCTGAGGGCGGCATTTGCAGATAATGCTGCCGCCGCGATCATAGGAGATCCAGGCGCTAATGTCAGAAAAGCTCCCATTGTTCCAACGTTGGCTGCGAGCATTGAGCCATTGATCGCATGTCTTCCACGTAGTTTTAGTGGCTTTGAAGACATCCGGCCGGCAAGCTTCATATAGGCGACAATTGATCCAGTGAACGTCACGCCTCCAATTAGCACTCCAAGATAACCAGTTACCATGTGCAACATTGAAATATCGGTTTCGATATGCGCCATGACCATGCCGATACTTGTCAGTACAGCAGCTAAACCTACCACTGAGTGCAGTGCAGCAACGGTTTGAGGAAGCTCTGTTGGCGAAATACGAAAACCGATTCTGGCACCAACAAGTGATCCGAGGATAGCAAGGCCTCCGAGTTGTACAAGCATCTCAGGAGAAAACCCTGCCGCAGCCAGAGAAGCAAGAATGCCGGTGCCGACACCAATGATGCCCAGAAGATTGCCACGACGTGCAGTAGCTTGCGCGGCAAGCCCAGAAAGCGAGAGAATGCAAAGGACGCTGCTGGCAAGATAGCCTGCCTGTACCATGCCGTTCATATCGCCAGAAGTCGCTGTGAACACGTGAGTTAGTTAAATTTGGGTTCCCAAAAGAAGATGTGCCATTTCGTTTGAACATGTTCAACACGGGAGTGAACTCGATACTTTTCTGGCAGGATTGGAAATCAAGCTCGCCAAAGCATTTCGATATCGAGCTCAACTTAGCTGCTATATTCTCGAGCGAGCGATGCGCTGGAATGGGGACTGCTTCACTCACCTGCATAGATAAAACCGCCCGCAGCTAGCACAGCGGGAAAGGCATAGAGCCACGAGTACTCTTTTGGATCGGTGGGACGTCTGAACATATCCAGCATACGCTTGGAGATTATAAACCCTCCAGAGATATTCACAAAGGCCAATAGAACTGATAAACCACCAAAAGCCTGAGGTATAGTTTCTGGAAGGTAGCCTCCTCCCATGATGAAGAAGCCTCCCACTCCCACAATTCCCGAGATAGCATTCGTTACGCTCATAAGCGGAGAGTGTAAAGCCGGTGCAACACCCCATACCACACGATAGCCAATCAAAGCTGCAAGACCTGTTGTAAAGACGTTGGTCATGAACAAAGGCGAAGTCAACTTTCCGAGCGCCAACAAGCCTCCCATGCCTCCAGTAACGGTCGTTACATCTCGAATGGTTTTTTGCCATGGAGTGATGGCCTTGACTTCCTCGACTTGGATGGCTGATGCTTTTACGGCCGGAGGTGGAGGAGCTGGTCTCGGAGCAGGTGGTAGGATCTTTCCGCCATTCGTAACGATAGATCCTCGAACTACCTCGTCTTCAAGATTTATGCCAAATACCTTGTCTCCTGTGGAAATCGAGAGCAGGAATTTGATGATGTTATTTGAATATAGTGTCGACGATTGAGTGGGAAGACGAGAGGCCAGATCAGTATAACCGATGATTGTAACACCATGCTCTATCACCACCTTCCCAGGAACAGTTGCATTACAATTACCTCCGGCTTCAGCAGCGAGGTCAACAATAACAGACCCAGGTTTCATGGCCTCAACCATAGCTTTGGTGATTAATTTTGGAGCTGGCCTTCCCGGGATCATAGCGGTGGTGACTACAATATCGACTTCTCGACATTGCTCCATGAATAATTTCATCTCGGCTTCAATAAATTCCTTGGACATCTCTTTGCCGTAGCCGCCTGCTCCGCTGCCGTCTTCTTGGATCTCGACCTCTAGGAACTCTGAGTTTGCTCGGGTTAGTTAATTGTATCCCTTTTCATTCGTGAAATCTTCAATTAAGGCATTCGTATTGCGCATCCCTTAAAAAAGATCGATCTCGACAAATTTCTGGCAAACTGGAAAGATATAATCGCCAGGAATTTATCGATATCGATATGATTTAAAGCACATGTAATGAGATAGAGATGCGGTCGAGCTGAAGGGATTGATGACATACCCGCACCCAAAGATTGAACTTGTTCCCGAGCAGCAGACCTAGTATCGAAACCACGGACAATAGCTCCCATTCGCTTAGCTGTTGTGATAGCAGAAAGTCCTGCTACACCAGCACCAATGACCAATACTTTGCAAGGGGGGATCTTGCCAGCAGCCGTGCTCTGGCCAACAAGGAATCTACCAAAGTGATTGGATGCTTCGAGGACACCTTTATAGCCTGCAATGTTGGCCATAGACGAGAGTGCGTCAAAAACCTGCGCCCGCGAGATTCGAGGTATCATATCCATCGCAAAAGACGTCGCATGACGTGCGGCAATTGCATCAACGAGTTCTTTATTCTGGCTGGGCTGCATGAAAGAGATAATCACGGCGCCTTCTTTAATCTTGCTGACTTCGTTGCTGTTACCAGACATGCTAGGTGCTCGAACCTTGAGAATGATATCGCTTTCGCTCCATATAGCAGTTGCTTGGTCCATAAGGGTCGCGCCAGCACGTTGGTAGGCCTCATCCGTGAATTGAGCTTGCATCCCGGCATTACGTTGAACAATAACTCGGCCAAATCCTTTTTTCAGAAGCAATACGACATTGGCAGGAGTGATGGCTACTCGTTTCTCTCCAGGGAATGTCTCTCTGGGGACACCAACACTAAGACTTGCATACGGGACCCCTGGCTCGACTGGGGGGTCGACGGGTACTTCGCGCTGGCGAACATGGCTGAAAGACAACGATCTATACAAGACTAGTAATGCTATCAGCCTTTCTCTCGAATATAGCTGAGACTTCACAGCTACAGCAGACCATCATTTCAATGGCCTTGGAGCACAAGCTGAAATCATATAGCACTTCAAACAGGATTCGATGGCGACCAAACTCCGGCAGCTTCGATGTCATGATCTGGCAGATCTTGATCGGTATCGATCTCAAGTTTGAGGAACTTCAAATTCAACAGAATTCTCGGCTGTAGCTGGACTGTTGAAAGGTAATGAACTGGAGGACGTTTGATCAAGCTCACGGCCGCCCCACCCGTGACCCGAACACCCTGACCAATACATCAAATTATTGGGAGCACATACCTTTTCGCGACCTCAAGGATTGCTTGCAGGTAGGCTTCGAGATGGCTGTAGTGATGTACCTCCTATCATGGAAAGAGCCTGTAACGTCCAGTCGAGCAAGGCAAGGCGGGCTGGATTGGCAGGTCGAGGCGAAGGGCCTGAGTAGCATGGCATCGCCCAGAACAGGCCTCAGACGCAACAAGGACTTCATGACTGCAAAATCGCATGTGGTTGCGGGAACTGTCGGATCCTAGGGGAAGAGGGTTGGCTCTAAGATTCCGAGTACCTGGAACGACCTGTAGACCCCCAGGGATTTCGGGACAAGGAGTACTAGTATGAGAGTAGTGGTCCCTTCACAGAGCCGCATAAACAGTCAGACGTCGAATCTTGGTGTTGAAGAAGTCGCGTCTCGCATTTCCTCCACGGAGGAGGTTACACGAAGCTGGTCATCTGCCATATTGGAAATGGCCGGACAGTTTTGTGCCGTGTTGCCGGGTAGTGATTGGACTTCCTTTCTTTGGCTCTACGGGCTTGAAGCTGATTTGCTGAATGTGAGGCGGAAGTGTTGAAACGTTGGACGCGAGCGTTCGCGTTTGCGGGGAACTGGCGCCTCAGTTTCAAGGCCAGCAACGACCCTCAGGCATAAACCGTGGGGCCTTTGATGCCTGGATGTCTTGATGCCTGGATGCCTGGATGTCTGGATGCCTGAATGCCTGGATGCCTGGATGCCTGGATGTCTTGATGCCTGGATGCCTCGATGCCCGGATGCCCGGATGCCTCGATGCCTCTATGCCTTTTTGTCCCCACTACCTAGGTACCTACTTCTGAATGCAAATCTTTGAAAATGCATCAAGATCCTCTCGAACCGTCGCCAATCCGCGTTTCAGAGATTCTCAGCCAATCTCGAAAGTACTGGCACAAGTTGCTAGCCCAGTCGAGCTCCAAGAGCGGGCTTCCACAATCTTGCAACACTTGGACGCTCTTCTCCATAACACACCCGCAATACCCAATGCCTCCGAGATTGATCATGTATATGAAGCGGGATCCTTACATCTGAAAGAGTTTTCGGTGTGGGGCACTGCTACGACAAGATGTGCCATCAACCGCTGGCGAAAAGTCTCGAACTTCAAATATCACATTAGGCTTACGCTAACCCTAGTATTGCCAACTTACCAATAACGTATGCCCGGATGGAATCAAAGAACAGGAACCTTCCGCGGCGGAAACCCTCTCTTCGCGATGGTGTTAGGATGGTGCTACATTCTATCAGCCCGGCATATCGAGCTACGAGGCGTAGCTAGCGAGGACGGCATATTCTACACGGAGAGCCAGGCACCGCGAGTTGGCGAAGAGGATGCTATCAGTGATCACAGTCATACCATTGCGATCGGCTCTACAGACGCAGCTGAATGCCGATGGTGGGCGGCGATCCTTACGAAGGGGTGCGGATGGCGAGCTGTCTTGTGCAGAGCGACCAATGTATTCCATGCCCCTTGGTCATGTCATTTGAGTCACGAAGAAGATTTTCAAGTCCATCACAGCTGTCAAACAAGCGATTTGTCTCAATTATCCCCTCCGTCGGCGACCCAAGCTCGAGAGTATCTCATTAGCTTTGCTAGGCGCCACAATGCCTGCGATCAGCTCCTCGCAGCCTTTGCTGCATCGCTGACTATCCCCTCACATCCAGCCCCCAGATCTAAACGCTGTCAGACTTCGTTACCTTTATCAGCCGCAAGACATTTCAGACGTAGCCAATTCAGTCGCCAAAAGGAGCAGATACCTAGAGCAACCATAAACCCACCACCTCTCCACCACCTGCCATCCCCAACCCCCAAACCCCACCAAACACCTCATCCCCCTTCCTCCCAAGATCCCCAACCCCCAAACCCCACCAAACACCTCATCCCCCTTCCTCCCAAGAACCCCAACCCTCTCCAAACAATCCATCCCCACCTCCCCACCAACCCCCATATCAATCCCCCCACATCCTTCCGCATCCTCAAAAACGCATCCCTCTCCATCTCCCAACAACTGTCCTCAACAAATCCCTCAGAACCCATAACCTCAACCCCCTCTACGGCAAAGAATCCCGCACAATCTCTTTGAGAAAACCATGCCCTTTCTCCCCATCACCAATCTCATCAATATATCTAGTCGTCCGTGGGAAACACGATTTCCTCATTCGTATTACAATTACGGAGGGTTTACAATTTCGCCCCATCGTCGACGAGTGAGATATTAAAGCTACGGGCATCACCGTTGTTTTTGCTGCGTGGAGAAAATACGCTAAGTATATGCATCACGGAACGTCAAGGAAAGGGAAATAGGTACATACGCTTTTCTCAGTATCAAACAAAGTATCCCAACTTATTCCTTAAGTTCCGCCTCCCTACTTTTACGTAAAAGATTCTTCTGCTCCAGTTTCTGGTCCTCGGTTTTCAGGTGATGCCAGTCTTTGATAAGGCGAGGAACGGTACCTTCGACCTGATCGTAGGGCGGATCATCCATAAACTCTGGACTTGGTGCGGAGTCGTGCTTTTTAATCTTTGATGTCTTTTTGAGAGGGTTTGGAAGATTTTCAGTGGCACCTCGTTTGCGAACCAAAATTGGTTTTTCCTTGATATGCAAGGCAGCTTTCAGTGATCTAGTCGTGCTCGGCCTGTCTGGTCGGGGCGGATTAGAATTTACTTGTAGTCTCGTCATAATGATCGCGCAGGATTTGGAGT
The DNA here is from genome assembly GCA_004522665.1 of Venturia nashicola. NCBI lineage: Eukaryota > Fungi > Ascomycota > Dothideomycetes > Venturiales > Venturiaceae > Venturia > Venturia nashicola. The sequence continues at coordinate 779,519 of SNSD01000011.1, forward strand.
GGGAGGTTTAAGGTCAAGGAGGTGAGAGCGTTGAGGTCGTTCCTATAGTCAGATCTCATGTGAACAATGAAGACGCAGGCAAAGCGCTATGCGGTATCAGCAATTCGCCATTCTTTATTTCCATTGTTTTCCCGTTTGCAGCCTTGCATTTCGCCCTGATTTCGCATTCCATCGGAGGATTGCCTTCCAACATCAGCTAGATTATCTGCGCGCGGCGGACGTGAACCTCTCAAAACGAACAGTTCTTATATGATCAAGTAACAGTAGCGCGTTCCCAGTATTGGCTTCCTCGCCTGGTGCTAGAGGCAACCACCCCTCACATCGATAAGAGGTCAAAGCACGCCCAAGCGACAACAGGGATCAAGCAACGCCATTCCTCATTCCGCTACTCTGTCTTCCTATCCATCAAAGTCAGCGCAACATGCTTCTCACACATGCCCACACTCAATCTATCGATATCTCTGACCCTGTGCAAACAAAGGCAACGAGAACGAGCAGCAGCTGCCTCGCCCTGAATAAGTGCGCCAATACCGCGTTACTAGGATTCGTGCCCGAAGTCAACAAAACATTGAAGTTGGCTGAACACGACATACCACATTACCGTAATCATGCACCCCGTCATTACCACACCTATATCTTCTTTTTGAAAGGCCACCGAGCTCCTAATCTACCATCCCTCCAAAGGCCCTCCTAAACTCAAACTCTGCATTCCGTCAATACCACTACCATCACCCCAGCCCCCATCACTTTCATCAGCAAGGCTACCTCTCATCGGCAAGCCCAAGCCTGTCATCGCTTCCCAGCCCCCGCTCTTATCTAATTCCCTCCAAAAGAAATCTTGCTCTTCCTTCAGGACACCTTTGACAGCACCCATTCCCTCAGGCCACCTCCTAAGGTTAAACCAGTGAGTAAGACTCCTCAATGACTGCTCCATCGGCACAGCTTGCTCAATTTCTTGGTCCATGTCTTGCGTACTTAGCCAATCGTCTCGCAATGTCGGACGACAGTGGAGATACACGGCAGTGATGACGCGCATGTTCGATTGACGCCATTTCCGTCCACAGTAAGGGACCTGGTTCTTGAAAAGCTTGAGGGTGTAAAGTCTTAACTCCGGCTGCGGCACTTTGAGGCTCTTCTTCAGATGAGTGATGGACTTGTAGGTTATTAGCATTAGTGCGCGATGAGCTTTGCGCTTGCACACTTTCTGTAGTATGCGGAGAAAGTTGATACTCGAGTAGAAATTTCGCCAGGAGAAATTGGTGATTGGTTCGGATGGGAGTGCGGTAGTCGGGATGCCGAGTTCATCGACCGTTGGGGGTATCATGGGTTCAGGATGTGCTTGGTTGTCTTCTTCGTCTCTCCGGCGGCGTATCGGAGGCGGAGCCGCTTCGTCTTCTTCTGAGGAGGAATCGCTCACCGCGGGAGAGGCATTGTCTTCTTGGAGACCAAGTCTAGAGTGAGAGCGACAATAATGGAAGAAGCTGAAGGATATCAGTTGTCGAACATCACATAATGGAGCATGCTTACTTGTAGTCCTCATTTTCGCACTTGTAGTTGACAATCTTCTCAATCTCCTGCGTTTGGAGAAGCTTCAAGACCATGGGAATGTAATTCGCGTCAACGAGAAGTTGTGTCAAGTACTCAAATTTCAGTACATCTGTCGGAAATGATCAATAAATGCGCGTGCTCTTACGATAGAACACTTACGAGAAACCTTGAACCATTTGAGCATCAATAGTAGCAGACCAGTGACCGCTTTCGCAGCGATTTCCTCGCCTCTCATTTTATCGAGCTCATCGTTGCCCAATTTTGAGACATCAAACAAGATCTCATTAGCGAAACCATTTGTTTCGATCTTGTTCTGCGTGCCGGTCGCATTTTCCTGCTGAAAGTGAAAGCTGCCTTGAACGCCAGATTGGGCCGCAGTGCTTTGTGTGATAAGAGAGGTGACATTAGCAAGGATAGTCTTCATCAATACCATGACAATGGACTGGAGATGCGGAAGCCCATCCCTCTATGGACAGTCAGCGTAGTCAGTAAAAGTGGAAGACATGTACCCACGTAAAAGTTTTCAACGGCCTGCAGTCTCTCAGTCACGCTGCCATCAAAATTCTTGGGCGACTCGTCCGCCTTCTTCTCTTCCTCGCTGGATTCCAGCTTCATCGGTCGAACGTCCTCGTCGTCCTCAGCTCCGGTCCAGCCACGCTCGAACTTCATAAACTCTACTCGTTCTTCCCATAGCTGTTTCAAGGCTCTCGTAGCTACCATCCTGCCTGAAAAAAGCTCCGCTGCTTCAAGTATCGAAGTCGGAATGTCAGAGCCTTGCCACTTTCGACCAACTAGCACATCTTGCATCGTGGTGCTTCCCTTACCGCCAATTTGATTACTTGATTCGTCCAGGGGCGGATAGAAGAACGGAAAAAGATTGTTGGTCTGGTAATTTTGTTTCTTACCACCCTTTCCAACCTGTGGAGAAGGCGGCGGGGAAGGAGCAGGAGTTGCGATATGTACAGGTTGATGTAGGATTGAAGTTCCATGCTGGGCTGGCTGGCCAGGCACAGTGGTGGAAGCTGGTTTCGATGGATTGACTCGTAAAGGTGGCAACATGGACTTTGATTCTGGTTCCATGGGAAAGTAAGCGGGTGGAGGATTATATGCCGGGTATTTGGAGCTGATTTCTTGGCGGAAGCTGTGATAGTCAAGCGGTGATGCGGTAATTGTCGGGCCTTTGTCTTCCTTGTCGTCTTTTCGAGGGTCCTGGAAAGAGTCTTTCGCTTTTTCGACTTCTGGAAGACCTCCCAAACAGACGAGGACAGACTTCCATGTCAGGAGTAGAAGCTATAAAGGTTAGCTTTGATTGTGGCAGAGCGATTGTGAGGAGTACCTTCGCAGAAGGACCCTTCTCGGTCTGCTCTCTTGGATCGGTTCTTTGCAGGACTCCTCGTATACTAGGATCCCAGCGAAGCTTGTTGATGATGTCTCCAAGGAATATGAGTAAATTCGGTTCAAGCGTCACTATGCGCTCTGTCAGTCACTATCGTCTACGATGAATGGAGTGATCCACGTACTAATTTGAGCACGGAGAGCTAATCTTTCCGTCTCATCTTCGGTAGCACGGGCAACTTCGAGACACACGTAGAAAATGGTCAGCACGCACCAGGTCTCGCGCCTCTCTGTCTCGATCTGCATGGCGTTGTTCTCCGATTTCGACGTTGAAGGTGAGCTGTCTTGTTTGTCAGGGTGGTCTTCTCTTGTCTTGAATTCACAAATGTACTCGAACCTGTCGGAAGGGGCAAGACTCACCATTCTCGTAGACAAGCGTCCCTCACGACATCGAAGATTGGCTGAAGGGCCTTGATCTCAAATAGCATAAGCGTATTCGTCTTCAACCAATCGAGCTGAACACCAGACTTGCTATAAATCGCCTTCACGGCCTTCTCCCTTTGCTTCTGAGGAGAAATGGACGGTCTCGAATCTGTTGTGTCCGGTGAAGCTGTCGGTTGAGAGAAGCTAGAAGAAGCACTGTGCGTGTAGTTCCTTGACTTTAGCCCGGCAGTTTCCTTCCAGCAACCCAAACAAAGATAGACTAGCGCTTCAAGCTGTCGTAATCTCTTCGCCAATTCCGTTTCTTGCAGACCCTCCACCAATTTCGACATGTATTCCCTCCTCATATCAAGTGGGATTGTCCGCCAATCTAGAGATTCGTCTTGGTCGCCTGTGAACGCTCGATTGTTGTATGCCCTCCACTCTGCGTCAAACGACGATTGTGCTCTTAGGATATTAGCCTTCTCTTCGTTGCTATACGCGAACCATTCTTCCACTTCCTCGGGTAATGTGGCAGCATCCTGATACGTGAAAGCATAAGGCGCAGGCTCGATCTTGGGCATTTCAGTCACCAGCCGGCGCAATTGCATAAGAGACAGTGATTCCGGTGGGTTTCCAGAGAGCTCGCTCATTTCAGGAGGTGCTGGAGCAGGTGGAGGTGGTTGAGAAGGCGGGGGAGCTGAAGCTTCGCGTCGTAATGGCGGACGACCTCCAATTGGGGCTGGAACCATTGGTTGTGAGGGTTCATCGAGCAGTCGTTCGACCGTTTCGGTGGTGGTCCTTGTGTTTTCTGCGATGCTTCTGGCATGCGTCATCTCGCTGGGTGGGAGTATCATATCCAAGTCTTCGGCTAGCTGCTGCAAACTCTGGTCTTGATTGGCTTCGTCGGCGTCGGAGAAGGCGTCCATGATTGCGAGCCTTCGATCCACTATTGATCAGATATCGACTCGTGGTGGGGGAGCGAGCGGTCTTAACGATTTCAACGCGATTTCATGTTGGAGACATTGTGAGAATAACACTGATGGAGAGAATTACTTTCAGTACTCTACCTCATCAGATTTATGCGCGTTATTTGTGGTTGTGGAAGTAATAGGCGTGCGTGTAACGGAAGCTTGGACGCTCTCGTATTCTAGTAGGTACAGTATAGAACGAAGAGGCCGCCTCAGAGCAACATGGGTCAGATGCAATCCGAAGTTCAAATTCCAGTTAATATCCAAATTATTAACTAGTTGTATATAACGATATCAGGATGTTGGACTTCTGAGTTCGTACGTGTCTTGGAGATATTCATCGTGTGTCGGTATGGTAAATTGAAGTGGAAGATTTTGTGAATATAATTGTTGGAAGCTCGATCAAACCTAGGTAATAACCAAGCCAAGATTCACCACTCTGATTCACAATTTTAAGTGTTGAAATCATATCCAGACATTCATGTACTGCATGACAATAGAGCAATGATGTTCGCATATATTCTAAGCAATCGGACATCCTTAATTTCTAGGGTACGAAATTATAGCCTACACTGGTAGATATATCATATCGATATCTGTTTCCATAGTCATAGTGCATACATGTCAATCATCTACATTGGACTCATTCTCATTCTCATTCCACATACAAGGTTACCCATCACTAAGCAACATGATTACAAACTCCCCAAAGATAACATAAACACGCAGTCAAGTGTATCCTCCCAGTCTTCGTCAAGCCCATCAAAACCATCCAAGAGACGCCATGGAAACGTGAGAAAACATCGAATGGAGTATTGGAAGCCATCGTTCAAAGCTGTCTACTTCCAGTGCCAATGATGAGTATGCCGTGGCCAGAACATGTAGTTACCTCTTGAAACCCTAGCCCGGTTGAATCGCCAAAAGACTCTAGCAGCAGCCTCCTTTCTTGGAACCATCAGTGGGCTCTTTGCTGATCTCGAGGACTTTACGTTCACCGGTTGGCATTGATCCACCTCCCTCGCCCTGGTCGAGGGCTTTGCTTGACACGATACGATAGATTTCTGTAGCATATTAGACGCACTGAGCTTCCGATGGCAAAAGATATAACATACCGGTTAGAATGGTCTGGAACGCCAGTTCAACGTTGCTGGCGTCGAGCGCGGAGGTCTCGATGAAGGACAGGTTGTTATCGCCTAGAAGCACATATGTTCAGCATCGCCCAAGCACGTCCATACGATACACATACTAGCAAACTGCTTTGCCTCCTCAGTAGGCACTGCCCTCAGATGCCTCAAATCGCTCTTGTTTCCCACCAGCATGATCACGATATTGCTGTCCGCATGATCCCTCAGCTCCTTCAACCACCGTGTCACATTCTCGTACGTCTGGTGCTTGCTGATATCGTAGACAAGTAATGCACCCACAGCTCCACGGTAGTATGCAGATGTAATAGCCCGGTACCGCTCTTGGCCAGCTGTGTCCCAGATTTGCGCCTTGATTGTCTTTGCATCGACCTGAATACTTCGAGTGGCGAACTCAACACCTATGGTTGACTTGCTATCGAGGTTGAATTCGTTGCGGGTGAATCGCGAGAGAAGGTTGGACTTTCCTACACCAGAGTCTCCGATGAGGACCACTAGAGCTTGTCAGTATGCGGTGGAGGGGTAAGCTGCGGAGTAGAGGTATGTACCCTTGAAGAGGAACTGTTTGAGGGTTATGTTAGTGTTGTCAAAGAAGGAGAAACTTCATAAGAGATCAACTCACATCATACTCGTCGTTTGCCATGTTGTAGGCAGCTCGATACGCGAATGGCGGTGGGTGGGTAGATGTGTCGTGTCGATTCAGCGGTAGTAGGAGGGTACGATGGTCGTGGGAAATGTGGCCACAATACTCAGAGTATCGATGGGCAATAAATTGGTATTGCTGGGTATGCGGAGTGAGGCGTTGTGGATTGGGTCGGGTACAACCTGAGCATGGCTTGTTTGTATCTGAGAGTTACTAGTAACCCTGAGGCCCACTATCACGATCACGTGTCAAACTGCTCATTCGATCAAAACTACAGGTAAATCATCAAGTTCTCGGTCTTATGGAAATGCTCGCTCTTTTGAGTGACATTGGGCTGGGTCAGAGCTCTTTTTTTCACTTTCCATCATTCAGTCCAGATGCATCACCATATTCTTGGCAATTTGTTTCTTAGGGTTGCCAGAAATCCAGCAAAATCAACTCAAAATCAGACATCACACACTGTTTCTAGCTACTGTTTTGAGGAGGAAAATCACAGGCTAGATATGCCTGGACGCATAAAACAGAAGATCGGAACAGAATAGACGACGAAGCTGAGGTTATCGATTGTCATTGTTCTCCATCAACAGGACGTATCTCAAACTCCCGATGAAAAGACGCGAAATGTGGCCATATCTGACCATCTCATTTTGCTTTAGTCTTGAAATCTAGCAAAGCATGTGAGCTCTCTGTCAACGGAAATAGCTGCACATAGAAGCTATATGCCCCTATGAGCAAAAGAGAATAGTAGATGATTGTCCAGACGAGGCTCAGGTCTCTACCCCTGACAGCCGCGCTTCCCCCTCCTGTCCGCTCGTCACTTCTCTTTGCGCCAGGACCTGGCTTTGATGGCGCGCTCTGAGCACCAACCCGTCCATACAGTCTTGGTAATCCTTGCCAGTTGCAGAAGCTGTGGGCTGCAATAGCAGCATAGACGGATCCGGTTCGGAGGAACACAAATGCAGCAAAGAAGCCGAATAGACTGGTGTATGTGAATTGGAAGGCAGTTCTTAGGAACGCTGGTAGAACGGGAACTTCTGGATGTGTGAGCCTGAATTCGTAGAGATGATGTATATGAGCGATGCCGAAATATAGTGGCGTGAGGAAGACGATGTTCTTCGGTGTGGTTTTAGCCAGCAGATGTAGTGGTATGAGGAGTGATCGAAAGACAATTTCCTCGGTTACTGGTCCAGCTACGAGGTTTCTCCAGCCTGTCCATGACGATAGAGTCTCAAGCACATATGTCCCTCGTACCCAGTCCCTCCAGGAGCCTTCCACAAAGCCATCCTCAAAAAGAGGAGCAACGAAGAGAATTGCACATAGGAGAAGTGTCCTGACAATGTCTAATGGATCGAAAGGCCACCACCCAAGCAGACGCAGGGTCTCGTGGGCGTTTGCCTTTCCGTATTGTAGGATAATGAAGACAACGATTGCGGCATTCACAATGCAAGCGGAGGTGACGGCGCGGATCCTAGCCCGGATAACAGAGGGCGCATCTCGTGAGAGAGTGGGAGAGGGGCGCGTTGTCTTGCTGAGGTAGAATGGAAGGACGTAGAGGACAATGAAGGATACCTGCAGCGGTTTCAGCGATGATGCATGCGACGTTGAGGACCAGCGGTATCTGGCGGGCGCGAAAGGTGTACGGGCGTCGCGACAAGGAAGGGACACAGACTAGGCGGCTGCAGGCGGGCGGGAAGACGGCGACAACTCACAGAGAGAAGGAAACATGTGGATTGAGCGATAGCTGGAGCCTTGTCGACTGCCATGTTGCACTGTTAGCCTTGGTGGTTCGGAACTGGAGCAGCTGGGACATTTTGAATGGCGGCCATTCACCAACCGCTGAGGAGCGGAGTCGCAGCTTCACAGGGCGTCGGCGTCATTCTAGCCAGTCGAACTACTCACCAGTGCGGTCTCGATAGAGGTTCTTGACGCGATCCAGGAGGCCAATTGGAGCCATGGCGGGCAGCACAGGGCAAGAGGAGACGGAGTACTATGTAAAGGGACGAGGGACGTGGTCGTGTTCGTGATGGCGAGTCGCAGATCAGAATCCCACAAAGACTCAGGCAGTTTCCGAGTCGAGCATCAAGGCTATTCCGAGTCGAGCATCGAGGCATACCACGGGCAGATCACTCTCTGCCGATATTTCCTCCGAGGATCCGAATTTCCTCATTGGGCAGTATGTCTCCTATCTCCAGTCTCTCACTTGGACATCAAGGCTCTCCAAATCTCCGGCTGCAAAATCTATTGAATTCATGATCATTTACTGACGTGCACGCAGCACACCTTTCACAGGGCGGGTTCCGGTTCCAGGACCAAGGCCAAGGGAACTGCAAGGGAACTACAAGGCAACTACGGTCAGAGCCGCGAGAGGGCCAAAGCTAAAGATCCAATCTCCTTCGCTGCGCTAATCCATTGGGATTGTATACAAAGGCCGGCCGCGCTCGACGCGTCCTGAGCTTCTCAATCTTGGTTACGCCGCCGGGTCTGATTGAGTGCTTGCGACAACAGGCCGAGTGCAGAGCTTCACGACAGCAGGAGCGCAGTGGTCTTCCAACAGTCCAACTTCTTCATGGTCCAATAATTATCGAGGTCCTACACCAGCCACAGCCACCGCCACCGCCACAGCTACCGCCACAGGACCTGCCTCAGCTGCATGCAAGCTATAGCACCATACGGCATATACGCACACCGACACGGTACAACGCATCTTCCGCCAGCTATCCCGCTGCGTGAACCGCCAATTCTCCTGAAGAATAACCATCAGCCACCACTGCTTCCCCAGGACTCGAGGCCGCCTCCTCGTCAATCATCAGCCTGTTGCGCGACACCGTCAGACTCTTCACACTCCTTTTCCCCTTTGCCCTTTGCCCTTCGTCCATCGTGGACCGCAGTCGCTCTTTTGACGCCATCCCTCTTTTTCGCACTTGGTTGTACATTTCACCCTCTACTTGTCTCTCTTTGACCTCCTCTTTGTATCTTATAATTTAATGTCTTGAACTTTTCTTTGTGCACCTACGCCGAACCCTGCAGATACCGCGCTCTTATAATGTCGAATTCCCCTCCGAGGCCCATCTCGAAAACACCAAATCTACGGCCATCCTCGCCCAAACGCCAACCTCTCCACCAGCGATCCGAGTCTCAAGAAAACGCGAGCGCGCCCACAATTCGCTTTGTGACGGACGCAAATTCCGAAGACGCCTACGGAAAATCTCCTTTCCCTAATCACCCTTCGCAAATTTTATATCCTCGCTATCCCGGTCCAGTGCCGGCGCAGAGCCATCGCGTTTCACTTTCAGACGAGAACACCAATTATGCCTCGACAAAACCCACCAAATCTGAAGCATTGCTACCAAGCCCTCTGCCGCCAACTCGCAAATCAGATCGGGTGTCCACCTCGTCTGCTGCCTCCGACCCGGACACTTCTTTTGACACCTATGCATCAGCTCTCTCGCCCTTGTCCAGTCGTTTTTCCTCCAGGACTTCACCCCCGACTTCTCTTTTCGCCGACGAAGATCGTGATAGGTCCTCCATCAGACTGACTCCCGTTCTTGAAAGGATCAGCTCCAAACAATCCTCGTCATCTGCTTCCAGGTCGACCATCAGGCCTGTCATTCCTTCGGGCTCAAGTGTCCGAGTCCAGGACGTAGTCAAGCATCTAGAAACAACCCTCGCTACTTCTTCCGATCGTCCCGTTAGCCCAGCCTCGTCCAGGAGACCTTCAAGACCGGCTAGCCCGGCTTCGTCTAACAACTACGTGGTACTTCCCAATTCTTTGCAAGCCACTCCAGCGCCAAAAGCTGAGCCTTCGAACCATTCCAGCGAAACTTTACGTTCCTTACCTTCACCGAAGCTCAGACACAAGCCGAAAGGTCTATCATCTCCCACACGCATCTCTCGGTCTCCTACGCGTGCTCCCAACTCACCTAAACGCGCTCCAGCGTCACCCAAACGCGCTCCAGCCTCACCCACCCGAGTTGTTGCATTACCCATACAGACCCCAGCTTCCCCCACACGCATCTCTCGGTCTCCTACGCGTGCGCCCAACTCACCTAAACGCGCTCCAGCGTCACCCAAACGCGCCTCAGCGTCATCTATACAAACTCCGTCATCACCTAGACAAGCTCCGTCGTCACCTATACAAGCCCCAGCCTCGCCTATCCAAGCTCCAGCGTCACCCAAACGCGCTCCAGCTTCACCCACCCGAGTTGTTGCATTACCCATACAGGCCCCAGCTTCACCCCCACAAGCTCCAGCGTCGCCTCAGCGCGCCTCAGCGTCATCTATACAAGCTCCGTCATCACCTAGACAAGCTCCGTCGTCACCTATACAAGCCCCAGCATCGCCTATCCAAGCTCCAGCGTCACCCATACAAGCTCCAAAATCGCCCCCACAAACTCCCAAGGCTCACGCCAAACAGCGCTCGCACATATCTTTTGCATTTTCTGACGCCTCATGCTTAACGGATGTCGGAAGCCCAATATCGCCAACAAGCCCAGATTCTCCAGCACATGCCGTGAGGGCAGCAATAGTGACCGGCGCAAAATTACAATACTCAGTGGTAAGAGCACCTTCAGCAAGTGCTTCATGGGCAGAAGTAGTCTCGCGTCAAGCTCCTACATCTGCGCCTCGAATGAACGACGGCCCGTCCAGACCGCAAGTATGGAGCTCTCGTCTCTCCACCATCGCCTCCGAGTCTACGCGTACCACACAGTCCGGCTCAAGCAGTGGATATGGCCATCAACCCCGGAGAAGGACAATCGGCAGTGTGTTCTCGGACGAAGTAAGCGACGGAGTGTCAAGTTTTGAATATGGAAGCGGTGTTCTCACTGGAACGGAAAGCAATATTTCAATTCCCATTCCTTACCCACTATTCAGCCCCGGGAGGACGGATCGCTCACTACCTCCCACTCCAGGTGCTGAAACCGGAGGACGGGACTCTGATGAAAGAGAAGATACTCTTGGGGAGCTGTACGCTCCACCTTTGCGAAACCAGCGTTCATTTCTCAGCCGCTTTCCCCCCTCATCACGCCCCGGATCTGCAGAAAGTGGAATGTCCAGCCGCTCTCAACTCAGCTTTGTGGGTGAGCTTTTATGGGCAAGGAGATACTACAGCGGTGAGCATCCCAACTTTACACGTTCTACGTTGGATGTGTCCACGGACTCGGGATACAGCACAAGGCTGAACACAGCCAACACAGCCACAAGCGGAAATTCGGGAAGCCCTATGAGCGACACATTACCAAACGCAGTTTGGCGGCCTCGCACTCGGCCTTTTGATCGACCAGGAAACGATCGCTTACAGAGGCCATCCATGACTCGAGACTCTGCGATCACAGAGATCACAGAGGCCACTGAGTCTCGACCTGCGACCGCGCGGAGCCAAGCTGTAACTCTCTCTGTGAGCGAAATGATGTATTCTCCACATCTGCGGAGAGACCGGCGAACGAAAAACCAGTACAGCGCTTGGGCCGCACCTTCCCTCGAAGAACCGTTTGTGAGGAGCTTGTTTGGGCCCACCGGACGCCAGTTGCTGCTATTTGTGTTGGGATTCATAATGCCGCCTTGTAAGTTTCCAGTGGCGAAATCCTTTCGAAGTCTTATTGATACTGACTGCATGATTCAAGTGTGGATGCTCGCGGCGTTCCTGCCACTGCCAAAACGACCATCAGTGTATGCGAACCCCGATGCGTTACCGAGTAATGCAGGAATGTCTGAAATCGGAAGCCAAGCATATCCAAACAGTGTCGTGCCTTCAGAAACTTCTCTCGATGAAAAGCGATGGCAGAAAGCCAGGTGGTGGAGACGTCTGAACCGCATGATGAGCATGCTGGGCTTGCTCATAATCGGCGCCGTGGTACGTGATCGCTGAAATCCAACATGTACCACCAGGGTACAAATGGCTAATACCCTGTGTTTCTAGGTTGCCCTCGCTGTTGTTGGGTCCAAGCATAAACTGGGGCAGACTTCGACTATCGCCTCTGAACCCTTGCAACCCATAGCGACCGGGACTGGGACGTGAAAGGACTCACCTCCGCAACTCCCAAACAGTACCAAATCGCGACACGCGACGTGACGGGGCGAGATAACTGCTCAAGGCCACCCTGTCGTGCACGACCAACTAGTGATTGGAAGAGCGTTCGCGACCAAACTCAGCTAAATCTACGGCCCAGCAGTCGCCGCGTGGTGTTTGAAGGACACTCTACACGGTCTTCTCATTATCCCTCCATTTTATCCCTCCAATCTTAAATTCATGACGCTTCACGAGACGCAACGACAAGCCACGCATCTTCAAACGATCTTCTTATTGCTTTATTTCCTGGGACTAAACATAGACATCCTCACGATCCACATTGATCACGTGATGGACTTTTCTCCGCGGTGGCGCCGACGATGGCATCTCTGATGATGATGATGATCACATGGATTGATTTATTACTTGTTTATCGATTTGCTCAATGCCTGATTGGCACAACACTTTTCAACGACTGACGTCATTTTTGTTTGTCTCTTGTCATTCTTCCATCTTCATGTTTTTATTTGGAGCGAGCAGCGTTTTGCAAAGGAGTTTAAGTAATGATGACCGGTGCAAGAGATGGACCAGATTCATGGATAGACCACGAGACATGGCGGGATTGTGTGATAGACAACGTGGTTTTGCATCCTTCTCTTGCTTGCATCCAATGCAGTGCTTGCATTCAATGCAGTGCTTGATGTAGGAGTTGCATGATTGTGAAACTATATCCATAGTACGTACTCAATCGGCGCGAGACGATATCCAAGCGATGAGAGGGTAGTTAAAAATTTGTTTCGATAGTACTAACTTCGATAGATGACATTTGTGATTCTATAATAGACACGTGTTTTTGCATCCTTCTCTTACTTGCATTCAATGCAGTGCTTGATGTAGGAGTTGCATGATTGTGAAACTATATCCATAGTACGTACTCAATCGGCGCGAGACAATATCCAAGCGATGAGAGGGTAGTTAAAAATTTATTTCGATAGTACTAACTTCGATCGATGATATTTGGGATTCTGTGATAGACACGTGGTTTTGTATCCTTCTCTTGCAGTGCTTGTTGTATCCATCGGATACTTGAGGTTAAAGTCGCACGATCGTGTGCAGCTACATATTCAAATCGATACAAGGCGATATCCAATAGAACAGGTAGTTTGAATTTTTCTTCTCCATGGTACTCGTTCGGGAAGGTGATAGTTTGGGATCTGTGATGGACAGATAGTTACCTTTGGTTTCTGTGATGGACACGTGTGGTTGCGTTCTTCTCTTGTTTAAGTTACATTTAATACTTGATATGCAAAAGGTTGAGCGATCGTGTGGAATGGTGCGAATCTGTACTCTTCTACTGTGCGTACGCGGTTGATGCGGGGCGATATATTCGATTGATGCGAGATGATATCCTAGCGATGAGGCGGGCAGTTTGAATATTTTTCCTTGGTACTCTCAGGTAGGTGACGTTGCAGTTAGGATTCTATGATAGACAGTTAGGATTCTAAGATAGACAGTTAGGATTCTAAGATGAACGTGTGTTTTTGCGTGCTTCTCTTGCTAAGTTACAGCCAATAGTTGATATGGAAAAAGTCGAACGATCGTGTGGAGCTATGTGAATCTACACTTACCATGCGTACTCGATCGATGTAAGGCGATATCCTAGCGATGAGGCGGGTGGTTTGAATTCTATGATAGACACGTGGTATTGTGTCTCATAATTCTCTTGCTTGCATCCAATGCTATATGCAAAAGTCGAACGATCGTGCGGAACGGTGCGAATCTACACTTATTGTGCGTACTCGATTGATGCAAGGCGATATCCTAGCGATGAGAGGATGAGAGCGGGTAGTTTGAATTTTCTTGCGTAGTACCGACTCGGAGACATTAGGGATTCTATGATAGACACGTGTTATTGTGTCTCATCATTCTCTTGCTTGCATCCAATGCTTAGTCACAAGGTCGTACGATCGTGTGGAACGGTGCGAATCTACACTCCTCTACTGTGCGTACTCGATCGACGTAAGGCGATATCGCAGCGGTGAGAGCGGACAGTTTGAATTCTCTTCCGCAGTACCGACTCGGAGACATGAGGGACTCCATGATAGACACGTGTCATTGGGTCTCATCATTCTCTTCTAGGCATCCAATGCTGGATGGGACAGTCGAACGATCGTTGGAACTGTGCGTGGTCGATCGATGCAAGGCGATGTCTCAACGGAGAGAGCGGGCACTTTGAATTCTCTTCCGCAGTACCGACTCGGAGACATGAGGGACTCCATGATAGACACGTGTCATTGGGTCTCATCATTCCCTTCCAGGCATCCAACGCTTGACGGAGAAGTCGAATGATGTTGTGGAGCTGTGCGTGCTCAACGCATGATTGTGGAATCGTCCGTGATCGCCCGTGTGTGCCAGCGACGAGAGCGGGCAGTCGGAAATTTGTGTCAGTGGTATAGGTGACGTTGGGGTGTGTGAAATTCTACGATCGCACTCAAATTCAAGATCGACTAGTTTGGAAATGCGGAGATCGATCGCCTTTATAGGAAGAAAACCGCTAGCAGCTATTTATACAATAAGGTGTATTAATACCATTTCTCGTACGATATATAGTAGTTCTATGTATACGGTGCATGGATACTGAGCTCTATACGGGATAGGCTACACGCTAAGCGGCAATAGTAATATACATCGCTGTCGCTTAGTAGTCTTCAGCCTTACTGAATTAAGTCAGATATATATAACAAGACGTCGATCTCCCGAAGGCTGCATGGTGATCCTCGGCATTCGGTATCTTTTCGGTTTCTGTAAGGCCGTAAATATTGCACTACAACGTTCTTGCTACTCGACGCTATGGAACTGAAGGCCAGCCTAACGTACGGCCTCCTAGAAGTTTAATATCCAGTACCAACGCCGAAACACCGAGACACCTTCTCTCCACTTCTCCATGTAACTTCTACTCTCCGGCCTACGGATTTCTCTCCATCGAGAAGGCGCCCCGTAATGATGCTATTCTCACCTCCTTCTTCCCCATGGATGTCTCCCCATGGGACATCAGAGACTCCCAACCCACGTGTGTCCTTCCCAGAAAGCACGCGACGTGAGAAGATGAAGAGATGGTATTCTCGACTCTCCTTTCCACGTGGGACGGCGCAAATTCTCTATATAAGAGTCTCGACGCGCAGTCCCAGAATACCATTCAGCAGGCAATCAGTTCCCATTCACAGAGGCAGACAAACCTTCACAGAGACCGGTTCTCATTCACGAAGACAGCCAAACCACCATCGAATCCAGTTCCCACTCGCAGAGACCGACAAACCACCATCGAAACCATGAAATCCATTCTCATCATAGCTCTTTACGCTGCTACAGGCGCCAATGCATTGGTAGCCAAGTCCTTCGTCTCCGGTTTCTTGGGCTTGGGCACACCCGTTCACGTATCCGAACCCGGACCCGGCCCAAACACCAATCCCCCAGCTAAAAAACCACCACCAGGAAAAGCAGCACCCGCAACAGGCCCACCAGCTAAAAAACCACCACCAGCAACAGGCCCACCAGCAACAGGCCCACCAGCTAAAAAACCACCACCAGCAGGCCCACCAGCTAAAAACCCACCACCAGCAACAGGCCCACCAGCTAAAAACCCACCACCAGCAACAGGCCCACCAGCAAAAACCCCACCAGCAAAGACAGCACCTGGAGGAGGAGCTGGAGGAGCTGGAGGAGCTGGAGGGGTTGGAGGAGCTGGAGGAGTTGGAGGAGCTGGAGGAGCGGGAGGAGCGGGAGGAGCGGCAGCACCCGGAGCAAAGACAGCACCCGGAGCAAAGACAGGACCCGGAACTAAGACAGCCGCAGGAGCACCCGCAGGAGCACCCGCAGGAGCGCCACCACCAGGAACCAAAAAGGCAGCACCCCCAACAAAGCCAGCACCCGGAACCGAGCCCAAAAAACCCGCAGGTGAGCCAGAAGGTCCCGCCAAACCACCCGCCAAAACTCCCGCCAAAAAACCCGCCAAGAAGGAGAAGGAGCAGCAGAAAACTTGGGTATGTATCTTCCACATACTTTTACCCTTGCTCTTCCACATACAAGTTCAGAGATGGATTGTTGGGGCACGTTCGAAGATCCAGATGGATCTTAGCTGGTTTGTTCTGGCGTCGCGCTCTCTTACCTCCTCGTCACGCCAGTATCACTTACCCTCACCATACTAACGAACCACACAGACAGCCTGTAGTTTCCCAACCGCCGATGAACCTACCGGCAGATGCTACCAGCGCAACAAGGATGGCACAAAGTCTACGCAGCATGCGGCTTGCGCCGCGGTAAGATTTATCCCCTCTCTTTCCCCCGAATCGGTAACTGATATTTGACTAGGTGAGCCCTTGTGAAGTGGAAATGAACGGTTGTGTCATGACTGGTCATTTCGACACGGTGACCTTTTCCTGGGCCGCCAACTGTTCCGGATAAGAGCTGGTTCACAATGACCCTGAAACTCTTTCTTTTGCCGCCACCTGTTCTGGATAAGAGATGATTTCGCGACGATAATTTTTGTTCTTGGAGGATATGTTTAGTCGGGTTTCTTTGATCGATGAAAGTATGATTGCAATGGTTTATTACGGAAAAAAAGGGTAATCACTATCGGACAGCTGGCCATCCGTAAGGGAATTATTAGTGCGACTGGAAGTATTATTGCGATTGGAAGTATTATTGCGGTTGGAAGGGTGCGATTTGCTGGCAACTCGTAGTACTAACGAATATGAATTTAACTGGTTTTTTGGCTTCGCTTCGGGCATTCTTTCGTTTTGTGACGTGAATTATGGAGTTTGCTCTGGATGTTGGATTAGCACTTTGATATGTTGGATTGATGGCCATTCATTACCTTTGGTTGGAGATAAGGATGAAAGGATCAAATTTCCCATCCAAAACCAACCCTATGACCAGCCTAGTCCTCGCAAGACAAACACTTTGTCTTGGAGGACGTACACAGTCGAATTCGAAGAGGCAAGTGCTACGCCTAAAGTCATCGTAAGCCTCAAAGTCAAGTAACACGCCCATACTTCCAAGTCCGCAACATCAGCCATCCCCTCGCGCCAACCCATATCCAAGTCATTGAAAGAATAAAAAGAAGTACCAACCAAACAACCCCCCACCATCAAAGTCCAACCCAAAACCATCGCCGCAACGACAAACCTCAAAAACAAGAATGCAATGTCGTTGAATCCAGGGATCACCTCTCTTCTTATTTCCTTGGCAGCGTGATCTCGCTAACCATTCAATCATATCCTAAAAGCCAAAAGGACACCCAACCACCCCAAAAAAACCGTAAAACCAAAAACAAGAAAATGAGGATTCGGATACCCAAGAACCCAACCCCAGGAGAGTACCTTCAATATGAAAAAGACTTGTATATCCCTGTAACCAATGACAAAACCATCGTACCATCTCCCTATATATTTATATTAACCCCCACGAACCACAGAAAAAGAAGATACGCGCCTATCGACACGGGGTTATTAGGTAAGAAGAATGTATTCTGTTATCCGTTCTTAGGTACTTTAATTGAGACTTGGGGTGCGTGGATATGGTGGAGACTTTGGAGCTATAGGATGGTGATTTCATTTCTTTCTCATTGGTTAGGGAGGCTGGTGCTGGGTTGGGAAAAGGGTTCGCGGTTTTCATGTGATGGGGCTGTGCATGTACGTTTGGATACAGTAGGTCGATGGCGTTTTTGCGAAAGAGGGATTAAGTATGGAGGATAGAAGGGAGACTCGTTCGTTGGGTAGATATACCTCTATAACTTACACAAACAAGTAGCCATCGCATATTTCCAAAGCGACAGTTTCGAACACGCGTGTGGCGCGGTAAGTAATACCATGCAGGGTAGGGTCCCTACTGAAGCGACCTCAAATCAAAACACGTGATATATAGCTAGCAACGACAACGTGTTCTCCCTCCATATGATAATTGGAATGCCGGAAAAAGCGGTACGGATTTTAGGCACGTACATGATATGCCTGCCAATTCCACAGCGGCGAAACATACCGTCCACTCCTCCGCGCGGGTACGAGTAGCCCCACCCTCCCACCGACTTTCGATGCCGAGTCGTCAACAGATCAATGAGATAGTATGTAGAATGAAAATAGCCGAGGACGGCGGTGAAATGTGGGGGATGAGAAAAAATAGTTCCCGTCGGCCTTGCTCCGCGGCTTAACGGCGTTGTGGATATTCTACTTCTTCTTGTTCCTTTACTTCTAAAAACCAGACCGGGATCGGTTGGGGCATGGGTAAGTGTTTCAGACGTCTTCCTATCGGAGAATTTAAAATGGGGCGAGCGGTTTGGGCGGGAGGATTTCACCACGAGTGGGAGGACGTTTCGGGGATACCGGGGAGAACTGGAACACAAGAAAATTGAATTTTTATTTCCGTGTGGGGCTGGAATGAATTTGTTTAAATCGTCTGTCGGTTGTCGGCCGTATGATTTGTTTTCTTTTGTTTTGATATGTTGACGTGCGTGGTCTGGGATGTACTTGTGGGTCATGGGACGAGACATTTCTTTTCTTTTTGTGGTCGTAAATTTATCCTTTAGACCTTTACTGACTGGTCGTAATCTAAATTTTAGTCTTGAATGCATTGCAATAAAAGACGGAAGAGAGGCGTACATCGGGCCCTGTTGCTTGGCAGACAGTGGTAATACGACTCTTGGGTGAGTTGCCGATGTATAACCATGAGTGCACGAATTGGTGGCGGAAGGTTCCGTTCTCGGCTCGGAAAGTCCAGGAAAGTCCGAGAGCACCCGTCGGAATCAAGAGAGGTGGAATATGTGGCGTGCATTTTGCTAATCGCAACCGCTTGAGAGGTCAATATCCTCTCAATGAATATATGCTGCCATAAAATGTAACCAAAGTGATTGGCTCAAACCTATTATTATTATCATCGACGTTGCACCAGAGAAAGGCAGAACCGTTGGTGACTATGATGCTCGACCCTGAAGAAGTTGCTGCGCGTCTCGCTTGTCGTGTCCATTGCTTCGGGACTATCTCCGATGAAGAAAGTAGTTGCAATTTGGCTTACTTTGACAGATGGTAGAGCAAGCGGCGCCATTAAACGAGGAATTGTGTCCTTCGCGATTGGACGAAGAAGAACGATGGCATCCCGAGTAACGCGTGGCGCACATAGCTTGGGACAATAATATACTAGGCGATCGTCACAGAGTAAGGAAGACGAAATGAAGTTGTTGGACATTGTGAGCTCACTCGGACATCGTGACGAGCAGCGTCCTTAAACAAATGTACCTCGTGCGCCTATGAAGAGGGAGCCGGAGAGGTACTCGGATGCGTCAACAGGATTAGAAAGAAGCGCCTGATGATTTCGTATGGCGCACAATGGCTGAAATGATCGCTTGGTGCATCGGGTACCTGGAATCAAGGCTGTGTCAACGCATGCCTCATTGGATACTCACGATGGCGTTTACGTGTGTCTATTGGTTGTAAAGGAGCCTCCTTTTGGTGTGCGGACAGCGGGTGACAAAACCAGAGTTGCATGTGCATTGCATATTGCTACTGCAATGCAGTTGGGCACGGATCAGCGAACAGCTAAAAGGCTATGTTTCGGAAATTGCATGGTGAAGATAGTTTGCCCATACTCCTGGCGAAGGGTGCGTCTTCATTTATCGCGTTGGTGAGAAGCGTTGAAGTAGGACTTAATGAGGGTTGTGAAGAGGCTGGAGGTCTGCGTCATGGCAGCCTTGAAGCCTTCTCCGTCTCAGGCTCTCAGGCTCCAAATTAACCGATGGCATGGCGCACGAGATCGAAAGAGGACCGATCCGTGGCGGCGCCTCTAGCGTGTGCCTCATCAAACGCCCGCTAGATCGAAAAACCAACTCCCTCCTCAAGCGCGTCAGCCTATTATTACGCACAGAAGAAGAAAAGAAAACATACATGCTTGCCGGATTTCAGAGGTCTACCTCCGTATATCCGCCGTGCACCATGTGGACATTGGGTCGCGCATCGGTTCCTGCATACCGCATGCACTGTTTCTTCGAGAAGTCTTATATATCCCAATCACTGCAGCAGGAGCTGAAGATTTCCCCGTTAGGGCTTCTAGTTCTACTCGGGACGCCTTGAGCGGAGCAATGACAACGTCCTGAGAGCAGGGTTAGGGGTGGTGTGAAACCGCCAATTGCAGAATATAGGTCGTGTTCCTGGGATGAATAGATTATGCGGACACATGGCCGGCAGTTGACAGGTCTCCTGTGCTGTTGGGTCCAAAGAATACGGAGTGACTTGATGATAATGTGAGTTTTTGATTCGGTCTACCGTCCATGCCTCCCAGCCACCCAAAATGCAGGTAGCTACCAGTTTTGTCTACATCATCATGACATTGAGCTGATCTAGCCCTTCGTATCCAGTGGTACAAGAAGATGCTCGCTACTATACATGAAGTGAATGCCGGCCGTTACTATTCTTACATGAAAAATTAGAGATACATTGACCATTCAGAGTAAGGAAATGTCGCAAACATTATACAGTGGACATGCAAGGATGGATTTTGACAATAATATGAGATGGACATGACTAGGAAATCTGCTAGACGCAGCGCGGCTTGAGCTGATGAAAATGATAAAAATCCCTCCCAAATCCATCGTCGTAAATTTTGATGGTCATGGCGATATCCGTCGTGAGTGCGTAAACAAGTCGCCGCCATGTTAAACAAGCGCTTTAAGGCCGTAAAAGTTTCGTCTTTGATCGCTGAAAAATCGGTGCATCCTGTGAAGTCTGTAAAGTTCATGGTTGTTGCTGTTGTTGCTGTTGCTGTTGTGGGGATTCCTGTTGTGGCGGTTGTCGTAAATTAGCGTTATTGCTGCTGTTTCCCATCACCGTGTCGTTCCAACTCCTCGGCTGCCTCTTTTGCTGCTGCCCCAAATCTTTACCGCTCGGCTCTTGCACGCCCTGCTCTTGCTGAACGGGTCCTGCCGTCGTCCCCCCTTGTGACCTTGTAGAGACGGAAAGACGCCGAGAAATAGACCCAACAGACACACCGGACTGCGGAGGCGAGCCGTAGGCGCCGGCAGAGGATGCGCCACTGGTAGAGAACGAAGGGGCTGGTAGTACTGCCCCAGTGTCGATTACCTTTAGCGGTCTGCCGCGTTTCTTCTTACTGCTTGAACTGCTTGAAGCTACATCGCATTCTGCTTGGTTCGTATTGCGCGGAGTTGCTGTGACACCAGCAGGAAGGGGTGATTGCGACGCTGATGTGTCCGCTGGACCTTCACGTGGACCAGTATAGGAGGCCTGCGCAGGGTAGGGTCCAATGGAGGGCTGTGTGTTCATCATGGGACTGCCATGCATTTGCTGCATCAATTGCGCCATGGGAGCTCGTTCCATAGCCAGTTTTTCTGCAGCTGCTCTTCGTTCTTCCACATCTTTCTTACTCGGACGGCCTCGTTTCTTGCGCGGGTTGGGATCACTGCCAGTTGTTGGCGGATTGTCGAGAGGAGACGGAGGGTGACTACCACCCTGTGGCCGGCTGGGTCCAACTGCAAAAGACGGCTTGGGCGCAAGTCTGATTCCTGCAGAGGGCGGATACAAAGCTTGCGCAGATTCCGCAGACGCAGGGCGCTGTCTCTTGTTTGAGGCGGAGGGAAGGTATGGAGCCGGATTAATCATTGGCGAAGGTGCCGCAAATCCTGGTTGAGCATAGCCAGATACAGATCCGTGTCTCGGTGTACGGGAACTGCCCAAGATAGCTCGGCATGAACGGATAGTTCGATCTGTCACTCGTGGTTAGTAGTCGCAAGTGGGGTGAGGTGGAGGAGATTAATAAGCCTTACTTTGGGGAAGGTGCAGGTCTTCCCAGCTGAGTTGGTGGGTAACAAAATTTGGATCACCAAGGATGGCGGTGAACAAAATCTGTGAAGCCGTAGGTTCAGCGGGGTTGAGTCGTGCTCTCTGTTGCAATATTTCAGCAGCCAGTTCGGTCTGTTGGGCAGGGCGTGGTCAGCCATGTACTCGGAGCAATTGGTGTAGCACGAACCATTTCTTTCTCGTCCCACTGTGACTCGGCCTCCTGGAGGTTCGGAGGCGGATTGTTGTTCATCTCTCTCGGCGTGTCCTGGGCTATGTGGAAGCGATTGTGTGCGAATGGTGGGAAAGAAGTCAGTTATACAAGGAGGGAGGAACGAGAGACAGTCTTGATGCAGAATGTTCCACGCGCGGTACAACAGGCGCGAAAGAGACTGAAGGCTCCAGACAAGCTTAAGAGAGAAGGGCAAAACGAGAGTATGAAGTTGCGTATTTCAAAGACACAATGGGACAGTGAGGCCAACGGAACGAAAGACAGAGGATCATAACGGTGTTCGCCAAACAGGCGCTGGACAAGCACTGAGGCGCTGGTTTTGCAATCCTGCCATGAGGCTGCTCCAATGCTGCGAAGGACAAAGAGAGAGATGGGGAAGATGCAGCTGTCAACCTGGCAAATTGGCGTGAATGCGGCCAAATGCAAGATCCCTTGTTCTTGCATGTCAGGCTAACAAAGTGGTCTCTGCGCTGGGCGTTGTGAAAGGCGATAGAGTATTATTACTTAGCCTCGGCCAGATATTACGGTATCATCCGTCCAATCGATCCATGATGGGTGGGGGATCCGTCCAATCGAGTCCTGAAGGGTGGAGGATCCATCCAATCCATCCATGATGGGGGGAGGATCCGTCCAATCGAGTCCTGAAGGGTGGAGGATCCATCCAATCCATCCATGATGGGGGGAGGATCCGTCCAATCGCTGGTGGCGGATCCGTCCAATCCATCCATGACGGGTGGATTCATCCATGTAAAGAATACTCTGAGGATTTATTGTGAGTCGCCTATCGTGGCCGTGTCTGGAGGGATGTGGGCAGGCGAAGAGCGCGTTCCTCGCGGACGTGAGGTCGACAGGAGGCCCAAACCCAAGGAACGAAGGATGCGGGAGGATCCGGCGGAGTGTGTCCATGGTGGATAGTGTGAGGATAATGGCGAGGATAATGTCGAGGATTATCTCGTGGATAATCTCGTGGATAATCTCCAAGATATCTCGTAGATAATCCCATAACCTAATGGTAATATACAAACCTCAGCCAGGAGTAGAAGTACTGCATGTCCGGCCCGTGCTTGCATTTCCTCCTAGATCTGTCCTGCGCATCGTCTGCAGTGTCGTCTATCGTCTATCGTCTCTCGTCTCTCGTACCAGCCGCGGAGTCGCTGTCGTCTGTTCCAGGACGCGCCCACTGTGCAGCCTGGAGACCCTCCACCCCCTGTGCAGCGTGGAGACATTCCATACTACATTCCATCCGTTCCATACACCTATCGCGAGTCCTTGTTATCGCCAATGAGTAGCTGTCGCCAATGAGTAGGTAGCTGCAGATGCCCAGATCCTGGACGTCCTCTTGAGCGCCCTTACGGCCAGTTGACGTGCATACGGTACGACTTTTTGGCGCTCCAAGACTGCAAAAGACTGCGATCCCACCTTATATATTGAACATTTTTGACACACGGCCACTCCTCGCGCTGTCTCCCACATCAAGCAGCTAATCAAGTGCAGCGGGATGCAGAGCCACGTTGCGCCGTTCCGCTGGATGCAGCCGTGGTGAGGGATGCCGAGTTCAAACCTCCTGACTCTGTACTGACCAGGACTCTCGAGGTGCTTGACGCCGCATAGACTTGGTCTTCCCGTCCTTTGGCTGCCTCGGCTGCTTCCACCGTACGAGAGAAGCCAATCTTTTATTTCCGTCGCATCCATTGGTCGCAGAGTCCACATTTTATCTGTTTTTCACCTGGTTAGAATCGCGTTTATCAATTTGTGGACATGGCAGTCTGTGCTGGGACTGGAAGTGGTCACTGCCCGATGGCAGTATCTGTTTTGAGACCATCTCAAGGGTGACGTTGGTCTCTAGCTGGCCATCTAGCTGGCCATCTATTATAACGAGCCATGGAGACCAAATTGAACGCCATGACAATCGAGTGGGGGCAGTACTATAGTTGGGCCATCACTCGATACTCTTTCATGTCACCGCCTCAAGGATTCGAATCCTCCAGCTCGCGATCCAAGGATTCGAATCCTCCCGCTCGAGTTCCAAGGATTCGAATCCTCCCGCTCGAGTTCCAAGGATTCGAATCCTCCCGCTCGAGTTCCAAGGATTCAAATCCTCCCGCTCGAGTTCCAAGGATTGAAATCCTCCCGCTTGAGATCCAAGTCCTCCAAATCCTGGCAACTTTGGGCCAGTCGGCAAAAACCCAGGCATTTAGATTTTGACTTGAAAGACTGCTATCCAACAGCTTGTTCCGTGATACCAGACCGAAGGAGCATCAGACACACAATCTGGATTTCTAAGGGAGAAATGGAGAACAGTCCCAGGTTGTGAAAGAAGTATCCAGCACCGATACGCAAACTACTTCACAGATGAATAGCATTGATTTCCATTTCGATTCTGAGCCTAAGTCTTGAAGGACGACGGTTTGAAGTCGGTGCCCGAGGCTGAGGCCAGCATCTTGTAGCGAGTCTGAGGCCAGCATCTAGTAGCGAGTCTGAGGCCAGTATCTTGTAGCGAGGCTGAGGCCAGTATCTTGTAGCGAGGCTGAGGCCAGCATCTAATATTTCGTCTAAATCTGGCGAGCCAGAAGAGCATGGCAAGGAGATAATTGGAACCCGATTCCGGGCGTTGAGGTAGTTCCCAAGTCGCCTTCCTTTCTGTTTACTACAACACGACGCGACTTCCGCGTGATATCAACCCCAACAACTTCTCAACTCTTCGCCACCTCGTCAACTTCCCTACCAACAACGACAACTCGAAATCCCACCACGAGCACAAAGATATGGCTCCCGATCAAGCTGCATCTCTCCGCGCGCAGCATTGGCGCGAATTCATGGAGGAGGTATGTATCTGGCTCATCGTCCCAATCGCTACTTATCACGCTTTAGGTTCTGGGCATTCCCTCTGACACTCCTCTTGCCCATGTGCTGCCTTCAGTGATCATGAAGGCAGCGAAACCCCACTACGCCTCGATCCTCACTGAAGCTGCCGTTAAAGCTCGCTCAATGGCGACGGGAAACCAGTCTACACAGCTACAGGCATCACAGCTCACCGCACCGCAATTCCCAGCTGCAAGCCTATCGGGCCAAGGACTACAAGGCAACAACACTCGTACCTTCCAACCTTACAACCGAAGAGAGCAAAAATATCCCGGACCCAAGCCAGCTGTCACTCCGGATTTCATCCGTGTAAAGCTAGACTGTGCTATCTCCAATCTGAACTTGCCTCGCCACCTGCTTGACCACGTTCGTTTCACAGGGACCCAAGGAGCCACTGGTAGCGGCAATTTTAGAATGGATTTCTCAGACTGGACTTTCAACGCCACGGGCAGCCCAGGCCCACTGCCTGCTAATGCCACCAACATGCTCGAGGCTTTATTCAGGAATGTCTTCGAGTTGGATGCTCAAGGCGTCATGATCACTAGCTCTACAGTACCATTCATGGTTAGAGTAACGTCAGTCTCCACTTGCTTTCTCCAGCTCACAGCTGACACGTACAACAGCTTTCGATCGGAGTACAGAGGCCGCCTGTTTGATAGCGCACTCAAAGTCAAGGTAAGCAGGACCCTGGCTAGCCATACGCGACGCCCGAGCTAATTAACAGAACACTGTGTCGCAGTCACAGTCCCGAGAACCGAAGGGCTTGATGTGGCGACGTTCAGCATCACCAAGCAATGCGAGGAACGAGACTAGACAAATCAGCTCCTCCAACTCTGGTGCCCCAGTAAGCGACCAGTACCCGTCACGAACCTCCTTCCAAGGCTTTACCTCCACACTTATTGATACATACCGCCCCAACGGCTTGCCGCCTAAACCAATTGATTCCTACCGCCCCTCTTCCATTCCTTCTCGTGCAGATTCTGGCAATCAACGTTTGTCGTCCTCTCATCAGGCTGACAGTCGCCAGAATCTCGAGAAACATCCTGCGGAAGCTCTCCGCGAGCACGGACGTAACCGTAGTGGGCGTGAGGTAGGACGCTTGTCCCCGATTCGAGATATTGAGATGCACTCTCCCCATGCTTCCACTGTTGGGTTCAAGCGGGAGAGGGAGGACAGTCCCGCCGAAGAAGAGACGCCCATGCCTTTGAGGCCTCAAGTAAAGAGGCCACGGGCCACCGACTTCATCGACATGGGTGATGATCATTACCCTTGAGCCGTGGCTGTTGGCTGGCGTTTTACAATTCTTGCTTGAGCACAATTTTCACAACAGGGAGGCAGCGGCGCTACCTTGAATTCGTCAATGGCGATGGTGGATCAGAAGCCGCTGCCGTCAAATGGTGCCAAGCTGAAGACCGTGAGCGGGTCTATGATGAAGTGTACCTTCAAATCTTTGACTACTGCGTTATGTTTCATGTATGATTAAAAATTTGCGATCGAGGGCAGGATAACGGGTTGGCCTCACTCCATGGTAGATATTCCAGTTCAAGATGGTGGTCGCGAGCTCTCAGCGCTCGCAACAGACGGTAGTACATATTCTACATTCTCGATCTCGTTTCACATTACAATGTCACCATCACCTCCGAATAGCTATTAATACCGCGAGGCACCCCATTCCAAAACGCCCTTGATTAATGAAGACTTCGCTTACAAGAAAAATCGTGATACACACAAGAAACGCATCCATCTCAGTGTCACCCGAACTAACAACATTCCATCGCCAATCTGAACACACATCCCAAGATCCAAAAATTCCCCTTCCCGCAAAACTAGTATTCGGCCAAGTGTAATCTCCGACCGACATGTCTACCCTGTAATTTATCCCTTGGTTCACCATCTCCTCCCTCTTTACCGGCTCTGAGTGCTTGTTGAAGCATTCCCGCGTCGAAGAATCCGTCTAGGAAAGATATCAGCGGATATTCGAAATTATAGCGTTGGTATGGAGAAATATGATGTTTTAGTTGGGGAGGTGATGGTGCTTGTGTTGAAAGGAAAGGGGGAATATCTAAGTACTAGTTCAATTTTTGGGGAGGGGTATAGAGGAAGTATTCGTGAAGAAACGGAATTGAAGAGATTTTAAAAGGGGAGGGGGAATAGAATTGGAGAAGGGAGAAAGTGGGGGGTTTCCTGGCAGCACTCGGGCGGGGTGGCTATTATGAAATCTGTCATGCACTTCGGTGGACTTGAGCCAGGAGTTGGAACTCCATGTTGAACTGAGCTTCTTTGATCTTTGGTGCTGCCAGTGATTTCGCCCACAGTCTGCTCTGGCCTCTCCAATGACCGATGGTACGGACAGTGGGAAGGAAAATTATAAGAAAGTGTGCAGCGGGGTGGGCAGGGTAAAGAAGAATGAAGGGAAGTCGTACAGCCACCCAATCCCTCGTCATCGCTTTGTTCCGTCTGCTCAGTTTGTGGCGTCAAGCCGCCGGCGAGTTTGGAAGAAGGATCGACCATGATGTTGCGACCGCGGCTCTTCACGCGCGCGGCCTTTGGTCTATGTCGTGCGTTTTCTTCAGCTTCTCGGGCACGTGAGGTGGTCTTATCGGCACTGGTACCACGGCGCTTGGTTAGGCGAAGGAGCTTGCGGATCTCCAGAAAGTATGTCTCAAGTGCGTCGATAAAGCGAGAGGTTTGTCGGTGTTTGGAGGAAGCACATATACTGACTGAGCCATCTTTGATGATGTAGCCAATACCAAAACCATCGCCAGAGGTAGGCCCAAATCCG
The DNA here is from genome assembly GCA_004522665.1 of Venturia nashicola. Taxonomy (NCBI): domain Eukaryota; kingdom Fungi; phylum Ascomycota; class Dothideomycetes; order Venturiales; family Venturiaceae; genus Venturia; species Venturia nashicola. Next base: position 807,297 of record SNSD01000011.1, read on the forward strand.
AATTGTCTCAGAGAAGGGTTGCCACAATTTGAGGTAGAGAGGATGGTCGTGTTAATCTTGTCCCAGCCAGCATCAGCAAAGAGTGGAGGCATGTTATGCTGAACCTGATGTCCATGTAGGCTTGTTGACTGAGAGCCATCGTCCGATGACAGTGACTTGCGCCCTGGTGAGCCGATGATCGCTTGTGGTTCACTATACGGAATCGGACTTGCCGAATGTATCGATCCGGCGTCAGTGTTGGTCTCGTAGCCTTCGTCGAGCGATCGCTGCCAGATACAGTACAGAGCGTACAAATGGCGGTCATGACCTTGCGCTTTGGCACTTTCTTTTGTGATGGCGCTATGTTTCACGCAAGCTTTCTTCAGGGCCTCAACTTTCTCACCGGCTGGCTTTTCGCCCCAGAAAGTTCGCACAAATTCAACGGATTCTTCTGTCACAGGGCGGATAGCTTCCGTTCTTCCATGGTAGTACATCTTTGTCATAGCAGGCTCGTAAATATTTTCGATCCGTCCGTATAGTCCATAGTAAGCAGCTTGGAAGGCCATCTGAACAAAAGCATCGGGTGAGAACCCCATCGAAGTCATGAAATTCTTGCCGTAGTGACCAAATTCGAGGGTCTCAAACTCGTTCTGCTGAATCAGATCGGCCAATCGCGTTTCGGCGAATCGCAGGGCAATAGAGAGTTCCGCAACCATATCCCATTCGAGTTTGTGAGGCGTAGTTTGTACGTCCCCGAAGCTCGCAGGATCTCTCTTGGCCGGATCTGGACTCGCTGATGCCCAAAGGCTAGGAGCATTTCCGTTGATGGTTCGCGCGAATCTAAGGATGGTGTCAGTGTACACATCGGACGCGAATCGCAGGACCGTGTGGCCATCCACACCGGTATGCTCGAAATTGATGCCAGCGCTGCCGTTTTTGCACACAATGATCTGCAACTTGTCGTACCAGCGATTAGTGCAAGTTCCGACCTGTACACCTTTCTCAACCTTGCTCGTTCCACACAGCATGTTCATGCAGAGATCAGCCCCAGTTGTCGGTTCTGTGTAGTCAAGGCACAGAATGAAAAGAGCAGAGTCAACAATGTTCAAGCAATCCGAGTTGTTTGAACCCTCGCGTCTCTGTAGCAAATCGCGCAAGCTTGACCAGACTTTGCGGTTCTCTGTGCTAAGAACGCCTAAGGCTCCTTTGGCAGCATCCTGGATGGGAACTTGGGACGCATCGTCAACAATGACCTGTAGATTGAGGGCCATGTCCTTTTCCGTCATAATGAGGTCGGAATTGTCGTCAAGTACATCAAACCAGTAGAATTGACCGTGACACATGACTACGACATGTTTGGAATCAGGATCCTGACCAATTTGGCATCCATGTTCGGTCGGAATTCTTGCTGTGCCGAAAAGACGAGAGTATTGGTACATGTCCAGTGGTTGACCACGAATCGCATCTGGGGGAAGCTCCTCCTTTCGAACTGCACGAACGAACGATAAGGCTGAGGTGACTAGAGAGGCGGCTCGGTTGACTTGATTGTTCCTCGCAGGCGTTGGATCATCTTCGAGCAGGAAGAATGGATTGAGGTTGAGCACGACCGGGTTGTCAAAATTGAGATATGAATCATACCCTATGCACGTTAGTGGAGATATCTTCCAACTAAAATTTGGGCAGTCCGTGTCATACAAAATTGCTCGATATAATTTGATTTTCCTTCTGCGTACTCCTTCAGCCTTGCTTGCAATTTTGGACCTTCGAGTTGAAGAAATTCTTTGACCGAGATTTGAGTTTCACGTTGTTCTTTTGTGCTTTGAAGCGGTCGAAGAGCGTCCATATATTTTTTGCACGTGGATTCAAGGTCAGGAATGGGAAGCTGGGGCAATTTGTCTTGAGCGGCGAAGGTGATACCCGGTTTCGAGCCGCCATTTTTAGACGTTGCGAGGGGATTCTGAGCCTCATTGGAGTATGACTGATGTGAAGTCTTGGCAGCCTCTGCAGATCGAGCTCCGTTTTGGTCCCCATTTGTTTGAGACATTGTGCTATTGAAAACTAGCACCTCTAATGCTTGAACCAAAGAGGATGGTCGAGTAAAAGTCCTGACTGCCATGGTGAAGAGAAGTCAGTCAAACGTAGAGAGCTGAGATGAAAGATGGCATTGAAAGCAATCGCAGAGCGCTGCGATAGAAGTGGTGACAATCTTGAGAAAAGTATGCCGGCATCGAGACTTCTAGCACACAAATGCAAAAGTCATGAAAAAGGAAGAAGTTGTTCAAAGAACGTATCAGGTCTTATACCAGTCAAACGAGCACAAGGCTGGACGAAGGGAAAGCACATAGGGAGTGTTTCTTTGGAGAACCCCTGAACATTTCCATGTGAAATATGGGACTGCCCACAAGAGAAATTCGGATGGAAATGGAAGGGCATGAACCGAGATGCCGGACCATATCATGTGGGTATGATAGTAGTATGGGCGGAAGGGAGTTTTACTTACTAGGATATTGTTGATGTACAAATGCCTGACGACTCAGACACGAAGTCCCTGGATTAGCGATCAAGTACAAATAACACTTGCCTCATTAGCTACCTGATAGCTGATTAGCTTAATATTTTTGATGATTCGATACAATAGGAAAGACTGAAGTGTGTAGGAATGGCGGCATCTAGTATGAGTAGGATAATTCTGTATCCGGTTCCAAGGGAATACAGGGCTGAATGAGGCCGCGGATCTCGATCTGGTCGTACTGTGGTATCTCATGGACTGCGTCCTCGGACGCGGACGAGTGGAAGAGCTGGAAGATCCGGGGTAGTACTAACCAGGGAAAGAAGACAGGGTGTTCTCGAAGTGGATATGTTTGGCGAGAATCAGGTCTTGGAAATGGGGTTGGAGGAGTGGAAAGATGGGGAGAAGGGTCTCGCAGTATCACACGGTGGATATATAGGACCTGGGCAGTTGGTGTATCTGCCAGAGAGACGCAGGCCGAGAGTATTAAGTCTCAGTCTCACCTGAGAGCAGCTTCTGTCGGTTTTGGCCATGGCTGGTGATCTCGGACGACGGGAACGCGTGATGTCAACACCATGCCAAGCATCGCCAACTTTTCGCGTAATCCACGCCATTGGATTTGCTGAGTAACAGAGTGACCGGACCTGGATACCCCGGATCAGTGCCGCCAGACCCTCTCAGTCAAACCCTCTCAGTCAGACCCTAGAACTACCTTGAACTCAGGTATTCCTGTTGCACGGCCTAGTCAAGAGGAACACGACCCTCATCCAGCATGACCGCCCTGTCTCTCAGCCTCCATGACCGATCTTCTCCATGTACTGCCTGACTTCGAAACGGCGAAGTACTCCCATCTCCTCCCATCCCTGGACAAAGCCCACATCACAACCAGTGATCTCCTGTCTCTCGATGCTGCAGATATCACCAAGAGAGCTCAGCTTCCACCCGCCGAGGTAGCAAAGCTCGCCGATGCTGTGCTACAGGCTCTCCAAAAAGACATCATGCTGCCCGGTCCCAGCGAATCCGAGGCGACGCGTCAAGGAGCAGAAAGCGCGTCCAAAAAGGTGTCGTCCGGTCTGAGAGAATGGCAGACAATCAGTACCCTGGATGACAGGCTAGATTTGGCACTTGGTGGTGGAATCCCCACGGGCTACATGACTGAGATCACGGGAGAGAGGTAGCGCACATCAACTTCCCACATACCCAATTCATTAACAATACGATAGTGGTGCTGGCAAGACGCAATTCCTCCTCACCCTCCTCCTTGCTGCTCAACTTCCACAGCCACAAGGTCTCTCACGACCAACGCTATACATATCGACAGAAGCTGCCCTTTCCACCTCCAGGCTTAGTCAACTTCTTCGCACGAATCCCATCCTGTCCTCTTTACCTCTCAACGAAAAGCCTTCTCTCAATCGCGTACTCAGTATTCAGACTCCAGACCTAGAATCCCAGGAACATATACTACGCTTTCAAGTGCCAGTAGCAATAGAACGTCAGAATGTCGGCCTTATAGTGATCGATTCCATCGCTGCCAACTATCGCGCTGAGTTTGAACGACCAGGAGGAGCACAAGAGCAAGCCAATGGAAAAGCAATACAGTCCAATAATGGTCAAAATACCGCAACTAACCCAGACAAACGCGCAGGACAAGCCATGGCAGAAAGGAAAATACAGCTAGTGCAGCTTGGGTCTTTTCTTCGAAATATAGCACGTGAAAAGAACATAGCCATTGTGATATCTAATCAAGTAGCCGACCGCTTCTCTCCTCAACCCGTTGCGTATGCTCCAGCATCACAACCGCCAGCTTCTGGCCACGCAGGTGTCCTTGCATCAACGCCTTCAATAACTCCAGATCCGCTCACGCTTGATCATCAACAGCGCTGGTTCACTGGATGGGGAGACCTGCCACCCTTCACTCCAGGACATATTAGTCTCAAGACACCGAGTTTAGGACTGGTATGGACAAATCAGATCGCGGCGAGAATGGCCTTGGTCAAAGAAGGACTCGGCGGCAGTGATAGCAGGAAACGGAAGAGATGGATGAGAGTTGTTTTTGCTCCTTGGGTAGGGCAAACCGATGGTCCAGGCATTGAGTATGAGATCTTGGCAGAGGGAGTACGGGCTGTCACGGCAAAAGACTTGGCCGAAGACGATAACGAGACGCAATGAAAAGCTCACAGACGCACCTTCCATCCAAATGAATTCTTGACTGTGTGTTTTCGCCGCGGCGCTGTCCCTCCAGCGTCCTCTGGCTTCCAGGAATCATCATGCCATCCTTTTACTTCAATGTTGTCCTTTGAGATTGAAAACCTTTGGCGACTCCGAAAACGATATGGCTAGAGATTCATTGATACTCATGTGGATTTGTGGATGAGAGAACCTGGTCAAAAGTACGGAGGGACAACGAACATGAAAGTGCTCTTTCTTTCACGGACTATGAGGTAGGAGCGAGAGCGGCTGTATGACGGGCAATGCTTTCTCAAATCCTGCCTCACCCAAACACTATCTCATCCCTACATCGCGACGCCGGCATCCTCTCATGACTACTCGTCAGTACTCTCGCACTTAGAGCAAACAGTTTCGCGCGCTTTCCGGCATTCCTGATCACGTACATTAAAGACCTACACGACATAAACTTTCTAATTGCGACGCGCTTCACCGTTATGGCAGACCGGCGCCGCTATCCACCACAAGTTCCTGCGGGATGGAGAGCAGTTTGGAATGGTATGGGATCCTGAATTAATTCCCTGAGATTCCTGATCCTGACCACTTTTGCAGAATTACACCAGCGATACTTCTTCGTAAACGAGTTAGACAGCACCAGGAGACCTACCTGGACCAATCCTATATTGATAGAGCAACGCAGCGCTCGTGAGCAGACTCGCCGTGGTCCCTCCACTGGTCAGCATGAGAAATCCCCTAGACCAGCGTTTCCTGGGGCTCCTAGTCCCAGAATCGAAGAGCTGCCAAGCTCCAATGCATCCGAGGACGAGGACGACCCACTCAGCTCTCGAGTGTCACCATCTTCTTTGAGCATCGCTGGCACAAGCCTCAATCCGGACGCCTTCAAGCTGAGCCCTGAATCTTATCCTGCTAAGGCGAACTCTTCAAGCTCTTATCTTGCCGTTGATGGACACGAAGAGTATGGCCTGCCACCACGTCGACAGCGAACGGACCATTCATCCGAGTCGATAAAGGAGAATCTGAGCCCACCTCTTGTATCACCTCGCCACGAGAAACTCAGTGTACATGATACTGTGAGGGAAGCTCGCGCTCCAGGAATCAAACCCGATCTCAGCGGGCCCTCTAGCTCCACCTCGCACCAATCTGAGCGATCAGGACCCGACCATGAAGAACGATCAAGTATGCATGGCTCTGTTGCTAGTACTTACGACTGGAGGTCTGAGCCTCCTCTCAAACAGCAGCCTGGGTCAATGTATGATGCATATGAAAGCCAACCTTTGCGACCCGAGGATGACTACATGATGTCTGGCGCACTCGGACCCGCATCGCCTGTCCGGTCTCCTGTTTTGTACGCCGAAGAACGTGGTCGAAGCCGACTTTCTCCCCACGAAGAAGGCATTGAGACACAGTTTCCTAGTCTAGAGAGGGTCCTTGCAAACAATCTGCCACCGGAAGGCCAACCCGGTATAGACAAGGAAGAAAATGCACACAGATCTATTGCGAAGCCTGAAAAGGCTGTCGATGAGACGAGGAAGTCACGAGGAAGTTCTCTGTCGAAAACGATGGATCGATTGGTGGATACCTGGCAGAACCTGCGCTTTGGTGATCAAGACAGAGGCAAATACCCCATGAATCGCCACAGAAGTATGAAATATACTAAGAAAGCGCAAGCCAGGTCTGCGGCACTGCAAGACACGAAGGCAAAATCCAAGAATGTATCGACTGAACAGGCGGGGCTTCAGCCTTTTCCGCCCTTCCAGGCTGAGCCGCTCCGGTATGAACCTCACCAATCCGAGCCTCTTCAATCTGAACCGCGCACCGCCCGAGCAAAACCACGTATTGCCCAGTCTCACTCCCCGCCACCTACTCGTTTTCGAGGTCGCCGGACCCGTATCTCTCAGTCTCATTCTCCACCACCCCTCCGCGCTGCATTTCAGCATACCGCTGCAGACCAGTCCCAATCACGAACACCGTCCCCTCGCGCGCAGCGCACGACTCGTTCGGAGGAACATCAAGATCCAGGAATACAGCCTCCTTGGATGCCGGAAATAAACGATTTCGCAGGATCGGAGGGAGGGCGATACTATTGGCTTGACCCCGAGTTCATCGCCGAAAGAGAGGAGGAAGAGAAGTATCGAAAGATGGAGGCTGAGGCGGCAATGAACCATTGGAAAACGAATTTCAGGGCTAAGCCATACCAAAACACGCCTTTGCCTGTTAATGTTAGTCAGAGTCTGCCGGGTAGTTATGGCTCTGGTGTGTGGGGTAATTATCGATGATGAAAGTGTTTTTGGACTTTTGGGGCGGTCGGGAATAGAGATGGGAGTGGATGTCTTGAAATGGCGGGATTGAGAAAACAAGTATGACAGATACCATCTGCTCGACGACACAGCTTTTTTATTCTTAATACTTGGGGTTGTCCTGTTCAGACTTTGTACAGCGGGCACCTATTTTTTCTTTCTTTTTTTCTTTCTTTCGGATGGCGAGACTTGTGGTTCCTCCTCTCCCTCCTTTCTTCTCTTCCTTAAATAATAGATGTAATCATATTCATATTGCTTCTTCATGCTTCAATTGTTCGTGCTAAGAGACTCTGGGTTGAAAAAGTGTCTTTCTTGACTGACTCTTTATTTACTTTTTATAGAGTGCGAACTTGTTTTTGCTGGTGTTGGTGGGGTTGAGGGAGGCTTTTGTAGCTTTTTTGCCGGGAGTTATTGGGGAATGGGGTTTGATGGGTGTTGGTGTTTGGGGATGGTTTGGGTTTTGAGAGGGGGTTTGGGATGGGGGTTGGATGGGCTTTGGGAGGGGGATGTTGATTGATGAGGATGATGGATGGCTGTGATGGATGGTTGTGATGAATGGCTGTGATGGATGGCTGTGATGGATGGCTGTGATGGATGGCTGTGATGGATGGTTGAGATGAATGGTTGAGATAGATGGTTGAGATAAATGGTTGAGATAAATAGTTCAGATAAATTCTTAGGATAATCAACTACGAAAAACAGCAAAGACAAACAATTAACGTAGACTATACCCCCCTCTTTCTTTTTCTTTTCTAGCTTACTATTATCCTTTCCATTAGGTCATAAGGGAAGATAGAGAAATAATCTACCGAACCTAAAGAAAGAAGTCATGTAAATTAGTTCCCCTCGCTCGAGGTATAAAAAGTACAAAACGTTACTTAACCAAGTATTAAAAGTAGTAGAAGGGTTAGAAGGGCTAGGAAGTATTACCTGATATTTGTATTCTTATTCGGGAGAGAGGGTAAAGACTTTAGGGGTTAAGTATAAGGTAAGTAAGTAAGTAGGAGTTGTAGAATTTTGAAAGGACTAGGGTTTATTTAAGATCTTGGTATCTTTGGTTTTGGTAGTCATTCTTGTTATGTATGTATCTAGAATATTATAACGTGGGGTAAGATTTTTTGGGACAATTTGCTCTTCTTAACGGGGATATAAGGAGGGGGGTTTAGGGAGTTAATTGGGAAAGGGAAGGGTTAGGATTATAGTTATGATGGATTTTTGTAGTGGTAGAGCGGACGCTGGATTGTTATAGAGTTTCGGCTCGGAGGATTTGTGGGTTGTGATAGAAACTCGGGTCTAAGCAATTGGATTTTAGAAAAAAATGCTTATGTCGAGAAAGATAATAAGATATCAAAAAAGTGAGAGTATCTCTAGTCAGAAGGACCAGTCGCAGATCTATCGTCGGGAGTTTAAGAAGACAAGCCTTTTAACTACATGAAGATAGAGAAAACCGGATGCTCAATTCTCTTCTGAGGAACTGATTCGAAGCTTCCACAAAAAAAAAACTTAAATTCGTACCCTCGTAGTGTATCTTTTTGTACTCCAAACACCCTTCCTAAAACGTGTCCAGGATCGGTCTATCCAGCCACACCACGCACTGGATCTCGGGGGGCATCTTCGCCATCGCCGTAATTACTAACGCCATATCAAATAAAGTATCATCTTCGGGCCCTTGGTATGAAAGGAGAAGGCGCTATCGAAGTTGAGGAGGACGGCGACGGTGGTTCCTCGGAGATCATAGAGATAGGCGATGACGAAGTGCAAAAATCGACTCTGCTAGGAGTGTTTAAATGGCCAATTGGATCGAAATTTTCGTCGAGTATGGAGTCCATTCGAGACTCGATCCCTGAAGACACGAAGTCAGTAGAGCCAAGCGGGAAACGAGAAGGGTGAGGAGAGGGGCGATAGCTGTTCTTACATCTCTTTTGCCGTTCTAAAGCCGATCCCACTGCCCTCAGGTGCTGATTTTCGAGGTGCATTTTACGACAACTATTTTGCCATCGCTCTAACTTTGCTATTGGGCAGCATGATGTCAGCCAGACTTTCCCAACGTTGTTGGCAATATTAAGAGAAACATACTTTGAGATTCCTGTAGCTTCTGCTTCAAATCTCGTATTTGCTCACGTTCTTGTTCTCTCTCCGTAAGGACGCTGGCTGGCCCCAGTCAGCAAAGGTTGTGGTATTGTTATATCAGGGCAGAGGTTTTGCTACCTCTCAATTGACGAGTCTCTTGCATCAGAAAGGTGATCTGGTCTTCTATTTGCCGTTTCCCTATTGCTGCTTGTTTGAGTTGGTCGTCGCTTGAGTTCCGGAAAGCCTGAAAGAAATTCTGTGAGCTCGAGCAAAGATACAATTAAGGAATTCCAGGATATGTGCAGAGACAGTATGTGCTAAGTATAATGATAGGATGGGATGCGCGGAGAGAAGCAGATTTTTTCTCTTGGGCAAAGTTTAATAGCGTTTGTTTGGTCAACTTACAAGTGTACAACTATCCGATGCTTCCGAAAAAGCGACAGAACACCTCTTAGACAATGTCTCACCAACCACTGTGTATCTGGAAGGCTCCGAGGCTACGGGATTGATGCAGTCGGAAGTCCTTCGCTCGATATCTGGCCGTTCCTGAATCCCTAAGTCATTGAGCACATTCATGATCAGCTCGTCATCCGATTCAGGAAGCTCATCCTCGTTCTCGTGTAGACTGGATCGTCCGTATGGCATCGTGATGTAATGAATAAGGAAAGAATGGAGCGGTTACACAAGAAACTTGGAAACTGAGTGCATATGAAAGTGAGTATCCAACAGTAGGCTCTTATACATCGTGGACGCAAGGCATACCTGGTTATAAGTTGAACATTAAGGCTCAAAATAATGCAATAGACTCGTGTGCAAAGCATGGCAAAGCACTACAGCATGATACCTACCACACACGGCTTTCTGCTTCGGAAGGTATGATGGCCGCTCGAGGAGATAATGAATTATCCAGCAAATACAAGGGCACTTAGTATCTTGCCACCATTCCTCAAAGAGAATTAAAATCTGATAGCTTCGTGTGATCGGCATACAAGCTACGACCTCCACAACCATCGCAGTCCTTAAAGAAGAGCTGATATAGTTTGAGGAATCATTAGGCTGCTGACAAGTAAATTGATTCCTTGGGTACAGTTGGGAGCAGACAAAAGGGCCGCGTTCTCTCTCATGCGGGAGATCCAAGTGGACGAGCCACACCCGGGCTATGGCTTCTGCAAGTAATCGCGGGCTGAAGCGTCCATCGGAATGTCTGTACCATATCATTGGTGACCCGTTCTGCTGGTCCTGGCCCTGTTTTCTTTCCGTGGCGCATTGAAATGGTTTAACTCTAGGCCTGGAGCAAGATTAGCATTCGCGGCAGAATTCGAGCTCTGTACCAGCCAATCCCGAGGTCACTTTGTCGCGCAGTACGCATGGATGCGCCCTGGCCATCCTTCCACGGGCAGTTGTTGAATCGGGACAGCTGCATCAATGACAGTTGACAAGCCGCTTGGCAGTTTTAGTGTACAGGACTGGGTGAGCAAAGCGGCTGGCAAGAAGATTGGTGGGTCGTAGGTCGAGATTTCTCTTGCGAAGATTATTTCTACCAAGAGGGGACTGTACCGTGATAACGTGCATTTATGAAATGGTACTCATCCACTTGGCCCTCTTGGAGATTTTGAGCCGCAAAGATGCCACTGTGATCAGCACCATATACAGTGGGAAGTGAAGTTTGGACAGATTATACCTCCGTACACAAGCGTGATCGTCAGGATCGACTCTAGGTCTTCGCCTGCAATCACTTGCAAGTGTCGAAGAACATGACGAGGCTAAAGCATTGGCTGGAACTTTTCTCAAACACTTGGAATCCGGTTTTGATCAGAACGCATCTCTCTCCATCTGCAAGAGAGGCCAGGGCACAAGGTTCCAACCTAGGCGCATTCGTTTCGTTGCTGAAGCTCATTGCTTCGACTCCTCATTAGGCAATATTAGCGACGCTGGAAACAACAATGCGAAGCGGATCTGATCCCCATGCTAATATGTTATCACAAAGCTGGGGAAATGATGTGCCAATTCCCGATACTAGACTCGAAGAAATTAGTCTAAAACAGGCAATAGGACCGCTAACTTTGGAAAACAGACCTGGTCACGTGGGTTTACCAGCACCAGAAAGATATTGCCAAGGCGGAGAGTAACATGTGGAAGAATGGTGATGAGAATGTTGAAAGGTGAGAAACGGAGTGCATACTTCTAATCTCCTCAAATTTCGATACCCTCAAGCCACAACGTGACGTATCAAATCCGCCAGCCGTTAGATTGCGTCTTGACTTAGATGTATTCCTGTTGCCGGCGTGGCGCTCGGAGGGCTGAATAGGCTGCGGCAATGGTGGAGTGTGATATGAGTGTGGAGGTGACTCGGAGGTTATGCAGACGGAGGTTTGGTCGGGGGCCAAGAGCCCGGGAGCAACTCCGTCTCTAACTACCGAGGGCACGTGCTCATTGATCTTCCATAGGCACTAGTATCACTCAGGGGACAAATTGTTATCATCAACTATCAACCACCCTAAAGTCACTTATTCGCTTCCATTCGGAACATGCAGTAATTACCGTCCGCAATCTCGTATAAAGACGTCTACCGCTCGCTAGGGATTAATGACTCAATTAACTAAAGACTAAAAAATGAATAGATACAAATGGAGTAAAACTTTTTATTTTATTACCGTATATTATAACACAGTTTTATGATTATCTTGAACAATATGAGCTTATCAACATTATACTGGTAATAGTATACTTGCTATTTACTTAGATAGGATCTTAGTAGAAGTTGCTATTAATATATTATTAAGAGAATAGAAGTATAAGTAGTATCTCCAAGAGCGACATTTTTTTGCAAATTGGTCCGTGCGTTGGTGGACCGAGGTATAGCCGACTGGGTAGCCCGACATCAGGTGATAGGTGGGATGAGCGGGCACGTGTAGGATCAAGGACGTCACGGCGCGGCCGCGCGGAGCTTTGTCAAAGCACGTGATAAATGATACATCTGTTCGAGAATTGCACTGGTAATACAGTCATTCAATACTATAGAAACATTTGTGCTCTTGTCACAGTTAGAAGAAATGCAACCGGAGTAGTCGAAGTTGAAAAGTTGAAACGAGGATTCTAGACACTAGCAGGGCGGCGCTGCTCCATTTTCTACACGACTACTTCAATTAGAACTACACACCGATAATCGCGACATAGTCCATCCCATTACGTCGTCTCTTTACCCATTATGTACCGACGATCCTTTGAGCTAAAGACTCTGATGGCTCATATTTTCACTGTCCGTCTCTTCACCCACGCTATAGGAAAACCTCATTGATGGATTCCGATTCACAAACTTACTACCATAGTTCCGCGAAGCCAAAATCTCGACCTCGCTCAAATCCAATCAGGAGTGGCCGCAGTCTCGGATGCTGGGCTACGGATCTTACCTCGTACCCCTACCACGGATCTTATCTCGTGCCCGTAACACGTGTAGGATACAGGAGCCTTATTGCTCCTGTCTCTTGGAATTCGATATGAAGGCTAATCAGATGCCGTCCTATTTAGATTTGCATCCAGAAACCCTTCGCGGCATACCGAATTCGCAATGTATACCTAGAAGGGTAACAACGACTGTCCTCAGCAGCTCAGTCAACTCCAGATTACATTACTTGGGCTCTTGTAACCTTGTAATCGAGAGGGTTGCTGTGTAGCCTATCCATTCGAGAGGCCTCCAAGCCCTTGGATCGTATAGCCATAGTAGCCCATACGAGCTTCAGATGAACTTTTACCCAGGGACGATCGATCGTGGCGCGTTCATACTTAGAACTACTATGGTCTCGGGGGATTTAAATGTAAATCAGCCTCAACCCAGTGAACCCTGCCTCGCATCCGTTTTACAGCAAAAAAAGCTTTGTAATTCCTTGCGACAATCCAAAAGTCTTAGGCCCGATAGACATTTGACATCTCTTGAGACCATTTCGCCATTCTGTGGGCGCCCACTGCTCAATTTTATCGCAATTACAGTTGCTACTCTCCAGCTTTTAACATGGCGACCACACGCGAAGAGAAGGAGTCCCTCGAGAGAGACTCTGGCAATGTACGAGACACCGAGTCGCAAGACGCTACAAGCATTGGCAAACGCGATGTCTTATCGCTAGAGCATACGGATCCTATCTTGAACGCGAAGATGCACCTGGTCAACAATGCCATCGACGAAATTGGGTTTACTCCGTATCATGGCATCCTATTTTGCTTGAACGGTTTTGGGTGAGTCTTATTTCGATTGAATTCTACTATCGCTGAATAGCCTTTAGCTATGCCACAGACGCCTTGATCTTACTTCTCCAGTCAATCATTGCGACTGGCGCAGTGCATGAGTTTCATCCCGGATATCCCAAAGGCTTGACAATTGCGGCATACAGCGGCATGCTAGCCGGCTCTCTCTGGTGGGGCTTGTCGGCCGACATAATCGGAAGAAAATTCGCTTTCAATGTGTCGTTATTGATGTCGGGCGTCTTTGCCATCATTGCCGGCGCGTCTCCAAACTGGCCAGTTCTTGGGCTATTCGTGAGTCTAGCTGCCTTCGGAGCTGGGGGCAATCTTGTTCTGGATACCGTTGTGTTCCTCGAGTACCTCCCTAGCAAACAACAATGGCTTCTTACGCTGATGGCAGCCTGGTGGGGTGAGTGGAACGAGAATCAAGCCATGCTACTAAAGCTGAAACCATCCCAGGTGTCGGTCAACTTATCGCAGGTCTCTTTGCTTGGGCTTTCCTTCCCAACTACAGTTGTCCCAAAGCAGGCCCTTGCACTAAGGACAATAATTCAGGCTGGAGGTACGTATGGTATACCTCGGGAGGATTGGTCTTCGTGATGAGCATCCTTCGAATCACATTGATCCGTCTCAAAGAAACACCGAAATTCCTCATTGGGGCTGGCAAAGACGAACAAGTCGTAGAGTCTCTACAGGCCATAGCTACGAAGTACAAGCGACCGTGCTCGCTTACCTTAGAGAGGCTCAGTGCGTGTGGCGTGAGCGGCGCTGCGAACGAACGAAGAGGATTAGTCGGCGCACACGCAGAGAAAAGGTTCTCTGCTATGGAACTTGTGGTTCATCTCAAGGGACTTTTCGAGACCAAAAAGATTGGTCTCTCTACCTTGCTCCTCTGGTTCTCGTGGCTCCTGATGGGGTTGGCCTACCCTTTGTATAATGTCTCCCTTCCTACCTATCTAGCAACTCGAGGTGCAAGTTTCGGAAAGGACAGTCCATACATCACCTGGAGGAATTTCGCAATCGTTCATATCTGTGGGATCTTTGGACCACTCCTTGCTGGTTGCATGTGTGCTAGTAAATGGTTTTGGGGTCGCAGAGGTAAGTTAATCATCAACTTGAGGTTCCAATGCTGATGAGATGGATCTAGGTACCCTGATCATCGGTGCGCTCATGACAATGACCTTCTTCTTCTGCTACACCCAAGTTCGCTCTGCTTCGCAAAATCTCGGTTTCAACTGCGCAATCAGCTTCTCCTTGGTAAACACTTCTCAAACCTTATTGTATCAACTTGTCTGACACCTACAAGAACGTTTACTACGCAACCCTTTACGCATACACGCCAGAAGTCCTGCCATCCGCCCATCGTGGCACAGGCAACGGAATCGCAATCGGCTTGAACAGAATCATGGGCATCATGTCCGCCGTCATTGCTACATATGCGGATGTGCGTTTCCCCAACACTGTTGATAGCGAATCGTACAGGAACGCTGACACATTGCTCTAGACGTCAACAGCTGTCCCGATCTATATTTGCGCCTCTTTGTGTATCGTCATGGCCATAGTCGCTGCCGTTCTTCCATTCGAGCCTTTCGGATCGCGGTCGTCTTGACGGATTGCTCGGTATAGGTTTGATTGTGTATACAATAAACGGATAAAACAATATCTGGTCGATTACATATCCTTTATGTAATATACCCCGACGACGGATCAATCATGACTTTCCTCTCCTTTAGAACCAGGGATATAGATTTTCAAACTCGGCGCATGCAATGGCAAAAGAGATTACAAACTATTTTAGCGACTAGAAGGTTATAGAAACAAAGAGCTTCAACCCCCCAAGCCTTATCAAAAATCGTCTTTGCACACTTTCTAACCGATAACAGGCCAGAGGAGTTCGTACTTGACTATTAAAAATCTCCGATAGATTAAATAACATCGCTAACGACTACTCCTACTACATAACCACTAATCCCAAAATTCCTAATAACCTTTATTACCACTAGCCTAGGAAGTTCTCCAAGTAGTTAAAACCCAAGGGACGTTTAGCTAGTAATCTACCGTTATCTAAAGTCTACTAGCGTTTCGTACCTTGGTCTAGAGTAGCAGTCTAGCTCGAATCCTAAGTACCTAGTAGTAGTACTATAGTATTAGGCTCTAGATAGGTATAGATATTTAAGGAGCTTATAGCCGCTAGAGTTGAGGTATTAACTACTATATTGTTGGAGGAGCTGGCTGCCATCTTGTTGGAGAGTGAGGTGCTTTGGGGAGAAGATTTCAAGTCGGAGATTCAGTTGGTACATAAGGTGCTGTCTGGGGCGAGTCATGTGACATGGTCATAGCTCCTACTGCCGTTGCGGCACGGGAGGCTGTGGCCGCCGGCTTCTACTAAGAGCTATCAAATATCACGGGAAAGCGAGCGTGTACGCGAGCGTGAGTGAAGTATATTCGTTCTCCTAAGGTCCCGTGGACTCTCGAAGCTATTTATGCTATCTAACGTGACTGCCTGGGTGGCGTAGCCACTCGAGCCGTGACAGATATAAAGTATTTGATAATAGACTTCTCTCAAACCAAGACTTGTGAATGTAGTATTGAGCGAGCTTTCCACCTTCTCGTATCTACAGACCGGTTTTGCGTCATCGAATCCACCTGTTAAAAGCTCAACGTTTCGGGGCTCGAATCCGATGGAGAAACCAACGGTTACCGTTGTCACTTCTAGATTTCCAGGGTCCTTGCGGGCTCGACCGTTGTAGATTACGGTTTGTCCTAGGCCAGATCAACGTCTCTTGCACACCTCGGTGGGGATCATGTAGTCAGAACCAAACTCGAGCGCAAGACATGACAGCGATATAAACCTAAATGTAGAGAGGTGGAGAAAGGTTCTTTCAAAAAGTACTTCCGCATTCCTCTGTGCCATCGAATACCAAAAGTTAATCTTATATTTTCGCTCCAAGGTTTTGCCGAGCCGACGAGAGTGAGTATTTGTCTTTTGTCTAATCCTGTTCAGAAGGAGCTCGGACCAGGTAGTACGACACGATAGCGAGGAGATTCCGAAGAAGTAAGGGCACAAATTTTACGTTCCTGCATTCTGACAATTTGACATCGGAGAGTTTGAAAGCAGTGGCTACAAAGGAATGCGGAATTTCAACGGATTCCGGTTGCGAAAGTCTTGTCATCCATGAGTGCACGCGGCGAGAAGCCTAAATGGGACATACCGAAGCCGTAACCTTGCAGGGATCTCTTTCAATTGTCGATAGGTTTTGTGGGCCCGAGTCGGAGATCGTTGTTGAGAGGATGGAGTGCGAGAAGCGATTTGCTCTCGACGTCATGGTCGTTTTGGTTCGCTCGTATCAAGATGCGGTCGTGCAACAAAAGCGCTCCAGGTCGACATGGCAGACCAGAGCATCTCTCCGCTTGCGAACTGCCCGCCGCTGTTGATGTGCACTCCTCATGTGTGCTCGACGTGATAATGTGTCAAGATGTGTGTCAATGCGCGTGCATCATGATAGCGCTCGAGCTGTAGAGAATGTGTAACAATGCCTATGCGCGTCTTGTGGTACCCGAAATCTGATGAAGAGATTGTTACCATCACAATCTGAGATGAGTTTCAGACCAGTTCCTTTGTTGGTTCAAACCCCCTTGATGTGCTACGTTGAATCTGGACGGGACTACGAGAGTGATGAAGACTGTCGGCTCACAGTCTCTTCTAAGAATCTGTGAGACGTCAGACTGTTCAGCGAATGCACTTAGCCGGCGACGCCCTATTTTCCACGTCTGCCGTGTGACAAGTAGGAGTAGTGTCAGATAGTTGGTCTGTGGTCTGTGGTCTGTGGTCTGTAGGCGAGGAGAGAAGGGTTGGATGTGGTCTGATGACTAAACATTCTCCTGCGGCAGTTCAAACAGAATGGGAGCCAGCCGTGGGCTTGTGAAACGGTATGCTGTGAGCACAGGCATGCTGCTGTTTGGCTAGGGACGACGAGATAGCCGTGGTTGTTGGTGATGGAGATGACAGAAGTCGAAAGGGTACGGGATGGGCTTTGATCTGGTAATGGATGGATGGATGGATGGTGGATGGATGTTGGTGGTGAGAGGGACGTGGAGCGCGACTGAGAGTATTATTAGGCTGGGGCTGGGCTTCCTTCTCCACAGCGGCACCAACTAAATAGCGGCCCGTTTCTCGTCGGTTTTTAGCGGCTCCCAAGGCTTCCCAAATGCTGGGTCAGGCCGTGCCCGGGGCCAAATGCCAATGCCAATTTTCACCCCCCGTGGCCGGCGGAGACATGATCTCAGCCTCCACACCCACAAAGGGTAGACAGCAGTACTATTCACTGCTACCCACCAACCACGCTGGATACTCCACCACCAGGAGGCCACAGTACCAAGGTACCAGCCTGTCAAGAATAAACACAAAAGAGACTGTCTGGACATTCCCACTCTGTGTCGCCAGCCTTTGGCGACTGATGATCTATAAAGCCGTTTCCCATCTCAAGCGCGCCGCTTTCCCATTCCAACAGATCAGATAACTCTGCCTCGCCTTGCTCGACTAGAGACCTCTCTTTCCCTTCTAAAGGGACCTTTTGCGCGTACAGACGGATCGAAGGGGGGTTGAAGCTGCAATCCAGCTTTCCATCGCCTCACTCCAAATACAGCCACATCCTCGCCCACCACCTTCCACCAGCGCCATAGCTATTCACTGCTACTGTACATGTCTGGACTCGCTCATTAATACTCCCCGTACCTCTGACATCGGTGAGTGGACTGCCTCTTGTACACGCCACATAATCGTTGCCTATGCTGACGCCTTGCCAGTTTGCCTTCTATCAGCTTCCCACTCTGTCACACCTGACCGTCTAAACAGCGCATACGAGACGTCTTTCATCTATACCCACGACTACTCTGTATAGTGTCGCGTGAAAAGCGACTGGAACCTTCCACCATGGCCAGAAACCAGGACGATATGATGATGCGTCCCGCTGCTCTCCCTGCCAGGTATACAAATGGCACAAAGCAAAATGGCACCGGTCAGAATGGTGCTTCCAACGAAATGGGCTCTAACGGCATGGCTTCGAATGGCACAAATCCACTGGCTATGTCACACGACAATGCTGTCTCTCAGAACACTATGAACGGCATGAGCAACAAGAAAGGTATGAACAACATGCACGGCATGAATAGCATCAACGGCATCAACGGCATGACTAGCTTCGGTACGGGACGTCCAGTTCTGAGCGACAGATCCAACCCTGTGATGCGATCGTCTGATTCCGTCACTGGTTCGAGGGCACCAAGCAGCAGCTCTACCTGGCATTCTTCTCCCTGGACGAGCACGGGTGCAACGCGCGAGAATTCTCGAACACGAGGTAAGACGCTATACCTGGGACTTCAGCCTTTGCTAACATGTGCAGAAACATCGTCCCTGGGCGGCAGAACCAACATCGAGTCTGCAAACTCCTACCAGGCTCTTCTCGGATCTTCGGAAGTCTGGATTGATCCGACAGCAAGCTCGCAACCACCCATTCGTAGCGTGAGAACTTCGCCAGTCCGCCGGGACAGCAGCTTCAGTGTTCAAGATCCTGGCAGCGCCCCAAGCACCTCACAGACCGTCTTTGGTGCTCGCCCAGCATACCAGAGGCCAACAAATGGTATTTCTGGCAACCAAGGCCAGCGAAACTCGGATGGCGCAGCTCACCCATTTGGACATCAGACACGTCTTTCAGATGAAAACTTGCACGATGAGAACTCGCAGAGTGGTGGCTCGAGTTTTCTTCGCAGGCAACCACCAACACTTCCATCTCCCACCGATGCGAACAATAGCAGAAACTCTTCCTTTGGCCCTTCACGAAATGGTTCCCGAGATCTCAGCTTGCCACCATCTCGTAACGGAAGTGACCACCAGGGCGCGGGTATGGGCAGATTTGGTCAGCCAGCCGCGCAGTTTAGGCCTCGTAATGATTGGAAGTATCCTTTCGATCGGAATGACTCGCAATCGGGGGATTTGACCGGCATGTTGACCCAAATGAACATTTCCAATGGCCAATGTGGAGTGAACCATGGCAGATCTCAGAGTAGCGCACAGTCACCACAAGAGCTCTACTCTCAGCCTTTGAAATCACTCGCAAATGGGCATGACGATATGACAATGGCCTCCCATAATGCCGTTGTAGGGTTCCAGTCGGATGCAGAGAACATTTTCCTGAATTCCCTCCAGCAACAGCAGCAATCAGATCTTCGGTCTATACAGCGTGCCATTTATCACTCAACCTCAAATGACATTCCTCAGAATAGCTATACATCCAACGTTCGCGCCGTACCTCCGTACCAAAACCAGCAGGACCAAGCCCAGATCGCAGCGCTAAATTTTCAGCAGCAACAACAACATCAGCAGATGCTCATGTTGCAACAGCATGCAGCTGCCGGATATCGCACACTGTATGCTCCCCACCAGCCAAGTAGGATGAATCCGCAACCGCCATATCAGTACCCGATGATGCCCATGCAACCTGCGATATTACAGGGGGGGCCAGCCCATCAGCACAATTCGAACGACGCCATGGCCGACAGTCGCATATCTAGCCCGAAGTTGAACGAATTCAAAGCCACACACAAAGACTGTGCAAACAAAAGCAGTGCAAGACGATGGGAGCTCAAGGTATGCATTTCTCCTCATCTGATGGACTAACACTAACATCGGACAGGACATTGCCGGCCATGTGGTAGAATTCAGTGGTGACCAGCACGGTTCACGCTTTCTCCAAAGCCGAATAGAATCCGCCAACAGCGACGAGAAAGAAAAACTGTTCCAAGAAATACTGCCGGAGGCTGTCCAATTGACTAAGGATCTCTTCGGCAATTGGGTGATTCAGAAGCTGTTCAATCACGGCGACCAGGCTCAAAAAAGAGCGCTGGCGGACAAGTTGAAGACGAAGATGTATAGCCTGTCCACGCAGATGTACGCCTGCAGAGTAGTCCAACATGCATTGGAGCATGTCCTGAGTGATCAACAAAACGAACTCGTTCAGGAGTTGGAACCCTGGATCGAAAAATTGGCCAGGCATCAGCACGGCAATCACGTCATCCAATGCTCTATCCAGTGCCTCGACTCTCACTGGGTGCAGACCGTTCTCGATGCGGTTCATCCAAAGATTGTCTCACTTGCCAAAGACCAATTCGGATGCCGTGTCATTCAGCGCCTGCTCGAGAATTGCGTTGAGCCTACGAAGCGACGTATCTTCGACGAACTTCACCCGAATACCCTCATCATCATCACCGATCAATATGGCAACTACGTCGCTCAGAACATGATGAAATTCGGCGGTCCTGATGACCGTAGCAAAATGATCGGCCTAGTCAAGCAGCATCTTCTTACATTTGCCAAAAACAAATTCGCAAGCAACGTCGTGGAAAAATGCTTGTCTTTTGGCTCCATCGAACAGCGGCGTGACTTGATGGAGGTACTTCTCCATAATCCCGACTATATGTGCCAGCTCATCCAGGATCAGTATGGTAATTACGTCATCCGTAAGTTCTTCTACACCTCCAGGATAGAAATTCCACTGACTGTGTCGCAGAACAATTTCTTCATTTGCTGGAGGATTTGGATTACAGCAGACTGGTCGAAGAGATGAAGCCCCAGATGGCCAAGGCCAAAACGAACAGCAGTGGCAAGCAGATTGCTGCAGTGGAGAAGCTCATGCACAAGCAAACTACCAATGGCAAAAATGACACTCCAGATGGTCGCGCTCTGCCAACCCCATCAGGTCCACAAATCGGAAGCAGAGAGAACTGACCTGGAACATAGATGTACTACCACCGCAGACATCATTGAAGGAAACGGCACGAGCAGTAGTTGTCACACCTGTCACAGGTGCACGTGTCATCAGTGTTCGATCATCCGACAAGGAGGCTCGAAAGCAACTTAACCAGGGAGCTTCTTAACCGCATGAGCATGAGCCTGGGCCAATCTCTTTGACCGCCGGTCAGTTCTGCCACCGACACTCTCTGACCGTCTACCATTCGCTGGCAGTACACACTCTCAACTCGGATTTTTTCTTCCTTCCAAATCATGTCTTACCATGCACTATACAAAGCGAAGGTGCCTGGCGCAAACGGGATGCAAAATTGGATCACTACTATACTCTGACCGGCGGCGTTTGTTTCAGTACGACTTCACGACATAAAATACCCCGATACCCCAAGGCTCTATACCATTACGCCATGGCGTGCTCCACCCCAAAAACAACGCTTGCACTGTTCTTGTCTTTATTCCTTTCTCTGTTGTTACACTGTTGCTCCGACATGCATATAGAGGCGTTTGCGACCCTCGCCTAATATGGCGGGGTTCTCGTTCATTGTTTCTTTCGATTCCTTCGTTGTTATCCAGACATTGTTATTTGTACTTGGTTACCATTGCACACACTTAAAATTATAACGTTTGTTGGTGAAAGGGACAACGTTTCTTTCTTGTAAAGATGGGATCAGTCGGAAATGGAAACGGAATGGGTGTCTGGATGAGATGGGAAAGGGTGATTAGCGCGGAGTTGCGGTTGTAGCACGGTTCGTTTTACGTTGAATTGTGGTTTTCGCTGATTCATTTGCTTATTATTACTGCTGTTGAGGGTGGAGGACCTCAAAAGATGATTATCATCGATATCAACGAACCATTCACTTCCAATATGGCGGGTAATCAATAATGCTAAGTTGATTGCTCATATCTCTTCCTCTCTTTCCATAATTTGACTGTCCTCTCTAATTTTTGCGCAAGTTACAGAGTTGGTCAGACTATCATGAGATTCATGAAAACCTCAGCGCCATCCTTTGTCCATGGTAATCATACAGATATCCTCGCAATCTCTTGTAGCATAATAAGAAACCGATATGAAAAGCAATTTAATGGTTATGGTTATTCGTAAGTAATACCAATCCCAACCAAACGCCCTTCCCGTCAAAACATCCATTCAACAATTGAATAATCCATCACACCTTCTTAACCTCCTTCATCCTCGCCAATATCACCGGATCAATCGTAACATTTCTCGGCTCAGCCTTCTTCCTCTCACCCTCGCTTTTCGCTTTCATCTTGGCCAATATCAGTGGATCAATCGTGACTTTCTTGGGCTCTACCTCTTTCTTCTGTATTTCATTTTTGGGGTTCATCTTGGCTAATATTGATGGGTCGATTGTTATTTTTTTGGGGTCTGGTTTGGCTTTGTTGGACGCGGGTTTGGGTTTCATTTTGGAGAGGGTGGTGGGGTCGATGTTTATACTCTTTCCGAGTTGTTTGGGGTCTTTGGTGCCGGGGTTGAGTGGAGGTGTGTTTTTTGCGGGGAGGGGTTTGGATGGGGTTGTTGGTGGTTGAGCGATTGTCGTTGCTCTTTGGCCGATTTTAGAGGGCGCGGTCATTGCTGTTGGTTTTTGCGGCGAGGAGGAGGGGATTTTGGAGAGATTGGTTGCTGTCAATGGGAGTGGTTTTGATGCTGTAGCGCTTTTTTTTGGCTCGTTGGTTTTCATGGGAGGGGCTGATTTCGGTTTCGCTGGCTTGTCGATCTTTGATGGCGCTGATGTGGTACTATTTGCCGGTTTCTTGACAGTGGCAGGCCTGAATTTCATACTTGGACTTGTCGAGGTAGTAGATGACGTTGCGACTTTGGGCCGTATTGGTGTCTTCGGAGTGGCGGGCGTGGATTTAGCTGGCGCAGTGCTTTGGGCCAAGGGCATCTTCTTACGAGGTGCGCCGATTGAGCTGTTGGCTGTTCGAATGGGGACACTCGATTTCAAGGTTTGCGTCGTGTCCGGTAGGCTCAAAGCCTTCTGCACCGATGGTTTGACCGCAGCGATATACTGTTGGAGAAAATTTCTCTGGGCCGCGGATGGTGTCATGCTCCCTTGAATTTCCTGTAGACTGGCGACAGATGGCATACTCGAATTAGGATTCCCAGTCGCTTTCTCTAGCCTGAGAGGATTCGTCGTAGAAGCGTCGTCACGCACCAGAGAGAGTTGCTGTTGTTGCTGTGCTGCTTCTCCTACCAGTTTAAGCAGATCTTCAGGATTCTGTCCACCATAGAAGAGATTCATGACCATCATGATGGAACTAAGCGGAGCAAAGATGGATAGAAACTCTTCCAGGTTATTCGTCTTGATCTGGGTTTCAATAAACTTTGCGTTCATGGGTCCCGTCTTCTTCGCCGCCTTCTGCTTGAAGAGCCACTGTTCATCCTCTGGGAATCGATTATATCTGACGAAATGTTCAAGAAGATAATCTTTTTCTCGCCAACGATTGCGCAACCATAGATCGAAAGCCTTGTCATCGTCGATGGGGATGTCGTCAATTTTGAATCGGCGAAAGTGCATGTTTACAGATTTTGGGGGTCTGCCTTCAAACATTGATGAGCGCAGGGTGAATATGTCCTGGCCAAATTCTTCTGGCCTGATATGGTCAGATTGAATTCTCGAAAAGTGACGGGTCTACTTACGGGATACCCTCGTAGCCAATAGTCACATCATATAACCAGTCGGTCGTAGTCCTCAGGTTTTGAAGACAAAATTGAAGTCCTTTGCTACGAGGCAACAATTGATGCTTCATATCTTTCACCCCAGTCTTTTCAGCCCATTGCTTACTCTTTTCTTTGGTGCCTTTAGCCAGATTTGTTCCTTCAGGGAAGATTAGGAGCCACATGGGATCATCAGCATTGTTGAGCTCGTTAAGATGCTTTCGGAAACTGGCTTGATCTTGCTCCCATTTTCTCGAAAGGAAGATGAAGTTATAGAATTGGCAGCCCCAGCCGATGATGGGGATACTCTTCAACGATTCTTTGAGAATGATGTAAATATAGCCATGCATGTTATTGGTGTATGCGACCCACCACAAGTATAGCCAGTCGGTGTATAGCTGGTAGGTGTTAGCAGATATAGCAGAGGAAGATCATTGATAAGATATCTACCTGATGATTGGCCATCATCACTAATCTTCTCGGAAAGCGGCACTCCAAAGTTCCATCTGGTTTATGGAAAAGCTGTTTTGGGATAGTCGTATCTCCACTGACTCGTACGACTGTCGGCGACCACCACTGAACCATGGAGGTTATCAAGACTCCGAAAGATTGTTTGGTGAAGGCCATATATGCGTCGTAGAATTTGGGATCGATTAATTTGAGTGGCGCACCGAGAAATTGAGTTGCACTGATAGCCATGATTCCTGACATGAAAGTCGACGCAGCCGCAAAGCCGCGCTCTCCTTGCCCGATGGGACCATGTTGCGGAGGCCCTGAAGGATGGTTTTGGACAGTTTTGGACGACAATCCAGCACCTAATTCTAGAAGAGGATTGGGGGTCATACTGGGTCGCTTGCAGCGTGATTTTGAGGTCTTATCGCGATCCGAGGATCTTTGCAAGAAGATGTATGCTGATGTTCCCAGGTTGCTCTGCTCGTCTCTTGACTCGTCTCTTAACTCGTCTCTTGGCTCGGACTTTGCAAGAAGATGTATGCTGCTGTTCCCAGGTTGCTTTGCTCGTCTCTTGGCTCGGACTTTGCAAGACGATGTATGCTGCTGTTCCCAGGTTGCTTTGCTCGTCTCTTGGCTCGGACTTTGCAAGACGATGTATGCTGCTGTTCCCAGGTTGCTTTGCTCGTCTCTTGGCTCGGACTTTGCAAGACGATGTATGCTGCTGTTCCAAGGTTGCTCTGCTCGTCTCTTGACTCGTCTCTTGACTCGTTTCTTGACTCGTCTCTTGAATCGTCTCTTGACTCGGACTCGGATAGCTCGAAACGACTCGGATCATCAAGAGAGCTCGTGCCACAAGTTCATCCAGATCAAGAATGTCGGCCATATATTATGATGTGGCACCAGAATGGGCGTCATTGTCCAGGGGGGGCGCGCCGACGCTGCTGGGATGGTGGTGCAGGCGAAGTTGCAGACCAACCAAGGCCCTGTCTCATCCCAGTATCCTGCTTTTTCAGCCTCGTCTGTGACGTCGCCTGTGAGAGAGAGGGACACGGGATCAAAAGCCGCCATATAGTAATAATCCAGATACTATATCCCCAATCATCAAATACCGTACCCGCCTTCTCTTTCTCCTACACAACCAGCATCCATCACGAAACCCCGATACACACTATGCCAGCCAGACCAGTCTCTCAGATCAACATTGCGAACCGATCGAAATCGAGAGCAAATGGGTCTCCCGTCTCCAAGACGGCTGAAGTAGCCAAATCGACACCTGAGATTCCACACGCAGCAAACGGAGCATCGCCATACCAAATCATGGCCGCAAGGATAGCCAACCGAGTTGCTGAGATGGCAGAAAATGTTACCTTTGCGGAGCGTCCCGTGCCGTAAGCAACTGTGATCCTGACCCAGCTGAGCTCCATCAATCCTGATCCAGCTGAGCTCCATCGATCCTGACCCGGCTGAGCTCCATGTTCAAGTCTAACTAGTCTGCATAGTCAACCACAAACAAATGGTGCCGCAGTAGAGCCATACCCGGTGAATGGAAAGAAGAAGAATCCACGCAAGCTCGAGATTCGCCTGCCTGACTCCGGAGTCGATGGGGTCAAGTTCTCAGCGCCCTTCCTCGATAATACCCTCTCCAAGATGTTGGCTCTACAAAATCGCATGTTGAAGACGGGCAGCGAGATTGCAGCTTCAGATGCTGGAGACCATGTGAAGCGGGAGCAGTTTGAGCAAAGTGCTGAGCTTTCACGGATCATTGCACTGATTTGCGCAGAGAAAGCCAGACAGGGTGTCGCATAGGACCACCGGGTGCCTGGGGCAATCAATGTATGAAGAGGTTTCTCATGAGGTGTCAATATGGACTTGTTGCTCAAAAGAATGAGGGAATGAATTATGATTGAATCTTTGCGGTCCGGCGTTTTTAGAGAACCACTTGTAATCTTACTTGTATTTCCGTAGCTCAAGGTCCCATTTGATACACCAACACCAATACAATGCACAATGCCACCAACACCACCAACACCACCGCCGGATGCAATATGCCATGCCCTCAGAATCTTGTACTCCCCGCAAGAGAATTCCAGATCGACGTCATGCACGGCACGAGTAGTGCAGATCTGTCAGCCCCTAGACGTGGCGAGAATGTGCCAGGTTTGGAACGTTACCACGAAACGTTAAGGCTCAAGACGATGGCCATCCCTCCTCCATTGCTCATCGTATTCTAGCCTTCCATATTCGACATTCGCATCTCAATCATGGCCGGAATAGTCTCAAACATCATACAGAACAGCATCGGAGGTTTCGTTACTGGTGCTGTAACCACAGCTGGAGGATACGCGGGCAGCGCAGTCACAGGAGTAGGGAACTTGATAGAAAGCAGCGGAAGAGCTGTAGGACAAGGTAGATTTTCCTACCCTCTCATCTCAGGATGGCTGACCTGACCTCAATTGGAGTAGGCATAGCTGGAAAAATTGGCGGTATAGGAGATGGCATCAACAATTACGCGAAATCAATACAAAATGCCACGGCTCCCAACGCTGGGGGAGCTGTGCCTGTGAAAAGGACGGCCACCAGCAAACCCAATACCCTGCCATCCTCCGGCACAAAGAAAGCGCTGCCACCAGCGAAGCAGCTGAAGACTCTGCCAGCCCCACCCGCGAAGAAAGAGACTGTCACGAAACCTCTGGCTAAATCCAAAACCCCTTATGTCCCACCCGCCGGTGTTGCTGTCAACGATAGGGTCAAGAAGGCAGCGACTGGCACAAATGGGAGGAAGGGCATCACACCAGAGAAGAAGTCACTGCCAGCGTCAAAATCTGCTGTCGACTCCAACGCGCTGAAAACGAAGACGTTATATACACCACCAACGGCAGGGAAACCGCCAAAACCTGTTGTACCGAGTAGCGCAAGGACATCGAAACCGGCAATACCTGGATTTGGCTTTGGCGACACGGCAAGCAAGGCTGGCAGTGTGGTCGGTGGCTACAAACCTGTCTACTCCGCCCCCACTGGTGGCAATAAGACAACCGTGAACCTCTCTGCAACAAAGCCTGCCATGGGCGGATACGGGATTGGTGAGAAGTCATTTAGCAAGCCTGGGACCTCTGCTAGCAGCGTGTCTGGTGGGGGCCCAAAATTCTTCTAAGTAAGCGATAAGCTTCGACGTCCTCGGGCTCGTCACCGGTCCGTGGAATATCAGCGGAAATCCCGACGCGCGGAAGGTTCTGAGCACTTGAACGCTCACAGTAGTGACTGCGCTTCAACTCTGTTTACTCAAGCTCGTGAGAGCAGTCAATGCATCTCTCGCACGTATGAAAAACCCGCCTCGAATATATCGATCTTGTCCTGGTGTACACAGTAGGAAGATTGTTATGATCTGGCTCGACGGCGAAATCTATTATTATTTCTTGCCACTACTAAAAAGGTTCGAAGTTCTCGGTATTATGACAGCATTCCCATATTTCCAGACATTTTTGGAAATGTCTCTTGCCCTCACAAACCCACGGCTCGAGATATACAACTCGCTTACACGTTGGGCGGGAATGCCCTCGATGTATTGCGGATGGTGCATCCACCTTCCCTCTCTACGAATTTTTCTACTGACCAGAAGTTTCTTCTGGCAGCTCTGCCCCATGGCGAAACCTGGCCAAAACACGTAGATGAATCAATTCTTCCTCGCTCAGCAATGGTTCGATATCAAGATGACCTGATCCGTACGTAAACTCTCTCTGTAGAGCAATGAGGTCGTGGTCTAACGTGGCAGGGCGTAGATGCGACTTGCGGGCAGAAAGCAGATACAGCCTGATTGAGTGCAAAGATTCCAGCGTTTGTGCTCATGGATGCACAAACCACAATAGCAATAACCAGACCCACGGTCGCGACAGCTTTGAGCCTCGTTTCGCGACAAAATGACGTACTTCCGAGCTGGCGAAACAAAGCACGACTTGATATATCTCTGACCATGTTCGACACAATGCCCACAACCAAATCCTCGTCTGCATTCCTATCCCTGCCATCCTCCTCGTAACGTCCATCCTATATCGATTGCCGAAGTCATCTCGATTACGTTGCTTACATTATCACAGCAGATCACTCATCTCATCCCTCGCGATCCGTAGACGCGTCCCAAATCAATGTGGCAACTCTGATGGTCATCTTGATGAAACCGTGCTGCAACGAGCTTTTTTGCATCATCGAATATCTCAAAGCCTCATATCAACTCGAACATGTTTCTCTTTTATCACGCTCGTTGCCATTCTGTGGCTCCCCACACAGTAAGCCTCTGACATGCCCTATCGCCTTCACAGCAAGCAAAGATTCTACGTCGCGCATGTGGGCTATGGAGAGCGAACTGGCCATGCTGTAAAAGGCTGGGCGTTTGGGGAATTTGACATCTTTTGTACCCTCTTTTGCCCTGATGTCGGCGAATTTCTTTTTATAACTTCATGCGATCGAGACGGTGGCGATTACACTCATTAAAGAAAGGACCAGCACCCCAGAGTCAGATTCATGCAATCAGTTTCGAGTCTCTCTTGTTTCGTTTCGTAGCTGCAGGCAGACGTCTTTTCTTTCATCATGCATTATTCTTCTTCTATACTGCTGATTGGAGCTATAGCGCCCTTGGCTATTGCAACACCAGTCCCACACTTCCGCCTTCCATTTCGCAGGTCGACTGGCGACGTCAGACCATGGGACGGCGCCATTGAGCGCGACTGGAATGGGACGCTCGATCTAGTTTCTGCAGAGGTGCCGAAGAAATCGACGGTAGAGTCGCCGCCGATAGTATTGCACAAGACTCTCGATGAAGGACACCCGTATTTTGCTTTCTTCAGAAAACTCATCAGGCGGAATTCACATCACGTTACCTCGTTATCAACGACGGACGAGTCGCCGGATTTGCCGGAGACTGCGAAAGCACCTATCCCGATTCCGTTAGCGACACCACCACCCGGAGCGGGACCGCCACCACTGCCTGGGACAGCTTCGCCGCCTGGGACAGCCTCGCCTCCTTCGCCTCCAAAATTCTACCCAGAAATTTTCGACCCCAAAGTAGACTCCGTCAAACGAGCTGCGTCCGAATCGACACCCGCACCAAACGCACAGGAAGAGAGAAGGCAACTTCAGTATGAGGCTCCAAGCTGGCCCACAGGTTCCGGTGTAGGCGGCAGACCTTCCACTCCTGAAAGTCTTTTCCCAGCCGAAGATGCTGAAGATGCCGAAGATGAACGTGCTGTCCAGGAAGGACCGGAAGCAAATCAAATGCCACCTGGACATCCTGTGCCTGAAAAGTCACCATCACCGCAAGACCGGAATGAAGATGGGAATGGGAAGAGGGCTGTTAGCATGACATCGAAACAGCTGCGACAAATCGCGAGGGAAAAAACCATTCACTCTTTCGAGGATGGTGAGGAGGCGAAGAAATTGGTCGGCCAGGTTGATTTGGCTGAGAAGAAAGAACAACAACGGTCACCCGCTACTCAGCCAGAGCCACAGGACCAACAACCCG
This sequence comes from Venturia nashicola, assembly GCA_004522665.1. Lineage (NCBI taxonomy): Eukaryota > Fungi > Ascomycota > Dothideomycetes > Venturiales > Venturiaceae > Venturia > Venturia nashicola. The sequence goes on from SNSD01000011.1 coordinate 837,024, forward strand.
AACCCAAATTGATTAAACGCAACAACAAATTCGCAGGCTCGGACATTGTGACGCCAGAGGAAGCATCACAAGCTTGGAAACAAACGCTCCGATCTTCAAAATCCGAACGTGGTAAACTTGAAATCAAAGGCATGGAAACATGGGTTCACGAGAACCCGTTTGGAAAAAGAGATGAATGGGACGAGAGGATGGAAAAGACATTCGGAGTCGGGGATGAGCACGAGGGACCAAGTATGTTACTCCGCTTCGGCAAAAGAGACATTGCGAAACCGCACCTGGAAAAAGAGAGTGAGGGGAAAGCAAAGGGAGTCGCAACACGCACTGATACTGAAACTGCTGGCAAACCTGTAACTCAAGAGAAGGTAGCGGCAAATGGACCTGGCGGGTATGTTCCAGCGTACAACGGTGGTGGTGGTGGGAGAGGTGCATATAACGGTGGTGGTGGTGGGAGAGGTGCATATAACGGTGGTGGTGGTGGAAGGGGTGGATATAACGGTGGTAGTGGTGGAAGGGGTGGATACAACGGTGGTGGTGAGAGAGGTGGTGGAAGGAGTCATACGAAATTGAAGGTGTAGATTTGTATTGGGGGGAGGGGGTTGATACCTACCTTTTTTTTCTTTCTTTTCTTTTGTATGTTGTTAGGATAGTGTAAATGTTGTATTACACCATGTCTTTTGTATGTTGTTAGGATAGTGTAAATGTTGTATTACACCATGTCTTTTGTACGTTGTTAGGATAGTGTAAATGTTGTATAACCACCTTTTTTTGCTTGGCTTGTAGTAATTTGGTGAGTTGTGGGTTGGTTCTTTTTCTTTCTTTCTTTTTTTTGGGGGGTAGATGGAGTCGCATGATGAGCGAGGTATTGGAGGAGGAGCGATAGAAGTTGAATGATGGATTGGTTGATAATAAGTTCGAGCCTTTGCCTGTGAAAATGGATGATTGTACTTTTGGACTGTTATACTAATAAAGTTAATTACTAAACCGACATCTTCAGAAACCGATGATACGGATTCAGTGGGTTTATGAAGAAGAAAAGGGTTGTGTGCGTTTCTCAACCAATGTGGGATCGAGACAGTCTATGGTTTGTGAGCTTACGCCCGAGGATTGTTTGGTCATGGGTGTCAATCTTTCATGGACGTAACTTGAGAACAAAGATTCCCAAATATATATGGTGGATGAGGAGAGGGGCAATGACTTGCCGGTATGACCTCGCGCCGTTCTTCCCTTTCATGTTAGATAATAACTATCCGTCCGTTATGGGATCTGCACAGAAGATCGCTAATAGCTTATCGACCGTATCGCGCAACGGCTCGGGATCTAGGTGTAGCGGCAGGGTTGCGATTTGTCTCCGCTGAAAAAAGATGTGAGTAGCTGTAGACATCCTGTTCAAAGTAGACTTACATGTGTAAAGCACGCTGCCTTGTAAGTTTGATGGTACATCAATTTGTACTCTTCATCCTTGATCGCCTCTTCTTTCACCCCGTCATTCACGCCGTTACCCATGCTAGCAACATTCGAAATGTTATCGGAATTCCGCCTTGAATGCGTTTGTTTTTTTCTTTGTATTCCATAGAGACGCATTCCAGCCATGACCAGCCGGGAGATCATTTCTTTATTTGCATCCTCCACCGTGGCATTCTCAGAAAGACTAGTGACTCGCGACAAAGAAGATCGCTTAGCATTGTTGTCGAGTAGCCGTCGTCGGCTGGCAGGCCGATTGTCTGACGAAAAGCTGGGAGAGCGAGAATGTGGTCTGCCAGTTTGAATGGGAGGAGCGAACGTGGCTGGATCGCTTCTCGGCTGGGGAAGAATCGAGACTGAGTCGTCTTCCTTGTGTGATTTTGGACCTTTGGCCTTTTTTTGGCCTATCAATGTTGTGACGCTGGATAATTTCGAAGCTGCTGCGGCAATACTTTCCCCTCCTCTGCGACGAGCTTTCCTCTGCTGTGACGCGGCTGTATCGAAGACCTCCTCGACACGTTTCCGTTTCTTTTCAGCTGCGATGGCCTCTGTGCGCAATTGTTCGATCGAGGGAAGGAACTGGAAATCATCCTCGCGATTTGGTTCAGGTGAGGCTGGCGGACTTGGTAAAGCCGAGATGAAGCTCGAACAAAGTGGAAGAGCTTGCACTCGTATAACAGAATCTTGCGATATGGCGCGGGGCGATGAGCCTCTGTCGTGCAATCGATCAACTATCGCATAAAATAGGATCTGTGTTGATGTATCCTTCACTTGAGAAAGGATTCCGATATCTGACTGTTTTGTCGATTCTTCCCACCATAGTCTTTCACTCGCTTCATCTTTTTCTGGTGGAAGATGCAGAATCAGGGTGTCATTGAACCAGTCCGCCGTGCTTGGATTCGTCGTCCACACATCACAGGCGGGACCGGTGACCAGCGATAGAGGAACTTTCGCGACCTCCACGAAATCTAAAAACTGCAATTCTCCTATCGTGGGACTCAAAGTAGGCCATCTCGAAGATGCGCAAAGCTGTATATCTAGCAGCAAGCATTAGTCTATAATCACATTCTATGCAATAGACGCGCTACTCACCATCAACAACATTGTCGCCGAGCTTCAGAATGAGGCTCTTCATCTATGAATATCAATAACAGCTCGTGAGATGGTTGGAAAAATCGAGAATATTGTGAGTAGATGCAGATGTGGAGAGCTCGCGTCGTGAACGCGTCCAGACGGCAATACTTCGGCTTTACTTATAGCGCGTCCCGCCTTGTGGAGAAGGCTTAAGCTGGAGGAATTCGACGTATACGAGTCGTCTACTATCTACTATCAGTTGTCGAACTAGCTTACTAATCACAGCCTTTTGATTTCAAATTCCTTCACATGGTTTTGGCATCGATCCGGACTTTCCGATCATTTATTTAACTTCTGACTTAGCAGAATCCAGGAGGCCAAGAATTGAGATGTTAATTACCAAGAGTCGGTGAGGAGGGTCTGGAGGTTTGGAGATACTAAGCTACCTCAAGGTATACGATGACTACATGTTATCAGTAGATCTCCTGTACGTAAGTGAAAATCCCCGATAATAAAGTGGAGCATAGTACGTAGTAATAGAGTAAGAATCCTGTGGGTCGTAGATCAGAATTTCGGACGAGTTCTGAGATTCCAAGGAGGCTTTATTGAGTTGGTAGTCAACGATACATATCGAAAAGTCCGCATTGATGCCACGGATATATATCGAAAAGTCCGCATTGATGCCACGGATACAATATTCACTCGACACCCACGGAATGTGATAAGTCAACAAAGGATGGCAAGTACTGTGGTACGTCCTTTAGCGTTATCCACCTCCATCCTTCGAAGTCAAATACATTCTTCTAGGTTCTCCGCCTCCTCAACATCTTCAGGATGCCATTCGGAGACACCGCCTTTCTCCACTCCTTGCGCCTAATTAGCGAATTATCATTCAAGTCAGCCTGTGCGTAGTGTACTATAAGTAGAGTAGTAGATGAATCCCACCCCATTTCTTACCATGTATGGTAAGTAGTTGCGAATCTACACGGTACTACCGTAGTAAGTGGCGCCATTCGCTAGCGCCTTGGTTTAATATGAGCCACTTACTACGGTATTCGGAGAGCTGACAGTCAAAATTAGTATACAAGAGTACGCGGAGGACTTGAACGCGAGGTCTATAAAAGGTCTAGAAGTGTGCCAACTCAAAAGCCATCGTCGACTCCAAAGTTTAACAACCTCAAACTTCTCCAACTTCAAAGCTTTTCATCCCACAAAACTCTCTTGCTCTCCCAAGATGCGTTCACCAATAATCCTCTTAACCGTCTTCCTTGCCGCCGTACAGCAGGCATCTGCTTACAGCATCTGTGGTATCTGTTACGAATTCGGTCAGAAACAAATTGTACGTCTAACAAAACCTTTCGAGACCCTAAACCCATCTTTCCTTCGTATCATGTCCGATTATCATGATGATCACGGGCATGCTATGTTGTTACAGGCAGATTTGGGCTCACAAGAGATTATAGGCCGGGGGTTGTCCAGGTATTCCGGGGAAAAAGACTTGCGAAGTAAGATGCGCTCAAGGCAACGGTCAGCAAGTATGCTGCGTATGTTCCCACCCTAACCCGAGCTCCTATGCCGTACTAAAGTCTTCGTAGGATATTCCTTGTTAGGTAAGATGCAGTTCAAACAGTATTCCGAGATCGGTATATGGTTGAACCCTGCATTGGGCGAATATGGGTATGGGTATGGGTATGGGTATGGGTATGGGTGAGGGTGAGGGAAGCTGTTCGTATTGAGTGGAGAGAAAAGAGCCCGTGCAATTTCTCACCGGGTACGCGATCGTTTCCTTGGTTTCAACAAAGCGAAGTCTGTTCATGCCTGTCTCTTCAATCCATTGATCAACAGTACACCGTTGAAGTTTAGTCTAAATACCACTACTGTGGAGTGCCAAATGATCCAATGATTGAACGCGCAAACATTGTAGTACTGCGACCCAAGATATTCATCTATTTCCCGGTTGCAGATCGAGGCAATCGATAACAATAAATGATATTATCTCGTAGCCCTTGATCCCATTAATAGAACGCCAAGGTCCAGCTGGAATTGGGAAATTACGGCAGTGACGAGGACGGGACAATAAAACGAGTGAACGCACAGACTGTCGTCATCGAAAATCTTTAATCCATATGCAGTATTACGTAGCATAATGCGCGCAAGATTGACTGAAGTTTGATCCTGTAACTAGGTATGCAAATCGCCGGCTAATACTCCATATTCGAGGCATTTTTGTGATGGCTTACTCTTGACAGTACCAGCTGTCCGTTGTCTAATGCGCTTCCCAAAAATATACATGACAGGCAAAAGGCACGCGAGTCCCGCCAGGACTCCAGCGTAAATGGCGAAGCTGCCGAGGAATCCACGCTCTTCAATCCAAGCCGTGGCGCGGAAAGACATGACGAAACCGATGATGCATCGCCAGCTTGCAACATTAACGAGAACCGGTCTACAAGTATGGATCAGTATAAGGGCATGGTCGCGAGAAAATGGACTCACCCAGCCCATTGTGGGTAGCTCTCGATAACGTATACCGAAAGGACAGTATTAGCAGTCAGAAAACCGAGCGAAATACAAAAGATGCCTATAAGCAAGACAGACCAGTGAACTATCTTCGTGTGCTCTCCAGCGTATCCGAAGAGTATGCATCCGATAATTCCAAAGATCAATGGGATAATGAGATTGAGTAAGTTTCCTTCTGGTTCTTTTTGACCGCCATTACGTCTTGCTACAGCATTAGTTATTTTGTCGGCAAGATATCCGCCGAGTAACGCGACGAAAGGGGTGGCGATGACGATTGGGACGACAGCCAGTCCAAGAGTCTTGAATTTCCAGCTTTGGAGAGAATCGTTAGATTGAGAACAGCCCAATTGAAGGCAGAAGACTTACCCAGAAGCAATAAGCACAGAAGACCCACTTTGACCGGCGGCGCCTTGAATGGCGATGAACATACTGTTGACTGCGATGACCCAAAGGATGTTTGGGAACATCATGGTACGTAAAGTGTCGATGATGGATCTTCCGGCAGCCTTGTGCTCAAAGCCGTTCTGAAAGATACCCAGATTTGTCCATATGGTTCGAGGACCGTATGTTACGGCGTCCAAACGAGGACGGTTCTCGCCAGGGAAGAGGTAGTACACGTTCTTGCCGCCTGCAATATGGTCAGATTGATGGGTCGTGATGTACTCAGAACAAGGAATTTTACCTAGCTCCTCCTTTGATCTTTGCCAGCGGGTCTCTGGCAGAAATGCGACCAGAGCGAGCCAGGCCAAAACTGCCAAGCCCGACGTGATGAAGTACAAATACCGCCAGCCAGCACCTGCAACGATCACAGGCGAGGCAACCCCTAAGCTCACAATTATGAAGCCCTAAATCTGCGGTGAGTTTCAATTTTGGTCACCAAGACTTGCAACGTACTTGAGTGGACCATACAAAGCTCATAGCTCTATTTCGTTGGTGAATGAAGACCATGTCCTGGATGATTAGAGGTATTAAAGCTTCGACAGCGCCAGCTCCAAGAGCCTGGACACAACGAGCAGCAATGTGGCTGTCAAGACTGCGGCTCATGGCGGCCCAAAATCCACCTGTCCAAGCCATGACACCACATACCAGCAGAACTGGTCGTCGACCAATCGATATGGACAGAGGAACGAGGAAGTAGCTGCTTATGCCGTTGGTCAAAAGTGGTAGCGAGGCCAATAGTGAGATCTTCCATAAGGGTGGTCCTCCAATCCCAGCGAGTAGTTTCAAGGGATTGAGATCCACGACTCCAGGGGGATTCAAGGCTGAGATATCGACCTGTGCAAGGATCTTAGGGTCGATTCCGGCGTATTCGAGGGCAAAGACAGGAATCAGCGCGCCGATGATGGCCTCGGCAGAGACTGCAAGAGCCCCGACTATAGTTGCAACAGTCAGTCAGATTTTGCTCGATTTCATTTTGGGCTGAGCACTGACAGAAACAAATAGACGTGATAGCAGCTATTTTCCGCCACGCTGGTAAGTTGAGGGGATCTAGCGAAGAATATTGTCAGTGGTCAGTTGCATTTTGAAGAGTTCCCTTGGATTGGTGGAGGAGACTTACCTTTGGGATCAGGAGTGGGCATGGGCACGCAATTCAACTGCCCATTCTCGTAGAGGTTGGTGGTTCCCACGACCTGCGCGGGAGCCTGCAGTTGCGGACGAAGAGGATAGTCATCCGCTTCAGACTGAAAAAACAGCTGCTTCTGCTTTTCCATTCTGTAGATTGTGTGTAAATGGTAACGAAAGTCGGGTTATGATTGAGATTGGGTGGCCTGCATCGATCAGGCTAAGAGATATGGGGCGGCCAGAACTACTAGATAGAACGAATGGCATCGAGCACGCCCGAACACACGTCAATCGGCCTGTCGAAGAAAGGTGTTACAGTCGATGGCAGAGCCACAAAAAGAATGCTGTCACTGTTGTGTTGATGCTCATGAAACCAGGGCCGTAATGCGTTTCGGACCGTGTGGAAATTGATGTTGACAATCAGAAAGGTCCCGGGATAAACACGGTCTAGCCAATCGGGTCAGAATTTCAGGCGCTGCAGTCGAGGTTGGGCTCCATGGAAGGCCTCTCTGCAATAATCCTGGGAAATGGCTAAGGACTGTCGGCAAAAGCACAAGTCATTCCTAATCTGGTATACGATTTCCGCTGCAGAAGCAAAGTGCCGTAGATTTCGTACCAACTTACTCGTAGGCGGTCGGCAGGCCTCAAACTGATAGCCATCAATGAGGGAAGCATCAGAGAGTTTGGGTTTCTGCTGCATGGATAGTTGGAACATCACATGCCAACAATAGAGTACTCAGGGGCGGGGAAACCTCGTATGCCCACCGAGCTTCTTTGATCCTTTCATATAGGATGTGACGGAGCAGTACAAGGTTCTCTCCCGTGAATAGTAGTACTCATAAATTGAAACCAGGTTGTTGGGTAAGACGTGATGAAGGACGTCGCGACGAGACGGTACACGAGGCGTTTCGCAGGCTTCGGCATCAAGGTTTCTTCGCAGGAGGACTTCATGGCAGTCTCTCGGATTGATATCGCATTGGCTGTCGATAGCATGATTGGGTGGGTGCAGTGATAAGAAACTGTTGTTTTGATGGAAGAAGGGGAGAGCTCATCTTACCAAGAACGCCACCAACGTGACATGTCAAGATGAAGGACAAAAAATATCTTCGAGACTGTGCACATTCATCCATCCGGACCGCTGATTATATGTCGTCAAAGCACACCCACTCTCTGCGAAACCTGGAGGATGCGGAGGTCGATATCAAAGTCACGTGCTTTTTGCCCTATGTCTCGAGTCATGTTTTCATCTGTACTAACTACTTGCTACCCACAGGCCTCTGTCCACACTCCACCTCACTTGTCCCGCCACCGCACTCTGCGAACCCATCGCTAACTATTCCCGTGTGCAGACCACCTTGAAACAGCCTTCAGGCAATTAAAAGTACCACGGCCACGGCATCAGATTGAGTTCCATTGGCTGTGCTGCCTATTTAGCCTACCGCAGTAGTACCTCGCTCTATTCTTGCATCCTTCATTCCTGCTGCGCCTCATTGTCTTGAACCATGGAGAGCGCCGCTAACGCCATTTCTTTCTTTATAAGAAGAGCATTTGCTTTTCGCTCTTCTCAATCTGACATTAATACTCATTCAGTCTCTCCTAATCGGACCTCACAACCTCAGCGATCCGAAAGTGCGGGAGATGGTCATCAGACGCTACAGCCTCGTCAAAAGCTTCGAGTTCGATCGAGACGTCTCATGGACAAGATAAGACGAAGGGAATCACCTTTGCTTAACATGATTGACGAAATTAAAAATTCGGGCTGCAGCCCGCAATCGCAATCACCACTCTTCAAAATTCCAGGCGAGATCCGCGAACAAATCTTCTTTTATGTCCTCAGCGAATCGGATGGAACAGAAGCCATATCGCAGCATGATTACTGCTATCGCCCAGATTATCCAAGCCATCGCTACATCGATACCGCCCTATTGCGAACCTGCCGTCAAATATGGGTCGAAACGTATACTTTACCACGCAGAAACGTCTCACCACGCATCTGGCTTGGGTCGACTGATCGGCAATCTCCACGGAGTAAGATCATGAATACTTTGCCTTAGGTCAATCACTAAATGAAATTCAAACAGGATTTGCATATGCTGAAGGAGTCAATGAAGATGTTCTGTTCCCAGTCGTAGAATCTGATACCATTCGGCGAACCATTTACCCTAACGAGAGCCTGCAAGTGTTTGCTCAGATGTATTCACTCGAATGGGGCGAGCTCAACGAAGCAGTCCAAAACGCCTCGGTAAAAATATCGCCACGTCGAATCACCATCACTCTCCGTTACACAGACTGGTGGAACTGGGAGGTCAATAGCCCTCTTCGAATCGATGATCAATGGGCTGAGAAGTTTAGAGCTCCAAATTCTGTCCAGGAAATTGTCTTGGAGTTGGAGACCAGGAATGGAAAGAGGCCAGAGCTGGACGCACTTATTTCCAGACAGATTTCGAAATGGACGTTCCACACAAAGAACGAGGAAGATCTTGTGCTGCATGGCCAACGAAGAGAGAAGTTTCACGTGGGATCCGCAATACCTGGAGGAGTTAAATATGAACACCATTCCGAGTATGCCAATCGATCTGGGCCCATGGGACAGGACGAGATGCTGTACTATACTGTCAAGCTGAGATGGAGAAAAGAGGCCTAGAAGAAATACTTGTCCTTTCATTTAGTACAGCATCAGTTGGTTCAGCATTCGGCAATTTTCGAGACCTACAAACTCCAATCTCAGATCTGGGTATCCATCTGGCAGGTCTTTACCAACCCGATAACAAGAGTCTTCAGAACACCGCCCAATACAATACTGCTTTTACATGCTTGCCTCTGACAAAGGAACTTCCTGACCACTACCTGACTTTAGGCGATGCAGTTGATTTCCGTCCAACCACGTTCTCGGAGTATCTTGCAATAGTCAGAAGATAAGTATCACCCTCCCGACTCAAGTACATATACAACCCATTTCCCCAGCAAATTTTCCGTCAATAACGAACTCTATCCACTCTATCCGCTTTTGACTTTGAGTCGATGGCGCGTGATTTCTGAGGACTTGTTTTCTAGATAATCGCGTCTTGAGCTCTTGAGTACTAGAAGGGGAATTTTGTCTTGAGTATAAGGGTGGCTTCGGCTTCATTTCTCCCCGGAGCTCGTCAATATCTTTAATCACGTCAAATGCCACTTGGAGTAAGAAATCATGCTAAACTCACTGCGCTATTATAAGTGTTCCTGGCACACATACCATAATCAAACACAAAATCAAATCATCGCGTATCTTCTCTTCGCCACGTTCAGTCACCCTCCTCTTCCGGAGCTCGCTTTCCTCCAAGTAGTCCACGTCCCAAACCATAGACGCCTTTTCCAACACCTCCGACGGTTGAAGTCAGGCCGCCAACTACATTTCCCGTGCCTATTTTACCCAATCCGTCACCAATTCCTTCTGTCACGCCTCCGACAAGATCGCCGGCTCCCTGCCCAACACCACCGATTATTTTGCCTCCAGGCCCGCCAATGGTGTCGCCAACTCCGCCGACAGCGCCGTTGAGAGTATCGCCCTGTATTCAATTAGTGCGAAGCTTTCGAACTCGATGCAGATTGAACGAGACTTACAACGCCTTTTCCGGCACCCGAGACTGTCTTGCCAACCCCGCCAGTAGCTCCACCAACCGTACCAGAAATATCCCCTCTGCCAATTGCAGAAGTCGTGTCTGAAACGGTCGACTTCAAGCCACCAGTAGTGTTTCCTAGCGTCTTGTTCAAGTTCTTTGTCGCCTGAGTACCAGTCTTTCCAACATTGTCTGTTACATGCTTGACCGGTTTGCCGACACCTCCTGGCAATTGATCTGCTCCTTTGCCTAGGACACCAGTGGCTCCACCAATAACCTGTCCAGCGCCATTTGTTACGACTCCTGTAGCATTGTCGACGCCTCCAATTGCAGCTCCGACACCTTTGTTTGCGGTGCCAGTCACTGCTCCACTGGCTTTGCCAATTGCGCCTTGGGGTGCCTTCGCTGCGACGGGTCGCTTTATTGGTATTTTCTTTCCATCTGGACCGACTTTTGAGGGTGTGTAGGAGGGAGTCGAAGGTGGTCCACGTACCACGAGAGTATCCTCATCGGCTTTTGGCAACTTGGCAGGAGTCTTTTTGACCGGTATAGGTTTGGAGACTGCAGCTGATGGAGCTTTTGCGATAGACTTCGGCGTGGGATCTGCAGCTGAAGTGACTTTCTTTGTTGCAGATGCTGAAGGGAGAGGTTTCTTAGTTCCGATTGGGGTGCGTATCGGCTTGTTCACTGCAGCTGGAGGATCGGTTGATGCCACTGTTTTCTTGACCGGATCTGCTCCACCGGTTGATGCCACTGTTTTCTTGACTGGAGTTGCTCCACCGGTTGATGACACTGCTTTCTGAACTGGAGTTGCTCCACCGGTTGAGGCTGGTACCGTCTTCTTTGCGACCGGCAGAGGCTTCTTCGTGCCAATGGGTGTTCTTGCAAGCTTGGTAGGAGTCGCTGAAGCTGCAGCAGGGGTTGTCTTTTTCACACCTGGACTCGAAGTTGTTGGAGGTTTCGTTGGAGCAGCAACCTTCTTCGCAACGGTTGATGATGCTGTTGTTTGACCTGCAATCTTGGCCACCCCAGCTGGGCACGTTTCGTCAATCTCTTTCTCGCATGATTTGTTCCCTCCCGTGCTTACTTTGGAGAGCAGCATTCTGCTTCTTGAGGTCATCTAGAGCTGCCATGTTAATGGTGGAGGTGATTGAGATTCAGGCCAGGTAAGGTAGTTTGAAAGAGGTTTGAATTCACAAGTAAAGAAAGATATGAGAAGGATTGAGGAGTTCAATCACGTCCTCTGTTCATACCTTCATAGCCAACTGGAGGGCCGGGCTACGCGTTGTCGCCCCGACGTCATTCTGCATAGGCCGCCAATCCTGGCAATGGGTGAGGGTGCAGGTCTTCTCGGCAATGGGTCGGGCCATGGTCAACGCATCCTGGCAGTGCTCACAACCCACAAGAAGATGTTGGTGGGAAGTTCAATTGATCTTGTTTCTTCCCAAGTGCAAAGGACAGAAGAGTAGTACTTGTACCAGACGTGCGATTCGCACAGATGGACGCCGAGATTGGTACTGTTGGGTACCTACGATCGAGGGCCGTTGGATGCATTGGCATGCAACGAATGCGCAGCCGTGGAGCTAAGCTGAAACGTATAATTGGTTTACTGGAACGTACGGTAGAAGGTAACGCCGCCGTGTTACTCAGTGGTACTCAGTACTTGTGAGACTCGGTACTTGTGAGACTCAGTACTTGTGAGACTCAGTACTTGTGAGACTCAGTGGTAGTACTTGTGAGACTGGCAACATCTACTCCACCAAGCACAAACGAGGCTTGTGGCGAGAATAATGCTGACTGAAGCTGAGGGGGTCGATCTTTTGGGGAGGTGCCACAGGGGGGCCTCGTCGATGATGATGATCCTCACCCAGGGGACCAGCCAGGACCCAACCAGGACCCAGCCAGCACACAGCCAGGACACAGCCTGGACACCAGGGGACCAGCCAGGACCACGACACCAGCCAGGACCCAGCCAGGACCCAACCAGGACCCAACCAGGACCCAGCCAGCACACACCCAGGACACAGCCTGGACACCAGGGGACCAGCCAGGACCACGACACCAGCCAGGACCCAGCCAGGACCCAGCCAGGACCCAACCAGGACCCAGCCAGCACACAGCCAGGACACAGCCTGGACACCAGGGGACCAGCCAGGACCACGACACCAGCCAGGACCCAGCCAGGACCCAACCAGGACCCAACCAGGACCCAGCCAGCACACACCCAGGACACAGCCTGGACACCAGGGGACCAGCCAGGACCACGACACCAGCCAGGACACCAGGGGACCAGCCAGGACCACGACACCAGCCAGGACCACGACACCAGCCAGGACCACGACACCAGCCAGGACCACGACACCAGCCAGGACCACGACACCAGCCAGGACCACGACACCAGCCAGGACCACGACACCAGCCAGGACCACGACACCAGCCAGGACCACGACACCAGCCAGGACCACGACACCAGCCAGGACCACGACACCAGCCAGGACAGACCTGCTCCCTCACAACCCTCACATGCACCGGCTTCCACCCGCACCAACCTTCAACTTCGACATCACAAATCCGCCTTTGTTGATCGTTGTCCACTTCCATATCGCGAAGTTGCTGTCGTTGCCCCGTGCTGCCCGCCGTGGAGACCCCGCTCGGACCGGCTCTCTACGCCCATAGACTTCGCCATGCAGAACCTCGAATTCGTCAACGTTTCTGGTCCAGAGCCATGGAAGAACAAAGAGGCCAAGAAGTTTGTGCGCTCTCATGCTATGAAGGACTTTCGCAGACGGCAACGAGAACGCAATCCAAAGGGAAAGGTCAAAAGTACGGCCTCGTTGACGAGCAGGCCTGAAAATCAAGAAGGCTGATGTTAAATTAGAGAACTCTCAAAGTGGTGAAGGTTCTGTACCCACGGCCAATAAGAAGGTCAAGCCCAAAGCTGGACCAGAGCTACCTCCAGAGGCTTCAATGGAGAACGCGCTGCTTCCAGTGCGACCGACTTCGATGGAGCTGACGCAGGTGCATCCGGCTGCCCAAGGCCGAGGATGGAACTCCGGGTCCTCAAGTCCAAGCTATACCATACATGATCAGATGCCATTCGGGCGCAGAATCCCGTCGCCCATTTCCTTGATCCCCAAAATCTCTTCGCCAATATCTTTCAACCCGAGGATGTATTCGGGCTTGCCAAGTCCTTCTCCTTCAGACTCATCAGATTTGTCCACGAGCAGGTCACTGAAAAGGATGAGTGATACTCCAGACTATCAATCACAGGCCGATTTCGACCTGGGAGTATCTACAGCTGCATTCGCTGTTCTCGACGACGTTCACGCACAGTTTGACAGGATGACTTCCAAATTTTTCCACTCCGTTCATTCATATCTGGCTTTCATTCACCGGCCGCGTTTCGAGAAGCGCGTCGCCGATTCAAAAATCAAAGCTGACGCTGAGATGAGTGTGCTTCTGTTGAGCATGAAGTTGGTGGCGGAGCCCATCAATTACGCTCAGTCTGGAGCAGATCCACGTCAGAACTCTGTTTATATCGCCGCGAAACACTTCCATAGGCTTGTGAACAAGTCCAAAGGTCCATCGCTCGATTTGATACAGTCGGGAATTCTTCTTTGTTTGTATGAGCATAATGCAGCCATTGGCGATGTAGCTTACAAGACTCTTGCGGATTGCGCCAACATGGGGCAAAGGATTGGACTCAATGCTTCCAATTTCAAAATGGATTTCGGGGTGCCGGATATGGCGGCATATCAGGAAGAGTTTCGACGGACATACTGGGCCTTGATTTCCATGGATTGGTAGGTCCGCTTGTTTTGCTTCCCCCGCTTTCGACTGACAATGATAGTATCGTTACTCTGCATGACGAGAAGCGTGAGCGCGCGATGCTCATGCCAATCCCAACATTAGATGACATCCTGCCATCTGTGAAGGAGGACTACTGGACGGATGCCAGTCTGAACGACGAATATCTATCGTTGGCCTACTACCAACCAGTGTCGAGTCAACTGCCGCAATGGGCGCATAGCTTTGCTCGTCAAGCTCAAAGCGCTCGTCTCATGTGCATGGTCCAGGATCTATTGCGTTATCGCTTCGAAGATGATCCCGCAGGTATGCGAACTAAGATCTTGAAGGTCGATCAACTGCTGCAAGAGAACATGGTGAAATCTTTGTTCGATTGCAATGGCAATTGTACCCAACACTGTGGTCCAATATCCATGGCCATCAGGTTGGTAATTTCGTCTCGTCTCGCGTGTGAGAATACTAATGTCTCTTTAGTGCGAGTTATCTGCTCCATGAGTTCCAACTATTAGCCACCATGACGAGTTCCGACCCAGAAGATCTTGAAGCGCTGGCTCGGTCAAAGCTAGCTATTGTGAAGTTGATCCAAATGATGGTTGACATCCTTGGCATGTTCCCAATCACACATCTCCCTGAGCTTTCGCCTTCTGCACTTTACTGCCCTTACATGGCTGCCAAGCTCTCGCTGCAGTTGGACAGGGTGAATGGAGTGAAAGCGCCGCCAACATTAGCTCCAGCAAATTTTCAACTGATGTTGCAGTCATTGCGACAATTTTCCACGCTGTGGAGATGTACTGGTGGGTCTCCTGTCACCCATGTCCCTAACGAGAGTTCACGCTGATGCTTCTCAAGACTATTACGTGAAGGACATCGTTCGTGCCCAGTCACGAGCGTTGCCTATGCCCATGTCTGTAGCTTAGGAGGGCATGCATTGCAGAAATGTTTGATCATCTCACTGGATTATTGACTTGGTGGTGTTTACCATATCAAGTTCAGATTTTGGCAGTCAGCACTGTCAGATTTGAGTTCTCGTTCCCAGTCGCGGCAAAAGTATAGTAGCGCCAAAGTGTTGTTGTATTTTTTTGATGGAACTGGCCGCTTTGCGCACGATCCATCATACCCGCCACATTTTGACCCACGTATTTTGGTGTCAAAAGGCGATTTCGTTGAGCCGTCCGTGGCCGTTGAGCCGTCGGTGACGCTACGGAGTAGAGTCAAAAGGTGACGGGTAATCAACGCGATGTGCCAAAGCGAGGACCAGGGACTTGTATCAATCTGCTCGACTCACGTCCTGCAGTCACTATCCATCAACCCTATTGAACCTTCTCTGCGCAAAATTGTCCACCACGCTGAAAATTCCTGGCCTTGCCTCAGAAAATTGCTCAATCAAAGACGCAACCTCATCAGCACTTCAACAGCCATGAAGTTTCGATCATCGAAGGATATCAGGAAGCTGATCATCGGCATCAGTAAATCATGTCCATCGGCTAATAAAAGATTCCCTTCGCCAAGCTTTGACTCACTCAACGGACCTCCTCAGCAGCTCTACAACACTAATATTACTGCATCAAATTGCGCTGAGATTGAAAATCCCTCCTTGGGTGCACTAGGAAAACTACCTGCTGAGTTGAGAATTGAAATTTACGAACTCGTCGCCCAAGACCACACCATCCCACTCAACGATCCCATTTGTTTAAATATGCTCACCAACTTCCGGTCTGCTGAACAATCACTGGCCCTCCTGCGGGTGAGCAAACAGCTTCATGGTGAGTTCAAAGCGGTACACAAGAAACATGCCTGGCCCACGATCCTCTGCTACTTCGCGAAACGGCAACAAGATATCGTCGCACATGCGGAAAAAGCTCTTTGCCTCTTCGACAAGAATGTTCTCCTTGGCAGACAGATCAACAGGCTTACCATCGTTGCGTATGCTTTTGGTGGAGGTGAAGATGAGCTGAAGTACATGACGCTGTTCCTGAAGGAATTGCTTGCGCCTCCCCCTCACACGAAAGTGGAAGCCAGCATAACCCACGACCCCGCGAAGATCAACCACGCTCAGCTGAAGAAACTCCGGGTTATCCTATACCTCACAAGCTGGACAATGACGCGAACTTTGCAAATGGGATCTGACGATTCCCTCGGGGCGATGTGCCACGCTATCATGTTGGGAAGCACTTTCGATGGCGAGGATTGTCCACGACGTTTTGAGAATCTCGAAAATCTGGAGCTACGTATTCGGTATACGTCGCGGTACGGTGCGGAACAGTATACCTACAACTTCTGCAGGAACCTCAATAGATCCTATCCTTACAATCAGCTTTCAATCCCTCTTGCGACGCAGTACCGACTGCGAAAGCAGAATCGGGTTCACCGAACTCATTACTTGGAATGGTTTGACAAAAGGTGACTTATTTCTTGGGTTCTTGTCATTTCCGACCGGGGCTGGAGACGAAATATGAGACTCTGGCCTATCAGTTCTCCCATCCTGATGAGGAGACACGCGTTGGGCAACCCTATTCTTGTTCGGGCGACGACACACGAGGAAACAGAGAATTGTCGATTTGAATGGGGTTTACCACAGCTTGAGTCCACGGCTTTGACCTAAAAATTGATGACGGCGCTTACACATTCTCCTAATCGCCTGGAGTGGTTGGAATTATCCTTGATAACGCGCTGCCCAAGTTATTCCTGAAAAAGAAGATGAATATTAATAATCCAGAAAAATAAACTTTACAACGAATTCTTGGATCGGGCGATTTGGCGTTGGCGAGGAAAAGTAGTGGGACTGTTTATCTTGTTACTAGCAAGGCTGGCTGAATTCGGCTGTGGAAAAGGATTATCAGGGTTGATTTGGAGATTTTTTCCTTCTAAGATTAAAGTAATTCACCTAGGACTTTTATATATATTCTTCGTATCAAGAATGTTCTGTATGCTATAGCTTCGATTAGCGAGAAATTGATTAAAATAAAGATGTATTATTTCTGATTATTTGAAGGAATTATTATTGGGACGTCGATGTTCGAGTGGGTGTTTGTTGGAGAGCTGGAGACGCCGCGTATAGTCCGCTTGTTATGTGATATGGCTTTAGATCAGGCTTATTTTTAGAATGGATTTAGATGGTTTGTTGATGTCTTTCCTACTGGTGTTTGATATCAACTCCTACTTGATGGCTTTTTTATCGACTGTTTTACGCTTTACTTGTTGTATTTTACGGATACTGAAGACGGCAACCGTCTTGCTCTTTCTATTATAATGATCAAGATGTTTAGTCTTTGAAGCTATTGGCTGCTGGTTAATATACGAATGACCGCGTTATAGCTTCCAATTTTTTGTTGTGAGGGGATAATTCTGGTTCCAAGAAAGTTGGTCAATCGGCTAGACCACCATTCTTCCGGGCAAAGCCAGGCGACTGGTACAACGGCTCCATCGATCCAGTGCTCTTCCGAGGATCTCAATATCGAAGGAACTATTGATTTTGCAATTTCTTAACTTTAGATCAAGACGAACAGACTTTAGGGATTCTCCAAGTCAAGTTTGCCAAAAATTCATGGATACTAACTACTAGTCACAATGGACGGTCCTATTCTGGCGTCTCGCTTTGAACAGATTCGCTTTGATTTGCTTTTGGCGAGCGTTGCGTTCTTAACTCCCATCAGTTTCGTCCGTCAACTTTTCGATCGAAATCAGTGTCCTCTCCTCTGAGAACCATGGAAAACTCATCTTCTTCGAAAATGAAACAATTGTTAGAAGGCATCAGTGCTTCTTCTGCCTACGCTTGCCTTAATATACGAGCTCCACGACACAGTCTCCTCAATGACACGTTGACCGGTGAGCGGAACAGGAAAATCAGGTCAGTCAAAATAATGTATACCGTACTATAGTGGTCTCCTCAATTTCCCAAAGATAAAGGCACTTCATTGTGACATTGACAAATCACAATCGATCTTAATGAATTCTTGGCGATACTCTTCTTTTTATGTACGGACTAACCGAGCATGAGTTGAAGAGAGCACTGCGGTGACTTCTAGCTCTTTACTGACTGAAAAGTAGCAATGATATCCCGAGCGCTCTCCCAAATTCCGTTTTACAATCCCCCAAAGAGATGCCGATACCTGCTCTAGGCAGCTTTAGTCGCTTGCCACCGGAATTGAGGTCGATGGTATACGATCATCTTGCGCAAAGTGCTACCAAGGCGCTTCATGAGCGCAAACGTATGAGCACTGTTACAAAGACGGGATCGCTACCTCCAGCTTGGCTCTTAGCGAGTAAGACAGCTCGAGAAGAGTTTGCACCATACTACCATAAATTGGCTTGGCCGACTATAATGTACACGCCAGATGCAAGAGGGAAACTCTGGCACCGCACGGAATCATGTCGCAAACTCGAGGAGTTGTTGAAGATTTTCTTGCCCAGCCATGATCGATTATCGCATTTTACTATTGTCCTCGCCTCAACGTGCAACGAGAAGCGCGCGATGGAATCATGGCAGGTCATGGGTACAATTTTTGACTTGCTCTACCAAGAGAAAACTTTAGATATAAACCTAGACCCCAGCAGCACCATCACGAAAATCCGTGTTATCTGGTGTGTACAGCATTGGGATACGATGCAAAAACTACAAACCACGGAGAACGAATTCGACGAGCGACTTAATCGCATATGGCATTTCCTCCATGAAGCCAATCAAAAAATGCTCGCGCAATCGAAGTGGATACGCCGATTCCCGGTACTGAAAACTTTGGAGTTTTGCGTTCGATACAAGGAGGAGCGATATGTATACCAGTATACCGCCCAGGATGGCAAGGTCGAAGTCGATACCCTCTTCGTACCGCTTGCGACTCGCTATAGGGACCGTCGAGAAATCTTTGCCTGGACGTTATCTGAGATGCTTGATCTACATAACGCCGTTTGTCGGAAGTTATGGGTGATATATTGTATCCTGATCATGAGTACTCTTATATTATGGTCTAAACTCAGTCGACGGGCTTGTTGAGAATATGTAGCCCCTTGAGCTCCGAGTTATCATTGATTAATTTCTGGCCATATTCACAAGAAGGATATTCAGGAATACACCGATTTCGATTAAACGCCGAGAACTCCGATCTAGATGGCGCTGTCTAAGAATTCACCCTGTGCTATTTCACGACCAGATTAAGACGTGGTCTTTGTGTCCACAGCGGCGAGTGGTGGGACGTTTCAACGAAAACATATATAAACGCCGCTTATCGGTTGAGAAACATTCGGGGCAGATTAAGAAGCAAAGGGAGTAAAGAACAAGCATAATATAGCGGAGAGTGATCAGGGAGAACCCGTTCCGAGACGTCTATAATCAAGTTTATCCTCCTTTAAGGATCATCGTCGCTCGTTCAGGTGGCACGAAGGGAGGCCGGATACAATTAATATCTCTGTTTGAGGGTGTCGAAAGCTTGCAGACGTGAAATGGGCTGGGCGACATTAAAGGGTCTGGTAGATGAGAAGACTGAACTTGATATATTTGGTACCTACTAGGAAACAGTATTTTACTTGAAGAATCCACAGGTTCTCTTTGAGGTCCTAACAGACTGTTTTGGTGTTCCACCATCTCCATTCACCCAAGCAACGCTAAATAAAATTTCGTAGTCATCGCGGGATCCGGAAAGGGTGTGCCTCCGTGTTGAATACGAAATCGTCCAGACTGATGTGGTTCGGGTCGCTAAACATAAGATAAAAATACTTGAGAGTCTCTGCCATCCAAAAGCTCTCCATACTGTCCTCTTTTTCCACGACCGTGCTCGACATCACGTTTGTGATTGCAGCGTTTCCGAATTCTGTCTTTGTCGCGTCATTAATGCTCATGAACATTTCCCAAGCAATGTCTTGCAATTCCGGAATGCCCGTGATGCGGTAGAGATAGAACAGACTCTCAATAGCTTCTGGTCGGAGATGAAATCCTGGGAGGCCAACGCAAGCGAAGGGCATGGAGCCTTTTTGTGGGCATTCGGGATTGGTTTCGTTGAAGGACGACTGTCCAGGGGGCACCAAGTCACAAGGCTCGAAAGAAGGGCATGCGTTCATAGTGAACCACTCTGGCATAATCTTGAGGGGAGAATGCTGGTAGGCCCATATACAACCCCTAGTGAGTTTGCTGCCAACTTCAATGTGGGTTTCGTTGCTGAAAAGGCGGCCGCCTAGCAGGAACATGCCACCAGCAAAGCAAGCCAACTGCTCGCTGTCGGTTTGGAGAGCTCGACCTGCGCTTAGGATGCCGCTTAAAAGTATATCTTCTTGGCCTGGTATAGCAGGACGATAAATAATGTGCTCAATAGCCGTGTCCATGGCATTCTGATACAGTCGCGCATACTGTGGTTCTAGTCCCCCGAGAAGTTGATACGTTTTCCCAAAGTATTCGTATGCAGAATCAGACATGGCACCAAAGCTGAAGGTCGTGCCATTCGTCAGATCAAGGTCTCGGACGTTCACCTCGCTGGGGAACATGCCAGGAAGCTTTGTTCGGTTTTGCTGATCGTGCAGGAGGTCTGTAATTCTAGCCGCCGCTCCGTAGTAGCGCATGTCACCAGTGATTTGAGAGAGCCGCGTTAGCTCCAAGCTCGAAGAAGCAATATCTGCCAGCATTTGAGTAACGAAAAATGCTTGATGTTCCGGCCGTCTCGTCGGATCCCACCATGTGACCGGCATACCATTCGGCGCAGCGAACAACGAGGCATATATCATGTCACCAACTTCGACAGCTTTTTCTAAAAGTCGTTGATCATTACAGTCCGTGAGATCGTACGCCGCGAGGAAACCGCCCAAGTGACGAATCGTAATTTCGAACATGCTGATCTGTCCGCCGGTAGAGGTAGACGGGAGAAATTTGATCTTCGTCGCAGCCGTGACAGCCTCCTCAAACTCACTCATCAAGTCCATGACCCAAAGTGTGTCAAGGCTATCAACCAAAGTCACACTCCAACCACCAAAGTCGTTCCTGGGTTTACCCGAAATCGGTGCTAATTCATCCGCCAACCAAGCTTTGTTTCTATAAGAAGTCCATGCGCGCATGAACGTCTCCTTGACGGCCGCTTGTCTCTCTTTCCGGGCGGACTCGGCATCTGAGAGTGGCGAAGCTGGGACAAAATCATGCTGGATCCTAGGCAAGGACTTGGAAGTGCCGACTGGTAGCCCGGTGACAGGGTGCGGGAGTTGCTTTCTCTTTCCATCGCTCCAAGCGTAGCGATCATGTTTCCATGGCCCAAGTGGTGGGTTTGGCGGCGAAGAGGGACAATTCGACGCGGTCGTAGCTTGTAGAAGATATGTTGTCGTAATGACAGAGTAAAAAAAGAGACGGCGAATGGGAAAAACCATCACGGCTTCGGCGGCCTTATTTGGCTTGAAAGTTTGCAGAGAAAGATGTTGCTGCCGAAATGCTCTTATACGCACAGCTTTTAATCTCTAGTTCTACGGTAACTGCAGTAGAAGTGTCTCTGACGACTATGTTGTACAAAAGACCCCCATCGCTTTGCTGTTTCTAACAGAAGTCAAATTCGTAGTTGAGCTCGAAAAATTTGGGTGACTGAAGTATAAAAAAAACTATGTGAACGGTCCAAACCTTATTCGGGACGCTCAACTCTCGACAACAATGTCAATAAAGATATGGCAAAATCAAGGGAGACATTCGCCAGGGATCGATTGAGATGTATATCAAGTCGAAAGATTCGTTCATTGTTCTGTGAGACTTGGTGTGGAAATAAGTAAGTAAGCATGTTAAGCGTTAGCTTTGATTTAAATGGGAGCGAGTAAGGACAGTACAGAGCTCCAGTCCAATATCGAATACAAGAAATATTGCGCGGTGATGATTGATAGTATCGTGTAGGAGTACGGAGGGAGGAGTACGGAGGTAGGAGTAGGGCGGCGGGGGTAGCGGGGGCGGGGGCGGGGCGGCCGCTATCGTTCGAGACACATATGTCATCCATGTAGAGTAGAAATGATGCTCACAGATACGCCTGCAGGCTCAAGATAACGCTGAAGTGCCTAGATGTCAGAACTTGCAGTGAACATCTCAACGACTTCATTCAGCCAGGCCAGGAAGCCTTCATAATGTCTGACCCTTGATTCTTCATATTGGCTGCAACAGCGAACCCGGCGAGAGATCAATCTCGACCTAGAGAAACTCTAACATTCCCTAAAAACCCATAGAGATAAATACATAATACGTAATATCCACTCAACTCCTCGAGGTCTTTTCTCTGCCGAGTACAGCGATATTCCCTTTACATTATACTGAAAATAGCATTCTCGGCCTCTTTCCCGCCCGATACATGGTACGAAACGGAAAATCAATACACACTGCGGAGGCGCAATAATATAAAATTACCTCCACACCCGGAAGATAAACACACTTCCGCGGGCAAATCAAGCACAAGAAACCTCTATAAATGAATCTGAATACCCCTCCCCGTTGCCAACCCCCAATCTTCTCTGCTCCTCCCAACAAACCATCCAAATCCCAAATCTCAAAATGAAATCCTTCTTCCTCGTCCTCCTCACATCCCTCAGTCTCGCCTCCGCCTGCGGAACTAATGGCCGTTCGTACTCACCACCTCCCCAATCTCCATATGCAAGAAATGGCATCTAACAGAAAATGATTATACAGAGGCGTGCACAGGGGGTAGCTCAGGTTTACTCTTCGAACCTTCGACATGCTGCGAAAACACTGGTTTACGCTGCATACCCGACAAGATCAGTGCGTTACATCTAGTCCACCTTCCCCTTCCATCGTTCCTCCCATGCTTCCTCGAGGAGGGTAAAGAAGTGTACTAATCTCGTTCCTACAGCACTCAAATGGACTTGCAAGTTCCCATAGTATGGAGGTCTTGAAATAGTGAAGATAGTAGGGGAAGAAACGAAAAGTAGATCCAAATGCAATACATCAAGAAGTCAGCTGCATCCAACTATATCCTACATCCTACATCCTACATCCATCCCTCTCAATACCGCAACAATACCATACATCCGTGACTGCCCACTCCCACGTGAAAGACCCGCTGAGGAAAATAAAATCCCTACCTTGTCATAACCCTATGCCCCTCACGCGCCCTTCCCCTCCCGATATCCCTCCCGAAATCCCTCCCGAAATCCCTCCACTTCAACACACCAGATTTTCCTATACCCACCTACCTGCTCCTTCTCCCCACCCTACCCCTCATAACCGCAAAAAGCGGAGAAGTCCACGGTCCATCCTCACCTTCCCCTGCCCTCCCATCACAACCTCTTCAGTACTAACGCCGATATCAACGTCATATCTAGCCGGCGGTGCCGGTCCAAGTCTAGGACCCTCAACCTGCTGCGAACAGAAAACCTCGGATGTAAATTGAACAGAAACAGTGAGACTGGACTCTTTTTCTCTATCCTGTCCTGTCCTGTCCTATCCTATCCTTATGTTAGGAATGAAGAAGACACGTGTACTAATCGTTATTAGCTCTTAAGTGAGGTGCATGATTTAATCCATTCAGCTAGAGCAATTTCCTACTTATCTCTCAATCTTCCTCTTTTCCTTTGTCTACTCTATCATACCTGCATAGGAACGGAGAGCTGCATATACCCCATCCAAATCTTGGTTTCGACTTCTTGGGGGTACCTGATTCTTAGCCAGAAGAAGCCTTTCGCTTGTTGACCTCATCTTTCTCTCCTCCTTTATTCGACTGGAACAGTAGCAATTTAATACTTTCTTCGTCTGAGTCTCTTACAAAGGTTTAGGAGAGCATTGGTGTTTTAAAAGAGCTAAGCGTAGCGGCTGCGTTCGGGTTCTTTCGTTTTGCGGTAGCTTTCGGGGTTCCACGCGGCTGTACACGCGCCTTTAGGTTCTTTTACTAGGGTCTTCCGTGAACCCTTCTTGCGTGTCTGCTTACCTGACGAAGTTAAGGTTTCCTCTTCGTCTCCAACCTCGTCCAGTTCGTCTTCAACTTGCTATTCGAAAATATCCTCTTCTTGTTGCCTAGCAAATTCCACTATAAAAGCGACCTCTACTAGGTCACTTGCGACATAGTAAGCATCCCTCATGCCGTAGCGGTATGAAAAAAGTATAAGGTAGATAGTGTACGAATTAATAAATTCGTAGTTGTCCGGTATGTCGTAACGAAGCAGGAGGGAGGTAAAGTCGTAGTTTCGTTGAGCGATCTCACATATCTTGTCATCGAGTTTACCATTTATAGTCTCCGCCTTGGCCATTCCCTGTTCAAGACTCGCTTTCTGCGTGGAGTTGAGAGAGGCGGGAGGAAACGAGGGTAAATGGCAGAGGCGCTTATTCAGTTCCGTATGGATACGGTTGAAGAAAATGTTGGTCATGTCCTTCTTGAGCGCTTGAGTTGCGACTTCTTTAGAAATCCTAGATAAGGGCTTAGCACCAACGATACGGTAGAATCTAGAGGTATCCAGATTTGCCTGTAGGTCGGTATAGGCTAAATCGAAGGTTCGGCTATAAACCTAATCATCATGTGGTAAGGTGTGTCGAGCGGGGAGGCTTTTCAACTGGTGGTGGCAATACAACAATAAAGCTGTATGCTGGATGTCACTTGAGCTACCATTTAGTATAGTGGTGTGTATAAAGTGTGTTTCATTTAATGAGGGGGGTGACCCCGGTTATATATGTTATGTATGCCACTGATGGCTCCTTCGGTAACATCATGGGAATCTTTGATGAACATACGGCGGACGTGAACATTATGTGTCTGTCCGACGCGGTAATGACGGCCGACTGCTTGCTGGTCTTGAGACGAGTTGGCCGGTGGGTCCAGCAGTGCCATCATGTGTGCGCCTCCGACGTGAAGATGGGGTCGTCGAGAGTCCATGCTTGGGTTCATGCAGAGAGCCAGACTCTCGGGTGATTGATCGTAAGCTCGCGGTCTTGCTGAGTTTGCTGATGCTCTCTAACAGGCTTTCGATATTCTGAGGGAGTGGATTGGCCATGGCTGTGAGGGTTGCGGGGAGGTGGCGAGGAGATTGCAAAGAAGTGGCGAGGAGGTTGAAAGGAGGTGAGAAGAGGTTGCGAGGGCTGTCGGTTTAGACGGTGTGAGTGCTGTCGGTGGGAGAAACTTTTCAAGTTGGTGGAAGATGTTGTTACTGGAGGAGATAGAATTAAAACACATATTTTCCTGACGCTTTGAAAAGTGGCATCCATGCAGCTTCAACGCAACCAAATTTTAAACTTCACACAACTTCTTCGTCCTTCGAGCTTTGCACTCTCGCCTCATTGAAGCCAAGCTCGTATAATACTTCAACGGTATGCTCCCCAAAAAGTGGAGGCCCCTTCGGATTTGGCCTGGAGTCTCACTGAATTTGACAGCAGGGCCGATGAGCTTCATCATACCAGAGACCGTGTGCTCTGTCTTCCATTCCTGGACCAAACCACGAGCCTCTGTCTGCGGATGAGCAAAAGCTTTCTCGATGTTGTTCACCGGACCGCAGGCAAGCCCACTCCCTTCAAGCACCGGGAGCCATTCGTCATTCGTCTTTGCCATCAATGTCTCGTTCATAATATTGTCAAGAACATTTCCATTCTGTACGCGAAGTGGATTCGTCTTGAACCGCGCGTCCTCGAACAAGTCCATTCTTTGGAGACGTTGACACAGGGATTTCCATTGTTTTTCATTGTTCGCGCCGCATGCTAGATAGCCATCTTTCGTCTTGAATGTATTGTAAGAGACAATGCCGGGGTGAGCTGCACCGAAGCGCTCCCCTTCGATACCCATATTCAGCCATGTAACTCCGATATTGATGAGCAGGCTGATTTGGGTCTCGAAAAGACTGGCGTCGAGATTTTGACCAAGACCGGTCTGATCTCGGGCACGGAGCGCTGCAAGAATAGCCCCGTGCATGTACAGACCAGTTGACATGTCCTCCTATAAGGAAGCAACAATGGTTGGCCGATGCTCACAAAATATAAATTCCGATACAATGTCGGAGTCTTCAATCTAGCCTCTCGGCAACTAGGTAAAAGCACTAGTGCCGTCAGCAGAAGAAACCAGACCAAATTTGGGATGTGACTCTAGTACCTACCATTATTGTTTTCGGAGCCTAGCCTAAGATCTCCGGTTCTTTCCTTCCTATTCAAACTACCGTGCAGAGAGCTGCTGCAGTAGAAAAGGCGATGAATGAACTAAGAGAAATTCAAGCTAAGGAAAAGGTATCCTTAGCTCCTTCTCAGGTCCTACTCATCTTATACCTAAATCTATACCAATTGTCCTTAGTCTGAATTTCTCTTAGTTCTTAAATCACCTGTTCTACTGGCTCGGTTTATCAAAATGTGCCACCCCAAACAAGGTCAGATTGAAAAGTACTCAAATCTCCCGGTGGGCTATGAGTCCACGGCTTGCAATCCACTTGGTCTCCCTACTTATGGCCGGTGAATGCGTTACTAGTTCTTATAATAGCGTCACTGCTTATTGGCCAGACTCGAGCAAGATGCCAAATATGCTTGGAATGACCTACCATGCCCAACCCAGGTCGTATAGGCGCTCTACCTGCTTCTGCAGTGATATGCATGAGTCCGCCTTCAGCAGCGGCTATGGCATCATACCCAGCACGCCCACTGTAAGGTCAACCACCTCCATACCCAGAGAGATAGACGCATACACCAGCTTAGGATCAATGGCCCTCAGTTTCTCATATCCAAAACCAAGCTCTTCTGCCTTTGCCAGGTATAAATTTCTCGACAAAGACATCGGACGTTCTCGCCAGCTCATACAATATATCCAGTCCAGCTTGCTTCTTCAGGTCAAGTGTGATGCTGCGCTTGTTCTGGTTGACGGAGGCAAAGTAGTAGGATATTGGGGTGTCGGTCACCCAGCTGGAGGCTTCTCCTTTCAACTTCCAGTGGCGGGTGTCGTCGCCGATGCCACGTTGCTCGACTTTGAGGACATCTGCGCCATAGTCTGCGAAGATTTGGGTACAGAAGGGCCCGGCGAGGATGCGCGTGACATCGAGGACACGGAGGCCTTTCAGTGAGCCTATATTGGGTTCACTGGTCTTTGTTGAGTAGCATCGAGCAGTTCTTCTGTCGTGGTTGTAGATGGTGTTTAGGTTTGTGGTGGAGGTCGAGGATTGCGCAGGACGGAAAGGGGAAGGTGCGGTTTTCGCTAACGACGACCATTTCCTTGACAATACCTGACATGTTCACAGATTCAAATCGGCAGAAGAAGAAAGATTGAGAACGTCGAGATCCTTCAGTACTTCAGGTACTACAGGTATACATTAGATCATCCCGACCGCAGTACCACCATGCGGGGTTGACAAAGCCGAATACCTTCATGATGCCGAAGACGGATGCAGAACTGGCCTTGTTTAGTACACCTCTTGGGTTCTATACCGATAGTCATCTCAAGTGTCTATTAACGGGACGATAGTCGATAGATCCTGTTGGGTCCTCCCATTGATGCTAACTAACCCATCAAACGTACAGGAATCGGAAGGTTCGTCCAGCTTCACAAAGTACATCGGAATCAAAAGCACGCATCAGGAATACGGGGTGGGTTCGGAAGAAGATCAATCTTTGACAGATATTTGATCTATTATTTCAGTCTTGCCTTTACTCGACAATCACCAGTACGTCCCTATTCCCAGTATGACTACCAAACGTATGTCTCAATGCCATTTCGGTTGCACAAAAGAGTTCCTCCCGGCCCTTCCATCCATCCTCACACCTCCTCCCAAAGTCAGATACACCTCCATCTCCATCTTCGTCTCCTCCATCCATTTCAACCCAGAAAGGCCCTCGCATCATCAAGCTCTCTGTTCCATTGTCGTTCGACAAACTCCATATCATCCGCCACAAACGAATTCACCTTCATCAGCATCCTCACCCAGTGTGTCATCCTACCGCGTTCGAATCGAATGCTGGTGTCGGTATAAGTAACAGCGTGGTGTAGTCTGTAATTGAACCGGTTCGGGAGCTCGTAGACGTGAAGTAGGATGCGTTGACGGAGTTCGCGGGGGAGGGTAAGGAAGGATGCAGGAATTGCCTTCGATGGCTTAGGTGTGGAGGAAGGCATTGTGTTGAGCTGGTTGATTGATAGGACTGAGTAAGTAGGTAAGTGGGATGGTTCCTGACTGCATCGAGAGGTGCTTATACATACATCTGTGCGTTTGCTGGTTATAATGGGAGGAAAGGGTGTCGGCGAAAAGTTAGGAATGGTGTTGGTTGTTTTCAATATGTGGCATGGCTAATTAGTAGGTCCTCCACGCCAAGTCATACATTATTAACAGATTCTCAGCAAATCTGTACGAAGCATTTCAAAGACGAAATTTAATGGATGTATTTTGCATTTCCTCTACAGCTCCATCGAAACTCCCAGGGAATAGCAGGAAATGATCATCAAACATAACACCACAAATAGCTACACCTCCCACAACTTGCCCAGCTTCTCCTAGCCTCTTATCAGAAGTATGGCTTTCGTACGTTTGAGCTGTTTCTTCCATTGCCGTCGGACGTACCCCATATCCTCCTTCACGATCTCATGAACTTTTCCCAATTTCCTCGCCCAGCGCTTCATTTTCCTGCGCTTGTATAGCCTTGTCCTCGGGATGATGACGCTGGGATCCGGATTATCGTATCGAGCTATCATGATGGACATGTCGAACTTGAGAACTCGGGGAGCACGGTAGGTCAGGGAGAGGATGCATTGGCGGATTTCGCGGGGAAGGGTGAGGAAGGTTGTAGGTGTGGCCTTTGATGGCTTGGATGTATTGAGTGAGTCGGTAGGCATGTTGTTGACTACTATTGGATTAGACTGTACTGCGATTGCTCCAACAAGTGGCAATCATACCTTTTCGTGTGCTCACAGGAGTTGATTGAAGAATTTGTGTGTTGTTTACACTCCTTCAGCTCGTGGCATGACTAGCACTTCCAAGGTTTTTAGGTATTCGACATTTTTCTATATCAACGACCAGGATATTCTTCCACACCATTGTATCCAAAAACCGGGCAAATATTTCTAGAAGTACGATATATCTAAGAGTTAAATTAACCTTATAGCTAGGCTACGGCTACTCTACCAATATCCTAACTACTATAGAACCAGACGAAATCGTAAACAAAATAAGTATATTACGTTCGAATATATAACCTTGATGATTATAGCCTAGAAGTAGCCCCGTAACTAAGTCTGTCTCGACGCCAGCGATAGCTTCGGCAAATCAAATCCACGTCCGATAAAAGATATATAGTAAACGAGACTCGGTGTATCTAGTACGTGACTATTACTCATGTGAGCGCTCTGGTTGGCAAGGACTAACCTTCTTATATAGCTATGTTTAGGGGTTCGCAAAGTACTTTATATCCGAACTGTATTCGAGAGACGAAATCGTTAATAAAGACGTAGGAATTAATGAATTTTTTAATAATCATATCTATAAGTAGTAAAACTTCTAGCGAGATTTCTTCTTAATATTTCTAGGATTCAAGCGCTATCGGACTTTGGTCGGGTATGTGGTATTTATTCAAGCCCTCTGTACAAGGGATTGGATATCAGGACGAGGGTCACAAATCAAAATAAAAGCAAGATGCACAAAAGAGAAACGGCTCGATATTTCCTTCCAGCGACAAAAACCTAGATTACAATTCGGGAGAGGGGCGGGAAAATAGACAATCACATCAGCCACGGCCCCTTCTAGCTTTTGAAATCTATTTTTGTACAACGTGAGGAGAAGGGATACCTTCAGGGTGTTTGCTGCTCTTCTCTTCCCACCCTGTCCCTCACCACGGCCAACCACTTCTATTTGTTTTCCATCTACTTCTCGAGATCGGCCAAAATCTTCTCTCCCTTAGCACGCGCGGACTCGATATCTCCGACCATGTAGAAAGCACCTGTAGAGTGTTAGCATGTGTGCAAGGAAAAGATTGGTTACGAGCACTGACCTTCTGGCAAGTCATCACCTTCTCCGTTCATGATGGCCTTGAAACTTCTGATGGTGTCCTTAAGATCGACCAACTTGCCCTCGATACCGGTGAAAACTTGAGCGACAGTAAAAGGCTGGCTCAAGAAACGCTGCAATTTACGGGCACGCTCGACGGTAAGCTTGTCAGCTTCCGACAATTCATCCATACCCAAAATGGCAATAATATCCTGCAACGACTTGTACTCTTGGAGCATCTGCTGGACCTTGGTGGCGGTATCGTAGTGATCTTGTCCAACAACACGAGGATCCAACATACGAGACTTGGAGTCGAGAGGGTCAACAGCTGGGTAAATGCCCAACTCAGAAATACCACGAGACAACACAGTTGTGGCGTCCAAATGGGCGAATGTGGTGGCAGGGGCAGGGTCAGTCAAATCGTCAGCGGGCACGTACACGGCCTGGACTGAGGTAATGGATCCCTTCTGTGTGGTTGTGATACGTTCCTGCATAGCACCCATGTCTACGGCGAGAGTTGGCTGGTAACCGACGGCAGATGGAATACGACCGAGAAGAGCGGACACTTCGGAACCGGCTTGAGTGAATCGGAAAATGTTATCAATGAAGAGAAGCACTGATCGCGTATTAGTACGGCTCAATGTACTGGTGAGGAAATCACTTACCATCTTGACCCTCTTCGTCCCTGAAGTATTCAGCCACTGATTGGAAGGTTAGATAGCGTTTAGTTGAAGAATATATCCTTTTTACCTGTTAAACCAGTAAGAGCAACACGGGCGCGGGCTCCTGGGGGCTCGTTCATCTGACCGAACACTAGGGCGACCTTGGACTCGCCATCCAACTGAATGACGGATGTCTCCTGCATTTCGTGGTACAAATCATTACCCTCACGGGTTCGCTCTCCGACACCAGTGAAGACAGAGAAACCACCGTGAGCCTTGGCAATGTTGTTCTGAAAAGGATGTCAGTATCGCCCCCTGTATTAAATGTGTATGCCACTCTTACAATCAATTCCTGAATGAACACAGTTTTTCCGACTCCGGCTCCTCCGAATAGACCAATCTTACCTCCACGAGCGTATGGGGCGAGGAGATCGACAACCTTGATACCGGTGACAAGGACTTCGGCGGATGTAGACTGTTCAGTGAACTCTGGTGGGTCGGCGTGAATTGGGCGGAACTTGTCGGATTTAATTGGTCCACGCTCATCGATTGGGTCTCCAGTAACGTTCATGATACGACCAAGAGTTCCTGGACCGACTGGAATCATGATAGGAGCTCCAGTGTCGGTGGCGATGGCGCCTCGTACGAGACCCTCGGTACCATCCATGGCAATACATCTCACGACGTTCTCACCCAAATGTTGAGCAACCTCGAGCACAAGTTTCTGATGTTCTTGTTAGCGCAATCGATCGATAGATTCCATAAGATCCAATTACCTGGTTGTTGTTGGTCGTCGTCAAGGCGTTGAGAATAGATGGGAGGGCGTCTGTGTCAAATTTTACTGCCATCGCCGTCAGTTCTGCCATCAATCCAAAACCGTAGCGATCAATGCCACCAAAAGCTAGGAAATATGAGTATCCATACCGTCGACAACGGCACCAATAACTTGATGGATCTTGCCATCCTTGGCAGAGTCCGTCGATGCGAATCGTGCGCTGAGAGCTGGGAGGAAGTTTTGCCTGATGGCAGCGCGAGGACGGATGGCAGGCCTTGCGGCCGCTCTCAAGGAGCGCGAGATCCCGCTGCATTTATCAATTAGTATTGATGGTTCTCAAGTTTTTGCGTCCAGCGATTGCGATGCCATCAAGAGCTACCGGCCGGGTCGGCGGGTATCAATGGCATCGGCTATCATCTGGGTAGAGTTGTAGCACCTTACCTCTTAAGCATTGTGAGAGGAGAGATGGTGGTGGGTATGGGAGAAGTTGATTGTGATTGTGGAAGAGCGGTGGTTGAGGACGGAGCTCCACGAAGCTGGAACCGTGATTTTCCGATTTAGGCTAAATAAATCAGCGATGCAAAATCTTGCCTCCCAGACAGCGTAGCTTATTATTGAACGAGGGAATAAAGAATGGCTGGAAATCTGGCAAGATTCGAGTTTGTATAAAATCAAACAAGGACGGATGAAAATTCGATTATTTCACGTGACTTCAGTCAGGCTGGATTGATACGGTCACAGTGCTAGTGGCTTTCTCAATTCAATGCCCCTCGGAAACACTTGAATTACCAATTAATACTTTCAGCTAATAATCGATATCGATTGATTTCTGGCAATACAATTTTTAAAGCTCGCTAGAAGATTATTGGTATCAATCTTAAGTTGATAGCGTTTGAGTCAAAATAAATAAATTGTGATTCCTGGATGAGAGGGGCACTGAATTGACAAAGCCACTGTGATACGGTGGACTCGGATTCTGTACTCATTGACATACCTCTTTTGAACTAAATGAAAAGCCAGAGGACTCGTTTTAAACACAAGAAATCCCGTAGTAGGACTATAAGGACTAATGGCGCAACCGTGCTTGTCAATCGGATCTTATTAACCAAGATGCAAGAAGCACAGTTAAATCGACTTCTCATCCTCTGCATTTCATTCAATATGAGTGGTAAATAACTAGAACTCTGAAACCAATCCTCTACCTCAAAATCGACAGCGTATTACTTCTGGTGCTTGTCCAACATCAAATTGCCAGAGACTAATCAACATCGATCTCGATTTACCAGGGCGGATACGACGTATTTTCCGATTTGTTGAGGCAGTGCAATTGCAAACCCAGCGGGCATCCACTCCTGCCAAGAATGTATCCAAATAGTTAGAGAAGCATCAGTGAAAGAAAGTCAAACATGCTAGCTTGATACATTTGCTCTTAACTTACATAGAGACAGGGTATTTCCAAATCATGACCAGGTCCATTCTGCAGTCATAGTTCCATGATACAGACCATCCACCCTTCCAAGATGAAGCCATTGATTCATATCATTTTCTGTATCCCATCATTGAAGTTCTATCTCGAAGGAATCCGTCGGCCCAAGGAGCGGTGTTCATTACTTTCTGGCCATTTTGTTTTGCATGTTTGCCAGAAGGTTACCGATATCAATCCCAGACCGAGTGTGCTGAATCCTTTTGAGCTGTTGGCATGAATGGGTCACTGACCATTACCCATAAATGTTGCCTTCTGACGGGATTGCTGAAAGTTATCCACATCGTTATCGTCAGAATGTTGAGTTCTATTCGCCGAATTCTCTTTCTCTCTCTTCTTTCGTTCCCATGCCTCCTCCTCTTCGGCAATCAGGCCATGGAATGTTCCCTGTTGTCCTCTCGCCAGATAGATAGGACCAGTCTTCCTCTGGGCCACAGCTTCCGTAACGAGGATGTGTTTGGTCTGACTCCCAGGCGACTCGAACATAGCTTCACCAAGCAATCGCTCCAGCACTGTCTTTAGTCCCCGAGCGCCTGTACCCATGCCTGTCGCAGATTTGGCAATTTCTCGCATGGCTGCGCTTGTGAAGCGAAGCTCGATGCCAGATAGCAGAAAGAGCTGTTCATATTGTCGGATGAGTGCATTTCTTGGTTCCGTGAGCACCCGCACAAGAGCCTCCTCGTCAAGTGATGAAAGCGCACACGAAATCGGAATGCGACCAACCAATTCCGG
Source organism: Venturia nashicola (assembly GCA_004522665.1). Lineage (NCBI taxonomy): Eukaryota > Fungi > Ascomycota > Dothideomycetes > Venturiales > Venturiaceae > Venturia > Venturia nashicola. Next base: position 870,573 of record SNSD01000011.1, read on the forward strand.
AATCATTCCATACTTCTGTAAGTCAGCAGGTTCCACAAGGTCCAGAGTATTGTAATCAAGGATTACAGACTTGTCGGGAGTGGCTGGTGTAAAAAATGGAAGATGTTTCCGGAAAAGAGCATCGTCGCCTTTCAACGATGTATCATGAGAAGAGGACTCAGAACTGGACACACGGATCGGAGCACCAAATCCTATACTTCCTTTAGAGATTCGATCAAGGATAGTCTTGTGCAGCCCGATGAAGGCACCTGTACATATGAAAAGAATGTTGTCTGTTCTGACATTTAAGACCTCACTCTTCCCGTTCCCTGGCTGTTGTTGGTTACCACCACTCGTGTTGTTTGGTGGCCAACTCGCAGAACCCATGCCACCGGGTTGTCGAGTTGGAGCAGATCGTTCAGGTTTTGCTTGAACCTGTACAGTCGTGCCTTCGATGATCTTGAGGAGAGCTTGCTGCACACCTTCGCCACTGACATCTTTGCCGTGAGACACCTTTGCAGTTGCGATCTTATCGATCTCGTCCAGACATATAATCCCATGCTCGGCACGAGCTACGTCATAATTTGCGGTGGTTAAAAGCCTCGAGACAATGACTTCAACATCTTCGCCAATATAGCCGGCTTGAGTTAGGGGGGTACAATCAGACATGCTGAACGGTACTTCAAGCACACGAGCCAAGGTCTTTGCCATTAACGTTTTGCCAACTCCTGAGGGACCAAGCAGTAGAACATTGGATTTCTCAATTGTAAGAGGGGTATTGTCCTGGAGCGGCGGAGGAGGCGGCGACGGCAACGGCTTTGAGGCTAGATTAGGAGTATACAAAACCGTTTGTTCCTGGCCAGGATATTCGTCTAATTCAAGCGTAAGTACGCTATCGTCTGCAGTGGAGACATAATCACCTTCTACTGGATGCCTGTTTGACATGCCACGCAGTTCCTGCTGGGCTTTGAACTCGAGCTCCTCATCCTGCCGTTGCAACTCCTGTATTCGCTGATAGTGGTTGTACACGGCCGTACTTAGGACCTTTTTGGCCCTTTCCTGACCCACGACGAATTGATCGAGATGGTCCTTGAGCATCTTCGGAGTTATACGAGGTGCGCCAATATTGCTACAGGAGCCGAGAGGGCCCCCAGTTGGTTCACTGGGATCGTAGAACCCGATGAAGGGCTGACTCCCAAAATCAGATGGATTGAATTGGCTGGAGCTGCATCTTGAAGCGGATGTCGACAGATGGGAGCGGGAGATAGCATATATGGCGAGGTAGGACCAGCGCAGACGTGGTGATATTGTGGCGGCGATTGGCCGGTTCGGAGCTTGCATGTTGGTAGGAAGGATTGTTGTAGCCGGCTGGCCCTCGGAATAATCCTATAGACAGATGCTTGAGGCACCAAGTAGCACAATCTTACAAAGATGGAACTACTGTGAGGGAAGCAGCTAGCCAGAGATCGAGAGGATAGCTCTAAACAGCTTCGCTCAATGGGCTTCTCCGGGTATCTGGAAATGTGAAGACTGTCGAGGCTCGTATTCCCAGGAAAACGAAGGGTCAATGGATAGGGAGGGAGTGGTTGAATGTGGTCGTCTCCGAACCCGAGTATGCATTCATGTCATGCTTGTGTCCGCTTTGGCTGGGCGAGCGAGTATGGCTCCGAGGACGTCTCCGAGGACGTCTCCGAGAAGGTGTGGATGTGGAGACTGGGGTATCGATAGGATGGGAATAGCTCACATGAAGCTTGTCGTATGGATGCCTGTACGGATTGTGCGAGTAGCAGTGCAGCAGTTGTTAGGCGTAGAGGTCGAGAGTCGGGTTTGTGTATGCTTCGAGCCGGGTTAAGCATGTCCCAGGCTTCCAGGCCAAGAGTCAGGCTCCCGACCAGGCTCCCAGGCCAAGAGTCAGGCTCCTGACCAGGCTCCCAGGCCAAGTCCGACGAAGATTGGGCCACTATCGGATCCGAGCCTAGCGTGCCTAGCTTGGTTTATGACATAGGTTGAATCCAGGGGTCTGAGGATGTTGATTGGGATTGAATGATTGGGATTTGTTGATCCCAAAAGCCAGAAGGTGGGGAAGACACGAATGGATAAAGGAAACTTATCAGCTTCAACTTCTCGACGGAATGACAGTTATTGCTTCATACTCCATATTCTAATCTCCTCACTACTGCCCACACCCCTATTCTCATCTCTTCACTACTACCTCCACAGGCTACGAGAGGTGCGCCTACACTCGCAACCACCACAGTCCAATCAGGCTGCCCATCCGTGCAATCGCATCCAAACATGCAGATCGCAATGGCTTCGACATCCGACACTGTGGGCGACGGAAAGACCAATATCCCAAATGATGGCACAGGTAACATTGGAACATCGGTTGCTGTTCCATTGTCGCCCAACAATTGCTGACCAGGAAATCCAGGCGTGATAACTCTCGATCCATGGCTAGAGCCTTTCAAGGATTCGCTGCGATCAAGATACGCAAAAGCCCAGTCGTGGATAAAGACGATCAACGATACTGAGGGCGGATTGGAGAAGTTCAGTAGAGTCAGTCACTCCTTGATAATACGTCTTGACTGTGCTCTGACCTGGTACTCTAGGGTTACGAGAAGTTCGGTTTCAATGTACTGCCCAACAATGATGTCGTATACCGAGAGTGGGCGCCGAATGCGTTGAGAGCATATCTTATTGGCGACTTCAGTAAGGACGCCTCGGACCTTTCCTCTAAACAGCATTCCACTGACGATACAAAGATGGCTGGAATCGCGACTCGCACCAAATGACAAAGGATGAGTTCGGCACCTTCGAGATTACAATTCCTGCTGTCAATGGACAACCGGCCATACCACACGACTCGAAGATCAAGGTGAGTTACGACATGTTCCAATTCAGTATTGTAGCTAACAAGTCTAGATCTCCCTGGTGATCCCAAATGACGGCCACCGAGCTGAGCGCATACCTGCATGGATCACTCGCGTCACCCAAGATCTGAACGTTTCGCCCGTATACGATGCGAGATTCTGGAACCCACCTGCGAACGAAAAGTACGTCTTCAAGAACAAGCCCCCATCACAACCAAAGAGCGTGCGAATCTACGAAGCACATGTCGGTATATCTTCGTGGGAAGGAAAGGTTGCAACCTACAAGGAGTTCACTCGGAATGTCCTACCGCGAATCAAGAACGATGGATACAACGTTATACAGCTCATGGCGATCATGGAGCATGCATACTACGCCAGTTTTGGATACCAGATCAACAGCTTCTTCGCTGCAAGCAGTCGTTATGGCCTACCAGATGACTTGAAAGAACTGGTGGACACGGCTCACGGCATGGGAATCACCGTCTTGCTAGATGTTGTCCACAGTCACGCGAGCAAAAACGTGCTCGATGGATTAAACACTTTTGACGGCAGCGACCACCAATACTTCCATGAGGGAGCCAAAGGACGACACGAGTTGTGGGACAGCCGTCTTTTCAACTATGGAAACCACGAAGTGCTACGTTTCCTACTCAGCAACCTCCGCTTCTGGATGGAGGAGTACCAATTCGATGGCTTCCGATTTGATGGTGTCACTAGCATGATGTATACCCACCACGGTATTGGAACTGGATTCTCTGGAGGCTACCATGAATACTTCGGCTCTAATGTCGATGAAGAGGCTGTCGCATACATGATGATCGCCAACGAACTCCTTCACACCCTCTACCCACGCGTAATCACAGTCGCAGAAGACGTCTCTGGTATGCCAGCCTTGTGCGTTGAGCTCGCATTAGGCGGCATAGGTTTCGACTACCGACTGGCCATGGCTATCCCAGATCTATACATCAAGTGGCTAAAAGAGAAGGAAGACATTGATTGGGACATGGGCGCCCTATGCTTCACACTCACCAACCGTAGACATGGCGAGAAGACAATCGCCTACGCCGAATCCCACGACCAAGCTCTAGTTGGTGACAAATCCTTAATGATGTGGCTTTGTGATGCAGAGCTCTACACAAACATGTCCATCCTCTCCGCCGAAACCCCAGTCATCACGCGCGGTCTCTCTCTCCACAAGATGATCCGTCTGATCACGCACGGTCTTGGCGGTGAGGGCTACCTCAACTTCGAAGGCAACGAGTTCGGTCATCCAGAATGGCTCGATTTTCCACGAGAAGGAAATGGAAATTCCTTCCATTACGCTAGACGCCAGTTCAACCTAGCAGATGATCAACTCCTCCGCTACAGATTCTTGAACGATTTCGACTCAAAAATGCAATGGACAGAGGAGAAATACGGATGGCTCCACAGCCCACAAGCCTACGTCTCCCTCAAGAACGAAACCGACAAGGTCGTCGTTTTCGAGCGCGCTGGTCTCCTGTGGATTTTCAACTTCCACCCGAACCAATCCTACACCGATTACAGGGTTGGTGTCGAGGAAGCAGGGACGTACAGGGTGGTAATCAACACTGACTCGAAGGCATTCGGCGGTCATGGAAACATCAAGGAGGAGACGAGGTTTTTCACGACCGATTTCGCGTGGAATGGGAGGAAGAACTTCGTGCAGGTCTATATTCCGAGTCGGACGGCTATGGTATGTGCTCTCGAGTGATTCATTTCAATTGATCGCATAAATACTGACAATGTCGACAGGTTCTGGCGCCTGAGGGCACTCTTTAGTCGTGATTTGATCGCAGCGAGGAACGATTAAAAGTACGGTTGAAGAGGCTATCTAAAGAGAGGGCAGAAAATGTACACAATATCTAGCTGCGTAAACAGGCATGATTGACGACTGAGACCGGGAAGGCTAGACGGGGTGATGTGTTTTTTTCGTATCAGCGACGGAGCGCAAAATGATATCATGGGGTCATTGTCAAATGAATCATAGGCAATCAATTCATAATGTTTTTGCTACTTTCAGCAAGGCCAGTGCCAGTGGACAAACCTTTTGCTTCGAGCCCAAATTCGATCCATAACTTCGATCAAAGAGAATATGAATATGAAGTTGGAATTTCGATACAAAGAGTATGAGAACTTCTAGTAGCTAGTTCTAGATATATAATTACCTCAGAAAAAGTATTTTACTTATATTCTAGCAATTTATCATTGGCTGAGGTTTTCGGACACGACAATATTAGAATACCATCTATAGTTAGTAGTAGTATAATATATAGTATATTAGTGTCTTTATCTAACTATTATATATTCCAACGTCAATAGTACTTCGAACACAAATTATTAACTTTCTAATCCCATCTCCAATTCGAAATTTTAAATTCGCAGATAATAGAAGGATATACTACTAGATTTTATTACTCCCCTAGAAGGAAATATATCTTCTGCATAAAAGTTTACTATAAGTATTGAAAGGAAATACCAATATCAAATTAAAATAATACCTCGTAACTACTTAGTAAAGCGATCTTGATCTCTCATACGAGCAAGATCAAATATCGACTCAACTAGAGTTACAAAAAACGGTTGAAAAGAGACTGCGCCGTTGAGTCTAGCTTGTAGCGATATTTGCTGGGCTAATTCCCTATTACATAGGTATGTACGTTTCCTTCTGCTCTAGCCCATGATCTTTCACTGTCCGATGATATCTTCCTTGATGTCGATTTCAACGTTTATAGATGAACATAGCGTGAAATTTCGCCAAGTATCGATTAGAGCACATCGAATTTCCTCGCTAGGGGCACGAATGGGCATTTCTGGCGGCTGTATTCATCTTATGTACAATCGCTGGACAGAAGGAAGCTGCTCTCGATCTCGAGACTGTTTTCTCAAACTTTTATTCGTGATTGGCTGAAGCGTGATCATCAAAAAGGCAGATGCAACAGCACTTTTCAAGGAAGAATGAACATCAATCAAACTGGCATTATAGTACAAATGAAGGAACCAGTAGCATATAATTCCATCTCATAGAGCCAGAGTTCAACACCAACCAGCCCATATGCAAATCAGTAGCTTACAAAAAGGCAAGAGCCAGCAGCAGCATACTTTTACCCTATCCATTTCGTGCAAGTCCGTGAATACGAGGAGAATCCGACGAGTCTACTTCAGCGGAACGAAGAGGACATGCGCAAATCGTACAAGATCCGAACCTCCATCCACTGTAGAACACGTCCAAGGCTGGGTTGTACAAGGTTTTGCGCTCAAAATTCTCTAGTTCTTCAATCCAAGCTTGTTCAAGATGCCGCCCGATCGACCGCCAATGACCGTCTTCTCCTCAGCGAACACCTTCAACAAGCTCTGCCACACTTGTCCAGGCTCTTGCGAGGCATCGATTGGTTTCCAAATCCCGGTCTTCTGGTAGTATCCAACAACAGGGCTGGTCTGCTCGTGGTATGTGCCTAATCGCTTCGTAAGTGTTGCCTCGTTATCATCGGATCGCTGGATCAATGGCTCGCCAGTGACATCGTCTCTCATGTCCGACTTTGGTGGGTTGAAGATCTTGTGGTAGGAACGGCCGGAAGCGGGGTGAACGAGACGACCTGTTATCCGGGCTACGAGGAGGGAGTCGTCGATTTGGAGTTCTACGGCGTGTTTGAGGGGTTTTGAGGTTGCTTGGAGCATTTCGTCGAGTTTGGCGGCTTGACCGACAGTTCGTGGGAAGCCGTCGAGGATGAATCTTTTGCCTGTTAGATAGTTGATCACGTAGGGGAAGGTGTCCAGGACCCACCCGTTCTTGCACTCAGCATTTGTCTCCAATTGGTTTTTGATCATGTTGATCATGATATCGTCGCTGACAAGCCCACCAGCATCCATAATCTTCTTTGCTTCGCGTCCCAGAGGTGTCTTCTTGGAAACCTGTTCTCGCAACATGTCGCCTGTGGCCTACATCGCATTAGTCCTTGGAATCTCTGTCGCATCAATTCCAGAATCTTACCAGATGGCACACGCAGTACTTGTCCTTGATGCGTGGAGCCTGTGTTCCTTTTCCTGCGCATTATTAGCATCTTCTCATAAGCACCTCAACATGTAGACCTAAATCGCGTACCGGCACCAGGTGGTCCCATGATGATCATCCTCATCCCATCTTCGCTGCCTGAAGTCCGGCTAGTCCCCGTGATCTTGGACTCGAGTTGCTCTATCCTGCTTTCCAGGCGGGACACCAACTGCTTGAGCTCGTCGACGGAGGCCATTGTGTATGAATGAAAAGTTGAGCTGCGACGCGAGTGTGACTGCAATGCGGATTGAGGAGTGGAGATTCGAGCGCAGCTCTTCTTGATCGGGTCGTAAGGCGGCGAGGGGTTGGGGAGTTTGTTGACCGTGTCTGTCAGTCAACGTTGAAAGTTGGTAAGTTAAACCTTGTACCGAGCTTCTCAGTCCGTTCGGGTAAATTTGGCAAGGCTCCGCTAAGCCGACAGAAGTCCGAAGTGTATATCACGAGCAATTGCCACGATGCAGAAGGAAAGATGCAATCATGAGTAGATTTTGATAGCCTGAGAGATGGGCTGAGGTTCCTCATCTACCTTTGTGCAGCCAACGATTCACGCTGATTGCCTCGTCCGGACTTCCGCTCTCCTGCCGTGTAAGAAAGATTTTATCCACCCATCTCCGTCACGGCAGAGCCGCAGTCACACCATGTCTTGCTCACCACCACCGGAGAATGGTCCCAAATCCAACATTGGCCTCAAAATGACCGTCTCTGCCCCCAAACCTCGGCGAGAAAAGGTCATGGGCATGCGAGAATACCCGTAGGCTGTCATGTGAAAAGCACAATCATCATCAAATCTCACGGACGCGACATTTCAGCTTTTAGATCCTGATTGAAGTCCTGGAAAGTCCTCTTGCCAAGCACTGGATCAGGTGTGCTGCTTGTCCCTCTCTCCATCAACGCCGCCGCAGCTGCATTATTCTTTTTCACATCTGCGTAGCATGACGCGTGATAGTACTTATTGCCAACCTTCAAAGCATCTTTCCAAACAGGCTGCTCAGTCTCCGTGTGCCATTCTACGTCAAATTTCTCCTGACATATCGAGCAAGGTTGATTGGCTTTGGTCACGTCTGTTGGAACGGGTACAAAATGTTCTTTCGGTGCCTTTTTTGACGATCCCTTCCCACCTGATGCATCTGCAACTACTCCCAAATAGCCATCCAATTCTTCTCGAAAGTTGACCCAGTCCTACGATATGTCAGCCATTGGAAACCATCGGGAATGGCGGACTTGACTTACGCGTTCATCAATATACCAGCTGCGATTGACAGCACTCTTCACACTGTCAGTCACACGCGAATTGACCTTGAAATGCCAATCCAGATGCACGCTCTTCGCCTTCTTTCCGGCTTCCGTGGCTGGAAATCTCATACCACATTGCCGACACTGATCCGACTTGTCTTCGAACCACTTTTGAATAAGATATGGACGGCGCCTACAGTTGAGTCAGGATGGCATGAATGAGTGATACGGCTCCAATGACTTACATCTTGAGAGAGGAGGCAGAATCAAGTCGGACATCGTTGCCAGCAGGTGTCACATTCTGATATGGATTTTGAGGCTGCGATTGAGGTGGAGGGTATGATGGCGTCGCGACCGTTGGTGCGACAGGCGTCGCTCCTAGAAGTCCCGCAGCTCGCAGGGTATCTAGTAGGGAAGGCTGCGCTGGAGTGGCAGCTTGTGTCTGTGGTGTGGTATTGGCAGAAGAAGGTTGAGCTGTCTGCAGTAGAGACATAATTTGAGCCATGTTCGGTGGGAGCGCCGCTGCAGGCGCTGGAGTCGCAGGAGCATATTGTGGAGTAGACACGACAGGAGGTGGCGCATACCCTTGCTGCTGGTACGGCTGTGGTGGTGTAGGCTGAGGTGTCGATCCAGCAAGAATACTCTGAATAAGAGCTGGGTTAAATTGAGGCACCTGTTGAAGAGGCGCAGCAGGAGGTAGAGGTGGGAGTTCTCTCGCAAGATTTGCGACCACCAATTCCGTGCTCTGTATCTGTGAAAGGACCAAAGACCCGCCATCAACCACAGCCTTTAGATTTTGAAGATTACCTAGCAATTTGGTCTTTTCTTGATCATGCGGATAGCGAGCCAAGTGCGCCCTCGCCCGGTCGATCAGTCCTTGTACGTCCGCCCGCAATTTGTCCAGCCTCGCCTGATGGGACATGATTGAAGGCGCGGGAGACGCTGAATACCCATAAGGCATTGCTGTGGTGTTCTGTGGCGGTTGTGGATATCCCGGTGGTGCCTGACCATATCGATTTGGCGGCAGGGCAGCGGGGGCTTGCACTGCTGTAGGAGGATATTGTGGTGCAGACTGCTGTTGAAAGTCTTTCATCATGGCCGCAATATCTTGTGGGTTGGGATTTGAGTTCTGTCCGACAATCTGAGGTGGCTGGTAAGGATATCCTCCGTTTGGAGTTGGTGTACGGCCTTGCTGTAGGTGAGGCGGGTATCGCGAAGGCATTTGGCGCTGCATTTTTTGAATCCGGGCTTGCTCCTCCTCTTGTCTGCGCTTCTCTGCCACATTTCGATAACGAATCAGGGAAGTATCGATGCGCTGGGTTACTTCCATGGGAAAAACTGGGCGCGAGTCTCGTGATTCTGGTACCGGCTTTTTCCAGCTGCAGAACAATTCGTCCATGGCTCCACGGGTCTTCTCGTCGACCACTGTGAAAGCGTCGAAGAAGGTGCTGTATAAGTTGTGACTAAGATAAACGGTATATGGAGTGCCAATGTGCTTGACAAGGGAGTCGAGAAGATATAGGGCTGGTAACTTGAATTCTGGTCGAGTCTGTTGAAAAATTAGCATGGGATTTTCCGAACAATCGGATCCTGTTCTGCATCCACCAATCGGACTTACATTTTTGATGTGAGTCTCGAGTTCTCGACAGAGGGCTTGGGCATGTTCCGTGCTCTCCTTTGCAATCACAGTCAAATTGTCTATCGCATACTGATCGTTCCTCTGAAGATCTTCTAATGCTTCCCTGAAAGCAATTGCAACTTCGGGGTCTTCTTCCTTGGAGTACGACATGTTGGGCTATGGTGAAGATGGTCAAGTTCAAGAACAGGACAAAGAAGATTTGGCTGAGGATCTGAAGTGGCGAGTATAAGGTGGTCGGAGAAGTGACCTGGAAGAGAAATGGAAAAGTGAAGAAGCTGCGATGAGCAGTTTGTCAAGTCTCCCTCTTTCGACACTGGAACGTAAAGAGATGTTCTGTTTCTAGCTATATGACGGGACACGCGATGAATCACTGCGATGCCTCACGATGTCCGAAGAGCACCGGAGCGAAAGCCTCCACGCTATCCAATACCGCTGAATATCCAGAAAGTGTCCCTCCCAGCTGCTATTGTGCAAACCTTTACCTGATTGTGGTGGAGGGTGATCGACTGTGGTATCAAACGAGGCGCGGTCGCGGTCGCGGTCGCGGACTGTAGTTGCGGTCGGGGTCGGTCAGGTGCTCAGCTGGAGAGTCGAGAAATGGGGTGAGTGGGAGTGGAGAGGCTGTAAGTTTTGGAACGGATTTATGGAGAGTTGAATGATTGTGGTGTTCCTGGCAGACGAGGTGTTGCAAGAGATCTTCACCTGTTGCAAAAGCTCGGAGGACGGAGGTTCAGCCGTTCGCCAGGGGCTAGGGCCAGGGCCAGGGTAGAACTATCGTACGTCTTGGAGTCTTGGCCTTCGCCTGGGGCTGTACAATAACTACTACATCATTCCTCCCTCCACCTCCACACCTCGTTCTTATCTAACAACGTACCACAAACACAAACAAAGAAGCAACAATACCTCCTACCAAACACAATGAAGCTCACTCAGCCGCTGTTTCTTCCTTTTGTTCTCCTCGCCGGCTCCGTCGCAGCCGTGGCGCAACTGAAGAGCGTCATTGTCACTTTCCCCAAAGGCACCCCGGACAATGTTGTCACGCAAGCAAGAGAGGCTGTTATCGCTGCGGGAGGAGTAATAACGCATGATTACGACAAGAACTTCATCCAGTGAGTCTCTCCTGCTATGACTAATTCCTGTTCAAAAGCCGGGACTGTCACTAACACATAACGAGGGGATTTGCTGCCACCGCTTCCGCCAAAGCCTTCGATACCGTGAATGCTCTCAGCTCCGCGTATAACCCTACTATCGAGGAAGATCAGATCATCTCCATTGCCCACGATTCATAGATGGTGGGTTTCGACATGAGCAAATATGATTTGAATGACTGCTATTTAATGGAGTGTTGAAACTATGACAACGCAAGTATGGGTTGGGATGGCTACGGATACAGGAGTCTAGGTGCATTGAATTCGTGGATTCGGCGCCCTGGTTGACAATGCCACTTTTACTTGGATCACCTCACGCATGGCTAAATTGGCATAATCATTCTGAGTTAGCAAAATCCTCATGATGCCTGACGGCTGGTGAGCGACTAAATGGAAAGAAGAGTCGAGTTGGTGGCATTTGAAAGCAAGGAACATGAGATCCTCATGTGGTTGGTTTGCACATTACGAGCATAGGTGCTAGCCATTACCCAGCGATCAGGAACAGCAAGCAGCACTTATTAGTCGACGGTAACAACACTTTCAATTTACTTTCAGCTGAACAATCAAAATAAAAATCCGCTCTAACGGCTTCGTATGTAGTGAACTGTGATAAGAAAAATGTTCCTACTGTTCGTGAAGCTGGTCAAGTGGGACACAATCTCAACAATTATCTCAAAACAAGATCAGGAGATGGAACAAAAAACTTTAAAGGAAAGACGGACCCCATCAAAGAAAGAAAAGCCTGGGACGAACCAGTGTTTACCGGAGACCCTAATTCTTCACCCATATATACCACAAAGTCCAAATATAGGGTTATGAAAAGGCGCTATGGTATGGTCCCATAGTCTGGTCAAATTCATACCGGTTGTTTGGAGGACTTTGAAAGCCTTGGGGTTCAAATCCCCAAGCCGCCCACCGCCGATCGGAGAACAATCCCACCGAGGGATTTTCGTACCCACACACCCAGAGGTTGTGTGGCTAGCTTTTTGTTAAATTCTGGAGTTGAACATTTGCAAAAAAGGAGATTTTGATGGCGGCTGCGGTGAGCGGTGGTGGGCTGCACGGCAGTGATACGTGGTGGTGGTGGAGGTGAGTTTTTTGTCGCGCATATTTTGGGACAGAGATTCTTGCTACGCGTTACTTTCTGACAAGCAATGAGAAGAAAATTTTGCCTTACATGCTCACCTAAGAATTGCGTCTAGGAAGAGCCTGTGCCTCTCATTTTTGGTTCTGAAATACTGCGCTGAAAGCTTACTGGGAGACACAAACCAACCATGAGTTTTCGTTCTGTCGAGTCCACTGAAAATCATCACACAGATGTAAGCTATAACTATCCAGCCAGATTTTCCCTATATCTCATGGAATCAGTCTTTTAAGAAATATCAAAATCCTATCAAAACTTGGAGTGCTTCAAAGACCCGCCAGCCCAGCATTCTTACCACTATGAACGTCTATCACACTCCTACTCTCGGCGGACATCAAAGACACCGATCACTAGCTTATTGGTGGTTTCAAACATCTTACATAATATGTGATGGTGGTGTGACCCGCTCTTAGTTATACGACATAATACAGTGGTCGACTCTTCAGAGTTATAAGCCAACTGTGTCCACCGTTGTTCGAGAGCTCAGAGAGTCCTTCGAATTCCTCCTTTTTGCGTACAATTCAACCTTCATATCAGAGGCCTAACTATTCTCGATATTTTCAAGCTCATTCAGCATTTAAAACAGGGTTCGAGAGACAAACCCATTCATCATAGTACAACAATGGCACTCGTCTCAGGATTACATAGCCAACAAGACCCGAACACCATCTCAACTGTATCTTTATATATCAGCATCACCAAGGACTCCCACTCCCCTGCTCCCCCAGAAACCCATCCGTCCCCGCCAATAACTTCTTCTCAGCCCTAAAAAGCACATCAACAACCGCCCTCGAATCCCCCATCCGAACACCTCCCTCACACTCCAGCAAAACCGCCTTCGCCCTCCTCACCCCCCTCTTTGCCTCCTCAATCCCGCCCCGTCCATCCAAGAAATGACTAAAAGAAGCTTTATACGAATCCCCTTTATACTCGAGCCAACAACCTTCCCTCATCGCCACAGCCAAGCCCTCCGGATGGGAGAATGTGATTTCGCTTGCTCTAGGGGGTTGCGTGAGACGGGTGGGTGAGTTGGATCGAGGAAGATATTTGAGCCACCCGAATTCCAGGGTTTTGATCAGGGGTTTGAGGATGTCCCAGGTCTGGAAAATGAGGTTGAGGTCGTGTTGGGTATGCCACTCCTCTTTATCTTCTTTCCCCGTCGCTTGTTTCAGTGTCTTGGAGACAATTTGTGATGGCCGGAGTCCTAACGCGTGATCATGGATAAACCCATCCAATTGCGGTAAATAAGCTTCTATCTCCGCTTTAACAATCTTTCGCCGCGAGAGCCGAAATAATTCATCGAAGCGTTCATTCATTTCCTCAAGCTTGGCTTTCATACCTGAGAGATTTTGGGGATTTGTGTCCCAATCCGTGTTTTCGGTGAATTCTGTCAATTCGGTCAAAGAAAGGTAGAATTCGCCAGCGGCTTGTTCTTGGGATGTTGTTGGGCGGAGTTCACCGAATGTATGGAAAGATTCTTCGGCGTCAGAATCATGTGCGGCTGCTGCTCGAGATGGTGGCTGAACTTGGGTTTGGGTTGTTGGGCTTCGTGGGGTCATTGGGTTGAGTTGGCTTTCATAGGTGTGAATCTCTTGGGGAAAGGATTTAACCATTTTGCTACGTGTGGCTGGGGTATGATGTTTGGATTGAGGCGAGTTGAGAATTTTTTTGGAGTAAGTTGATGCTGATGCTGGTGAGATCGGAGCGGATGTTGATGTCGTCTATATGTAAAAGTCAAGGGGTTTTATTTAACTTTATGTAGCCTTAGCCACAGAGCTCCTGCCACAATCTGAAAAGTGCGATCCGCATGCGGTGACCACGCTCGTTGCAAGCAGGTAGTCAAAGACAAAATTTCGAGGTTGGTGGATATTCGGCGATGATGAAATGTCGAAAGTCAACTAGAAGCAGTAAGACCATACTGCTTTCGTAAGGGACATCGAAGTCAGCATACTCCTAAGTCAAAGAAATTAGAGCAATTCCAGTTGAAGACGGAATAGACAGCTTGTGGAACCGGAATATGAGAACAAAAGGACTTCATTTCATTGGTACAGGACACGAAAGTAATGAACACTAACCCAGATTGCTACTAACGCAGAGATAGCTACTTCTGAAACTTTATCGAAAGATCATTGATTCACATCTTTCTCTAGAAATCCAGGTGTTTTACTAAGATTCTGAACGTGGTTATAGTCCCTCAGCTGGTAGGTGGGGCCAGAAGAAAGAATCGACGTCCTCCTCTTGAAAGCTATTCGGTTCTGAGCACATCTCTCGTTCTGGAAGACTTAGTTCTTCTCGTGGGCTTTCTCCCTCTAAAGAGGTATCCCCCTTAAGAGACTGCCTTATTTTAAGAGACTCCGATCGTTTGAAAGAATGCCATCTTTTGATAGGCTGTTTTCGTTCAACAGGCTACCGTTATCTGAAATGGTTTCATAGCCTAAATGAATTTAAGCATCAGTGAGAAGTTCATTGGTAAAGAGAAGTTCCATGGAAATTACCTGAATCATCTTTTTCTACAACTTCCTCATCATCCTGATCGTCGTCGTCGTCGTCTTCGTCGGTCGCAGCGTTCTCAAATTGAAGAAGAGCGAGAGTGCTCTGAGAAACGTAGGCACGATGCTCGTTTGCGGATGATTGATATCAGTAAGACATATCATCGTAGTCTTTCCGGAAATATCCGTCCGTTCTTCAAACGCCTCTATCTATCTTGGTATAATTTGTCGATCTCTTCTGCTGTTGAAATGGTGACGAGTGTCGAGTTGACAGTGAGTTCTACCACCAAAGATGTCAGCCATTTCTACTTTGTCAGCAACCAGTGAATGGATCGAGGAAATAGTTGGACTAGATCCTCGTTTAGGGTAGGCAGATATGGAATCTGATTGTGATGGTCGTTGTGGAGGGAGTTTGAACACTAGGAGACCCGGACCCGTAACCAAGAGCGGCAGATTCGGTCACGTGTAGCTAGACCGCAATAGATCGAATGCGTACTGGCACTGCCTAGGAGCCATTCAAACAATCATCCCCTCCAAACCAATACCTAAATTCTTCAAATTGTTGTAATCCTCCTCCAACCCGCCTCAAGTACCATCCCTCCACCGCCATTATGTTCATTGCACGATCAGAATATGGTACCCGTCACTCCAGCCTCCAAACATAAACACAAGCTAACCATGGCATTTAGATCGCGGAATCAAGTAAGATGAGCTCTTGTAATTATTCCAGCCTCAAGATCTCACACATTCCAGCACCTTCTCCCCAGAAGGCCGTCTCTTTCAAGTCGAATACTCTCTAGAAGCCATCAAGCTAGGTTCAACAGCCATAGGTGTACGAGGCTCCACATACCTATGAAAGTTCTCTTACTGAGTGAGCCCAGGTCTCAACATCCGAAGGTGTCATCCTCGGTGTCGAAAAGCGCGTAACTTCCACCCTCCTCGAAACGTCCTCCGTCGAAAAGATTGTGGAAATAGACCGCCACATTGGATGTGCCATGTCCGGTCTCCAAGCTGATGCCCGAAGCATGGTCGAGCACGCACGAGTTGAATCCCAATCACATGCATTTCACTACAATGAGCCGCTGCGAGTCGAGAGTTGTACACAGGCCATTTGCGATCTGGCGTTGAGGTTTGGAGAGGGTGCGGAGGGTGAAGAGAGCATCATGTCCAGACCTTTCGGTGTGGCTCTGTTGATTGCAGGATTTGATGAAGATGGTCCCAGTCTGTGCGTATCCATGTCTGTCCGATATGATGAAGAAATGGGAAACTAATACAGGACAAATAGCTACCACGCTGAGCCCTCTGGAACATTCTATCGCTATGACGCGAAAGCTATCGGTTCCGGATCTGAAGGTGCCCAAGCCGAATTACAAAACGAATTCCACAAGTCTCTCACCCTCGACGAAGCCGAGCTAATGGTTCTCAAGACGCTGAAGCAGGTCATGGAGGAGAAGCTAGATTCAAAGAACGTCCAGCTAGCGAGCGTGACTAAAGAGAAGGGCTTCAGGATCTATACGGATGAGGAGATGGAGGCTGTCGTTGCCAAATTGCCGAAGAACTAGATATACTCAAAAAATCGGGAGGGCAAAGGCAGCATGGAGTCCGGCGATTTGTGGCATACAGGTAGAGTGGAGCTCGTTGGGATATACGATTCACGATCTCAAGCAAGCATACTCCAGTACAATCCTCGCGTTCAAATTAGCCATGCATTCTACGGAGCCAATGCATGCTTCATTGTTCACGGCAACATTTGACGAGGAGTTCATCCATACTGGTGGGATTCGCAAGCGGTACAACAACATATCATCCATGTCATCACAGCATGCTAGTCATATGAAGGAGAACAGGGTCTCTCTACGAACAGGAAAACGTAGCTTCTGATGGTGCGTAACAAGGAGCAGTGTGATACCAAACTTATTTGCGCCATTTCCTATAGAATACGTTCAATACCCGTACATTAAATGTGCGTGGGCCTCTGGCAAGAGAGTGCCTGAGGCAAGAAGCAATGGATTTGATCCGATCGAGACAGTGTATTTCGTCTGGGGTTTGGATCCAAGTCTCTAGACTCAGGTAGGCTCATTGGCATCTGTTGATCGTTGACTAGACTCGTCACGTGTGATGGAATCTATGCCGCGTGCGCGCGGTAAGTACGTCGTAGAGGCCGGGCGGGGGCGGGGATAGAACTGTAATAGGGCTCGGCACCAAGACATCACCAAGACATCACCCAAGACTTTTATCTTTGACAACAAGTACTATCATTTCCGCCGGAAGTGAACAACAACAACAACAATCACCGTCTACACACTTCTGGACACGTCCAATTGCCAAACTGAACCTCATTCCCCTGAGCTCCCTCGACTTTACACTGGCGTTCCTGGCATTTGCCCACAGTACCGACACTGATTGCAATGATTCAATAACACTCAAGGATACCCGTTTCCCTCTTCTACCACGACGTCTGGGGCAAAGAGCTAATACAGACTCGTATCACCCGGGAGTTGACTAACGACTGCTGAGAGCGAGGAAGAAGTCTCGCTAGAATACAAACACCGTTTTAGGTCATCGTTGTACTACGAAAACAAGCCATCTCAAGCTATTTCCAAGCCCGACAAGACCTTGACTACCTGCAAGCCTGCAGATCCAAGCACTCTGGTGGAAGATGCCTACATTAGCTATTGTCGGTTTCAACATAGTATGTGCTACTCTTGGTGGCTTCATTGCCGTCTACGGACTGGTATCATATCTACTCAAGGAAAAGTTCTACCTATCTGAAGCTTGTAAGCATCCTGAATTCTCGTTTCAACTCATATTTGACCCCCAATCTCTAGTAATCTCCTTAGTTGCTGGAGTCATCTTTTCTCCTCCTGCTGCAAACTTCATCAGACCTCTCGAGTACGCACTGGGCAATGAAGAAACCGTCCAATACATCACCCTATACTTTGTGCGATTGGTTCTGGGCGTCCAATTGGTTATAGCTGGTGTTCAGTTACCAAGTCGATACCTTCGCACGGAATGGAAGAGTCTCTCGCTACTTTTGGGCCCAGGCATGGTCGGCATGTGGATCTGCACAAGTCTGTTGGTTTGGGCATTCGTCCCGCATATCACATTCGTGTATGCATTGGCTGTGGGCGCTTGTGTCACTCCTACTGATCCCATTCTTTCCAACACAATCGTTAAAGGCAGATTCGCTGATAAGAACATTCCAAAAGAGTTGCAGAAGATTATCATTGCCGAGTCCGGGACGAACGATGGGCTTGGATATCCCTTCCTCTTTCTTCCAATGTATTTAATCAGGTACACTCTGCAAGGGAACCATTCTGCTGGCACCGCCATGGGACTGTGGTTCTACGATATTTGGATCTATCAGATTGTGCTAGGCGTAGTTTATGGTGCTGTCGTGGGATGGTTGGCAAAAGAGACCTTACATTGGGCTGAAGAGAAAGGTTACGTTGATCGGGAGGGCTTCCTGGTCTTCGCGGTGGCACTGGCAGTAAGTCCGCAAACATATCATATGGAGTTACTCTGACATGTGCAATAGCTCTTTATTATAGGCACAGCTGGCATGATAGGTAGCGATGACGTTCTTGCTTGCTTTATCGCCGGCAACACGTTCACCTGGGAGTATGTTCACTCTTCTTTCATATGGTTTGGACATTGCTAACATTGCTGTCAGCGATTGGTTTCGACAAGAGACCCTCGATGATTCCCTCCAACCCACCATAGACATGCTTCTGAATGTTGCTGTTTTCATCTGGTTCGGCTCTGTCTGCCCATGGAACTCGTTCGCTCATAATGACGTGATCCCGATATGGCGTTTGATCCTGCTTGGAATCACTGTACTCCTCTTTCGACGCATTCCCATCGTCATGGCCATGCACATGCAAATCCATCAGATCGAGGAACTCAAACAAGCCTGGTTCGTTGGCTTCTTCGGTCCTATTGGTGTCTCTGCCATATTCTATCTCTACGTCAGCTTAGAGTATCTTCGAGGCAGTGTAACGGATCATGGCCACGAACGCGAGGATGCTGTCAAGCTAGGGGAGATTATGAATGTTGTCATCTGGTTCCTGGTCGTCTGCTCCATCGTAAGTTCTTTGCATGAACTACTTCACGACTGATACTGAACAATCTCAGGTCGTGCATGGTCTCTCCATACCGCTCGGAAAACTAGGTTTCCATGTCCCTCGAACACTATCCCAAGCTCTCTCTACCGAAAATAATTCCAGATCGACCTTTCACGTCCAGAACCCTGTACACACTTCTGCCAGCCACCTTCGCTTCCGCCCGTCGAGCGAAGTGGGACAGAATGGAATCCCCGTCCCAAATGGAGTCTACAAGATTGGTCGCAGTCTGGTAAATAGGAGTAGATCCGCCGATGGATCAAGGACAGCAAGTCGCAACATAAGCAAACAGGGGACATCAAGGACTGCTTCCCCAGCGGGCAAGAAAGACACGGATAATGCTGCTGAAGTTAGCTTGAATGAGCCGACGCCGGGTGATGAGTCTACCTCTTTGCCGCCATTGGATGGGGCGGCAACAACTACCAGTAAGGTCACTGGGCCTGCGGGGAGGAGCATCAGGTTTCCTGATGAAACGCACAATAAGGTTGGCCCTGCGTAGAAGCCATCTTGATGGGAGAACCTGACGAAAGAAGGGTGCCTGGCTGGGCACAGAAATATGGGGCGGTCGTGCTAACAAGTAGGCGGTGGCAGGAGGTACTTCTAGGCAGTCGCTGGTTAAACTTTTCCAAGTCAGGGCATGTTCTTCACGTTTCTGGTCATTTTGCCAGGCTGCTCAAAAGCTCCGCGCTGAAGACCTTGGGGCGGAAGAAACATGGACGCACATGGATCCTTCAACCAAGAGCCCCCAGTTCATGGTTCTATTGGTGATTCGCACCTTAGTACAGAAATGGGGGGTGGGGAGGCACGTATTTCAACAACAACGTGACTGGAGTGGTTTTGTTTGTCTATTTAGATCCTGAATCTTGTTCTCGAGTTTTGAAGTTCTTGGATTTACGGGTTTCAAAGTATCTTTTTAGAACTCAGCGGTATCGTAACAACTATCATACGATCGACTTGTTATGGAAATATACGTTATTGGCTTTTGAGGGATCTCCGTTCTGCTGAGTGACACTAAGAGAACGTTTGCTGTGAAACCAGTGAACTGGGCGTTGACCTTTTAGTTCTAAGTCGTTCAGACCGTTTCATGAAAACTATGTGGTGGAATCGGCAACTCGAAGCGAGCGGCTTCTAATCAATATATCCAATACACTCTTACGATCCCGGAAGGGAGGAAAGGAGGAAAGGAAGGAAGGAGGGAGCTTTAGCGACTAACTGCCTGACTGCCTGACATGAACCAAGCTAGAGATACCAATAACACCGCTTTGTTTGAATGCACAACAAATCTTGATCTTCTTCTTAAGTCGGTGAAATATCCTTCCACTAGGAGATACTCAATTGTCCGAGTCCGTTGATCGTCCCCAATCCAACTCAGCACCGAGAAAATTCTCACAATGACGGGACTCCTCAAAACCCTCCTTCGTCCTCTGAGGAATCTTGTCGTCTCCAGTTCTCCTCCGGAAACAGCGCAGACGCGAGAGGAAAGGGAAATTGAAAGAAATGTGGCGAGGATGAGGGGGTTTACCTACCTAAAAAGCATGGATGAGGTTTTGACTTGGGATGAACATGAGGAGGAGGGGAGGCAACGGGCTTCTTTACCTTTAATCAGACGGCCTGGATCTGTATCGAGAGGGGGTGGGGAGGAAAGTAAAAGGGCGAAAACGATGGTGATTCATGATTTTGGGATGGCTTATCATGAGTATGAATCTTCCGATCGAGTCGTAGAAATAGAGGCGGAGGATTTGCCTTTCGCACTCGACTCGGGGCAACTGCAGTTTTGCGAGAGGTTTATCTATTTTGCACATTATCTTGTTTCGTGTCCGCCGCCTGGGTGGATTGAGTGGTGTCATGTTAATGGAGTTGAGTGTTTGGGTACGTTCATTATTGAGCCGCAGACTAGCCAGGGAGAGATGGCGAGGATTTTTGAGAGAGATGAGAGGGGTGGTTTTGTTGTTGCGGGGGTTCTGGGGAGGATGGCGAGGTGGGTGGGGTTTGAAGGGTGGATTGTTAATATCGAGGGGACTTTTGGGGAAGAGGATTGGGAAGTTGGGTCGGTGGTTGGGTTTTTGGAGGAATTGAAAGGGTATGGAGTCGTGGTTTGGTATGCTTGATTGCTTCTATTTCTTCTACCTTATTCACATGCTTTCATTCATCATTTCTGTACTAATTATACGTTGTGTAGGTACGACGCCGTGACAATCACCAACAGAATCTCGCACCAAAACGCCCTCACGCCTGCCAACCTCCCTTTCGTCCTCGCCTCATCGGCCTTTCTTACAAATTATACTTGGAACCCTTCTTCGATCTCATCGTCCCTCTCTCTTGCACACCAGCATGACCTCGATTCTCAAAACATATTTTTCGGAATAGATATCTGGGCCCAAAATCGACCCCATTCCTTCCTGCACCCCCGCCTCACCTGGCCCCTCTTCAACGGCGGCGGTACGAACACCGGTTTCGCTGTAAAGAAATGTGCGGAGATGGGCGTTTCTGCTGGACTGTTTGCGCCAGGGTGGTGCTGGGAACACTTCTCCTCTACAGCGGATAGGAGGAAGGTTGAGGGAAGTTTGTGGAGGGGTGTGGAATTAGATGAGAGTGTGAAGTGTGATTGTAAGCCTGGATTTTGGGGCGGGGATGTGCATCGGACATGGGAATATTTGGGGAATGGAGTTACTAGATGGGCGGAGCAGAGTGTGGTTGGGTCCGAGAGTGGCTTTTGGACGGTGTTTGAGAGGGCGTTTGGGGTTGTTGCTAATGAGAACGGCGAGAAGAGCATCATCTCACAGTTAGCGGCGCAGGGCATTATGCCTGTGCGAGGTGAAATTGGGGAGAAGAAGGATATTTGGTGGACGATCAATGATGAGAAGCCTGGAATTTTGAGTGTCGTCGCTGCTGCTTCTTCAGACGAAGAGACTGGGCAACGATATCTCAAGTTGTACAATCTTGGAGTCCGAGTCGAGGAAGACACGAGACTGGTCGTTCGGTATCATCGTCCTCACTCATCTCTTCCGAAATCAATATCCTTCCTGCTCAAAATCCACGTATCGTCGGGCGAAACTGAGGAACTCATCCCATTGCCAGGAGCCGATTACAAGGAAGACGCTCTGTGTCACACCTTCTCTCCCACTCCAAGCCATGACGCTACCATCACAGAGCTTGGGATCGTTTTTTCGGGCAATCTGGCTGCAGAGCAAGATATCTTGCAGCTTACATCCCTCTCCATCGGTTCTCCCACCTCTTTCCCACGTACTTCATCTATCCGCATCACCGACGTTCAAATCGCCATTTGCAGCAGAGAAAAATGGAAACACGGACGTCTCAGCTGGAGCCTCTCAAGTTTTGCCGAAGAACCGAGTAGAACGGATTATTGGAGTAGAATCACAGGTCCAATAGCTTACTTCGAAATCAGAATCGACGGAGCGATGATCGGGAGAGCTTGTGGATTGAATTTTGTGCTTCCAGATGTTATCGTTGAGAGGTGGAGGAGTGACGGGGTCGCTGTCGACTTGTGTGGGGTGTTGTTTGGTGGTTCAAGGTCGGAGAGAAAGAGGGTCTGGTTGGGGGAGGCTGTGATTTCAAGCCTGAGGACTCCACTGTAACATGACTTCGAGGGATTGAAGGATGAGTTTAACCGGGCACTGCCAATCAGTTATCGTCCCTTTCTTCTAGCAGCCAGACGCTTCTCGTGGTGGTGAAGCTCCGATCAGATCATGCCTATGGTAGGAGCAAATGAAGCCTAGGTGACCCGACGAGATTGTCAATTGAGCGGCAATCGGTTCTTGACTCCAAGAAAGAATTCAGTTGTCCTTCCTTCATGGATCGAGGCGACGTTTCCTTGGAAAGAGGCCGGTCCTGAGAGTGGAGGGGTGGGCGAGGGCGAGGGTGAGGGTGAGGGTCGAAAGATGGTAGAGCGAAGTCTGGGGTGAGGGTCGAAAGATGGTAGAACCAAGTCTCCAGGCCCCTCCAAAACAAGGCCCCAAACTTTAGCGTGCCAGGCCCAGCCTTGACAAGGTCTGCACATCAACCTCCGCTCCTCTGGTTCAACTCCCAACACCTTTCATTCTCTCTTTTCTGGCCAACACGATTGCCATCGACACACCCTCCCCATCTCTTGACGTATTGGCTTGGTTTTTCCGCGGGTAACACCCGGAGTCCATCATGTCTGATCTTCATGAACTTTTCGCGCGCCTTCAGCATCAATCCAAATCTGATAGCTCACCATCACAGCAGTCTCCATCTGCCAGCACCTATCAACAGCCTTCTATATCCTCTCCATTGTTCTCACCCGCGCCATCTGGCCCTCAACCCCATCACCCAGCTGCTGTTTTGGTCAGTCCCTCAATTGCACCCGCCGCGTCCTCATACGCTTTCGCGCAATCTCTAACGTCACTCCAGAGTCCAAACACCTCCGCCATGAACACCCCGCAGCCGGAGTCTGGAAATCAGACGCGTGCTACTGATCTACTCAGCCTGCTGAAATTCAGACCGGGTGCTCAAGCTGCGCCGTCTTCTGTTCCATCACTTCAGCGTCGCGAATCGCAAAACAGCGCACCAACAAGCTTAGACGCCACTGTTGGAGCTGCAAACCGTTCAATGTCTGCCGCCGATCTTGTTGCTGGCTTTACACGCAAGCCTTCCGGCTTGGGAGCTGCTCAATCGCCGTCTGCTTTAGCCCCGGCCTCAAGCCGCCCAGAGACACGCGGCGAAGCTTCGAATTCTTCCGCCAACCCTCAAGACTTCCTTCTCAAACTCCTCAATCAGGGAGCACCAAAGAACGAGAACTTCTCTTTCAGACACGCAGAACAGCCAATTCAGTCTGTGGAGCAGACCCCCGGCGCTACCATGGAAGACTTAGCTCAGGACCTCCGCAACGCTTCAATTGCTTCTCCAGGCCGTGGTCGACAAGAATCTCCCATGCATGTCTTCGGCGACGCCTCTGCACCTATCACTACTTTCGACGCACCACCTGCCGCGCCAGCTCCGAAAGCCAAATTTACCTATGTAAATCCCTTCGAGCAGCTCGCTGCCTCCTCCCCGCGCAACCGTACACCAAACAACGAGAACAAACCTGGCAGCGAGAAGCCGCAGAACGAAGTTCTGAAGCATGCGCGTGACAACAGCACAGGTGCCGGCCCAGCAGCTAAATCTCGCAAGGTTTCCGCAGACCCTCTCACCTCCCCTCCTTTGGCACATCCTGAGACGGTTTCAGAAGCCGTCAGTGGACTTGGTGAAGTCGCAGGAAAACAAGTAGAAGAGGCACTAGCTCAAATCACATCGCAGGCAAACGGTAAAAGTGAGCCTAAGATGTCCCAAGCCGAGCAATCCGTGCAAGAAGCTGCTGCTGAGATTAAGGAAGAACTCAAAGATGAAGCGACACGTCGCCAGATGGAAGCTGGAATGCCTGCACCAATGGCCAAAGCCTTTGAAGAGACAATTGCAGCAGCAGCCGACGCTGACGATGACTGGGAAGAAGCGGCGGAAAAGGACGTCCGTGTCTTCCAGTTTCCAATGCAGCCATTTGTGTCAATCGAAATCAAGAAGCTGGACGAGCCACCAATGATTGTTCCGGCCGATGCCCTCTCGGATATAGCGAAGATGAAGAAAGATTTCGATCAGATTGACCGCAACTTGATCACTGCTTCTCAGCAATTCATGGTCTATCCGTTAAAGAACGGTGGACTTCGCGTGATTCGACAAGAAGATGGCACCCACAAGCAGATTTTCTCTGCCGTCAAGGAGCGAATTTTCAATGTTGCGCTCAGCGTTTCGAAGAAAGTCGCAGCTGTCAAGGAGACAGAGACTGTTCTCGCGACCGGCGTCAATGGTACCATCTTTTGGGCACCGCTCGCCAACTTCGGCCAAGACGAAATGTTTGGTCAGACTGAACAGGAACGTGGTTTCCTCTTTCCGCCCGTTCCAACTCACGACGAAAATACCTCCGGTGGTCAACTGAAAACTAGGGTCAAGCCTACTTCTCGTAACCCTGAGTTCTTCGCTTATGGTAGAGGCAAGTCTATTTATCTCATCTCGCCCAGCATTGCGCGCACGTCTGCATATTGCGACCCGGAAACTAGACGCTGCGATAGCGAGAAATACCTAGACGAAAACTCTTTGAAAATCTCCACTGGAAAAGCTGGTAAGGACTTCATATTCAGCGCTGATGACACTGTCATCTTATCGTTGGACAAGGTTGGACGACTGAAGTTCTGGGATATTCGCGAGCTCATCATGCGAAAGACGGAAGAGGTTAAGACGCCGCTGATGACTTTGACCACCTGCCAGCCTACTGAAAAGTCCTGGCCAACCTCTGTCATGCTTCTTGACAAAGAGAAGCCAATGACCAAGGGAATTGCTCTTCGTTATGTCATTGTCGGCATGAAGCAAAATCATACTCTGCAGATCTGGGATCTTACTCTTGGCAAGCCAGTACAGGAGATCAACTTCCCGCATGACCAGGAGTCGGACGGCATTTGCAGCCTTGCATATCATGCTAAGAGTGGAATTCTGGTTGTGGGACATCCAACTAGGAACTCCATCTACTTCATGAATATATCTGCACCGCAGTACAACCTGCCTCCAATGGCACAGGCTAGGTTCATTAATATGCTGGCTACCAAAGACGCCACTCTACCAAATCCACAGTCAACCATCATTTGCAGTGGGATTCGCGAATTTAGTCTCCGCTCCACGACTTCTCTTAGAAGTTTGGACATGCTCGCCGATCCTGGGGACCAATTTGGGGAAGACGCCCCGCTATTCGTTCTATACATTATGCACTCAAAGGGTATTTCCGAGATGCGGGTCACCCGACCATTGCTCGGCTGGTCTGAATCTGGCAAGTACATCAACCAAGTCAAGGCACAGGATGTCGGTGCCATTTCTGTTAGCCAGATCAAAGAGCTTCCAGCACCAGTTCCCGGCGAAGCTGCTTCTGTGGTCTCGGAGACTCCTCCAGTCTCATCGGCGGCGACACCTTCCAGAACCAGTGCAAAGGAGAACGTGAAGAAGGTTGACAGTACTCCTGTCCGACCATCTAAAAACCAGACTGCCGAAGCACCAAAGGCTGAGCAGACGACCAACGGCGAGACTAAGAAAAAGAAGAAGGAAAAGAAGCTGTCTGAGAGTGCGTCGCAAGCGGCATCGACAGCTCCGTCTCCATTCATTCAGCCAATCGAGGTCCTGAGCCGTGCTTCTCAAGCCGAGTCTTCAGCTGTCCCTCCGCCTGCTCCGAAGGCACCCTCGGTTGCAAAGACTTCCGAGTCGGGAGTTGTTCCTACTTGGGCAACTACTCCGACAGTGCAAGCCGCCACCACTACGTCCACTGGATCTACCCTCGACATGTCCGCAATTGAGGCCATTATCAGGGGCGAGTTCGAGAGCCTCGCTCAGAATCTTTCTGAGGACAGGATCCGGCAAGAGGCTGTAGCAGCCGATCGACAGGAAGGTGTGCTCAAGGTGGTGTCGAGAACTTTGCACGACAATGTGGAGGACTCTTTGAGCAAGGTTGTAGCCGATGGGTTGAACAAAATCACGCTCAGCCCAATGAAGGAAGTCATTGCCAACTCTGTCGACCGTAACCTCTCGACCGCCATCAGTCAGACTCTCAAAGCCAGCATTCCACGCGAACTTGAAAAGGCCCTGCCAGGCGCGGTTAGCAAGGTCCTTCAGGACCAGAATGTCTTGCGAAGTGTTGCCGAAGTTGTGACCAAGAACGTTACTCTTCAGGTCGAGAAACAATTCTCAGTTGCCATGCGGGACACAATTGGCCCAAGCATGGCTAAGATAGCAATGGATGCCGCGAATACAATGTCCGCCGGAGTTAAGAGTCGCTTGAACCAACAGGTCCAGCAAGCCGCCCTTCATCGCGAGGAGGACAACTCCAAAATCTCGGAGTTGATGAAAGTTATTGGCGGCCTTCAGCAGACGATCCAGCTTATGGCCGAGGAACAGGTCAAGTTCCAGCAGCAGACCACGTCTGTCATTGATCAACTGCGATCTCGTGCAGAGTCCGGCTTGACTGGTTCAGTTCCGCAGACGCCAGCTTCCCACCAACGTCGGAAAACTCCAGAGGAGCTCGAGCGTGATGAGATCAGCGCCCTCGCTAAACATGATCTCATGAATGCTACAATCAAATGGATGCATTCACCCCGGAAGATTGAATTGTTCGACGAGATTTTCATGCATATCAATCCGTCGTACTTGGAGGAGATGTCGGCCTTGATCATTCTTTCCGTTTCGGCTGCAGTCACCGATTCTTTGGACACGAACATCCTCCAGCGTCTTGCGTGGCTTGAAGTTGGTCTTCACATCATCAACCCTGCTGTAAGTTTAAGTCTCTCTCAATGCAAGATCAACCAGGTACTGACTATCACACAGACCCCTGAGATCACAGACGTCTTCCCCAAGGTCCTAGAGGTCATGCAAACCCGTTTGCAGCAGGCTTATATGACTATCGCGGAACGCAATCACATTGATCCCATCCTCAGAAATGTGGCTGCGTTGAATGCTCGCGTCCAAGAGATGAAGGCTGCCCTTCATGGTCGTTAGTGCGCGTCCTACCCTGCGGTGACCCTTCGATCATCCTCATTCTAGCTTGGTTCCACCCTCTAGTTATTTTTTCGGTGTCTGGATTTTCCGGACCGGCGTTGGGCGATATCCTTCGCACAGCAAGCGCTGGATCCTTTGCTCTATGTTTTGTTTTATTATAGTTCGGGGCGGCTATTGCACTGTTTCTACATGCAGGTCCAGCATCAATTTAGCACACGCTCAGGGACATGGAATAATGCTTGAAAATTATGCCGGCCGGTATGCATAATGACGGTAGATAATTGTTCTCAGCACTCATTTCCAACAGTCTGACTGGGTCCATGACGCTGGAATATGCTCGTGAGCCAGGAGGCTTGGATTTGATTGTGTCTGTTCCTCATTTCTAATGAGAGAAACGCTCTTTCTTGAAGGTGCGGATGATATAGGGCTGGCTGGTGGAGCGTGGCTACTTGTGATCAGGGTCTCTATGAAGACTCAAAAGCCGGATGCATGTGTGTAGAATAATAAAAGCTGGCGTTACCTGGTTGGAACTTGGATGAAGTATGATTTCAATAACTTCAAGAAGCATCATGTATTCCAAGAAGCAGATGTAATCCAAGAAGCAGATGTAATCCAAGAAGCACCATGTAATCCAAGAAGCACTATGTATTCCAAGAAGCACTCCTGAATCCTGATCAATCAATTCGAGCCATACCACTCGTGTACTCGTATAAATTGGCCCGGCGTATGAAAGGGGTTAGCGTCAACGCTAGTGCAGCATTGCAGTCCTCACTCGAAGCTGCGAACAAATCTCTAACCACCGTCTTTGAACTGGCTGCCCAGAGCTCAGAGATACTTCTCACTGCCTTCCTCGCCTTACAATATATCTTACCTGGAATTCCGAGTTGCAACCGCTACATTACCACGATTGGTGCTGCTTTGATCGCGGCGCAGATCGTTGTCCCCTTCCCCTTCGCTCTCCGGCCAACGCTGTGGTATGAGAAGCAAATCAGGAGCATAAAACCATCATCTTTTATCCCGTAAGTCTTTATATTCATCCTCCAAACGATTGATAAATTATTCAAGTGCTAATGCCGTCCTTTGCACAGCGGTACTTTGCACACATATACTTCACGTCCTGTGTTTCAACCGGACCCCATCAGTCTCAAGAAGACTCCGTCCATCTCCAACCTGTAGGATCATTCTTTCCTACTCACAATTCCTTAAATGATGCATCACATCCGCATCGTGTTTGATCTGATGCCTTCCATTCATTTTCACCTCGTGCACACCTCTGTTTCCCTGTCGCCGTGTCTAACAACACCAACCCTTCAGCGTTCCACATAACCACAAGCCGGCCGAGAATGAATCTTTTCATCTGAGATCAATCAAATACAATATCTCGAAGAACAAAGAAAACATTCCAACATTCGGTAAGTCTCGGCTCATACCTGCAAAGGCGCAATTTTGCTCATTCGTAAGCACTGAAGCCATCATGAAACGAAGACGAGGACGCGCAAAATCCCTCCCCCTCAGCACGAGAAAGGGTCAGATTGCTTCTAGAAGTATGATAACTCGCCGCGCTGCCTCGAAAGCTGCCACGAATTCATCAGAAGGATCGAGTACGAGCGCAGATAGTCGCCGCAGCTCCTTTGCCGATTCAACCCATGCCGTTGGCGGTGACGATATTGATTCAAGCCGTCCTGCAAAAAGAGCTCGTCGGACGAGTACAGCGACGGAAAATCGTCCAGTGACACGACGACAAAAGACACTTTCGCAGGAGCCAATTGGAAGCCCTGAAAAGTCATCTCGCGATTCCTTAGCGCCTGAGCTGCCGACCATCGAAGAGCCTGAGAATATTGATGACCACGTTAGGCAGCCAGCTATGAATGGAAATGGAGATCAAGATCAAGATGGCTTTGCGAGCGAAGCAGGTGAAAAATTATCGCCTTTACCGAAACGTCGTGGGCGTAAACCAAAACCCAAAACAGTAACTGCCTCACTTTCTCGGCTGCAAGAATTGACAGCACCCTGGGATAATGAGAACGGAACCGACCATGAAGGTTCAAATGCTCCATCAAGGGCGACTTCGAGGGCTCCATCGAGAGCCCCAGACCGCGTTGCTAAGCGAATGCCTGGAAGGCGTCGAGCGCCTCACGCAGATCCGAACATCGAAGCAGACTTGCGCCGACAATTGCAATTACGATTAGCATATCGTTCTGTCGCAAAAGCATTGAAGCCACTACTCGCCGAACTGAGTCAGCGTGGTATCGATGCGCTTGAGGATGACGAGGAGGCTCACCAGCAAGGCGAGGAATACACAGCCGTCATGGCGGAATTGGATGCGCGATTGCAAAGTCGACTTACAGTTCTTGAAAATGAACGGCGTATTAAGACGGGCTGCCGAGAAGAATGGCTCGAACTTCAAAAAGATGAGCTACAACGCCGGTTCCACGATCGCGTCGAGGTTCTCAAAGATGACTATCACACCAAGGCTGAAAATTGCCTTCTTGAATTGCACCGCGAGTTTGCGCGCGAAATCGATGATGACGCTACTGAAGATGAGGATGGCGTTGTCGGACCTCAGCACGGGAAAATATCCACTACAAATCCTACTGGCAGGTTGGATCACAAATTCGACTCGCGAAGCAGATTTTTCTTGGTGACGGAGAAATTAGCAAACGAACGTCTAAAGCAGATTGCGATGCAGAACCTGCAGAGAGACTTCATCGTTGACGAAGATCACGATGAGACTGCAGAAGAACTGGATGCACCTGACGAGAACGAATACCCTTCCGGGTTTGGACTTGCCTCTACTGGTAGAAGAGCATATGCGACAAGCGTACTCAACATGGAAGCTCTAGTACGTGCTACGCAGGCTGTGGAAGACGGTGAACAACCAGAAGAGCAGATTCACCATGTTATTCCCAACGGGGAAGCCACTGGACTTCAGATTCTTGCAGATTTGTTGACTTCGCAAGGCCCTCTTGTACTTCCTACAAGAGAATTGTCAAGGATGCAGACTCCCCCTCCTCTGGTTGTGGTAAAGCAGGAGGCTGGGCCAGTTGAGCACACAGTGACAGCACCAAGGGGAGGAGGGGATGAAGACGTGGTAGACCTCACAACACCACAGCGAAAACAACGGGAAAGCGGCGAAGATATCTTCTCGGCTTTGGAGCAAAACCTTAATCTTTACCCCTTCTCGCCTCAGAAGACAATCAAGCTTGAGAGTAAGTTTCTCATTGAACAAGTCGGCATGCTTCAGGACTAATATGAGCAGCTAATGCCGCCTCGCATACAACTGCGTCGCCAGCGAAGAAGAAGCACGAAAGGAAACAATCGCAGCAGTCTTTGATTTCCTCTCCTAAGCCTCAAAAGACTGCAGTAGCTGCGCAAGCAGGATTCCAGATACCTGGTCTGCAAATACCCGGTTCACAGCCAATGGAACAAGTTCACCAGCAGAAACAGGCGTCATTTCGTACTCAGGATACGAAATCATCAGAGGTGCCTTCTTTGGCTCCAGAGGCGTCAAAGACATTGCAAAATAGCAGTGCTCCCATAACTGGAGCAAATATGCACATACTACCCAAGCACAACGATTGTCAATTAGATGCGCGATCAGCTCAGCCACCCGCTGCAGGGACGAATCGTCCCGAACCGAAACAGCCTTTCGCCTTTACAGATGCACCGCGTTCTCCTGCGCCCACAGCTCCTGCATCGAGATGGGATAGTCTCTACGAGCAGAATCGTCGAGGCTCACGCAATGACATTGGCACTGCAGGCCGTCATGACTATCCAACCAGAGCCTCTCACGACAGACGCCTATCGGAGTCCGTACGTCCATCTACGAATCAACACAGTGACGCGAATCTAGCCAGTGTCCCGGCACATCGACGCAACATGTCGATTCCTGCAAAGGTATCGAGCCCTGCTTCGTTCTTGAAAAGAAGCCAGAGTCCTAGAGTCACTGATGCAGGGCGTCGAGGCTACATGAGTCTAATCACCGACCTAGCACCCACACAACGAGCTGGTTCTCCAAGCTCAGGCAGCCAGAGTGCTGTAGATGGAACTTGGAAGCGAGAACAACCTCCACCAGGAAGTTGGCATGGAGGACAGCATCGGAATTCCCACTCTACGTCTCAGAATTATACTCCTCCCCCACCGAGCCACAGGAGAACGCCTCCTATGTCTTACCCACCTGTCTCCGCATCGACCTCCGGACCAGCGTACCAACACCAGCCCCCATACACAACAGGTCCACCCCATCACCCTATCCAACCACAACCTCATGGGCCATATTCCGGGCCTTATCAAGCCCCTCCACCACCCAGCTCGCAATACCAATACCAACAACCACAATCCACAGCAACACCGCCGTATGATCATCGCACACCAAATCCATACTTACCTTCTCAACCTCAATCCCAACAGCAAACACAACATCAGCAACAGAATTACGTAGGAGGAGCGCCACATTATCAACTTCCTCCCGCTCCTATGGGCTTCTTTGCCGGTCCACCACTTCCGTCTGCCGGCCCACCACCACCAGGATCGGTGTTTTCGCCACGCTTTGGTAGAGAATATCCACCCTCCCACCAGCAGCAGCGGCAGCAGCCATCTTCAGTGGGTGGACCCTTCTCCGCTGGGTCTGGATCTGGACAGAGGCCTTCTTCGCCTCGGAATGGGGGAGTGCCGCCTCCTCCGGTGAAAGATGGGTCTGACCGTGGTGGTCGGGAAGATGGATGGTCAAAGGCTAGGTAGTTACGATCGTTTTCTGTTCTTGTATTCTATATGTTTCAGATGTTCATTTGTTTCGATTTTCCTTATCTCGGTCTTGGTCGTTCTTTGCTGTTTGAGTTTCACTGGTTTCAGCGGAATTAACTATTGTGTTTTGAGTAGGTTGGGCGAATGTGCGTCGTGTGTCATTTTGTATGGGTACGGGTATGGGTATGGATATGG
Organism: Venturia nashicola; assembly: GCA_004522665.1. NCBI lineage: Eukaryota > Fungi > Ascomycota > Dothideomycetes > Venturiales > Venturiaceae > Venturia > Venturia nashicola. Next base: position 902,747 of record SNSD01000011.1, read on the forward strand.
GTACGAATATGCAACCAAGCAAGGAAGCATTGCAAACGGGCCTTCCCCCATGTTTTTGCCTTCTCTTCTCGTATCGATTACGCGGAGCCTCACTCATCTTACGGTGCACGAGCTTCATCCATCGCCTCGAGGCAAAGAGGTCCCTCGAATGGAAGAAGCCGGTCCAACTCCATGAGTTGGCGTAAGGATTACGCGTCACCACAACACCCAATTAGCCTATGCGAATGCGACATTAATGTTTCGGTCTGTCCTCTGTAACCATTCATTCATTCATTCCTTCCTTCATCCTACTATCCACGTTATAAGTAATAAACAATGTATTTACATCCCTCCCTCACATCCCCCTCTCAACCCCATCGTTTCGCTTGATCGTTCATTGATTCATTCCTTAATTAACACTTTCACGGTGAATAATCGAAACAAACCGAATACAACCGCTCGCCCCATCCCGACGGAGTTCCCGACCCGCGCCTTGTTATGTCCTAGGCAGGGATAAGCGAGATATGGTTGGTCTCGATGCTGATTGATATATATATACCAGTAACTACAGTGAGATAGCGACAAGTTAGCATAGTAATTACAAACTCATATCTCTGTGCGAATAATGTAGTCGATTCATTTGTTCACCCATCGATAAAATATTAAAGTGCGGAATCGGATTTGGATGGCATTATGGACATGTACTGAAATACGATTTCCATTTTCTTGCATGGTCGGGAATTGGAATATCGGGATTTATTTTTGTGTTTCGGAGGTAAGGAATGTTTCTTATCCAAGTCGTGATGAGGAGAGGGTTTGGTGGGGGTTTGGAAAGTCTGAAGTGAAAACATGGCAAAAAATGGAATTCGTGATGGATTAAGAATTTTTTGAAGTTTGAAAAATGTGGGTATCCTTTTTTCATCATCGTGTCTATCGTGCCTGTCCTGCCTTGGTGCCGCATCCACACTTTCAACCATGCTGCTGGATGGGGTGTGTAGAATGGGTCGGGCTACTACGTATTCGCGCAGAATTCGTCGTCCCGCTCCCTCCACTTCATGCGGCGATACCCACCCCCCTCAACGATTTCAATGTTTCCACACTCTTTGAACTCAACCTCTCCGTACTTGCACTAAGGATAAATTCGGGAATAGGCGGCGTCATGGGCCGAGTCGGACTCGAGTCCCTGCTCCTTTCCGTCGGCGTATTGAATACACTCCTCTCGTTCAAACTCGCGACAAAGGAAGAAGCATTGTATGTAGACACACTCGTCATCGTCGCACTCCTATCCTCACACAAAGAGGTCAAAGTACCACTGCGTGACCGACTGCGCGGTTGAGGTTGAAATTGAAACTGCGATTCTGCTGCTGTGTCGATGTCGGAGTTTGGACGGAAATTGGAGGTGGTGCCGTGTTCTGCTATTGAGGAGTAGGGAGGCCGAGGTTCGGTGCTGCGGTTGCAAGGGGTGCGGAAGGTGTCTGCAGGACTGGCGTTGCGGGAGTCTCTGGAGGCCCGGTATGTGGTCGCAGGACTGGCATTGCGACTGTCCCTTGTTGCACGGTATGTAGTAGCAGGGCTTGGATTTCTGCTGCCTTGGCGACTTATTCGGCCGCTGACGCGGCTGGCGGAGCGTGGTGGTGGTTGTGGCATCACTTGACCGCCGTTTGTGTGGGCTATGACTATTGTGCCTGGTGTTGCCGCTGGAGGTGGAGTCGGACTGTCAGATCGGAATAAAGGGTGAATGTGTGATTCAGAAATATCTGGACTTCCACCTCTTGGAGAAGCTGGTGGGATGAAGGTTCGTCTTGAGTAATTAGACTGCGCTGTCGCGGGACGCTCGGGACGGTGCGAGACCGCTGTTGTCGGCCTCTCTATCAGAGACGAGGTCGGAGAACCTGACCTATCCTGCGCATTTTTGAATGGACCGTCCAGTGGTTTTCCTGGACTTGAAGGTCTGGATCCCGGAATGGTTTCGAGAGTCCTCCCTGTTGTTGGGATGATTGGTGCTAGTGCATCTCTTAGTGAAGTGTCGAAATTTTTTGTGTCCCAATTGTCAAAACTGTCATGCTCAAAACTGTTGACAACAGAATGAGTGTCGTAAGAAAATACACTCGAATCTCTCGAGAGAGAGGAGCGGCGCGATGTTGGCAAAAGTCGTTTCTGAGATGGTCGTGTGTGGAGGGCTTGGTGGATAGAGTCTCTCCAAGATCCTCGGCTGTCCTTGGAGCGACGCTTTTTGGCTTCTTCAGACGTGTCGAAATCAGGTGCGGGTTTTCCAGTTTCCGGCAGCGCATATGGTGGAGCAATCATTCTCAACGGCGTCGGTGGTGGTTCAGGGATTGGCGGGGTCTTCTTTGTCGCTGGCTTCTCATCGATGAAAGATAGGCGGCGCTCTGCTACATTCCAGTGAATGCCGATTATGATGTAAAATACCAACTGCGCGAGAGTTGCGAGAGACCAGAGCGCGAGCTGCAAGTCGACACTGATATTCGATTTGAAATCCTCCGGGTCCAGGACAGTTTTCTTCAGAACCAGGGAGACAATTGCTAGCGAGGATGCCATGACCACGAGGATAGCAGCGAGCCAGGGGAGAAGCCAGCGGTGTGTCCATTGTTTTAGCACGAAGGCGCCAAGAACAGTGAGAGCTATGTTAGAAAGGAGAGCGAGTATGTCCAGGATGATTGCAGCAACAGCAATCCCTTTCCAAAAGGACAAATCCACTTTCGCAGTGGCGGCGTCAATGGTGAGTAGTGTTGTCGAGATTGACAGCAAGGCGAAGGTGAGGGAACTGGCAGCACAGATGATGGGCCGCGAAGAAGTAGTTCGAAGGCCCATCGGGGCCATTGTGACGATGGAGGACCAAAGGGTCGACGACGAGTTCCAGAAGGCTGTATCGAGAGACAAAGAAGTGGAGTTGGTGGTGGCGGGAGTAGCCAGGTGAGAGGGTTCCAACATACAGAATGAGGATATGGGAAGTCAACAATGAGTGGAATCTGATCTCTCTGGGCTCCTTGCAGAAGACGATGGCCAACCAGCGGCGGAATGGATTGGAAGAGGGTCGGTCAGAGATGCTGTGGCAGGCGAAGTGAGCGGACAACGGCAGAGAGCCGTCAATGGTCTGGTCACTGACAACAGACGAAATGGAATATCGGAGAGCGGTCCAGGGTTGGGAAAATGAGAGTGGAGGTTGGACCAGAGTATTAATTACTATGGGGGAAATCGTATGGCCGTGGCAGCAGTAAATGTCTTGAGCTCGGATCCACAGACGGGCGGAATGTGTGGTAGAGCTGGAACTGAGACTACTGAGTCGCTAGGTCCTGTAGCCAGGAATTGGCGGGTTTCAGAGGTACGAGTAGGTTGCACGCAGCGAGGAAATCTGCAGTACATTTGCAATCCCGTCACCTTGTCCGACGGGAATGTAGGTTAGGAGGCAGAGGTGAGGTGGGATGTAAGGCGGGATGTAAGGCGGGATGTAGGGTGGGATGTAAGGGAGGAGTAGTACAACAGCATGAACGAGGTCAGCGTACAAGCCAGGGCTATCCGAAGGGACGTTGACGTGAATTATACACAATACTCGGTAGAAGGCTTGAAGGGAATGCTGCCGACAGAGCACAGATAGGCCGGGATTGGAGAAAAGTCAGTTATTAGTAGGTGACGGGTACAGGACGCGTCCGAATGTTTGTACAGTGGTAGATAGTACACGACCACGACCACGACCACGACCACGACCGAAACCCGGCCCATATTAGTGGCCAGTGGCAATGGCCAGACATGGTGGAGAGTGGTATGAGTGGCCAGACATAGTGTGTAGTGGAGAGGACATCGTGTGTAGTGGAGAGGACATAGTGTGCAGTGGAGAGGGCCATTGTCCGAGCATGGTGGGGAGCATGGTGGAGATTGTTTTCAGGGCATACAACTAGTCTAACGACGGCCGACGAGCTGCTTCAAATCATCCGAGTCTCTCTCTTCTCTCTGAATTAGAATAGCCAGACATGCAGCGCGTGCTCCCTGATTCGCATTTCCCGATGCTTCGCCATGTCGTGTCTCTTGCCTATCGCAACGCTACAGCACGCCGCGCAGTAGGAAATGACTGACAGAAATCTACTGCTGATGGTGATATTAGGCCTTGCAGATATGAATCCTGGCAGGTAAAAGAAACACCAGAATTCTCTTCTTGGCCCATGTCCATAGGGGCGGCACCCCAAGTATTTTGGACATGCAGTCGAGCTGGGTGTTCCCAGTCGATTAATTATTGCGCCAGTGTCACTCTCCGACCTCCCTCGTTTGTATCCATGAAGAAGAAGAACCTAGAACAAAATCGTCTGGGAAGCGTCTCTCGCTTACTTTTTCCCCTGGCAGGTCATCGGATCTTTTTGTGCGACGGCAGGGCTGATCTACTGTGGTACAGAGGGGAACTTTCAGATCTGAAGTCTTGGACTTTGTTTTCTATACTGAGATACTCTAACCTTTTTTCGGAGCGAGGTTGTCGAATCGTGTAGAGCGAGTTTGTCGAATCGTGAAGAGCGAGTTAGTCGAATCGTGAAGAGCGAGATGAGCGATTCCGAGTGTTATCGTGCCTTCATTCCACGAGCGAGCCTTTATCTTTCAAAGAGCGAGCTTTATCTTTCAAGAGCGAGCTTTATCTTTCAAGAGCGAGCTTTATCTTTCAAGAGCGAGCTTTATCTTTCAAGAGCGAGCTTTATCTTTCAAGAGCGAGCTTTATCTTTCAAAGAGCGAGCCTTTATCTTTCAAATTTACCGTGTACGAGCAGGGCGCAAGGAGGATGTCTTGGATGCCGAACATGCTTGTGGAAGACAGGGAAGGTCAGATGCCCCACGATAGCAAGCAGAATACCGAGGGTCGTCTGCACCTACGTGTTGGAAGTGAAATGAATCGAGACAGAATGAAGAAGGAGATTGGAATTGCGACAGTCGATCAAAATCGTTGATAATTGTGGTCAGGATCGATAGATCGCCCTTTCGTATACAAGCCTCTCTGCCGAGTCGGAGGCCTCATGACCGGCCTAGGACTATTGGCAAAGTTCATCACCACAGGAAGTCTATGTTTGCACAGGCCAACAACAACATCTATGTTTGCACAGGCTAACAATAACATCTATGTTTGCACAGGCTAACAACAACATCTATCTTTGCACAGGCCAACAACAACATCTATGTTTGCACAGGCTAACAATAACATCTATGTTTGCACAGGCTGACAACATCTATGTTTGCACATGTTAACAACACCATTAATTATGACGGTATTTGTCTATTGACATCTCCTGAGCTACAATCTACAATTCTCATTTGATAATTGCGAAACTGCCTACGCGCACCTCGTATCCTCCCGGCGTTTCCATTGCCTTCAGTGTCATAATTCAACTGCCGAAAGTCTAGACGCGACGAGCGAAACGAGTTGCTTTGGTAACCGGCACTGAGCTAGGCCTCAGGGATGTCTTGTTTTGAACTGACGGAGCGGGTTTCCAGAGGGACGGCAATACCCGTCAAGACTACAATTGTTTTAGAGCAAGGCTGAGTTGGACTACGAGCCTTGGAGTAGCTAGCGGACCAGCGGATATGCTGGCGCATCATGCCTACGACGCAAGTTTTTCGTGCTGAGGCGATCCACTTGTTTAGAGGCTGAGTTTGTCGAACTGTCTAAACCCACCTATAGTCCTCAAGCTGAGATTAATCGCCGAGGTCTTCTGGCAGATCAAACCTTCGGTGCTGCCGAGAGATGCAGACTCTCTCTGGACGTGATCTAGACCGAGTCTTTTCCAACAAGGGCAACTTCGTTCGGGGTTTACTCCGAGCTCCTCCACCTGGCGCTGTTCAGGTAAGGAATCCATCATAGTGTATCTTAGGACTGGAAGTTGAATACCCATTCATCAACTACGGGATATACCCATCCATCAACTAAGGGATAAAACCGCCTTTGCCGCGCCATCCAACAGTGACAGACTCTCGTCATCTCTTAAAGTTGTTCTTGAAAGCCGGACAGCAAGGGGCCTCGTCAGACGTCCAGGAGCGAAAAGTGCCATGCTGCCATTGTTACTGCGTAGTGGCCTCGCACTTGTCTGCTAGGGAACGATGGGATCCGATGGGACCGGGTCTGTCCGGAATGTTCCAAAGGGTCATTATTCATATCATCATTTCTTTCGACTTGTTGCTTTCTTTGTGTTCGTTAGATGTGCATAGCTTTCCGAGTATTCCGTGGATGCGGATCTCTGGCCGTTGTATGAGGTATCGGGTCTGGGCCAGTTGTCAGTCCTGCGGACAATGATATCAGAGATCTAGAACTCCTCACCCTGAGATTTCGGACTTCAAGTGTATATCCAGCTGCTGATCAAGCACGATAGGTCCACCGGTCGAGCCGTGCAGGTTTGTATAGACAAATGGAGTTTGGCCCGGCTTTTCTCAAGATACCGAAGTTAAGCCTTGCCATCTATAGATGAATTCACGGTTGTAGAACTCAGAACAACTACCACCCCTTGGCAGGTCCGTAGAAACATGAGACTTCGTCCCCAACTGAAGATATAATCAAGGTATACAAGTACCAGTGAAAGCCAAGAAGGGAGATCCTACAATCGCTTCACGACTTCACGGTCTTAACACTACAGTTATCTCCTGCAGCAATTGGCCGACCGAGGTAAGGGGATAAGACGTAGTGTCGTCGTCGCTCTACATGCTAGTTTCGCGACAGGAAACCACCTAGCTATATGGTTTTTGTCCTCGCTGTACAAGATCATATCCTGTCCGTGTCATCATGCTGTCGACCAAGCCAGTCTTCCTCGACTTCTGCCCGGAGGTCCTACACAACATCCTCGCAAACCTGAAACCAGCAGATTTAGGTTCAGTTTCGAGAACATGCCGGGGCTTGAACAGCTATGTCAAAGGAAATCGATTGCTGTGGAAGGATCTATACATACGGAACTTCGTAAGTCAAACGAAACCCTTCATCGCACTCAGCCTTGCGGACTGTGGACTGCCGACACTGACACTGGACAGGACCACCCTCCTCGAAAAGAAAACCAACAAGAACCACAATGGGAGGTAGATCTCAAGCGATATGTGAACTTCCAAAAGATATTGGAATCTGACAAGGTTTCCATTAAGGTTCGCGCAACGACCCGCGCAACGCCATGGTACCAATACTGACCCTGTATCTCTTCCACAGAAATCAGCCGTAGTAGAAACATCCAATACCGCAATCCAAATCTTACAAACTGCCTCCCCTCATGGCGAATCCTCCCTCAATATACCTTTCCTGAATCGATTCTTCGAAGGTAGCCTTAACGACAATGTCTTCCTCTTCAGCTCAAGTCTATACGAAAAAGCTGGCTCAGAAGACCACCAGCCAGCCCCAACGGTCGAAGAACGACAAGCCACGGCAAAGCTACACAGCTATTTCGGAACCTCGAAAGAAGCCATAGGCCGTACACGCTCTCGCGCTGCTCATCCTTACGCGCGAGCAAAGGTCTACGATTTACGTGGATATACCACTGCCAATTACTGGGGACCCTGGAGGGATGATGGTAGTTTTTTCGTGGACTGGGAGAAGGTAGAATCGCTTATGATAGTTCTGGGATACAATCTACAGATGTTCGGTGAACGATGTCCGATTCCTGCGACCAAGAGTTTGATGGTTTGGCATTCTCCTTTCGAGGGAGTTACGCCAAACAGTTACACGCCAATGCCTAGATTCGCCGACACGATGGACAAACACTTGAAAGCCGAGTTGATATTCTTGCATGGGACTAGCATAATCCAGGAGCCTGAACCGCCGTTAGAAGCAATGGATCCATATGGTGTCACTGGGACGTGGAGACGCGTAAGTCCACCTGCTGCTTCACTTGGAAACCACCACTGACTGTCATTATGAATAGGTCGTTTGCTTTCTCGACTATAACGACCTCTATTCCTTCAACTTCGGCGGCTTCGACCCCGACGACGACAGACCCCGACCGCCCATCACAATGCAAGAAGCAATCCGCCTCATAACAATGAAATTGCGTGTTGAGCGAATACAGGCTCCAGGACCGATGGATGGAAAGGACCTACCAGTCGTTCACTTCACAGGCACTGCACGCTCGATGCATCAAGCTCATGATCCCAATGCGAATTCGAGGTTATATGGTAAGCCATCTCCATCCTTTTGCACACATAATGTGATTCCTATGCTGATGTCATGACACAAAGGCACCGCAAGTCTCACGCCAGAAGGTGAAGTTCGATGGACAACTACCTCCCTATTCGGCGGCGAAGAACGCTGGAAAAGCGAATCTATACAAGTCGGTGGCTTGCGCTCGGCTCGCGGCACCATAGGAGCATGGTTCGACAAAGATTATGATGACAATGGACCTGTTGGCCCTACGGCATTTTGGAAATTGAATGACCAAGTGAGCGACGAGAAGCGGACAGGTGTTGTTCTACATACTGGATATGAAGACGATGACGATGACCATTGAGGGAGAGCAATGCAAGTGATGCTTTGGGCAGTTAGAGAGATGAAGACTCATCTGCATTTGGGCGTTTATCATGGCGTTCAAGCATTTTTGCTATGTAGGCTAGGCGTTATGGAGTTATACCAGTGGAACATTACGTTTGCTGATGATTTGAAGAAATGCAGCGAGGAGCAGACGCAGGCTTATAGCATTTGATGTTGAAACGGGGCAGGAATGATAAGCCCCCAAATCTGACCAAGTAGACCTTGGAACACAGGGGAAATGGTGTTTGGAAGCCCCGAAATGTCTCTCTCTCTCTCATCTTTGACCTAATTTTCGTCCTCATTTTCATCTTCCGTGGCGTTATCACCATCTCGGAACCTATGACATTTCCAAAGTACCGAATTACGATCTCAACAGCAGTAGGTAGCGAAATGAAACATAACCAGTTCCCCAATCTACCTCGCCCTTCCGTCCCACGCCTGAAGTAACAAGAAGTAAATCTCGCCGAGATAGCGCGGTTATATATATTCTTTGAGTACCGGAGCCACGGAAAAAGGAAGTCTATCTATCCGAGGTACCATCCAAACAATTTTCTTCGCTCCAGTCTTTCTCTTCCCCATTGTGGAAAGATCTCTAGGTCTACGAAAATAAGTTCCCCGTCATGGCAAGAGAAAATCGTCTCGGAGACCCTTGAAGATTAAATCTTCTTGTGATATTCGTTCCTCTCTTGATACTTATGGCATGGCGGATATGTTAGATGAATGGGTCTCGTCAGGTCTCTTCACAAATGGAATCGTTTCACGTCGCGGCAGAAGATACCAATCGACGTGGTAAACCAGTATAAGATGTGTCCATCGCGACAAGCGATGCCAATTTTGGAACGGTGGAAACGACCATGTCTTATCCAATTAAACGTTTTCGCATCCAGGTTCTACGCCTCTTGAAAGCCAATAATATAGTGGACAGATGAATTTCCAAAGCGCTGATAATCTAAGGTGCCAGGCAAAATTAAGATAAAATTTTCCGCTTGAGCTCTGCCAGATTCGGCAGCATGAAGCGGCTATGTTCAGCCTGAAAGTGCTAGCGACTATTGGAGTAAGGTTGTTAGACCACAATGTAGTAGAAAGTTTCATCGTCATGACTTCTTTGGACTAAAGGAATCATAGCCTTCGTCCTCGGTTTCCTTGATTTCTTCTATTCCGAGACATTTCGCCCAATTGAATGCATACGCATCAAAGCTGGTCTGAGATCGCCAGTCCAGCAGTCTCTTTCTCGTTGCAAAAGAAGATTGAAAGCCCATGAGACATAGCACGATGTAAAAGCTTGAATCTTCAATACGCCCATTTGTGTCTAGAATTTATACAGTTGACTGGCAAGAAAAGAGCAGTTTTCGAGGTACAACGAAATCTGAGCCACGGTCAGCATGATTTGACCTTCGGCTTGAAACACAGCCTTTCCATCCTGAGACTCTTCACATCCTAAATGCTTACATTTGACAAAAGACAGTTGTCCATTTCAGCGGACGTGATGGGATCTATTCGTCGTCCTCGTCTTCCTCTACTGGTTCTAGAACCAGACCAGTCTTCTTGCTTTGAACCATACCTGGACCTTTGTAGCCTTCGGAGGAAATACCGGTGATGGGTTCGATGTTCTCTTTCTGTACTAGGTGTTAGTCTCATCCTGATGTCACCCAGATCGCAATTCCTGCGGTCAGAAATGATGAAGCTCAATCGTACCTTGAGGTAGGCATTTGAAGCCTCTTGCCATTCCGCACTCATTGTCTTTGGTGGACCACGGGCGAATATGCGGGTAAAGTAGAATAGAGCTAGCGAGAAACCAACACCGATCGTAACATATTTGAGGATCTTTAAGCCCTCACCTGGAGGAGCCTCAGCGCGGGGACCATGAGGACCAAAAGCGATGTGATATGCTATAGGAGGTATCAGTCATGTCTTTTTTGTCGAAAGTGAGAATTGTTGCAGATAGTGTGGCTATGCCTGAGGAGAGAGCAACATTGAGCACATTCCTGCGAGGCGCGACAAGGTGTATGCAGATCACATTTGGTATAAGAATCGGTTGCGTACATACCAGCTTTCTTCTCCTGGATGGTCAATTCGGTCCATGGGGCCTTCATTCTGTCCCTCAAGTTCATCCACAATTCAGCCTGCTCCTGAGGTGGCATCTCCTCCCATCGCTTCTCAATATTGGCCAGTTCAGGATTCGAGATTGCATGCGCGCTACGCGATTGTTGACAGGCAATTGGAGCTGCTGCTCGCGAAAAGACCTGTGGTCTGGCCGTAGGGACAACACCCCGAGCGGCTCTCAGCATGTTTGAGCGAAGCATGCTGGAGCTGTGGAGGAGTGGAGATGGTTATAATGAGGGAGAGGATCTCGGCGAAGCCTGGGTGGGTACGGCGGATGGTGGTGCTGCTGGTGGCTGGTGGAAGTTGAATTGAGGTTGTGGTCGTGTTGAAAGTGCTCGACGGCAGAAGTGGTTCAAGCCAAGAACTCGTGGCTCGGGAGCAGCACAACTTTTTCCACAGGCCGATATGATGATATCAATCATTGCAAGAGCGTTTACAGCACAACACATGCGTCTCAATTGCCTTTTTATTTCAAGTTAGAGTTGGTCAGGATCCAATTGTATAGATGAGAGTGAACAGAAGCTTTGCAAAGCTCCGCGCGCGCTATTCGAGAGCTCGTCGGTGTTGTGTGCATCTCTCTTGGATGATGGCAAGCCAATCCAGGAACGAGCATTACATATTCGTACTCCTCACTTCCAGGATGCTTATACACCGATGAACCGTCCGCCACGGAGGGTCCTCATCATTATCCCCGGTCTGCTTCGCTCTAGCAATTGAGCAATTTTGACAGTCCATTTGTCCCAGAACTTCACATTGGAGCGAAGTACTCGTAGGCTGTCAAAGTATCCGACCCGTCTGAATCCAGACAGACTGGACAGCAAGAAAGACTCGGGAACTTTCGTTATTTGAAAGTCGCGAGACCTTGATGCAGATAGTCGCCACGCCCTTGATGCAGATAGTCGCCACTCGCCCTTGATCCAGATAGTCGCCACTCGCCTTGCCAAGTCCGATGTCATCCGTCTGTACTACTGCCTTGTGCCGTTGGTAAGCATGCTGGGCTGTTCTGTAACCCCAATCCTACACCTGGACGTCACCCTTTTGTCAGACGGCGACGGCGACGGGGACGGCGACGGCGCTATGAAATCTCTTCACACCTCGGGACCCCTGTTCGGATACCATGAGCAGATGTTCTATACTTCAACGCCTTGCCATGTCAGCAATGATGGCCAAAGAAGAGTCATAGAAGCGCCGTGGGGCCAATAGCGCAGATGGGTGCTTTTGGTGTGGAGGGAGGATGATGCAGCAGTCTCGGCATCCAGCGATTGATTGCTAGAAGGACGCAATGGAACAGTAGAAGCCGGTGCAGATTGGTTCAGTTGCTCCACGGAAAGCCTCGTTGCATTGATCACGGGCGGTTCTATATTCTCCGAGTCCGAGTCTGTCCGCCGCAGAACAGTTCTGTGGATCGTGAGGCCGAGGTTTCAATGGATGGTGACGGTCCCTTAGCCACGGCTAGCAGTCTAGTAGATATATGTTTGAGGCATTTCGAGACTCCCGGGAACTCCAAGGGAAGATCGTATGCAGCGTGGGAACGATAATATCATCGCATCACCTCACAGAAAATAGAAGAAGCAAAAAGGGATATCCTATCAGAGTTTACCTGACCTACGTAACGCCCCTACTTAACACCCAGGCACCCCACCACGCCCGCCATGAGCTCGTCCTCAACAACTTCTCGACTGAACCAACTCCACTCTCAATTACAACCAAATAACACAGGTACGTGGCACTGCTACTCCACCATCCTCCATCTAACATCCTCCATCCTCCATCCTCCATCTAACCATCAACGTCAGCAGAGAAGAAAGCAATGGCTATCAAGGTATTTCATGCTGCTGCCCCGCACTGGAGACCGTGAAAAATTGACACCTTTGCTCAGGTTGGAATCAACGGCTTCGGTCGCATTGGACGTATCGTCTTCCGCAATGCGTGAGTAGCCTTCGCCTTTATCTCGAATAGCCTCAGACTCCATTGCTAATCATCTCGCAGCATTGAGCATGAGGACATCAACATCGTTGCTGTTAACGACCCCTTCATTGACCCCACCTACGCTGTACGTTCATACTTCCACGACAGATCTGCGATCAACTGCCTCGATCTTCAGGACAATGCTCATACAATCAGGCCTACATGTTGAAATATGACTCTACACACGGTCGGTTCAACGGCGAGATCAAGGTCACTGGCAGCGACTTGACCGTCAATGGCAAGACCATCCGCTTCTACCAGGAACGCGACCCAGCCAACATCAAATGGTCTGAGACAGGTGCCTACTACGTGGTCGAATCAACTGGTCAGTCTACGCATTCCTGGTCTCCATATGATCATGTCTAACCAAGAAGTTTAGGTGTCTTCACCACTACCGAGAAAGCCAAGGCACATTTGCAGGGTGGCGCGAAAAAGGTCGTTATCTCGGCTCCCTCCGCCGATGCACCAATGTTCGTCATGGGTGTCAACGAGAAGTCCTACGACCCAAAGATCGATGTTGTCTCCAACGCATCCTGCACGACCAGTAAGTTCGCTCCGCCATTTTTACGTTCAAAGAGACCACTAACTTTTTGTGAAGACTGCTTGGCTCCTCTCGCCAAGGTTATCCACGACAAGTACACCATCATTGAGGGTTTGATGACCACCATCCACTCCTACACCGCTACGCAAAAGACCGTCGACGGCCCGTCCGCAAAGGATTGGCGTGGTGGTCGAACTGCTGCCCAGAACATCATTCCTAGCAGCACCGGTGCCGCCAAGGCTGTCGGCAAGGTTATCCCAGATCTTAACGGCAAGCTCACCGGCATGTCCATGCGTGTTCCAACCGCCAACGTTTCCGTCGTTGATTTGACCGTACGCATCGAAAAGGGTGCCAGCTACGACGAGATCAAGGCTACGATCAAAGCTGCATCAGAAGGAGAGCTGAAGGGTATGTTGGATCGAGTATGATCTTGATTCGGATTGCCAGGCTAATCAAAGCGCAGGCATTCTCGGTTACACCGAGGATGAGGTTGTGTCCACTGACATGAACGGCGACCTCCACTCCAGCATCTTCGATGCTAAGGCAGGTATCAGCTTAAACAACAACTTCGTCAAGCTTGTCTCATGGTACGACAACGAGTGGGGTTACTCTCGCCGTGTTCTCGATCTCTTGGGTAAGTCGCATTGCGATGATGTTCTCACAGTGGTCACTAACAAGGAATTAGCATACATGGCCAAGGTCGACGGCAACGCTTAAACTTCAGGATAGACTATGCTTGAGACTGGCAAATCATCAAGCCTCGAATTGATGACGACTTCCGATTGCAACGAACGTAATGCTTCAGTTGGTATGGACGCATGACATGAGTAGAGAAAATTGGAACGACTACCTTTATATGACATTGAAAACTTGTCCTCAGATGACCTCTTGCGACACCATGAATACAGTTCTGCGAATAATCTTGAAACTCGCTTTTGAGGCACTACTTATTGACGTGCAGCAGCTTCTACTAGTTCGTTCTGACTCTTCGGGTGTTATAACGACTGACTTCATGTTACTTATTCTTTGTGGCTATCCAGCTTTCTGTGTTTGTGTGAGCATAGAGCAATCTTGAGGGCAGATTAAAGTGGTATATCCACAGATTCTAACGAGCCTTGGATCCCAAAACGCTCAATATTCTTCCTTAGAAATAATCTGTCAGGGTAGTTATACAAAAATACATAGGCATTTACGTCGTCTTGTCTTGTTTCGCGAAGCAATTAATCCATAAGTGCGGTGGGGCGGCATTTTTTAACACTTCCAATGATGTGGGCTCAATTGAATCGTCTACTAGTTTCTGTGTTCCGGAAATTCCAAGAAAACAATTCATTGGGATTGTATTTGACCTTGGTATTGATATCAAGACTAACATTATCTTTTTGGGTGTAAGAATCCTGTCCTGTCTGTGTTTGATGTTCTGTTCTCGCTAGAATCTAGTAAAAGTCCATCTTTTTGGTTTCAATGTGGACCAAACTATTGTGCATAAATATCTGTAAACTAGTAGTAGTAGTAGTAGTAGTAGTAGTACTGCAGTGAGTGGTCGGCACTCATCACGTGCAGCCAGACGAACGAGCCTAGTACTCGTCTATTCACATCTTCTATCTTCATACATTCCTCAACTGCAAACACACGACCACGTCAACAAGAACAATCGCCAGCAGACATCGCACTCTCTCAGACTTGAAAATAGCAACTTAACTTTTGCGACCTCTGTAACACAAAGTAAGTCTCTTTACCTCCGCGCCGCTACATCCTAGCCGTCTCTACGCGCGGCTGTTCGTATTTCATGAAGTCGATTAGCGCCATCACCAGTTATCTAGAATAAGGTGCGCTAATAGTTATAGCTCAAATCATCAAGGTTCAAGAAGTCAGCCTAGTCGAAAGCGCCGAAATTTACATTCAACGCGTGAAGCAGCCTCTCCTTGCTTGCGCCTCAGGGTACGTGCTCTTACATTAACCCTTAGACGACTTTCGAGAAGGCTTTCCCATCTTCTATTTACCCATTAAGCTTTTTGATTTCCTGGCTTTTATTCTTCCCGTCCCCGGATTTTCAAACACAATCACTCGCTCGATCACCCAAGTTTTGATCTAATTTGCATTCCGATTGTAATATTAAGCAAACTTGATATTCGCTACTAACAGGCGACTAGTACTCTGCTACGATTGATGATCAGTTGCCTCCTTGATTTAAGTCTGGGAGGAAATTGGTCATGAACGGCGCACCTGAAGACACCGATATGGTCGATCATGGCTCCGGTTCTTTTGAGCCCGTTGTTAACCAGGCATCGGAAATGAACGGCATCACAACAAGTTCCACTCAGCAATCTCAAGAAGCGGGATCATCCTCTGGCACCTCAGTCGAAGTATCGGGTCCTAATGGCCACCATCTTCAACACGGCGCTTTAGGCTTGACGCGGCCGCTAAGTTCAGCTTCTACCCTCGCGGGAGATCCTCCACCTGGCAAGTTTCTTGGAGTGGTGATATCCAAACCCGCATCTGCGGCCTTGCCTTATGCTTCTTCGAGAACGGGTGTTGTCTACGATGCTCGAATGCGATTTCATACAGAAAAGGACACAGAAGAAGAAGAGGATATACACCCCGAGGATCCAAGACGTATTTACGAAATTTACAAGGCACTCCAAGACGCAGATCTATTCGAGAAGGAAGACGCAACTTCTAGTCCAGAAGAGCGACCATTCAAATTATGGCGGATTGCGGCACGCTTCGCTGAACCTAGCGAAATCACTCTGGTTCATAGTCACGACCACTATAGATTCATGGAGACTCTGCCACGTGAGTCCTAGTGAGAAGTTTGAATTAGGCACATGCTTACCAAGCTAGACATGACCGATGACGAACTCAGTACCCTGGGGAAACGACTTGATTCATTATATCTTCATCGGCTCACTTTCTACTGCGCAAAACTTTCCGCTGGCGGGGCGATCGAAGCTGCCCGCGCAGTTGTTCAAGGCCATGTCAAGAATGCATTCGCTATCATTCGTCCACCGGGCCATCATGCAGAACATAACGAGCCCGGTGGATTCTGTTTTTTCGACAATGTAGCGGTAGCTGCCAAAGTCTGCCAAAAGGACTACGGTGAAACATGTCGCAAGATCATGATTCTCGACTGGGATGTACATCATGGTAATGGCGTTCAGCAGGCATTCGAAGACGACGCGAATGTTCTCTACATCTCTCTGCACGTCTATCAAGACGGAACTTTCTACCCACCCAAGAAGTATGGTGACCATCTCCACGTGGGAATCGGAGATGGACTTGGCAAAAACATTAACATCCCATGGCCAAGTCAAGGCATGAAGGATGGCGATTATATCTATGCTTTCCAGAAAATCGTGATGCCCTGCGCCATGGAGTTCGATCCGGACCTGGTCATCATCTCTGCCGGCTTTGATGCTGCAGAAGGCGATCTGCTAGGTGGTTGCCACGTTTCTCCGGGTGCCTATGCACATATGACATCTCAGCTCATGACACTGGCTGGCGGCAAAGTGGTTGCTTGTCTTGAGGGCGGCTATAATCTTAAATCAATCGCACGATCAGCCCTCGCTGTGGTACGGACACTGATGGGGGAGGCACCCGAACGACTCCAAGACGTCGAGGTATCTACAGCAGGTGTCGAAACCGTGCGACTCGTGGAGCGAACTCAATCGCAATATTGGAGATGCCTTTTTCCTAAAGACAAGGTTCAGAGTAGACTGCAAATGGGTGGTAAGCGTTTGTCTGATGTGCTCCGCTCCTGGCAGTCCAGTGAATGGTTCGACAAGTTTCGGATGGCGGAACTCCCTATTCACCGGGCGAGAATTTCTGAATCGTTCAAGAACCAAGTCCTTGCCACGTAAGCTCAAGGCTACCCGGATGATGTCTCCTAGTCTAATACCTCTGCAGCGAAGATGTCATGGATGAGCGCCCGTTGATGGTCATATTCCACGACCCGCCCGAAACAATCGGAGAACAGAACGCAATCAATGGCACCTTCGACGCACATAATATCATCATTGTAAGTTTCCTACAATATTGCCACACTCGTAGAGATGACTGACTTTGTGTAAGACTGATGTTGCCGAGACATATATCGAAGCTGCCATAGAGGTCGGATTCTCTGTCATCGACGTCAACGTCCCAAAATATACGACCGAAGAGAATGTAAGTCTACCTAGACCTCGTCAATTTAACTAGAGCTGAAATCTGCAGGATGACAAAGGATGGATGGATTCTGACCGGCAAGAGCAGCGCACAGTTGATAACCATGAACTTGCTACATACCTATGGGATAATCATCTACAAGTCAATGACGCTAATCACATCTTCCTTGTGGGCATCGGTGCTGCTCATGCCGAGATGCTATGGATAATTACGCAACAAGGTATATGAGTCTCGTGCTAGAACTTTGATCAAATACTGATTTGAAGAATCAGCGGAAGCCAGTGAACGGATAGACTGGGTCTTCAACTTTGTCTCTGAAAGCTCCATTCACCCCGTGAATCGACCGACCGACGATTATCCCGATTGGTACTTCAAGCACTCCAGCGTCTATGTCGCAAACGACCACCTTTGCTGGACGCAAGATAAGATACGACGCATACGGAAGAAGCATGGAAAGCTCATTCAGTCAGAGTTCAATGACATCAATGATATGCTCCAAGAACACAAATCGCAAGTCATGGACAAGTGTCTGGAAATTTCGGCACAGTGGCGAAGAAGACAGGAGCAAGAACAAGCAAGGAAGGAATCAGTGGAAAAGAAGAGAGCTGTTCAAGAGGTCAGCGACTCGGTACAGTCTCCAAATGGTGGCTTTGCATATCGGTCGACCAATAACGGTCTAGGTGTCCAGAGCTCCGGCTATGGCGGACCTCACCATATGGATGTGGTAGGAAGGGCCATGCCATCTGTGATGTCTGGTCCTGCTGCTGGTGGATTTTCTGCTGGGTTGAAGAGTCCCATAAAGGGCAGCTTCGGTGGACCGGCTGTAGGTTTCTTCAAGACCACATCCCCTGCCCCTGCACCACCTAGATTTACTGGTGGAACTCCCACTGACAGCCCGTCGAAAAAATCGTCCTCGGGCTCATTTGGTCAATAGCCGTGGGCGGGTGTTCGCCAATATGAGGGATGTTGAGTGATTGCCCATTGGGTATTATCGTGGTAATCAGTTCAGACGACAAGAAGAAGCAGCAGCAGATCCGTGATTTCCAATGGATGTGGCCGTGCATAAGGATCTGGGGTTATCTGAGCATTTCAACTGCATGGTGCTAGCGGTTTATAGCGGGCGTTCAATGTGGTCCATATGCTTTTTCATCTGTAGTATTTAGCATCGGGTCTGTCTCAGAGGATGCTGGGATAAGAACATACCCCATTTCCCTGTATTTGTAAGAGTGTCTGAGCGAGGCGGGAAAGGTTACTATTTTGAGAACATGGCGACGATCTTGATTAATCCAATAGTTCTTCATCTTGATCAATTTGGATCAGGTCCTAGCAATGTTCCCATCTTACTTCATTCCCTCTACACGTGATGTGCATATTCGATCGGGCAAAATTTCAGGTCCTTCCCTCACCAGAATCATCGCCGTCCTCATCGAATGCCCGCTACAGGTCTCTGGTATCAAGAGCAATGCCTTCAAGATGTATCCATCCGGAAAATCATCATCGAACCTCGGAAGCTCCAAAGAGCGATGAACATGGTCGCCGAAGATGGCAGATATGGATGAGCGGAGTGCCTGCCTTTCGTCGACCGATCTTGGATTTTAGTTCGCGTCCTGCCTCTCCACAGCAATGCGCAGGCAGCATCGTGATATAACAAGATTCTATTCTGTCGTCTCGTCCTTTCGATCAGCTTGTTTCTTTATTTCCGCCATCTTTCTTCAAGTTTTCTCGCCTTTGCAATGAGGAGAAGGGAACAACATGCAGATCTAGAACGTGTCGGCATCTTGTACAGCCCGAGGGGCTGAGAGTCGAAAGAATAAGCCAACCGATGCCTATTCTGGTCGTCCTCGTGTTGCTTCACCTGGCGTCCAGATTAGCAATTGCTGCATCGAGTTGTAGCGAAGGCTTGCACAAGGGACCAACCAACTGATTCATACTCAGCCTTCCACCAAAATGGGCGTCCATATGCCTCCAATAGAGAACCTGGCAATAGCATTCTTATGCATCAATCGAGAGGAGCAGGAAAATATTCTTGATCACGGCTGAGTGCATGCTCGAATTGATGGGCTTTTGTAGGGCTGGGTTTGGGTGAGCCTGGTGAAGGGTAAGGACTACATGAGCTGGTGCGCTTCCGCTTTTGCGACACGACGCTTCCCACCTTTGCTTCTGTACGGCGCATGTTCTCCGCTTCTCGATATGGGAAAGATGATGTTGGTATCTGCTGCGCTGCTTGCGCTGGCACAATCAGTCTATGGCCAAACCTCAAGCACTTTCGTTGCGGCAACTACGACATCCACATCTAGCCAGTCATCTAGGACAACTTCGAGCGTTCGGCCAGCTGAGACGTATAAGATCTCAGTCGGTGTTGATCACAAATTCTCGCCTGATATCACGCAAGCTCTAGTCGGCGATTTGATCGAATTTGACTTCATGCCATTGAATCATTCAGTCGTGCGAGCAGAGTAAGTTTCCTTGTCAGAATAAAGTTCCAATTCGAGAGAATGCTCACGAGAACCTTAGATACAAGTACCCATGCATACCGTATGAGAAGACAGGAGCAGGCAAAGTAGGCTTTTTTGGCGGGTTCCATCCAGTCGATGCGATCCTATCGAACCCACCATCATGGAGTGTCCGCATTAATGATAGTGATCCCATCTTCGTCTATTGCTCGGCTCCGGGATCATGCATCAATTATGGAATGGTGGCAGTGATCAATCCTGTCAGTTCACCATCATTGTTCCACCGTCAATTCTAACATGTATCTGTAGAACGCATCCGTGAGCTTAGCAACGCAAAAACAGATGGCCAAAGACTCCGCATTCATGCTCCAACCAGGAGAAGACTTCCCACCAGAACAATCCTCAACGCCCGAATCAACCAGTATTTCCTCAACATCATCAAGCAGTACCTCCTCGGCAACTTCAGCCGCAGCAACAGCCACGTCGTCTTCGTCGTCCCACAAAGGTGGCCTCCCAGTAGGCGCAATAGCCGGTATAGCGATCGGAGGTTTCGTCGTTTTGGCCCTGGCGGCTGCACTCTTCTTCTTCATCGGCCGCACAAAATCGCTCCAAGAAAGAGTCCAACGCCAATCCGAAGTGCCCAGTATCATTGGTAGCAACACCAACAGAAAATCAGACTCAATGTATCAAGTCTCGGCCATTCCGTCTCCAGGATATTACCCCGTACATGCTCCAGAGCCTCAGAGATATTCGCAAGTCTCTAGTGGTGGGAGACATGGTGATGTTCCGCCTTATGGGGCCGCTGCTGGGGTACCAAGTCTGAATCAAAGTCAATATTCGAAGATGAAGCTGCAGCCTGGACCGGGGCAGGCGGGGTGGAGCAGTCCTACTGAGAGGGGAAGTGTGAATGGGAGTCCGCCGCCTAATGCTATGCAACAGCAGCAGGGAATGCAGGGCCAACAACAATTGCCACAACAGTATTATAATGCGCGGTCAGGGTATGTACGATGACTCCTTTTCACTATTCTCTTGGGGTTCGAACTGGAATAATCGCCGATTCTTGTCGCAGAGGTATGGATGAATTGCAGCCTCCGATGATTGGTAGTGGAAGAAAACCTAGTGAAGCGAGGGGACTGCATGAGATGTATGCTTTTTCCCCAAAAGATAGGCGTGAAATTTAGGTAATATTACGAAGTCATGGTTAGATTGGTGGTTCCTATGGGATAGGTTAATTTTGATTTCGGTATCTTACTTGGAGTCTTTGGAGATGGACCTTCGCTTATTGTTACCTATTTCTGATGGTCATTATTGATGGCAGTTGAGGAATTCTATGGAGATGGACCTTCACTAACAAATATCCATTTGTCTAGTCGTTATTATTGATCGCAGTTGAAGACTGAAAGGATGGAGGTTCACCACGTTGAACATTCTCAGCCGCATACGAGCATTATTAATCATAATAATAATAAGGATGTTTTATGATAATGTCTCATTTCGCCCGCTCTATTGTGGCTATGGTGAAAAGTAAAGGAGATTAATAGCTCTTTTTTCTCTATCCTAATTATAGAGCTATAAGTGTCGTGCTTTTTCCATAACTTGAAACGAGATTAAAGTGGGAATGGTTTATAGTAGAAGTAGATTGATTGTAAATATATCTTTTGGAAATGCCTCCTATAGCGTTTTTTCCTGGAGATGTCACTATGCTTGACGAATTGGATAGCAGTCGGTGCTATGTACACAGTTGGTGAGCAGGTTGATGGTTCCGACGGCAGTGGTCCAAAATTGGCAGCTCCACCAGCTCCAGCATGGGATCTTGCAGTCCATGGCTGGCAGTCCATGGCTTCCAAGCAGTCCATGGCTTCCAAGCAGTCCATGGCTTCCAAGCAGTCCATGGCTTCCAAGCAGTCCATGGCTTCCAAGCAGTCCATGGCTTCCAGTCCATGGCGTCCAGTCCATGGCGTCCAGTCCATGGCGTCCAGTCCATGGCGTCCAGTCCATGGCGTCCAGTCCATGGCGTCCAGTCCATGGCGTCCAGTCCATGGCGTCCAGTCCATGGCGTCCAGTCCATGGCGTCCAGTCCATGCCTTTGCTCGTATTTGTCTCTCACGAATGAAACATCGCCACCGAACAGCTGCATTCCGACACTGTAGGGCAGAGTCGTTGGCGAGCGGTATGTGTTGGGGTTGACGCGACACGAGTCCCCCTCGATTCATGGACGTGGACGACGACGAGGAGTGGCACGTCGGACGAGGTCGAGGAGTGGCACCTGTGTCCCTCGATTCATGGATGAACCCCCCGACAGTCAGTGAGTCCCCCCGATTCATGGATGAGCCCCTCGATTCATGGATGCGCCCCTCGATTCATGGATGCGCCCCTCGCCAGCAGTGACTTGCCCCCTCCAATGGAACGGCAACGTGGGTTCGGCTTCGCGCAGTCTCTGCCATGGCGCCTCCACGCAGTTCAGCCATAGCGGCTCCACGCACTTGAAGCCATAGCGGCTCCAAGTCCATCCAAAGTCAGCCAAACGCTGGCAGGCTCCGGCTGGCCTTCCCATTAGTCAACCGTCATCCTGGGAAAACTCTTTCCCGTCCAAAACTTTCCCCCATTGCCTCAACGAGTCCCACGTTCCCTGTTTTGCTTTTTAACAACAACTTCCAAGCTGGATACACGCGCTGCACGCATTGCACGCCCGTCGCCGACTGAATCCTCCGTACAGCACAGCCCGTTTCGACATTCTGCGTTACCAATTATATCTAGGCAGACCTCCCCTCTCTGTACATGCCTGTAGTGCCGTATAGATTCTGCCACCACCGCTCAACGCCTGCCATGAGCTAAAACCACCTTCCAGTTGCACTTCGGTTTGTCGACCTCCAAGACAGACAGCGACCGCCAATGTCCATTATCAGCTCGGTTTCCCCGAAGCTGTCGCCCAATACCGCTTTCCACGGCCATGATCGTTCCTATGTGGGCCAGGTTCGCCGCTCCAATTCACGCTTCTCAACCACCTCGACTCGCAACAGCCATGCCTCGACCTCTCCCGCCGATGCCTCCTTCCGCCAGCAGCGCTCTCCTGCCCTCGCAGTGAAGACAGTCACGCATGTCGACTCGGGCACGCAGTACACCCCTCCGGACTTCCCACCTACTGACCGTCGACACTTGAACGTCACCAACCGCTCTCTTTCGCAGCCCAGTATCCATACCCGAATCAATAACGAGACCAAGTCTGTGAAACAGGAAGAATCCCCTACATCGGCATTCACGCAAATCTCGCCGCCAAGAAAGTTGAGAGACGATCTTAAACCTCACACAACAGAAAACCGTCCTGTCCACGGCCAAGTTACCGCCCTCAACGGAGTGGGTTCCGCTTGTCAATCCGAAATAGGTTCCCCACCGAAAAGGGCGAGAGGACCCGAAATGGAGAAGAAGGTTATGCCTCGAGATTACATGAAGTGCAAAGTAACGGACCTCGGACATGTTATTGCGGGTATGCTTCAGGAACTGGTGGAGCTTAATGATAAACGGGACCTGGACACCAACGCCCTGACGCGCTTTCACTCAAGGTACGCGGAGTGGACATCAGGGGTGGGAAATATTGGGATGAAAGCTAATCAGAGTGGTAAACAGAGCTCCACCAGCTATTTCCATCCAAGCCTACCTCAATCGTATCATCGTACACGCTACACCATCTCAACCCATCCTTCTCTCAGTGGTCTACTGGATCGACCGGTTATGTGCTCGATACTCCCATTTTAACATCAGCTCGTTGACAGTCCATCGCTACCTCATTACTGCTACGACCGTGGCCGCCAAGGGTCTTAGCGATAGTTTCTGGACCAACAGCACATACTCCCGTGTCGGTGGTGTCAGTATCAAGGAGTTGTTTCTGTTGGAGCTGGAGTTTCTGGAGCGAATGGATTGGAAGATCATACCGCCGGCAGACGTTTTGGTGCAATACTATGAAAACTTGGTGGCCAGAAGCAAGGATTACATACTAGAAGAAGAGTATGTTCGGGAAGAGACGTGAGGTGATCATGTCGTTTTGGAGATGCATGATACCCTCACTTGACACTTATGAGCCTATTGTGGGAACCGGCGACTACGAGGGGCCTTTAAGCAATGCTTGGCCTGACAATGGACACCTTCAGTTCCTTGAAGCTGTTCTGTGTTTTTCCAAGCTTGCTAATACAATCCGGTGGTGGACTGCCCGCAGTAGAGATACTGCATCGCCGTTGGTCTCGAACGACACCGCATTATTACCCAGACCCGCGAGTCGTTACCTACTGCTGTCTACGAGTATGGCAGCCAGGCTCGAGGTGTTCGGGAGTTATCGCTTTAATCACGAGCTGGACCTCCCGCAACGCCTTCTTACCCCTGCTGTTCTGAAAATCGAATGGCGCCTGTTGGACTCAGATTGAACTGCTGGCCGGCAACACTACGATGCCACGGGAAACCTCTGGCTCACCGCCGTATGCCGGTCATGGCATGATCTAAGCAGATTTCGCATGGTCGACGTGTTTCGCGACATCGAAGACCACAGAGCCACCTCCTCGAGTGCTGCACCAAAGTGGATGAAGAAGATTGGCTTATTTATAATGGAAATTTGCAGTAGTTCTCCTTTCTGGAATTGCATATGTAGTCTGGAGGATGTTTGTAGTTGGATGTAGGTGGCGATATCGGCATATCAGCTTGGTATGCAAGTGGGCGATCCTCATCAGGCTCCGAACTCGCATCTATTGGCTGCACTATTTGGCGCATTCTTGGACGATAACAGGGACGGGAAGAAGTATGGTCACTAAGATGGCAGACACAAAATTACTCGCGGTACATGTGCCCGATGGAAGAAATTGAAGTTTTATGAGAAGCGTGCGAATGGCCGTGAGGAAGAGGTTGATGATTTGCGAGCGTTGATGAGTCGTCGCTTGAAAGAGAAAAGCATCATTTACTCGGAATTGATATGGTACAGAGATAGTTCATTGATAATGTACAATCCAATCACTTCGATAAGATTCTTTCCATCCAACAACCACTGCAAGCCTGACAAACTTGTACTAGTAGGTTCTAGAGCGTCTCTATGTTGATTACGAATGCCTGTCATGCACGATAGCCTTGCATTAGGTGCAAGATTGTGTAAAAACGGCACCCAATAAATAAACGGTGGTAACGAGAGAATTAGGCGAGTGGGAAGCTGTCGACTCCAATCAAGTGGGTGGGTGGTATGTAGTGAATTAGACATGCTGTGTAGAAGATAAGGGGTTGGGCCAATTGAGTGAGGATACTTCATCATCCTCTCTCAAAGCTAGTTCTACTGTGCTGAGGGTTTACTGATCGGGGAGCAAGTCAATCGATTATACGGCGATTTGAAACCTCACTAAACAGGGCAGTGCGCTTGCGGACGGCTTTTCCTAGGTATCTCCACACACTCCCCTACCAGCCCCGGGCGAGGCGCATCTAGGCGTGCCAGGCGTGTCAGGCATCTGGGCGTGTCAGGCGTGTCAGGCATCTGGACGTGCCAGGCGTGTCAGGCATCAAAAGATCCAATCTCCGTCTCCCTCGGATTCCTCCATCTTGAGCTGCTACGGATCAACTGCTGAGGGCGGAGCTTGGGCTCACTCTTGCTTGCAACCTGTCTAGCACCTTAGGCACATACATCTTCTGCCCTCGCAGACCGCTTTAAGCGCATCTCCCCCTCCATCTCTCAGCTGCCCCGCCCTTGTTTTCAAGACACCGCCCTTGTTTTCAGACACCATCCTCGCATCGGACCAAGGACAGTCCCGCCATTAGGCCTTCTTATCCGATCCGGCCCTCGCATCGACGAGGTACCAGTAGCGAGGTTGTCAAGCTGCCGGTCTCGCAGCTCACGCGTCCGTCTCTTCTGGCACCCGGCATCAGGCCTGTTGATCCCAGCCATTGATCGCGGGGCACCAACTGCTGTCAGTAGCTCACCCTCAGGAACAAGAGGACCTAGCTTTGCCCTTCGTCTCCAATCACTCCTTCTCTGCATCTGTGTCTTCTTCTTCTTCTTCTCTACACTCTCTCTTATGACCACTTACAGTTCCGCCAGCTATTCACCCATTCACGAACGCTATGCTGAGACTATGAGCCGGGACCCTACATCTTGGAACTCTGTACGAATTGATCTGGATCCGGCCTTGCATTACCATGTACGTGCTGATCCCACCCCACCATCCTCATTAGATGAGAGGAAAGCTCACATACTGAGCAGTCCCCCGCTCAGTACACACCTCTACGCCAGGCATCACAACCCATCCCTTTTCGACCGACCCAGACACGCGTTGTCAGCAAGGGACGCTCATACTCGCGTTCCAGCTCGCGTCCCACCTCCAGCCATGGCTTTGAAGACCCTCCGCCACTACCACCTGCATCCTTCATATCACTCCAGCGACATCACAGGAGAAAGAGCTCGGCAGCACGAGAATCACCAGGAAAACTCTCACGTAAGAGCAAGTACTGGCCTCCAGATGGCTACGACATGCGATCATTACTTGACGAGCGAGAGGCTTCCAGCTTGATAGATCGTGGAGCATGTACATATGATGGCTTTGCTGAACCGATCTCGAATGCGGCTGGTCATTCTCGATACTTTGCTGTCATGGAGACTGAATCATTGTCAAGAACAGATCGTGCCTCATTTGAGCATGACGCGTTCAAGGAGATCACACTCACAATACTGGGACAAAAAGACAGTGCATTTGCCTCATTAGAACAGCCGTGCATGGCATCATGCTTCGGAAAAAGCCCTGGAACAACAACCCTTACTTACTTCATAGGCAAGTCTGGGAGTTTGGTTCCGCCAATTCACTACGGATCAACAGCGAAAGCACGTAAGATGAAGCTCATTAACATTCTTGAACGACTGAAGGAGCTGGAAGAATGGGGTTTACAGGATGAAAATTTGAACCGGACCTACAAATACCTCTATGAAAAGCTGATCTATGATGCAGACGCTGACTACGCTCCGCATTATGATCGCTCGGAGCAGATTGTCGATTTACTTACCGTACTCAGCAATCCCGACTGGACCGACTTTAGCAACCCGCGAAATCAGGTTGTAGCAAAGTTCTTTGACAGTGCTGATGAGAAGATAAAACGAAAGTTCTTTCACCAGCTGTTGCTTGCAGTTGAACTCCATCTTCGTATCGAAGCTCCGGAACACGAGGAAGCAGCAAAACGTCAACTACTTGCAGCACTACCACCGAAAGTCGCTTGGGATCTAGCTCTTGCTGCAAGATGGCTGGAACACATGACCATTTCGCGAGTTCAATTGTCAAAAACTCAAAGCACTTTCACGTTCTTACTTAAGTCGAAGAGTCGGCAGAAAGAGGCTCTTCATACGTTTGCGAGCTTGCTGAAATGGCCAAACATGGAAGAGATAGACTATATCCTTGAAGAGACGGATGTCAAAGAGAAGAGCATCGAAGACCGATCAGCGGATGCTATGTCCTGGTTCACAGGGGTCATACTTCCTGGTCCGACATTACCATGGTTGTTGATGAACACACTTATCGACCTCGATCGTGACACCGGCGATTCTCTCAAGTATCTCACGCATATTCACCCGAATTCCGGATTCCAATACCGTGCGAATACGTATTGGTCTTACGAATGCATTGTCGGCAAAGTCCTTGGTGCTGGGCGAGGGGTTCGACAGGTGGCTGGGTGGATTGGTCCATGTCATTATGCGCCTGAGCTTGATAGAGCACAATGCCTCATCATTCGACAACACGAGCCCCTAGACCCTCCAATGGGTGTTAGAGATGTCGAAGGAATGAAAAGGCGGACTTCAACTCTTGGTCCAGAAACGGAGCATGAAGAGTATCCTGTCAACGAATACGATTTGATTGTTCCAAGGCTAGATGATATTAACGATATCATTCGCATCGAGAAGCTGAGTTTCAATCCGGTGTCTCCGTCGGGAAACAGAGCCGCCGATATGTCCTCTGGTTCCCGTGGGGCGGAAACTCGCGATGCGGCAATTGTTTTTGCGTTTACTGGATCTAGTCTCCCCATCAAGCTGCGTTATAACGTCGATTTCATCTACGCATTTCCATGCATCGGTGGTCCCCATCCTCTATATCATGGGTACAGGCATAAGATTGTGAGAGTGGACGAAGGCTTGCAAAAGTTGAAAGGTTGGGCGAATCCAAAGGCACGGAATCGTGGATCAGGATCACGGTCGAGAGACCCGTTCAGAAGCCAGCCCGCATCTCCAAGACTTTCTCCACGGTCTCTGGAATATGGATCGGAAGAGAGACTGATGATCGAAGACGGGTTCTCCGGTGAATCCAGAACCATGGCTCTTACACTCAGGCAACGAACCCGCGATCGAAGTCGAAGTCTACCACGCTCGAGGAGCGGGTCACCGTTTGCGACGATGGAGTCGCATACTCTCGGCCTTTCGACTAGCGGGGCTAATAGTAAGAAGTACCCTGAGGAGGTCTTGGTTATCGAGGCCTTCGGCGTCAGTGACAACGAAGTGTTTGCCAGGGCCTGGTGTGCTCAATGGGGCCGCAGTGCTATCGTCGCCCGAGTCCATGATCATCACAGTCACGGAAGTGCGAAGCATGGGAGTCCCAAAAGCAAAGGCCATAGTCCTAGAGGCAGCGGTAGCACGCTTGCGAAAGGCGAGGGAACGACGTGTGTTGCTTGCGCTGTTCGGGAGGCTGTGGCGGCTGGCGTTAGTGTTGTCATTTTAACCAAGGGTGGGAAACGGGAAGAGGAGGATATCGGAATCGACATTGGAGGCTTTTGATGATAAATGCGTTACTACGACTTTTATGGATGGAGACGAGGACATGATGTGCATAGCAATACTAGTACTTTCTATATTATGATGTGTAAAGAACTTTGAACACGATTCTGGATGTCCAGCTCAAGGCTTAAGGAAACATGTCGAGATGTGCTCGTTTAACATCAACTAGGATACAGACTGAACGAGGCAGAATGCTACTGCCCGAATAGGTAACAAGGCTTCCCCGCGCCACGTGATAATTTATTTCCTAGCGATGTTGGATTGGCTCGGAGCTTTCTTTGGTTCTTGTACCACAATCCCTTTCTCCTCCCAAATCTGTACCACTTTGCCTATAAGACACCTTTATTTCGATACTTCAATTGCACACGGAGGAGAACCAAGCTCTCTGAAGCGATTGTCCTGGAAGAACTGAAGTGCAACACAGCCGGCGCAAAGATACTCGATCACTGAGAAGAGCGGCACTATACTCGCCTGGGATCGAAAGACGTAACGAACCTTTCGATTGATAAGGTAGACTATTGCAACCATCGCGCCTGCGATTGCACCGACATCATCTACACGAAGCTTCTCACCTATTTTGGTCGCGAATCTGACCGGTCATGGCCCGAGCCCCTCTTCCTCCTTCTCTCCCAGAGATTCGAAATCCTACGAGTAAACAAGCACATGTCACGGCACTGAAAGAGCTCAAGCATGAAATCATTGGACACGAACAGAGGAAGGAATTGGTTGTGCACCATGGGATATTGCCGTTGCTTGTCAGGAATTTGGGTGACGAAGAGGGATCACAGTCAAATGAGCTGAATGAGCTGAGGATACAAAGCATACAAATCATTGGATCTCTAGCTCATGGTGGTCTGGCATTCATACACCCGTTGCTTGCGGCTGGCGTGCTACGACCCCTACTTGCGCATCTATCACTTGCAACGCAGCCGGCACGAGTGGTTGTGGAGGCTTTGAGGGCGACATATGCGATTACGGAAGCTTTGGCTACGGATATTATGTCGCCTGTTGAGACATCGCCAATGTTACGGGTATGCTGGGACCTGTACGGGGCAAAAACTGTGGAAGACTTGAAGGAGATATTGGCGCAGCGGGAGACAGGACCTTCGGTCGACGAGCAGATCACTCTGTCTATGAAGATCATGCGGCTCACAATATGGACTCCGGCGCTGGGAGAGGCACTGTCGAGACAGTACTCAGCCATGCTAGTCAAGACTGGAGTACTGGATTTACTTGCCTCGAGACTGGCTTCCCTGGTCGCGAAGTTGGGACAACAAGTGCCTGAACATATCGACCCTGCTGTTGAAGCTACGATGTTACCTCCACCACCAGAAGCCAGCCTGAGACATCTATTCGAAGCGTTGTCGTGTATAACTCGATACTCTGCGTACCGGAGTCTACGGCTGCTGTACTCGACGAGTATGCTAGCTGTGTTCCCAATGGCTTCCCCTTCCACACAGCAAACATCTGCCGATGACCTCTCATTTTCAGACCATATAGCCCCGCCAACTGTCACGGCAAACCCACTAGATACACTACTACCCAGACTACAAGCCGTGCAGAGCAAGAATGAGCATAGCTTTTCGAAAGCATTTCCCGCATTGCAATCATTTGTGACACCGTCCGAGTTGTCACGTATGCCCACATTTGCGGATGGACAAACGTCGATTTCCTCGAGAATGATATCTTCTGCCGACGAATTTGGCAGTCCACTTATTGCGTGGTTACTACTTGTTGCTCGCAATTCATTGGATTTAAAAAGACTTGCGGCGTTGGATCTCCTCACACACCTCTATTCAGCACTGGACCACAAAGTCATCGACTCGTGGGCTGAGTCGCCACGGAATCGCGATCGTACTTTGGCATTCTTGGTTGTGCCTCTGTTGGTGCGGATTATCGAGTCGAGCAATTCATCCAGTAAGGGAAGTCAACTTGATCCAATGTCTTTGAGCAGCTCAGAAATCTCGCGAAATCAGCGGATAAAGGAGTATGCACCTGAAATATTGGGTATACTGGTCAACGATTGTCCGGCGCTGCAGAAGGCGGCCGTTGATGCTCATGCGATCAAGCTACTTTGTCAAATGTTGAAGAAGAGCTTTGATCCTGTGTCAACGAATAGGAAGGTGATGTGGAGACCCGTCGGATACGAAGCAGCACCGGAACTTGATCACGATCAGACTTGCAATCTTGGACCAGCCAGTGTGGCACCTGAAGCAGTACACGTTCTTAGATGTAGAGCGAGCGCGCTTAAAGCTTTAGCAGCAATTGCGCAGAAAGAGGACTCATATCGCAAGGCTGTTATTGAACAGGGGATCATGACCTGCCTTGTCGACTCGCTGGTGCCATACCCGGACCCACAGGTTGATGCTATGGAGACTGAAAAAGAGAAGGATGGCAACCCTAATTTTGTGGCCGTGGAGGCTTGTATTCTTGCTACTGCGCTTTCGAGGAGTGTTAGTAATTTGAGGACGAGTTTGATTGATGGGGGTATTGCTAGGCCGATCTTTGAGCTGATGAAGTCTGGGGACGCGGAGGTGAGGGCCGCTGCTACAGATACGGTCACGAATCTGCTGTTGAGGTTTAGTCCGATGAGAGATGTAAGTTGCGTTGCTTCCCACCAGAGGAATGCTAGCTCGCTGAGCCTTGCTAATCTGAACTATAGGAGCTGCTGTCTCTGGGCATTGTCAAGTTGTTATGCCAACTTGCTCATTTATCCGAATCGAAACAACGAATTTCGGCGCTCTGGGCACTGAAGCACATTACCGACTCTGCACCCCCAGATATCAAAAAATCGATCATCGAGGAGTTGGGTGCTGGGTGGCTGATTCAGATCATTAGTGGTGATGCAACTCAGCACACTTCTCACCGGACACAATTGGCAACGCCGAATGCTGCTGGTGAACGAGTCGATATCTTGAATGACGAAGAACCAGCCATGGATGTCGATGATGTGTCAGATGATACATTCCCCGAATACCACGAAAGCGTAGTTAATCGACAAGTTCCATCAGTACCGGCGCAGTACAAAGCGAGACTGATGGCGATCAAATACGAAGAAGAAAGTCCCAAGATCAGGGCTGAGAAGGACGATGTGAGAATTCAAGAACAGGCTTTGGACATTGTACGGAACGCCATTTCGGAAGCAGCACCAAGCCAGCCGGAAATGATCGATTTTCTCCTGGCGACGCTTGGATCTGCGAGACTTTTCGAGTGTCTCGAGAATAAATTGAGGCCCTCGAGATCTCAATCATCGTATCCAGCGACCCATGCAGCATCACATAATATGCCAGCAGGCAAAAGACCGACCCTCACGACCCCGGGCGGATCAGGTCTATCAATATCGGGCAATCGAAATACGATTGACCAGTTCCCGCTCCACCTCTATTCGCACGCCACTCTATTGGAAAACGTCATGTTTATCCTTGTCCACATCGCGAATGGAACAGTGTCGCACAAACATGTACTCCTCAACCTCCCGCTCACAATCCCACCCCTAAATTTCTTCTCGTCATCACCTTCGATGAGCAACCTCCCCTCACGCTTCATCGATCTTCTGGTCCCACTTTTCTCCCACCCCAATCGCAAAATTCGGGTCGTTTGTTGTTGGTTTGTACATAATATTCTTTGGCAGGAGGATAAGAGTGATGAGGCTGATACGAGGAGGCGGGCAATGGAATTGAAGCAAAGAGGGTTTGAGGAGGCGATTAAACGGTGTTCGGGTGATGTGGATATGGATGTTAGAGAGAGGGCGAGGAGTTGTGTTGATATTTGGGGGAGGCTGCTCGGGGAAGGGGAGGATAGGAGGGGGAATAGGGTTTGGAGTGAGAGTAGGTGACTCTTGTAGATGATTGAAATTTTCTTGGGGGAATGGGAAGGATGAGAGGGATTCTAGCATCGTGAAGAGCGTTGGTGAGGACGACATTTTTTTTTGACCAGCGGCTGTCCTTGTTTGGAGCTGTCTGACTGAATGATAATCCGATTTTATTCTTACGTATGCTTCCAAGATCTCGAACTTCTCTCTGCACAGAAACATGGATATCGGGTAAAAGTAGAATCTGCTTCGCTGAAATTACTTGTTGATTGAACAATTGAGCCTTGTTGAGCCTTAAATCGGAGCACCGAACATGACTATCGGAACGAATCGGCTCCCCTCTGATTGGCTCCTCCAACCAAAACTTCCACATCATTCCTCCCTCCCTCCGCCACGACCTGACACACTCCACTCAACCGCCACGATGACTACGAAAGCGAGCGTATGTACTTCCTTACCTGGACTTGATGCTGAGAAAGATGGGTGGACGATTGGGAGAGAGGCTGATGGTAGTAGATTCCTCTTCAGCACACGGGTTCTCACGGACTGCAGCCGTGGTCTGTTCGACCGGGCTATGAGACTTATAAGAGTAAATTCGGTCCTTCGTAAGTGGTGTTTTTTTCGTTTGGATGGTGAATGGAGTTGGATGGAGGGAAGGTGGGTGGTGGAGGAGGAGGATGCGATGGGACGGGTAGGAGGAAGAGGGGGGTGGAAGAGGAGGATAGTGACGAGGAGGTGAAGAGTACGGGGAGGTTTGATTGCATATGGAGTCTATGGAAGAGAGGATCATAGGGGTTTGGAAATACAATGGCATATAGGCGGCTAACATGGCGACAACAGATACAAAGCCCAACCACATTTCCACGGCATCACATTAGGAAGAATGGCTATCTTGTAAGTCAAGACACCTCCTGCGCCAAACCGCAGCAACCTCCTCTCCCTTTTCCTCGGTCATCAACACCAAATAATGGCTAATTGAGAAATCACAGCGCACGTACTGGAGCCTACTTCGGCGCCGCAGCCGGTATCTTCGCCCTCTTCTTCTTCGCCGATATCCCCCGCGTCCGAAAAGATATCATTGAGAAAATCCCTATTATTGGAGACCTACATAAGCATGAAATTGCGCCGGAGGATAATCCTTTCTAGATCGCTTGCAAGATACAATGGAGTGAAAGGAGATGGCAGATTGTGTCTGAGTAGAGACGGGCTGACGGACTGATGGGGACAGGGTGGTAGGGTGATGCAAGTGTATATATGCATAGACAGCGAGCTGCAATGATATTCGGCATGGATTACTCCACTCCGGTAATAAATCGAGATGCATTCGCGAAGACAAGTAGGTCACAATGACAATGCAGATTCTACTTCCCCATAGTGCCAACCCCTAATCATGCACATAAGCCTAACAGCGCTTCTCTACAAACACCAACCCAAATCACCAAATCAAATCCACTCCATCCCAAACAACCCGACCTTCAGACTCCAAACACAAATCATCCAAGATAAACCTCCCAACCCCATCAAAAACCATCCACAAACCAATAAGTACCACACAAAACCCAACCTCACTCATCCCCAATAGTGCACTCCCCCTTCCTTAATTCCCCTCCTCAAAACCAACTAATCCCACTCCACCTACAAGTATGCAACCCGTCCAAGTCCCATAAAACGCTAATCAGACTATCTACAACTCCATCGCCCATCAAATAAACCCCTCCTCTCTTTCCATAATCGCGAAATCGAGATGCTATACCGATTCCGCATGCCGAAATTTGCATTGAGGAAGATTGGGGAAAAGTCGTATAGTGCGCGAATGAGAAGAGTAAACAAGAAAAAAAAAAAGATCCGATGGATTTTTCGAAATCGATCAGTCTATAGTGAAGACGTATTTCCATCCCACATTACGAGTACCAACCATATCGATGATTATCCTAGGTACGAATTTGCAAGGGCTTGTGAATATATGGAGGTTTCAATACATTCTATGTCCGTCTCGTTGAGAATTTGCTGTTTTTGTTTTCGAACTTTAAGGAGGGGGATGTACTTGTATCGATTAAGGTGGGATAGATATAATGGATTGGAAGAATATTTCACGGTACCTAGATGTGGGAAAGGCCTGGTGTGGTAGCTTTGAGGAGGGAGTCTGAAGAGGAGTCATTAAATTAAGAAGACAAATGATCGACACCGTCGATCGAAGAAGAGAACCGAAAAGGGGTATCTATATCCACCAAACATTGAAACGACGACAAAGAACGCCCCTAACAAAAAACAGCCTGCCAGCTCGAAAAGGCCGCCCATCCTTCCTCACCAGCCTGATCCCCTGACTCTTTTTCTCGCCTCCATCATTGACATTCCGTGAGCTCCGTTCCGTCTACCCGGAGGTGAAGCTGTCAAACGCAAAGAAATCTGGTCTGCCCTTGCAGCCCCTGTGAGATTCGAATTCGCGCGTCTGCTCAGGTGTCGGCCTCCCATCCGCATTCCCCGTCAGTTTCCGAAATTTGGTAAGTTGTGTAAGCGCAGCATCGGCCGCCTCGACATTACCAAGATGTGGAGGAACAATTGGCAATTGCTGACTCTAACTCACCGCTCCTCCTCCGAATCCTGCACCATCGACATTGATGAACGAGACCTCGGTACCACAGTTTTCAACTTCTTCTTGCTGCCGAGGCTTCTCTGTTTATCTCGATTACTCTGAGTTTTTTCCCAAGACGAGCCCTCAGTAGACACACGATGTTTCCCCATCATAGGAGCCGAGGGCCTGCGTCTGGGGACGGAAGGCGGCGCATCCTCAGATCCAAAATCGGTATCCGTATTCGAATCATTGGGACCAACAGTCGTGTTCTTTGTCTTTGCTTCAAGCCCGTCGATGCGCAGTCCATGCTGCTGGACGGTGTGCTTCAGCTCATCGAAATGCTGTTTCCTCGCGATTCCAGTTGAATCGGATAGAGATACCGCTGCTGCCTTAGAAGCCTCTTCTTCTTGTGCCTTCAATCGGGACTCTAATCTTCCTTGCTCACTCTTCACCAATGCTAAATCAGCGTCGATGCCTTGCATTCTCTCCTGGAGACCTTCTACGTCGTTCTCAGTGATTCGACTTTGTGTTCCTGAGCTGGTTGCCAACTTGGTCTGCTCAAGGCCTATGTGCAATTCCTTCATTGAGTTCTCCATACTCTCTCTGAGAATATCATCACTATATAACTTGTCATCGTCAAGTCCAAGTTGAAATTGCAAAGCGTTTAGCTTTACAAGCATAGCTTGCTGCTGTGACTCCATAGTTTTCACCTTTTGCTCATACTCGTCCACAGTTTGTCTGAAATTCTCAACATTTTGAATGAGCGAGGCAGCATCGTGTATGCTAGCATTGTTAAGAGACAACTTGTTTGATAAATCGTTCAATTCTTGCCTCAGACTACGGATTTGTTCCGAGTGCTGGCCAACATTTCTGATGACTGTGACCAAGTCTTTCTCCGGTGGCAATAGTTTATGAATCTGGTCAAGCATCGTCTGGACCAGAGAAGTTGTCGTGATAGCATTGTAGCGAGTTTCGAGGTTCCGCACAGCTCCCTCTAGCACGTAGCTACGGTCAGAGATAATCTTGAACTCGCTCTGAATACCTTCTGGGTTGAGGTGTTGGAAACGTATAAAAGCTTGGTTCGTTTTGTCGACTGTCGACAACACGGATAGTCTGACAGCATCAATCTCAGCACGCAGACTGGCACTGTTTGAAGCGAGGCTACTCGAGCTGAGAGCCGCTACTCGATTGTCCAGTTCCTTTCGAGCGACTTTCTCTTGCTGAATCTCGTTTCTTAATAGCGGTAATTGAGAAATGAGGACGTGCTTTTCAGATTGCAACTCGTTCTTCGTGTTCCTGATATTTTGCTCCAAGCTCGTGAATCCGGTCTTGACTTGACCTTCGAAATAGAGTCTCTGGCTCTCGATCTTTGATTCTAAGCCGTCAATTTTATTATCGATTGCTGCTAGGACTCCGTGATTGCCCTCCAAATTTTCATTCTCGGGCCCCGACTTTCCTAATTCTGCTACTGCATCATTGATTTTTGCATTCAAGTCGGTAACTGTCGCTTCCACCGAATCCTCGCACCGGCGTACAGCACCTTCGCAGCGATCCACAATAGCCAAGAGTCCTTCTTGATCGGAAGCTCCAACGATGTCGAGTTCCAGATTTGAAACCATGCCTGTTAAAGTCTTATCGTCTGGATCGTCTTCAGGTCGCTGTCCGACCCACTTGACGACCTTGGTTAGTTCCGACTCACATATCGACAATCGTGCTTTGACGTCTTCGTTATCAATGGCGTCCATACGTGATATCAGTGTGGTAGAGATGGCTTCCACGTCGTTACCAGACACGACTTTGTTCTCAATGGCGTCTATTCGTGATGTCAATTTGAAGAAAGCGGCCTTGACATCTTCGACAGTTGCGGCCCTGTTTTCAATCGCGTCGATACGCGAAATCACTCTAGTAGAGACAGCTTCTGCCTCTTCCTTTGCAGCATCATACGCCACCCTAGTGCAAGCATCCTGCATGACATCGAGGTCACTCTTTGCCTTGGTCAAATCGGTACTCAAGCCATTCAAAATTTCTGTAGCAGAATTTTCAAAAGCTTCAAGAGAAGCTAGCCTCGATAGAAAATCAGCATCAGGCTGCGGAGATGGTGCGTTTGTATCGATCCGAGATTCTTTGTTCTGCTTCTGAAAGGCGTTAAAGTTCTTTTTGATGCTAGCCAATTCTTGGTCTATCGTCTTTTTGTCATCATTGACTTTGATCTTGAGGTTGAGAATTTCGTTTGTGGCATCGTTTACTTGTTTGAGACGATTTGTGTCGGCATCTCGAACCTCGTCCTTGAACTCGTCCATGTTGTTCTTGTATTGGCGCAATTGGTTGTCTAATGTCATCATGTCTTCATCGAGTCGTCGATAGTCAGCTCTGTTATCCCTACTATGTGTTTCAAGAAACGAGATGTTCTTCCAGTGTTTCTCGTTATCTGACTGGATCGATGTAGTACTGTTTTTAATGCGAGCAATATCAGACTGAAACGTTTTGATTTCACCCAGGAGCGTGGTATGGGTACCCAGATCTTCATCCCAATTCTCTCGGGCTTTCTTCTGAATCGCCTGGATTTCCTCTCGGGCTTGCTTCTGGATCTCTCGGACAGCCTCTTTGTAATCGTCCCGCAGTGTTTGCTTGTATCCAGAAAGATCCTGACCATACCTATACTCGCGCTCCTTTTTTTCTGATTCCATCGTGGCTAAGAAGTTGGCGAAGGCTTCCTGCACCATGGCAAATTGGCGATCACGTTCCTTGTTTTCTCGCTCACGATCTGCCTTTTCCCGGTTGAGGTCTTCACGTACAGTGGCGAGCTCTTGTCGGAAATCGGTGATAGTTTCATGCCGAGTCTCGAAAGACAGCTCAGCTTGTCCTTCTGCTGATGTCGTTAGTGCCAGACCGGCTGTAGCGAGCCGACCGATACCAAGAGCTGAGTCTGGCTCGTGATTGGGTTGCTCCACAGCGTTGGGAGATTCCTTGGAGAGCGTTGCCATTTCTAATCTGTGAATCTCTTTCTCGGCTTCTTGAGAAGCGATGGTGGCTTGGGCAAACTTTCGCTCGTGACTCGCTTTAGACGCTGATTGTACGGTACTCCCCTTCATCCTATCAAGATATTTCTTAGCTTTATCCATCTCGTCCTTTGCTTTCTTCCGCTTGGAGATGGCTGCTTTCATTAGATCTTCGGGATTTGGAGAAGACGATATCACCGGTCTCCTGTCTATAGCTGCCGAATCTTCACGGAAAGTTTGCAAATTCGAAGATCCCAGGTGGGAGCGCCTACGGGGATCAAGGATCGCATTAGTGGATCGTGGAGAGTTGGACGCTCGTGAAGTTAGTCTCTAGGCTATATTTTCATAAAGTGAGCACAAGCATGACTCACGAGAACGATCCATCATTGGGGCTACGGGGACCACGTGACTAGAGGCAGTATCGACTGACGCGCTTCTGATTGAGTCATTGTCACTGAAGTGAGTTGGGATGGGCGGGGGAGGCGGTGTTGGAGGTCGGACACTGTGAGATGGAACGTAGCTAGAAGGAGTGTTATCGCGACTTGGGTCACGACTTGTCGCGGGTGAAGCAGCCGAAGCAGCCGAAGCAGCCGAAGCGACCGAAGCGACCGAAGCGACCGAAGCGACCGAAGCGACCGAAGCGACCGAAGCGACCGAAGCGACCGAAGCAGCCGTGAAGTTGTCGCTGCCCGTCGGTCTGCTGGCTAATGGTGATGATGGTACCCCAGCCCTCGAACCCGTAGGAATAGATTGGTTGCTTGTAGCACGTGGGCTATGGACAGATGGACGGATGAGTCGATTCTGATGGTCCTCACTGTTGCGGCGATCCTGTGGGTATTCTCGCCGGCCGTAGACTGACGGGTTGGGATGTGTGGTTCCCCGTGCTGGAGGAAATTGAGGAGAATTCTGGCGATGCCGTTGGTTAGTCCAGTGTTTGGAAAGGCGAAGAAGAAGACCATAGACCATGATCTTCCATGTCTCTCAACATTATGCTTTCACTTACTGTATCTCCCGAGGCGGCATCATCAGACTTGATGCGCTTGGAGTCGGCTCCGTAGAACTCAGCAGCGCGCGGTCTTTTGGAACCATTCGACATTGGGTGGTTGGACGACATGTGGGGAGAGTTGGACGACATGTAGCGAGATGCATGTACTACTGGATCGCGTCCACCCGTCGTCAACCACGTCTTTGTATAAAGCAACGGCTTCAATGGCTTCCAGAGAGCTGGTTTGTCGCTTGACTTGTCGCTTGACTTGTCACTGTCTTGAGTGTACACAGGGAATTGGTTGTTCGGTGGATGGAAACGGTCTTTTCATCGGGGATGTTTGGAGTCAACTCCTCGGTACATGGAAGGCTCTCCCTTCCGTTTCTTGCGTGTAATATTGCGAAAGAGCCACTGGGGGCACCCGCGATGAACAGGCAGTCATTCGTCGGTCGCGTCGTGGCTCTCAGGCCTCTGTCTAGTCGCGTCCGAGACACTATAATTAGCTGGGGCCTCCTGGAAAAGTCGATGGACTTCGATCCTGGATTTTACGTCAATGTATATTGGCTGCATTGGCTACATTGGCAACAGCCGTCTGCTCGTAATTCAATAGAGATTCTCAATGTAATTAAAACTCAATGTACTCAATGCTTCAGCCAGCGCGGCTATTCGAGATTGTCCAACCACGTCGCGATATTGATCCTGTATTGAATGCATTGAGATCCTCAATGCGACGGTGCGAATACCTTACTACATTGGCGGCAAAAAGATCTCTTTTCTGCGTTGTGCATTGACTTTTGAATTCACGAACACGGCCCAATTCTCGACCTTGGCGTATAGCTAAACTTCGAGCTTCATTGACCCCAAGTTGTTTGCGACAACAAACACCATCACCTTAATCACACATCATGGCTGCTGTAAGATACATCCACCATGCCCCAGACTATACGCGCTGACAATGTATACAAAGCAAATCACCACCGTCGCCGAAGGTCGCGAGATGCGCAACCTGAGCAACCTTGTCGCTGCGCATTCTCACATTCGCGGCCTGGGAGTCGATCCGGACACGCTCGAACCAAAGCATTCATCACAGGGACTAGTCGGACAGGAGAAGGCACGGAAAGCAGCTGCCGTGATACTACGGATGGTACAAGAGGGCAAGATCGCCGGAAGAGCAGTACTCATTGCAGGTCCACCGAGCACGGGAAAGACTGCTATTGCAATGGGTATGGCACAGGAACTGGGCAAAGACGTGCCATTCACAATGCTCGCGTCGTCGGAAATCTTCTCGCTTGAGATGTCGAAGACGGAAGCTCTCACACAAGCCTTCCGACGGTCCATTGCTGTACGGATAACGGAAGAGAGCGAGGTGATTGAGGGAGAAGTTGTCGAGATCCAAATTGATCGCAGTGTCACAGGCGTAAGGATGGAATACATAGCTGTTGCCATGGACAAGACTAACTCGTCCAACAGGGTAACAAGCAAGGCAAACTCACTATCAAAACCACCGATATGGAAACAATCTACGACATGGGCACTAAAATGATCGATTCCATGACCAAAGAGAAGGCAATGGCAGGAGATGTCATCTCCATTGACAAAGCCTCTGGAAAAATCACAAAACTCGGACGTTCCTACACTCGCTCTCGAGATTACGATGCTATGGGCGCTGACACAAAATTCGTACAATGCCCCGATGGCGATATCCAGCAACGACGAGAAGTCGTCCACACAGTATCTCTCCACGAAATCGATGTCATAAACTCGAGAACACAGGGCTTCCTCTCCCTCTTCTCTGGTGACACTGGCGAGATCCGCAGTGAAATCCGAGACCAGATCAACACCAAAGTAGCCGAATGGAAAGAAGAAGGCAAAGCCGTCATCGTCCCAGGTGTACTTTTCATAGACGAAGTCCACATGCTCGACATTGAATGCTTTTCTTTTATCAACCGCGCCCTCGAAGATGACCTAGCCCCGATCGTCATCATGGCCTCAAACAGAGGAAACGCGCAAATTCGCGGTACAAACTACAAATCGCCTCACGGTCTTCCCCTCGATTTTCTAGACCGCGTTGTCATTGTGTCAACGCATCCGTATTCGCTCACAGATATTGGGGAGATACTGGCCATCAGGGCGCAAGAGGAGGATGTGGATGTTACGGCTGATGCGCTTGCGCTGTTGACCAAGATTGGACTTGAGACAGGTCTGAGGTATGGCAGTAACCTCATCACGACGAGTTTCCTGCTCGCACAAAAGAGGAAGGCGCCGAAGGTTGAGGTACGGGATGTGGAGAGAAGTTTCAAGCTCTTTTATGATTCGAATAGGAGTGTGAAGGTAAGAAGATGACTCCAAATCTAGAAGCGAGGCACGTATACTGATCCTTTGCCAGTTCGTATCCGATTTCGAGAAGCGATTCATTGGCGAATCCGGTGCCGTCGATCTGGACTACACAAACGGCGATGCTATGGAGTTATAGGAGATGATGCAAACAGGGAATTGGAGTTTCGAGCGAGGGCGTTCTGGGCAAAAGCGAAATGTAGACTTGCAGGGCTAGGTAGGCAGGAGTCTTGAGAGCATAGACTACCCGCGCTGTAGGATATCATAGTTGTCATCTATGTAGTCGCATGGGAAGAGGAAGGACAAGTTCTAGCAGTACCATCGAGTTCTGGCCAGTAGTCGGGTCAATAAGACCATCACAATACCAGGGGTTCGGTCATGATGTCGAAATTGGTAGAATGTGTTGCACTGGGCTGCTTCATTACGGACAGAGATTGTCGACGTGTCGCCAGTCCGTGTTGTCCTGGGGTGACGCGGATTTCTGGAACCGTGCCTTCCATAATTTCGAGGCTCCACATTTTGAGTTTGCCATAAGCTTAGACATGTGAGGGTGGAGACCGACCTCATGAGCCTTCCGGACACGTGCTCCTCAGCCTTTGTCTGTCTCAGATGGTAGTTTGTGTTCTTGGTGATATGCTGTCAGGCGAAGTCGAGCCATACTATAATACAAGCTTAGGTTAATCGTTCCCTTGTTGGCCTTTCTAGGTGGATACAAAGGATGTTACAAACTCGGAGGGATGAGTACACGGCAGACCTGCTACAAGATCCTGGAAAGGGGCGAGAATCGTGAAGCGGAAATGCGTTCTATTCTCAGACAGCAGATTGATGAAGGCACTCAATTATTATCAATACAAGTAACTAAATTCATGCTGAGGCTATATAGGTACTCTCGCCTAGCTATCAAATGACTGCGGTTAGGTCTGATTATTATATTATCATCTCGTGTTCGATAGGGTCTTGCCTAGGTATCTTACTGTGATAGGGACTGTGCTAGGGACGTGATACACAGTAGGTACGCCACAGTAGGTAAGAGTCGCGATCTGACCCAGGTCTACCCAGGCAAGGTCTACCCAGCACGCTCTACCCAGGCACGCTCACCCAGGCACGCTCACCCAGGCACGCTCTGCCAACTTCCCTGTGCGTGGGCTGTTCCGCATCTGCACCCGCCAGGCCTTCGTCATCCACCTGCAAGATCCAAGACTGCGGCGTAAGCACCAACGGCCTGACTACCTACCAGCGAATTACACGAGACTAACAACGCCCGTCCGATCCGCTGCCGCGTAGCCTTGTGTCATCACGTACGTTTGCAGGACCCGCCAAGGGCTGCGGCGCTTGGCATCAAGCACACGACACCTACGGCCCAAACTGTGGGTCGTGATGGGTTGTATCGACATTCAATTCAAAATCAGAATCCACAGGTGACAAAACTAAACACACACCATTGCCGGCTGACTGCTGGATTGAATATGGACCCTGCCAACCCACCTTGTCATATCTATTCATTTCTATTCATTTCTATCCTCTTCCTGGGAAGTGGAACAACGACCCTTGTATACTTGTACTCGCCATCGCCATCGCAATCGCCATCGCATTCGCCGTAAATCCAATCTCCATCTGAGTAACTCCTGCCGGCTTCTACCCGCGGCTCGTCCTCGCCCATTGGATGCTTACATAGCAACCACTAACACTCCACCTACCTGCGAGATATCTTCCCGCCCACGCGCCTAGGAGAGAATCTCACACTGCCATCAAGGTTACTCACAGTTTTGTTTCCTGGAGAGCCTTCTTAAACCACTGACAGATCTCTCACGCGACACAAGCCTCGCCAAATTTTAGATCGAATCAAAATCATACACTTTTCCTTGGGATGCGGTTTCAACGCTGTGTCGCTGCTGTCGCTACAGCATGCACGTTCGCCCAAACCCTGGCCGTACCTGTTGAGCCGGAGCCAGTAGACTCGACGATAGAAAAACGGGCTTCTACAACGGGCGGCGACCATATT
Source organism: Venturia nashicola (assembly GCA_004522665.1). Taxonomy (NCBI): domain Eukaryota; kingdom Fungi; phylum Ascomycota; class Dothideomycetes; order Venturiales; family Venturiaceae; genus Venturia; species Venturia nashicola. The sequence goes on from SNSD01000011.1 coordinate 945,912, forward strand.
CAGCGGATCAACCTCGAATGGCGAGACCCAAGTGGAAGTGCAGATAACAAATATTTTCGTGAGTCGACGCCCCAAATCTTCGAATAGATTGAACCATGCTGATCTCTGTTAATTCAGACGAACCTGGGTAAGCTGCGCCGCACACGTCACCATGAAGAACCCATGGAATGTACTAACAAAGCAACAGTAGCGATGATATACTGGGACATTACGATTCACGATATTTCCATGGCGCCGTCGACTATGACACTCGAACGGACACCCTCCACCATATGATTAGAGCATACCTTCTTTTCTTCCGTGAGCGAGGTCTCGAGACCTGGATCGCGCATGGAACACTTCTCGGATGGTGGTGGAATGGAAAGGTATGTCTGGCGGGTGTTCGAGGATGCGGAACGGCATGCTGACGTGAATGCGACGATAGATGCTACCCTGGGATTGGGACATCGATACCCAGGTCTCCGGGGAAACGCTCGACTACATGGGCAAGAACCTGAACCGGACAATGCATACCTACGTCTCCGATGATAAAACCGTGACTCGCGAATATCTCCTTGACGTGAACCCATATTCGCGGCAAAGAGATCGTGGTGATGGCATGAACATTATCGATGCTCGGTGGATAGACGTCCGCAACGGTCTCTATATCGACATTACCGGCCTGAGCGAAACAGAACCCGATGTTGCGCCTGGCGTTTGGACCTGCAAGAATTTCCATCATTACCGGACCAAGGACCTGTATCCAATGCGGGAGAGTGTGTACGAGGGTGTTCCAGCAAAGATCCCGTACGCGTACGACAAAATACTACTCGAAGAATATAACGAGAAGGCGTTGGTCTTGACACAATACGAAGGGTGAGATTGGCAATTCGGATCTTGATTGGTGTCGTGCTAATATGCTTTGCAGCCATGTTTGGAGTCGCCAGCAGAAACTTTGGATCCGCAAAGACAAAAACTCTCTAGACCTCCCGGAACCCATCAGCAAAAGGAAGCGATCCGTAGTCTCTGTTTGAGCCTGATGGATAACTTTCCTTTTGGTTCTTGCAGGTAATCTATCTGCTTGCTTGTTGCGTTTAAGCGTTTATTATTTTGCATTGCCTGGGGGATTATTAGAAAGGTCAGGACGGCCATAGATACTCGAACAGCGCCATTCAGCTCACATTGTCGAGCTCGGAAGTCGCACATAATGACAGTGAGGCGCTTTTAGATAGGGCCCAACGAAGCTCATGATGGACATGAGAAAGCACGGCCTTGATGGCGAGGTCGAAGACGAGGAATTTGTAGAGAACATGGCCCTGTTGCAAAGCAGGAGAAGGCAACATATATACGCCAATAATTCTATTGTAAATACGCTATCGAGCGGTCTGCACCTTGTATCCCCCCTTTTGCATGGTGCGAATTGCAGCGTGAAATTGCGCAACGTGGTGGCTTGATCTAGTTCTAGCTGTTGGTAAGCGCGTATGATTGCTCAGTCTCGACTCTTGACCATTCTCAAAATAACTACTAGTACTCGTTTCAGGATTCATCGCAGTCTCAAGAATAACTAGTCCATTCAAGATCGATGCCAGTCTCGACCATTCTCAAAAATAACTTCTCCAATCAACTTGAACATCGATTAGAACCAATGGTATCGTGATCTAAGAATCGTGGCGTAGCTCAAGGAAGGCTCCAGCATTGTTCGTCACCATATTGAATTACAAATCGTTAACCTCAACATTATAACCACAACCACAATCACAGGTCGAGAATGAACTTTGCCTCATCTACCTACCATCATTGCCAGCTGCGACTACTACATCATGGCATTGGCTGATACTGCAGACTCACGCGCATCCAATCCGAATGAACAACCAGATCAGGACGTAATGGCAAACTTAGACCTAAGAGGAGACCTCGACTCTGCATTGCCAGAAGACCAACTCGTGATTACAATACAGCACCATGGAAAACCATTAGCGATATCACTAAGTTCGAAAGCCACGCTCACAAATCTCAGTAACCACGTCGCTGAAGCCTTCTCTATACCGCCCTCGAATCAGAAGTTCATCATTACCCCCAAGGTTGGGACGCTCAAGCCGCCATTCACCAACGATTACTCCCTCTCCACGCTCACGGGCAAGAAAATAGTTCTTTTAGGATCTGCCGTGGAGGACATCTCGAAGCTCTCGCAGACTATCGCCTCGGCCTCAGCGCCCCGAAGACAAGGTCCTGTCAAAGCAGCTCTGCCAGCTAGGAACAGAGACTGGAAGAAAGTCCAAGACGAATCCACATACACATTCCACACCATACGACCTCTGCCCTACCTCCCGAATTCAGACCGCAGTCAACGCTTCCTCGAGCGTCTAGCCCAAGATCCAGGCATCAAATCCTCAATGCGCAAACACAAGTTTTCTGTTGGCCTGCTGACAGAGATGGATCCGGCAATGCACACAACCCATGAGTCAAGGACTTTGGGTCTGAACAGAAACAGAGGCGAGGTTATCGAGTTGCGGTTGAGGACGGACGCATACGACGGCTACAGAGATTACAAAACCATTCGCAAGACGCTCTGCCACGAGCTCTCTCACAATGTATGGGGCGATCATGATAGGAATTTCTGGGACTTGACAAAGGCGATTGAAAAGGAGGTGGAGGCAGGCGATTGGACGAGAGGTGGCAGGAGTGTTGGCGAGGAAGAGTTTTATAATCCTAACGATGGAGGTGTTTCTGATGAGCATTTTGATCATGGGGGGTGGACTGGAGGCGAATACGTGCTTGGAGGTAACGGCAGTGGCGGGCAAAGTGGACTGAGTAGGAGGGAGATTGCGGCACAGGCTGCTGAGGAGCGGATGAGGAAAGCGAGAGAGGCAGATAAGAGTGAAGGACAGTAGGGGTGTTGATGGTGTATGGGAGGCAGTTGCAGGAAGTTTGAGAGCTTCGTCCTACTCGACAAACCTCATCTCACATCTATATGATATTTGCTGACTGATAGGCTGGTCTAGTGACATTGGTCATAGCTCCTACATCTCTTGTACAAATCAGCTAACGAAAAAACATCTCACGCCAGACAACCGTCAACTTGTTGTCTGCGAGCGACGTTCTTGTTTCTTTGACATCGCTGTGGAGCTGATCTTATACTTGACGTACGGTGTGGGTAGACTCGGATTTATATTGATGATAACGAGATTGACTTGTACAGGTTTATAAAGTGTCAATTTGACGGTAGTATAAATACCTCTCGTGGAAATTCCTTGCCCATCACAATAGCTTGAGACTACCCCCTCGCGTCTATCGAAGAGTGATTAAACGGTGCTACGGGATGGTTGAAATCTGTTACGGTAGGTGGGCAAGGCTCGAATGATCAACTGGGCAGTATAGGAGACCTCTAGCTATTCCTTGTACGATGGTGACAGTCACCACCCTATTTACTACTTCAATCACCATTTTCGTAGGACACCGATAGCATTTTCCTGCTTATCGCCAGCTGAGGCACATTCGATGTAGACTGCTGAGCGTTCGTGAAAGAGAACGGTTGGAATGATCCTGTAGTTTGTCCCAGTGTAGTGTGTATTCTTGTATCCATCCCCAAGTGGCGAAGAAGTGCGCTTGTGTATTAGAGACGAAGGCGGTTCAAGTCGAAGGAGATTATTACACCAATTTGAATATTTGAATTCCTACGTCGTACAGCTATCTGACCTGGTACGGCTCGGATTACTGTCATGGTTGAGAGTGAGATTATGGACGTGGGAAAGTGATTCCCGTCAGCTATTACTTCGAGACTTCGCATCAGCAATGTATATTCTCCAAGTGGAAGAGAATTGCTCAGTAAGAGTTTTGAGTACATTTATATGCTTATAGGATTGGTCCGGACTGTTGGACGGGCGAAGAGGTCATTGCAAGTAAATCGAGGGTGCAATCACCTTTGGGAAATTGTAGGAATTGGCACTTTCTTTCTTCCGTGTGCTGATATTTCCGATCACCATTGGTAGATTACCATCATCTTCATATCCTGTTAGTATCCCCACCACTTCCAAGCCTTTCTTGAGTTTACTCATCGCTTTTAACTCACCAGATGATCCGATGCCGCATTGACGGTGTTTCTAGCATCTTACAACGAGCTGACCGACCTCTCCAGAACCAAATGGGCCGTATTACCGCTTTTTATTGTTGGTCTTTCAATGACGAGAAAACAGAATATATGCCGACTTAAAGTGTAGATAGACTCAGATTGAAGCTATACTCTGAGAACAGGAAAGGCTCGGCGATTGTCGTACTTGGAATCAGGTAGCTCTATGGGTTTCAATAAGCCCGGATATTCGGATGAGCATTGTCTTCACCAGCAGAGTCGACATCTCCCGGCAATTCTTCAACTCTTGCTTCACTCTCTTAGCAGATTCTGAAATAACCATAGTCAGAGTCGGATCCCTGTTTCTCTTCCTGCGTTTTTTCGGGTTCGGAGAGGGGTTATTATGGCCCAGCATAAGGTAGAAACCAATCACCATCGAGTATTCTCTTCCCGAGAAGGCGAGGTGAAGGTTGAGCCGGGATAAGTACTTGCCTCGAGGGAAATGGCTACCTTCAAGCGACGAGGGAAACAGAGTGTGGTGTCCAGGACCGGTGGAGAGCGTGCAAGGGAATACAAATAATACCAGCAGTATTCCAAGTCTACTCCTGCTCCGAAAGACGGGGCGGGAATCCTCTCCTCTGTCTTGACATGTTCATGGTTTTCACTGCCGTAACGTCATTTTCCTATCGTCCTCACCACTGTTGTTCTATCTTAGCCACCATCACAATCCTCATAACTCTGTGGGGAACTTACTGTTTGTTACTAGTCGATGCTTTCGCACTGAACTGCAAATCATCATCCTTCGCTGCAAGAAGGGGCCATCGAGCAAGAGGTTGGCTGTGCACTGTCCTGATTGTTCTTCCAGTGCTAGGCTGCCTGTGAGTGCTACTGTTACAAAGTACTGAGAAGGGGACGGATACTATAGTTGTGTCAGGCTTTTGTGTATAATTTCTTGTAGATATTTCGGGTCGAGGACAAGTTCTTGATGTGGAAATACTGTGTAGGTTACTTCTACATACCATGTTACAAGGACCTGGAAAGAGTTCAAAAATGTCTTCAACCAAGACAGTGGGTAGGTTTAGACACTGAGATACAGCGACCTACCTAGAGTCCCCCATTGGCTGACATAATCGATGGAGTCATCGGGCTAACCTCGGGATGGAATAATCCACGTGACGGGATGAGCTCGAGTGAAATAGTACATAGCGGCGGGGTAAGGACTTTTTTAACCGTAGCTGTTTTATAAACCCTAGAAGCCGTATAAATACTATATACTTATAGTATATCTATAAAACTATATAGTATCCTATGATAACCGTTCTTAGTAATATTTATAAAAATCCTAATAACTTAGATAACGTTAAAACTCTTTTTAATATTTTCTACCCTATACTATTATCTTATATAACCGTCGTAAGTAATAAGTATATAGTATATACTATAGTTTTTTCCTTATCTTAATATTAATACGTTATCGATTGAGTACGGTTATATAACTATTAATATTCGGTTATTTCACCGTAGAAAAACGGTTATTAATAACGTATAGGTTGCTATATATCTAACTCTTTAGTAAAAAGCTTAAACCCTAGGATCCTAATCTTACGCTCGTCGGCTATATAGGATCCTATAATTAGTTAATATATAAGCGCCCTAAGATCGACCCTATCGATACTAGGGATAGTACTACCTAATAAATTATCTATAAGTCTATACCTCTTATCCCTCTAATTATAAATATACGCTTATCTATTCTATAGGGTTTTATAATTAGTAAATACGTAAACGCCCTAAGATTAACCTTATCGATATTAGGGATAGTACTACCTAGTATACCGTTTATAAATACGTACCTCTTACCCCTCTAATTTTAAATCTACGCTTAGCCGTCCTACCGGGTCTTATAATTAGTAAAGCCGTAACCGCCTTAAAATCGACCCCGTCGATATCGGGGATAGTACCGCCTAGTATACTATTTATAATTACGGACCTCTTACCCCTCTAATTATAATTATACGCTTAACTATCCTACCGGGTTATATAATTATTTAAGACGTAACTACCTTAAAATCGACCCCGTCGATATCGGGGATAGTACTACCTAGTATACCGTCTATAATACCTTACCTCTTAGTCCTCTAATCTAATATTAACGATAGTTTTATTAAAACTAACTTTTAACCGCTTAGTATATTACAAACTATAAGAGAATACTTAAATTATATTATCTTAATCCGAACTAAATATTTTTATAATTTTAGCTAGTAACTACTAAAGAAAAAACTCTCTTCCTCTATATATATATATATATATATAAGTAAATATACTTAGTACTTAGTATAACTACCCTTAGTATTAATAACGGCCTGAACTCGCTTAGGTATCGAGGTAATAAGCTTCCTTTAGCGCTCCCTACTATAAATATTATCCTACTAACTATTATAAAAAGCCTCGATCTCGCCACGGACTAAGGGCGGTAGGTTTATAAGAGAAAGCTAGCGTTTTAACTTAGCCTAATAGTACTTAAGCTAGTTAAGATCTAGTAAGCTAGGAGGGTAAGTAATAACCTAAAGGTTATTCCTAATTCGCTAATCTAAAGCTATATATTTATAGCTAGGGTATTTACTCTTAAGTAGTAATACCTAGCTATAGACTTCTATTATCTTAACGTAGAATCTAAATAGCTAAAGGTACTATTTAAGGACGAAAGCCGTATAGTTCTTAGAGTTCACCTTATATTTTAGTAGTAAGGTAATAAGATCTATAGAGTAATAGCTATAAGTAGTAGCCTAGTATATAACTAAATAGCGCCTAGAGCGGTATCTAGCTTAAATATAATTAGGATAATATTCCTCTCTAGGGCGGCGTAAAACCCTATCCTAAACCATCTTTAGATTATTATCTAAGGACGTTACGCCGGCGTAAATAATTCTAGTAAACTTAGCGTTACCCTAATCTATACGCCCTAGGTATATTATATAGCGGGTATTTTATTTCCTCTAAGTAAGTAACTCTTCGCGACGAGGGACGTATTTACGGAAGCTAAGTTAATCTTTAAGAGCTCTCTTCGTCTATAAATTTAGTTAGTATACGGAATATAGCTATATAATTTAGTACTTACTCGTAAGGGAGACTAGTTAATAAGTAGTAAGGCTACGGATATCTCCGTATAGCTTATCTAGCGATTAGTAGCCCTAGTAGTTATAAAAAGAAGTAGTTAATTAAGCTTATTAACCTCTATATAATCTACTCCTTTTCGACTAGGTCGGGTATTCTTTAAGGGGGTTCTAAATATCTTAAAACCGATATTAATATTAGATACCGTAGACTAGTTAATACTAAGAACCTCTATAATATCTTTCTATATAGCTACCGTAAGGTAGTATAAAGTTAGAAGTATAATACGTTAGTCCCTAGTAAGATCTACTAACGATATCTCTAGCTCGTATATTAAGAGACCTAGCTACTTATAAAAGATAGAATCTTCGTAGTAATAGAATAAGTTATTAACCGTTTTCTATACTTAATACTTCCTTTTATAGGTAGGAGGGTTTAATAGCTTATAGAGAGTACCTAATTCTCGAATATTTAGTAGCTCCTCTATAAATTTAAAGGCCGAGGAACTTCTACTACTACTAGTAATAGATTAGCTACTTAATTAGGTATAAAGAGTAGTAGGCTTTTCTCGCGTAGTAGACTAGGGTAAGGTACGGCGTTTCTTCTAATTGACTTATTACTAAGTAGTAGTCCTAATAGGACTCGGAGTATTAGGAAAGGACTTAGAGTAATAATTTAAAGATATAATTAGTAGATTTTAATAAAGGGTAGGTATAAAAGAATATAATATTAATAAGGAAGTATAGGATCTCTTCGTATAATACTAGTAGTACTACTAAAAAGGAGCCTAAGACTAGTACTAGTAGTAGTAGTAGTTAAAGTAGGCTCTTATTAACCTTACGAAGATTACTAGTAAGGTTCCTATAGTTTACTAACTTAAAGTAGAGTAAGCTTTAATTTTAGGCCCTTAGGTTATATCTCTACTACCCCGGGCCTATTATAGGGTACTTATTAGTCGTAGTAGAGACGGTAATAAGGGGTACTACTTAAATCGATATTATATATATATCGAACCCCCCTAGTACTAGTTTAGGATATACGATAGTACTACTGGAGGACTACTACTATTAAATAGTACTAGTATCTTCTTAGTAGTTAACCGGGTCGATTTCTCTAACTAAGACTTAGAGTCCCTACTACCTAAAACCGACCGGGTCGATTTCCCTATTAACTCCTTCTATTTTCTAGCTATATCGTTATTATAGAGTACTTTACTAGTAATTCCTCTAACGAAACTAGTACGATTAATTTCTATAATAGAATAAGTATAAGCTCTACTACCTCTTAAGAGTATAACCCTTTTAGCGATACCGATAGAGAATAGCCTATAGAATATAAAGGTAGAGCTTAGGGTCCCTAACGGGGCGGGTTGGGGCGGGTTTTAGGGTAGGGAACCTACCCCGTTAGCGGGTCGGGTTCTAACGGGTTAGGGCGGGGTCCTAGGGCGGGTTATAGATTAGAGGAGAACCCGCCCCGTTTATACTAGCGTAGGTCTACGTGATACTTTCTTAGCGCTTATATAACTACTAAGATATAACCTAATAGTAAGTAATAACAGCCCTAACTATATAGAGTATAGAGGTATAGTTGGATTTAGTAGTAAATAATTAGTAGATTTTATATTTAATATTTATATATTTCTAGTAGTCTCCTAGTAGTTAAAGTAAGTAGATGAATAGAAATTACGTTTAATAATACTATAATAGCTAAAACTAGGGTTTTTCTTATTTAGAGAGATCTTCTATATATATATTATTAATAATCTAGTTATCCTCCTCCTCTTCTTCTTCTTCTTTTTCTTTATCTTCCTCTCTATTACTCTTAATATCTAATTAAAAAGTACGTTTATCCTTATCCTTAGACCTATTTACTTTATTAGCTAATTTTTTAGTAGTAGCTTAGAGCTCTTATATCTTCTTATCTATATTAAGAGTATAACCTAAACTATTAGTCGCCTATAATACTAATAGTTTTATAATAAGATTAACTTTATCTATATCCCTTATTCTACTAAATCTCTCTCTTACTTCTACCTTTTCACTAAATATTAACTCCTATACCTCTATTATAAGCTCTCTATTAGGTAGATTCTCCTTTAGCTTAATCTTATCTATAGGGTATATAGCCTACTAATAAGTAGGACTAGGAAGCCTTTTATCGAAATTATAGTAATAAGCTAGGAGATTTCGTATTAAAGTAACCTACTCTATAGAAAAGAATTAAAGGGGAGAGATTAAGGGTAGTTAATTAGCTAGGTAGACTAGTAGTTACTCTTCTCTATCTTTATTATAGAATAAGCTTACTAGACTCTAAAAGGATATTAGAAACTACTAGGAGACTACTAGAAAGTAAAAGACTTACCTCTAAATCTTCTTCTAAAAGAAGTTTATAGATATTATACATACCCTTAACTAAATTTAAACTACTATTTATTAAATTTACTAACCCCTTCCTAATTACTTACTAGGACCGTCTTACTTATATATAGACGACTAGATAAAACTCTACGTAGCGTTAATTATAGGACTCGTTAAATAGTATAGTAATATTACTACCCTAAGCCTAGGGTATTATATTAATATCTATCTCCTCCTCTTTACTTAATTCTTAACTAGAGCTTTCTTCTACTCTATTATTTATATCTTTGTTTTAATCTTTATTACCGAAATCGAAAAGCGTAAGTAGGTCTAGTTTAAGGAGGCTAGGATAGGTACTATTCGATATTCTAGGGCTAGATTAGTATATATTACTACTAGGATACTACTAGGTTCTTACCGCTTATTATTAATAGCTTACTTAGCTTACGTAATTTAGGACCGCTACTTAGTATCTAAAAGAAGATTCTAACTATTAGACTTTTTTAGTTTTTAACGAGCCTCTAACTTTACTTAATTTAATACGTGCTAACTCCTTATAACCTAGAGATTAAAGTCTCTCTTTTTACTACGCCGCGTACGTTCTTTAACTATATAAATATTAGTAGAGAGGAGTTTAGTTGGTTTTAGTAGTACTATTATTTATAGATCTATAGATTTACGCTAGGCTAAGCCTAGTAGTTTACTAGTAGTTTAAGGCTTATAAAATAAGCGAGATTAAAGTAGAGTAAAGCTTAAATTTAATTAGTATAATTAGTAGAAGTATTTTATATATTTACGCTATATAGGGCAAAAAGTATAGTCGTCCGATCTCGGTACGCTAGTTTACTAGCGCTATAGAGTTTTTACGTCCGTATATACGCTAATAATCTATATAGCTTTATCCTTACTTTTTAACCTATATTACTACTTGATTACTACTAGTAACTACTAAATTAAAAGTAAATTAACTAATAATTATTACTAATTACTTAATAGTAGATAGTAAGGGTACCTACTAGCGTAGCCTTACTTATATAGTAGATCTTCGAGTAGCTAACGAATTAAAAAAGGCTCTACTAGATTCTCCTCTAATTAAACTAGTAGAGCCTAGTAGTTATCCTAGTAGTCTAGGCGATCTAGATCTTAATTCCTAGCTAGCTAGTACCTAAATTAAAGAAGAGCTACTTAGAAGTAGAAGTACTAGCTATTCCTTAACTAGTTCCTTATCTTCGTAAGTATTAGATATTAAGTTACTAGATAATAATAGAAATATTATTAGTAAGTATAGGAAGACTAAGAAGAAGAACCCGACTACTAGGGAAAAGACCCTATTTAAAATACTAAAATCTAAAGAGCTAGATAAAGAAGATAATAAGTTTATAGATACTCTAGAAGACCTAGAAGCTACTCTATACGCCCTAATTAATACTACTTAAGAGCTAGATACTCCTATAGAAGAGTTAGATACTACTATAAAAAAGCTAGATACTACTTAACTATAGGTTTCTAACTAGGAAATACTTAATACTTAAATACTAGAAGATACTAGTAAATCCTTAGTAGTAGTAGTAGTAGTAGTAGTAGTAGTAGTAGTAGTAGTAGTAGTAGTAGTAGTAGTAGTAGTAGTAGTAGTAGTAGTAGTAGTAGTAGTAGTAGTAGAAGTAGAAGTAGTAGTAGTAGTAGTAGTAGTAGTACTACTCCTAGTAATAGTAGTACTACTACTACTACTACTACTAGTAAGAAAGAGACTAGTAGTAAAAAAGATACTAGTAAGAAAGATACTAGTAAAAAAAATACTAGTAAAGAGACTAATAGCTAGTAAGGTAGTTACTAGTACTAGTAAAAGTACTATTATAGCTACTAAAAGAAGATCTATACTTAAGGCTCGAAATACTACTACTAGTAGTAGTAAGGCCCTAGTAAAGACTTTAGGGCTATTAGCTACTCGAAAACAACTTACTAGGAAAGGTAAAAATAATATAGATAGTATAAGAAAGCTATAAGAAAAGAGATAGAAAGAAGTATAAGAATATATTAATACTAAAGATAATCTCTACCGTCTCTTTATCTGCTCTAAGCCGGCTATAAATAGGTATAGATTATATAATTACTTTTATACTACGTAATATCTAACTTTCTTTCTAAATTACTTTATAATTACCTCCCTTTCTAGGAGTACGTCCTCGTACTATTTCCTTAATAGGTATAGTTAACTATTTATAGTATAACTATCTCCGCTAGTATTTAAATCTTAATACCGCGGAATACCTTTATCCTAATACCTAGATATTATAATAACTATATAATACCCGATTAATCGCGTTACGTATATATTACTAATAGAAAGCTATAGAAGGTTTTTCCTTAATAAAACCCGCTAAGTTTTCGTATTCTTTCTAACTTTAAATAATATTACTATCTACTTAACTTCTAGGCTTTCCGCCTTTCGTTAGCTTCTAAATGTTTATTATACTACCTAAAGGTAGTAATAGAAAATACTATTATTTCGCTAGTCTTTAACGCTCTTTTACTCTACCCGCTCCTCGTCGTTCGGAGAAGATTATAGTAGCTTAGGTTAATAAACTCTACTATTACTATATACTATACCTTATACCTAGTTATAGTCGTATAAAGGATTACTTAATCTATAATAAGAAGGGTAATACTTAGTATAATTCTTATCGCGATATAGGTAAGTATTATTAACTAGTTTATATCTATCTCCTTCCTACTATCGTATTACTAGCTAATATTCTAGCTTCCTTTCTCTATCTATACTAAGTTCGAGGCCCTATAAGATAAGCTAAATATAATAGAAGGACCTAGGAATACCTATAAATATATAGTTATACTTTATAAGTATAATAATAACCTCGTCCTTAAAATATATAGTATTATAGATCGTAAAGTTTACTTTACTAGTCTTAAGGTTCCGAAGGATACCTTAGATATTAGTAAGTTATTATTAAAAGAGATAAGTTAGATTCGATAGGTCTTAGAAAACCTATACGACTCTTATTACTTAGCTATAAGTAGTTTATACTTTTCTATCTTTCTCTCTACTAATCCTAATATAGTCTAACCTACCTCCTTTAGCTCCGGTGACTTTAGTAGAGCCGGATTCTTCTATAGACTCTAACTAAGTATTAGAGAGTAGGTTTCGGACTATTTTACTTACTCTCTAGGTATATATTACCGGCGAGTAATATTAATAGGGGATTATCTATCCTAGGCTTTTAGCCTAATAATTAACCTTCTCTAGCTATATACGTATAGTTTTTATACTCTTTACTTATAAAGTAATAATCTTTTCTAGGATTATAGGGCTCCTTAGCGTCTACTCTTTATAAGTACTTCCTTAACTTCCTATTCCTCTTCTCTATTAATTAATTCGGGAGGAGGTAGGATCTCTTATAAGGCGCCGGTTCTCTACTAGTAAGGCTCTAGTAGCGAGATATAGAAGATATTATAAATCCTCTACCCTTTTAGAAGGTATACTCTATTTACTTAAGTACCTACTAGTTTATCTACTTTAAAAGGTCCTATTATTCTTTATAATAGCTTCTTACTTACGTCTTTAAGTCGTAAATTCTTCGTTAATACTAATATAAGATTATTCTTATTAAACTTCTTTAGAATATAATTCTTATTATAGTATTTAGCTTAGGACTTAGATACTTCTTATAAGTATTATTCTAGTTCTTTACGTTTATTCTAGATACGTTTAATCCTTTCTCTTACTCCTATTATTACCTCCCTCTTAGAGGTACTATCCCTAGTATCAAACCTTATCTTAGGGTTATATCCTAATATAATATAGAAAGGTAAAGTCTTTAAATTAGCTCGACGACTATTATTATACGTAAATTCTATAATTAGTAGGCGTTTTACCTACTCTAATTAGTATTTAGAGTAGAAAGCTCTTAGATACTCTTAGATTATCTAATTTTATCTCTCTATTTACCCGTCTATCTACGGGTAGAAGGCTATACTTAGCCTTTACTTAATTCTCGTATAGAAATAGTACTCGGACTAGAATTCCGAAGTAAATCTTAGGTTATAGTTAGAGACTATCCTATCTAGGAAACTAAACCTAGTAAAAACGTATTCGATAAGTATATCTATTATCTAAATAGTAGTAATTATTTTCTTAATAGGAAAATATAATACTATCTTTAAGAATCTATCTATAATAATAAGGATAGAATCGTATACTACTCTATTACGTATTAACGGCGGTATACTACTTATAAAGTCTAATACTATCTCTTTCTACGGAGAATTTAGAGATAGAAATACTTCTATTTCGTTATAAGGTAGGTATCTCTTTACCTTTATCTTCTAATAAATATCGTAGCTCTTTATATAGTTAGTAATACCGCCTAGTATATTTAGCTAGTAAAACTTCTATTTTAATAATTCGGTTATCCTTAATATCCTAAAATAACCCGCAAAAGGGTCGTTATAATAGCGCCTTAGTAGCTTATCTTAGATAGCCTAATTAGGTAGGATAAATATTCTATCCTTAAAGAAGACTAAGTCTTTACTAATCTTCTAGTTCCGATTCTCTAGTCTATTAGAGATATTCTAGCGAAGTAATCTTACTTTAGTACTTCTACGCTAGCTTCCCGCTACTAATAACTTTATAGTTATAATAGGTTCCTTATAAGGTAACTTTATAGAAATAGCTAGGATAACCTCCGTACGGGTAAATAGCGGGTTAGATTTATTAATCCTACTTTATATATAGGTACCCCCTAATTATACGGATATCTAGATACCCTCTATTAATATCCCTAGTTATAAATCTATTCTAGTAGCTCGTATTTACGTAGTACTTACTCGACTAGATAGGAGTATATTAATAACTAGCTTAGTAGACGTTAAGCCTAACTTCTTTTCTAAACTTAGTAATATTTTATTCGCGGCCCTAATACTATCGTTGTAATCCCGTCTTCTCGATAGTATATCGGCTGGATTTAACTTACTAGCCCTATACGTAATAATAAAATTATAAGTAGAAAGTAGTATAGCCTATCTAGCTTACCTACTATTTAACTACTTTACTTTAGTAAACCTAGTAAGATTCTAGTAATTAGTTAGAACCTCTACTAGGTTTTTACTTCCCTCTAGGTAGTAACGCTAGTATTTAAATACTATAATAATAGCGAGGAACTCTTAGTTATAAGTTTTATAATTATAATCTACGTTAACTTACTTCCTTAACTAGTAAGTAATAGGTTACTACTATCTACTCGTTTCGTTAAGCTAGGAAAGGATAGCTATAATTATAAAGACTACTATATTAGTCTTAACCCGGATTCTCCTCCGAGGATTAAAATATATAAGTATAGAAGCGGTAGTAAACCGTCTAATAAGCGTACGAAACGCTTCCTCGGCCTTCTAGAGCTAAAGGAAAGGCCTAGACTTCTTCCTATTCTAACTCCCTTTTAATAGGGATATTAGTAGGAGTACTACTTTCGAATACGTATCGATAAAGCGGCGGTAAAAGTTATAGAAATCTAGAAATAACTATAGTTCTATAAAAGTCTTTAGTATAGGCTATTTAGTAATAGTCCGTACCTTACGTAGGTCTATAGCTATACTACTAGTAGATACTATAAAACTAAGAAAGTCTACCTATTAATAGAAGAACTTATACTTCTTCTAGTTATAGTATAAACCGAAAGACCTTAGTCTTTTAAGAACGACGCGTACGTATCTTATATACTCTACGAATATCTAGGAATATATTATAATATTATTAAAATATACGATATATACTATATTAACTAATTCTCCTAGAGCCTTATTAATATAGGCCTAAAAGGTAGCTAGAGCGTTCGCTAATCTAAATAGTATAATAAGATACTTATAATAACCGTATCGAGTATAGAACGCTATCTTCTATTCGTCTCCCTTACGGATTCGAATTCGATAATAGGTATTCTTTAAGTCTAACTTAGTAAAGAATTTATAGCCTTATAGTCTATCTAATATCTCGGAGATAAGAGGTAGAGGATATCTATTCTTTAAAGTAACTATATTTAGACTATAGTAGTCGACGTATAATCGTAGGCTACTATCTAGTTTAGGAACGAATAGTATTAGCGAACCTACTATACTAATACTATCCTAGATCTAGCCGTTTACTTTAGCTTCCTCTAGATAGTAACGTAGAACCTCTAGTTCTTTAGCTAATAAAGGATAAATTAGGCTATAAGGTAGAGGCCCTATTATCTCTATCATATACTTAGCGCCTTTATTAGGTAAACTAATAGTACCCTCTTCGCTAAATACTACTACTAGGTCCTCTAATTCCGAGGGTAGAGGTAGTACTAAGGTTTAGGTAGTCTCTAGGCCCTCTTCGTCTTCTAAATCTAGTACTACCTATATTATAAATAAGTAAGGGCTACTCTTTACTTCTTTAGTATATATATCCTAACTAACTAGGGATATTATAGAAGTAGAGGAACGCGCTTCCCGCGCGCCCCTATAACGCTAGCTTAATATAGTTAGGTTATAAACGATTTCTTACTTATATAGGGCTAGTATCCCTAATAATAATAGAGGCCCTATATACTTAATTATATACGCTACGTATTCTCTACGCCTACGTTTAATCTAGGAGTCGGTAGCTTCCTATAGGAGTTAGTATACTCTATAATAATACCCTACTCCTCTATTACCCTACTTAGGTTTAGAGGGAAGCTCGACTAGAGCTTCTTATAGGTATAACTCTAGTACTAAGCTAGGATTAATTATATTAATATTAGTACCTATATCTAGTAGGGTTACGACTTCTATCTTCCTAGTACTAGATAGGATTATACCTTTAGCTCTTATAGCTAGTAGTCTTACTACTATACCTAGATTATACTTTAGTAATTCTTCGCCTATAACTTCTTCGATCCTCCCCTCTATACCTAAGAAGAGAATCTCCGGCCTTTTCCTAATTAGGAATTAGTAGTACTCCTACTCTTACTAAGAGAGGATACTATAGTATCCGTAGCTATATATTTATTAGTATAATAACTAAATTTGATACGAGCCCTACTAGTAACCTATATAGAGAGTAGGGTAAAGTAGATCTACCTAAATTTAGTAGAGAGAATCCCGAAGAGGAGGCTAAACCTATTTTAATTAAGTAGCGGCTAGAGAATATACGTAATAAGAATACTCGATTAGTCGCTTTAGAAGAGCTTCGGTAAATTAAAGTAGCTAATACAGAGATAGCGTAGTATATCTATAATATAGTACCTATATCGACTCCTATAGTAGATTTAGTTAACTACCTTATTAGTAAGGCTCGCGAAGCCGCGGTACCCCCTATACGCCGCGTATATAATAGTAATAACGATAGACGTCTACTAGCGGAAATATAACTAGAAAAGCTAAAGGAATACTATAGTAAGAGTATTCGTAATTATAGAGAGTAGTTACGAAGCGTAGAAAATATATTCTACCTAGCTCCTTAGAAGTTTAAGAGGGACTCTACTAAAATTATATAGTTAGTATAGTTTCTCTACTAAACCCCTACTACGACTTAGTAAAACCTTATAGCTATAGGAGTAGTAGATACTTTTATATAGAAGATATTTAAGGAGATACTCCTAAATCTTATCGAAGACCTAGTAAATCGCTAGCTAGGAGCGGCCTAGCTATATAAGAAAGTAAGGTAATATTCTAGCTAATCGGCCTAAGAATTTAACTAATATTTAGTCTCGCTAGAGAGCTAGTTAGATAAGGAATACTCGCTAGAATAGCGTCGTACCTATCTATAGACTAAGTTAAATAATAACTTAAGAACTTAGATACTATAATATTAGGATATTCCGAGTACGCGGGATACTATTATAGCGTTAGTAACCCGTATCAAAAAGGTAACTAGCCTAAAAAGAAAAAATAAATTAGATAGGAAAGATAGTAAGTCTTATAAGTCCTCGAAGGATAGTTATACCTAGAAGAGTAATTCCTAGGCTAAGAATACGAAGGTTTAAGGTAGGCGAGGAGTAGGTACTTCCTTAGCCTATAAGAGAGACTATAGTAACTAAGACTTAAATTAGGTATAGTACTATAGGTACTCAAAATTTAGTTATTATACTAATAAATATATAGCTATAGATACTATAGTATCCTCTCTTAGTAAGAGTAGGAGT
This sequence comes from Venturia nashicola, assembly GCA_004522665.1. Taxonomy (NCBI): domain Eukaryota; kingdom Fungi; phylum Ascomycota; class Dothideomycetes; order Venturiales; family Venturiaceae; genus Venturia; species Venturia nashicola. The sequence goes on from SNSD01000011.1 coordinate 963,590, forward strand.
ACTACTAATTCCTAATTAGGAAAAGGCCGGAGATTCTCTTCTTAGGTATAGAGGGGAGGATCGAAGAAGTTATAGGCGAAGAATTACTAAAGTATAAGCTAGGTATAGTAGTAAGACTACTAGCTATAAGAGCTAAAGGTATAATTCTATCTAGTACTAGGAAGATAGAAGTCGTAACCCTACTAGATATAGGTACCGATATTAATATAATTAATCCTAGCTTAGTACTAGAGTTATACCTATAAGAAGCTCTAGTCGAGCTTCCCTCTAAACCTTAGTAGGGTAATAGAGGAGTAGGGTATTATTATAGAGTATACTAACTCCTATAGGAAGCTACCGACTCCTAGAATAAACGTAGGCGTAGAGAATACGTAGCGTATATAATTAAGTATATAGGGCCTCTATTATTATTAGGGATACTAGCCCTATATAAGTAAGAAATCGTTTATAACCTAACTATATTAAGCTAGCGTTATAGGGGCGCGCGGGAAGCGCGTTCCTCTACTTCTATAATATCCCTAGTTAGTTAGGATATATATACTAAAGAGGTAAAGAGTAGCCCTTACTTATTTATAGTATAGGTAGTACTAGATTTAGAAGACGAAGAGGGCCTAGAGACTACCTAAACCTTAGTAGTACTTCTACCCTTAGAATTAGAGGACCTAGTAGTAGTATTTAGTAAAGAGGGTACTATTAGTTTACCTAATAAAGGCGCTAAGTATACGATAGAGATAATAGGGCCTCTACCTTATAGCCTAATTTATCCTTTATTAGCTAAAGAACTAGAGGTTCTACGTTACTATCTAGAGGAAGCTAAAGCGAATAGCTAGATCTAGGATAGTATTAGTATAGTAGGTTCGCTAATACTATTCGTTCCTAAACTAGATAGTAGCCTACGATTATACATCGACTACTATAGTCTAAATATAGTTACTCTAAAGAATAGATATCCTCTACCTCTTATCTCCGAGATATTAGATAGACTATAAGGCTATAAATTCTTTACTAAGTTAGACTTAAAGAATACCTATTATCGAATTCGAATCCGTAAGGGAGACGAATAGAAGATAGCGTTCTATACTCGATACGGTTATTATAAGTATCTTATTATACTATTTAGATTAGCGAACGCTCTAGCTACCTTTTAGGCCTATATTAATAAGGCTCTAGGAGAATTAGTTAATATAGTATATATCGTATATTTTAATAATATTATAATATATTCCTAGATATTCGTAGAGTATATAAGATACGTACGCGTCGTTCTTAAAAGACTAAGGTCTTTCGGTTTATACTATAACTAGAAGAAGTATAAGTTCTTCTATTAATAGGTAGACTTTCTTAGTTTTATAGTATCTACTAGTAGTATAGCTATAGACCTACGTAAGGTACGGACTATTACTAAATAGCCTATACTAAAGACTTTTATAGAACTATAGTTATTTCTAGATTTCTATAACTTTTACCGCCGCTTTATCGATACGTATTCGAAAGTAGTACTCCTACTAATATCCCTATTAAAAGGGAGTTAGAATAGGAAGAAGTCTAGGCCTTTCCTTTAGCTCTAGAAGGCCGAGGAAGCGTTTCGTACGCTTATTAGACGGTTTACTACCGCTTCTATACTTATATATTTTAATCCTCGGAGGAGAATCCGGGTTAAGACTAATATAGTAGTCTTTATAATTATAGCTATCCTTTCCTAGCTTAACGAAACGAGTAGATAGTAGTAACCTATTACTTACTAGTTAAGGAAGTAAGTTAACGTAGATTATAATTATAAAACTTATAACTAAGAGTTCCTCGCTATTATTATAGTATTTAAATACTAGCGTTACTACCTAGAGGGAAGTAAAAACCTAGTAGAGGTTCTAACTAATTACTAGAATCTTACTAGGTTTACTAAAGTAAAGTAGTTAAATAGTAGGTAAGCTAGATAGGCTATACTACTTTCTACTTATAATTTTATTATTACGTATAGGGCTAGTAAGTTAAATCCAGCCGATATACTATCGAGAAGACGGGATTACAACGATAGTATTAGGGCCGCGAATAAAATATTACTAAGTTTAGAAAAGAAGTTAGGCTTAACGTCTACTAAGCTAGTTATTAATATACTCCTATCTAGTCGAGTAAGTACTACGTAAATACGAGCTACTAGAATAGATTTATAACTAGGGATATTAATAGAGGGTATCTAGATATCCGTATAATTAGGGGGTACCTATATATAAAGTAGGATTAATAAATCTAACCCGCTATTTACCCGTACGGAGGTTATCCTAGCTATTTCTATAAAGTTACCTTATAAGGAACCTATTATAACTATAAAGTTATTAGTAGCGGGAAGCTAGCGTAGAAGTACTAAAGTAAGATTACTTCGCTAGAATATCTCTAATAGACTAGAGAATCGGAACTAGAAGATTAGTAAAGACTTAGTCTTCTTTAAGGATAGAATATTTATCCTACCTAATTAGGCTATCTAAGATAAGCTACTAAGGCGCTATTATAACGACCCCCTTACGGGTTATTTTAGGATATTAAGAATAACCGAATTATTAAAACGGAAGTTTTATTAGCTAAATATACTAGGCGATATAACTAACTATATAAAGAGCTACGATATTTATTAAAAGATAAAGGTAAAGAGATACCTACCTTACGGCGAAATAGAAGCGTTTCTATTTCTAAAATCTCTATAGAAGGAGATAGTATTAGACTTTATAAGCGGTATACCGCCGTTAATACGTAATAGAGTAGTATACGATTCTATCCTTATTATTATAGATAGATTCTTAAAGATAGTATTATATTTTCCTATTAAGAAAATAATTACTACTATTTAGATAATAGATATACTTATCGAATACGTTTTTACTAGGTTTAGTTTCCTAGATAGGATAGTCTCTAACTATAACCTAAGATTTACTTCGGAATTCTAGTCCGAGTACTATTTCTATACGAGAATTAAGTAAAGGCTAAGTATAGCCTTCTACCCGTAGATAGACGGGTAAATAGAGAGATAAAATTAGACGATCTAAGATTATCTAAGAGCTTTCTACTCCGAATACTAATTAGAGTAGGTAAAACGCCTACTAATTATAGAATTTACGTATAATAATAGTCGTCGAGCTAATTTAAAGACTTTACCTTTCTATATTATATTAGGATATAACCCTAAGATAAGGTTTAATACTAGGGATAGTACCTCTAAGAGGGAGGTAATAATAGGAGTAAGAGAAAGGATTAAACGTATCTAGAATAAACGTAAAGAACTAGAATAACGCTTACGAGAAGTATCTAAGACCTAAGCTAAATACTATAATAAGAATTATATTCTAAAGAAGTTTAATAAGAATAATCTTATATTAGTATTAACGAAGAATTTACGACTTAAAGACGTAAGTAAGAAGCTATTATAAAGAATAATAGGACCTTTTAAAGTAGATAAACTAGTAGGTACTTAAGTAAATAGAGTATACCTTCTAAAAGGGTAGAGGATTTATAATATCTTCTATATCTCGCTACTAGAGCCTTACTAGTAGAGAACCGGCGCCTTATAAGAGATCCTACCTCCTCCCGAACTAATTAATAGAGAAGAGGAATAGGAAGTTAAGGAAGTACTCGCGAAGAATAGACGCTAAGGAGCCCTATAGTACTACGTTAGATAGAAGGACTAGGGACTAGAGTACGACTTATAGGAACTAGAGGCGAATATAGAGTATACTATAGAAGCTATTCGAGAGTTCGAAGTAAATAAGAAGTATAAGTAGAATAAAACTAATCTATAGTAGAAAAGTTAGGTAGTAGTAGACTACTCTACTACTAATCTACCTTACTAAGAAAGAGAGATAGATAATAGTCTACTCTATAATAAAGGTAGCTACCGAACTACTTAGTAGTATAGGAAGAGGAGAGAAGGTATAATAGGTAGGGCCTTTATACCTTATAACTAGAGGATTATACGGAGCCTTAGCTATATACCGGCTCTCTAACTCCCTATAGTAAAGTATAAAGATAGATAGTCAAATTCTAGATAGGACCCTAGTTATATATAAGTATTATACCGGTCCTAGAAAAGATTATTACTTTATAAGTAAAGAGTATAAAATATATACGTATATAGCTAGAGAAGTTTAATTATAAGGCTAAAGGCCTAGGATAGATAATCCCCTATTAATATTACTCGCCGGTAATATATACCTAGAGAGTAAGTAAAATAGTCCGAAACCTACTCTCTAATACTTAGTTAGAGTCTATAGAAGAATCCGGCTCTACTAAAGTTACTAGAGCTAAAGGAGGCAGATTAGACTATATTAGGTTTAGTAGAGGGAAAGATAGAAAAGTATAAGCTATTTATAGCTAAGCGATAAGTATCGTATAGGTTTTCTAAGATCTATTAAATCTAACTTATCTCTCTTAATAATAACTTACTAATATCTAAGGTGTCCTTCGGAACCTTAAGACCGGTAAAGTAAGCCTTACGATCTATAATACTACGTATTTTAAGGATAAGGTTATTATTATACTTACGAAGCGTAACTATACGTTTATAGGTATTTATAGGGCCTTCTATTATATTTAGCTTATCTCGTAGGGCCTCGAACTTAGTACGGATAGAGAAAGGAAACTAGAATATTAGCTAGTAATATAATAGTAGGAAGGAAATAGATACGAACCGGTTCGTAACGCTTATCTATATTATAATAAGGATTATACTAAGCGTTACCCTTCTTATTATAGATTAAGTAATCCTCTATACGACTAGAACTAGGTACGAGGTATAGTATATAGCGATAGTAGAGTTTATTAACCTAGGCTACTATAATCTTCTCCGAACGACAAGGAATAGGTAGAGTAGGAGAGTATTAAGGGCTAGCGAGATAACGGCGTTTTCTATTACTACCTTTAGGTAGTATAATAAACGTTTAGAAGTTAAGGAATAGCGGAAAGCCTAGAGCTTAAGTATATAGTAATATTATTTAGAGTTAGAAAGAATACGAAAACTTAGTAGGTTTTATTAATAAAAACCCTTCTATAGCTTTCTATTAATAATACGCGTATAACGCGATTAATCCGGTATTATATTATTATTATAATATCCGGGTATTAGGATAAAGGCATTCCGTAGTATTAAGATTCTAATACTAGAAGAATCGGGATATATAATACCTAGTAGTCAACCCTAGCTATTATAGAAAATAAGCGAGGAAAAGCGCGAGGACGTACTCCTAGGAGGGGAGGTAATTATAAAGTAATTTAGAAAGAAGGTTGGATATTACGTAGTATAGGAGTAATTATATAACCTATACCTATTTATAGCCGGCTTAGAGTAGATAAAGAGACGGTAGAGATTATCTTTAGTATTAATATATTCTTATACTTCTTTCTATCTCTTTTCTTACAAAATATAGGAACCAAATTACTAGCGCGGCGCGTATATAGGAATAGAATAGTAACTAAGACGATATAATAATACGATCTAATTCTTATTATTTACTTTAACTCTAGACTCTCTCTCTCTTACCCTAACTACCTTATCTATCTCTTTATAAACTACCTTATCTATCTCTTTACGAAATACTTAAAGATCCTATTACCTTACCTTTATATAGTAGCTAAGCGGTAGAAGTTAATAGTAATCTAATACTATATTATCTACGCTTATCTTACCTATATTTTGGAGGTCGTACTAGGGTTTCTCTCTATAGCTAAGACGATTCCTAGTAGCTATTATAGTATTATAATCGAATTTATACTTAGGATACTCTCTTTTTATTCTAGACTAGATTATCGAACTTTCGAATATTAGACTTTAAGTATTAGACTTTAAATATTAGGCTTTAGGACTCTCTTTCTTTTACTATTAACTTAACTATAGGAATATCGAACTATTGAAAATAGAACTTTATATATTAATCATCGACTACTAGGCCTTTAAACTTTCCTTTAAATACTAGACTATATACGACTCTCGACTTTAGACTCTCGACTTTAAAATCTCGACTTTAGACTCTTAACTTTAAACTCTCAACTTTAGACTTTTAACTTTAGATTCTCGGCTTTAGACTTTCGACTACCCTCTCCTAGAATATCTTTAAACCTTTTTATATAAATACTAACTAGCGTTACTTCGTATTTTCGAACTAACTTTCTCTCTTTATATAACCAAATAATACTCGACCAACCGACTATTACTAAACTTAGAAATAGGAAAAATCTCTATAAAGGTCTAAGTCTAAGTTATATTAATAGAAAATTAGAATTTAAAAATAATTACTAGTAATATCCTAGTTCTTTTAACTCCTTAGACTAAGTCTAGGATGTCCCGCTAATAGAAATTATACTTTATACGAAAATACCTAGGATTACCTATACTATCGATATATTGCCCCTCTATAGCCTATATACCCTTATCTAATAAGTTAGAAAAGAGAGGCCTAACTATACTATATACGAAACGGTACTATTCTCGCTATCTAAGCTATAAACTCCGTATATCGGCGTATAGATCTAACTTCTTTTAGCTACTTATCTTCGAAATTATCTAGGAACTCTTAGTATTAATACTCTTATCTCTAAGAAATATACACGAACGAATATAATATAAAACGAATAAAATAACTTAAGACTAATAAAAAATCGAAATACCTATATACTTACGCCTAGACTAAAGAATCCCTTCTACTAGAACCCCTTCGGATTCTTCTAGCCCTCCCTCTAGCGATCTATCTACGGCTAATCTTAGTCCTATAATTAAAGGACTAGCTACTCGTTCTAATATAATTAACCTTATTAATACCCTTAAGGATTTTACTATTACTAGAAGATAGGAAAGAAAGGCTTAAGCTTTTAACCTTAAGAACTATACGCTCTCTCCTAAAGAATACTTCGATAGTAGGAAAATTATAGACTTCCTTATTTACCTTAAAGATACTTTTAATACCTATAATATTACTAATAATACCTATAAGATCTAGGCTCTTACTCGTAATATTAAGTCTAGCTATCTATACGATATTAAGCTTTTAGGTAGCTATAAGGAATATAGTTATAGAACTCTCTATAAATCTCTTCGTAAGGAATATATCGCTACTAATAACCGTTAGTAAAAGGAAACTACTACTTATCTCTATAAACTTACCTTTTAAAGTACCTCTTAGAAACTAGATACTCGTAGCTTTATTAAGGAATTTAAGAACTATTATCTACTTATTATTAATACCGATAAACTAACTAGGTCTACTATAAGTAGGATCTTCCTTAGTAGATTACTAGAATCGGTTTATTAATAGGTTAACTTAATACTTAATATCGACTCTCGTATTCGCTCTACCTTTAACGATATTAAACGGATTATCCTTAAAGCTAAACGGATTATTATTAGTAACGAGAATATATTACTTTTTATATTAAATAGTTATAAAGGAAGTACCCTTAATAGGGTTATTAAACGAATAGTCCTTCGAAGGAACGAGGCTATAGCTAAAGAAAAACTAGAAACTACTAAACCTTAACTTAGGGCTAATATTATTAAAGCTCTTAAGGGTCTTTAGAGAACGAATACTTCTAGAGATATCCTACTCTTCGCTATCGCTAAAAGTACGGATCCTACTATAGTAGTAGCTAGGAAAGATATAAAATAGTTTACTATACTTAATAATTAGATCTATAATAACTTTCGCTCTTCTACCTAGTCTAATACTGTACTATTAGGAAGTTCCTTCGTTTATACTAACCTACGTAGAAATTACTATAGAGGGCTAGCTAATACTAACTAGTCTTCGTAGTATATCTAGAATACCGCTAACTAATATAGTGAGTCTGCTAATATTTAGTCTACTAGTATCCCTAGTAACCCCTAGCCTTAGCCCCTAGCTTAGCTAAAAAACCCGAACCTAACTACCCTACCTACTAACTACCCTCTAATCCCTTCTTCGTTACTACCCCCTATATAGACTACCTAGAACGGAATACCGGAAAAGAGAGGTTATAGGAGCTATAGAAGTATAGAATATTACGAACGGATATACCCTAATATTATAGAACTAGTTACTTAAGGAATTTACTATTAGAATATAAACGTAATACCTAGATAGTAGTACTAGGGAACTTCAGCTACTCTAGGTAGGAAAATTAGAGGAATTATTAACGGCTAGAACTATAGTAACTAGATCCGGACTTAATTAGCTTAGTCTTAATAGGGCTCTAGTAGTATTTTATTATTTAGGATAGTTAAGTTATTTATTAGGATTATAGAATTAAGCGACTCGGAATAGGAAGACTTTAGTATATAAGTTTAGGTATTAAATATTAGTAAGGTAGGAGGAGACGGATTTATACCCTCTATTATTCTTACGGCTACTACTTAACTACGTTTATCTATACGAAAATCCCTATTAGAAAAGGTAAAAGGAAAGTAGCCTATTAGTATTACTAAGTCTAGTAAATCTAAGGCCCCGATAGTTAAGTATATAGTATATAGTTATATCTCTAAGACCGCGGAATAATAGAATAGTAAAGGAGACTCGGATATAGATTTAGATTTAGAAGACGATAAACTAGACGTAACCCTTAGAAACTTACTACTAGAACTACTAAAGAAAACTCGTAAGCCTAGGAACCTAACTCTTAAGTAGTACGTTACGAAGAAGGATAAGGCTACTAATAGAATACGTATAGTAGAGAATATCATCTAGTAATTAGTCTAGCTTAGTCTTTAGGATACTATTATTTATATTCCGGTATTTAGAGATCTATTCTATAAATCCCTACTAGAATAGTTAGCTAATAATATTCGTCCTTAAATAGAAGAAATAGAACGAAGGAAATAGGAAAAGGCTACTAAAAGAAAATAGAAAATAGAAGAACGATAGAAAGTAGACGGAATAAGATAAGGAGCGGGAATTATAGTACTACGCTAAGAAGAGTAGGAACTAACTTTAGAAATAGTTCTTCGTATTAATAAGGATAATAACTATTCTCACGTCTCTATAAGGAGCCCTACCTTAATAGCTCGGATTAGAAAACTAGAAATTAAGGCTTTATATAATACTAGAGCCGAAGTAAACGTTATATCTAAAGGAGTTATAAGGAGTTATAGATTAGTAGTTAATAGTATTAAGTAGGACGTCTAGGGACTAGTCTTAGATAAGCTTAAAGTTACTAATAGGAGGAGAGTTCCTCTAGTTAGCTAGACTAGCGTATATATACGGATTACTAGAGTAGACTTTAATTACGAAAATATAGTCTTTATAGTACTTAGGGACTACTCTTAGGGAATAATACTTAGTTAGCCTTTCTTAGTACGGAGCCGTCTCGTTATATAGGCTAAGGCGGATAGTAGTATCTTATATAAGGTATTCTCTATAAACGGCGAATAGAGCGTTATATAGTAAGTAGTCGTCTCGGAATTCCTATACGATAGGTATAAGTCTAGTCTTTAAATCCCTTACGCTTATTTAGACTAGGAAGATAATTCTAATTTAGACGATTCGGAAAACGATAAGGTAGAGTCCTAGATCTTAGAAGGATATCCGCTATATATATAAGAAACCTAAGACTTTTAGTACTAAACTCGGGCTAGAAAATATACGAATAGCTTTTTAACGACCTAATCTACGACGAGTTTCTCTTATTACTAGACTTTAGAAGACTTCTATATAATAAGACTTATACTATAACTAGACTTAATATAGCTACTATAGTAAACGAGATAAAGCTTTAGAAAGAAAGGGATAAGCTTCTATAGGAATAAAGAATAAGGTATAGAATATTTACTTACTATTACCTTATACCCGTAAAGTCTCGGACCGGATTACTAACCTTTAAATACTTAGATAAATAGGGTTTACTTTCTTTAAGGATTTCCTTATTTTCGACTAGCTCCCTAATAAAATATAGAACGAAATACTTAAATAGTATATATAAAAAGAAAGCGGATAAGATCTAACCTTAGAACGTTTATCTTACTAATAGATCTACGCCTAGCGGTCGTATAGATTAGAGAGATATAATACTAAAGGAATAGTTTAGTACGGAACCTTACTATTACCTTAATAGATTCCTTAAGAAACGCTATACCCGCTTCCCTCGTTAGACTCGGCTTACGGAACTCCGGTTTAAGGATATACGTATTAATTAGTCTCTAAGCCTAAACGAACGATTACTAGTTAAGGAAATACTTATATAATAAGAACCTACCCTCGTATAGAGCTTCGAAGAATACGGTAAAATTAGGAAAAAAGTAGTACTAGTATAAGTTATCCGAGTAGTAGACTATAAACCTTAGTAAGCGAAACCCTTTAACGTCCCTAAGGCTCTATTAAGTAAAATTTGTTAGATATTTTACGAAAGAATTAAGATAGGAAGACTTAAGCCTAGTTACGCCTTATACCGTAACTAATAGTTTTTAATCTTAAAGAAAAACGGGACGTATCGACTAATTAATAGCGCTACGAATATTAATATAGTTACTATTAAGGACGCGAATATACTACTAACGGCCGATAAGTTTTCTAACTCGTTTACTAGATATATATAGATATCGCTTACTAACCTCTTCTCTAGATATAACTAGTTAGAACTCGCTAAAGAAAGTTACGACCTTACTTTATTTATATACCCGTTTAGTCTTTTACGAATAACTACTTTACCTTAAGGAGTAATAAACTTAGTAGCCTAATTTTACCGTATATCTAAGATAATTATTTCTTACTAGTTTAAGTATAGCGATATTTACGTAGACGATATAATTACTAGAATACTAAAAAAGTACGATAACGATAAGGAATCTAAACTTAAAGGAGTATATTAAAGAGTCTTAGAATACGTAGTTAGGCTAGACGTAGTACTTACGGATATTAAACGTATAGGAGTAATAATATTAGGAGAAAAGTTCGATATTTATAAAGAAGGCGTAAATATAGTCGGATACTATTATAATCGAAAAGGAAGATACTTAAATACTTCTAAGGTAGCTACTATTTTAAACTAGTTAACTCCTAGGTCTATTAAGTCTATAAAAGCTTTTATTAGAGTCTATATCTATTATTAAATCTAGATATAGGATTTTACTATTATTTCGAAACCTATCTTCGTATTATTTAAGAAAGACTTAGAATTCTATTAGGGAAAGGAATAAGATAAGGTAATAAAATCTCTTTAGGAAGCGCTTACGACTATACCCGTACTACGACTAGTTATATACGAACTAGATTTAGGTAAAATTATTCTTACGATAGATACTTTAGGAGAAGGATAGGGAGCGGTTCTATAATAACTAGACGAACTAGTAGGATCTCTAGTTATATAATAGCTCGTATAGATTTAGATATAGGATTTTAATATTCGATACGTTCCCGGAAAAAAGAATATAGTAGCTAATAGACTCTCCTACTAATTTAGTAACGTACCTAAAAAGGATATCCCTACTATTCCTAACTTCGATATCGAAGATTTTATTAATCGATAACTAAGAGCCCTTTACTATTCTAGTATCTACGTCTATAAGCGTAACCTATAGTATACGATCTAGCTCTACCCGATAACTATACCTAGCCTAGAAAATGATAATAATACTAGTAGCGAAAGTTTAGTAGATTAGAATAAGGAATACGGAGAATTTAGTTTATTAGAACCTTAGGAAGGATTAGATAGTAAATATACCGCGGAATATCGAGCGATTACTAACTAGCTTATAATATTAAAAATTACGGACTACCTTAAAGGTAAATAGATTATAGCTATAAAAAGAAAGGTAATAGGCTACCTTATAGCTAGACGATAACTATTTAAGTAAGATAAGTAAGGATAAGCCTACTATCGCGTAATTAATAACTAGAACTAGCGAAAGGAAATTATTATCGCTCTCTATAATAAATACGGCTATAAAGAACGTGAGCCTACTATAGTACTTATCCGGAATTAATATTACTAGGATAGATACTATAACAACGTCTATAAATAGATTAAGAAATATCCTTAATATTAAATAAGCGATCGAGCGTATATAGTAGGACCCCTAAATACGACTATTATACGGAGTAAGATTCTTAGTATAAGATAGTCTATTAATTATACGATTATTACCTTATAAGGCGGTTATAGCTATCTTATCTAGGTAAGAGAAGAATTAAGCGGCTAGCCTAAAGTAAGAGTACTCCGTTTAGTACCTATATCTAAGAATATCGTAGATTTTATCTTTAAGGAATTAATCTATCGCTAGGGTATTATATCTAAGATTAGAGTTAATAGAGGTCCCGAGAATAAGCTATATACTAATATACTTCTAAAATTATATAATATTAGAAAGATTAAGGTTTCGCTATATAATAGTTAAGGTTAAGGAGGAATTAAACGGTCTTACTTAACGATATAGGAAGCCTTCTAATAAGTAACGAACGGGAACTAGAAGCCTTAGAAAGATTTATTACTAGTAATACTCTAGGCTATACGAATAACGACTAATAGAATAACTAGTATAACTCTAGTTAGAATAATACTTAGTAAGAAATACGTCCTTCCGATCGAACTAAAAATAGTTATATAGTAAAACCTTCTATAGTCTATAGTTAGGATAATAGAATACCTTCTTTTTCTACGAGTAAAGTAACTAGATTAGAGAGGAGAAGACCTCTAGGAAGCTATTATAAGATAGGAATATATAAGATAAGAAATAAACGAGTACTAGGAATCGTAATATTAGACTAGAATACGTACTAAAAACCTAGACGTAGGATAGCTTATCCTTTTATATAATATATAAATTATTTAGGATTTCGGATCTAAGTTGGATTTTATATAGGTCGGTCTATACTATATTATAGAAGTATATAAGGATAAGAGAACTAGATTACTTATTAGTAGCTACGTACTCGAGGAACTAAATAGAGTTATAGTATATAAAACGATCTAAGGAAATAGGATTAGAATCTTCTACTAGCGGGATAGGCCTATAGGTAATAACCTCCTTAATACCGGTTAGGAGTATATAATAGAATAAGAATATAAATAGGAATAAGATAATACTTACTTAGATAAGAATATAGAATAGGAGTAGGAAAAGTAACCTAGTAATAAGGACCTAGATATATTAGTTCGTCGATCTAGACTATAAGTAATTATTCCTAGACTAGAAGGATTTGACCCTAGTTAATACGAGGATTACTAGGAACTATAGAGAAGTATTTAATTCGTAAACGACTTATAAATACTCGTAATAAGGAAAAGGAAACAATTAGAAAACGAATATAATATATTAAGCTAATAAGCTAATATACTATACCTTAATCGAACCCCTTATTTATATATTAGTATAAAGGAACTCTATATACAATTCTAAGGGTTCTATATACCTTTTTAATCCTCTCGTCCTCTATTTTATACGTTTTCGACTATCCTCTACTCTAGATTTAATCGATCTCCTTCTAATTTATAAGCTTTTAATTCTTCTCCGCGCTATATACTTTATTCGTATATTTTTAACTTTTCTCCGCTCTAAAACGACTTAAATATCCTCCTCTACTTCGTACCTTTCGATTCTCCTCCGTATATTAGGAATTACTACGACCTAATATCCCCTATAGTTACTAAATATATCTATCTCTACTAAGTAGATACCTATCTAATAAGTAGCTTATAATCTAGTAAACCTTAAGTATATACGTATCTATTAAAGTCTAGGTCCTTAGTTAAGTCTAATATTAGTTTAGTCCTACTAGTTCTCTAGGAAGTATTTATACCCCTTAAGGTCCTCCCGTACGGTCTACCTTAGGTTCCTCGATAGTCTTCGGTTTAAGCTTCGATAAGATTATATTAATCTATTAATCCTACTTAGTCCTTAAGCTTATATCTACGAAACCTAGGATTTATACTTATAGGAATACGATTATCGATCCTTTTATTTAGACCCTCTTACTTATTAATCCTACTCGGTCCTTAAGCTTATATCTACAAAACCTAGGATTTATACTTATAGGAATACGATTATCGATCCTTTTATTTAGACCCTCTTACTTATTAATCCTACTCGGTCCTTAAGCTTATATCTACGAAACCTAGGATTTATACTTACGGGAATATAATTATCGATTCTTTTATTTAGACCCTCTTACTTTTTAATCCTACTCGGTCCTTAAGCTTATATCTACGAAACCTAGGGTTTATACTTAAGAGAATACTTTTACCGTTCCTTCTATTCTAGCCTCTTTAATAGCTTCTTACTCTTCGATAGCCCTCCTAGCGGTACTAATAGTTTATATCCTATCCTCTATCTAAGCCTCCCTACTCTTATATTTCAAGATTAGAATAGATCTATATAGTCCTTAGGAGGATAATCCTATAGGTTAAAGTAGTCGTATTCTCCTAATTCGCTACTTAGACTTTTACTACTTAGTCTTTTACTACTCGGACTCCGCCTCCTAACTATCCTTAGTTAAATTAATAGTATCCTCTACTATTATACTAAACTAGCTTTACGCTTAAATAGACTTAGTCGGGTATTACTTTCGTAAAACTTAACTTTAGCTATTTTAGGGACTACGCTAGTTTATACCTTCCTCCTTAGATTCTAAGAGATCTAATATTCGGGTACTTATCTTAGTATAATATCTTTATCTCTAGAAACCTTTATAAGGCGGACTATACCCTAATATATACGTTATAACGGTTCGATTCCCGGATAGCTAGCTTTATAGTAGACGTTTATTACTTTTTTTTTATCGGGTTTTATATATATATATTCGAAAAGATCAGGAGAGTTACCTTTTATATAGGGAGTTAGGAAGTTTACTTTATTTTATTTAGGCTACCGTACCTTATTCTATATTATTCTATATAGAAACCGTTTATATATTAGTCTTTATTTACGTTAAAACGGGTAGTAAAGAGTATAGAAAGTAGAAAAGCGAACGTTAAGGGACGACGTAGAATTTTTAGTAGAGGAGGGAGAAGTCTTTTAAGTCGGAAATCCGTATTAAAGTCGAGCTATATTAAGGAAAATAAACGAACGACCTAGAATTAAATAATATAAATAAATATTATATATAATACTACTATAAACGGAAACTATAAGGAAAATTTTACTAATTACCTCGAAAAGTCCTTCTATCTAACTAACTTTTACTCGAATATAATCGTAATAGATTAGGTTATTAGAGTAATAACCTAATAATTACCGTTACTATCTAGTATACCTCCTAAGGAGCTGCTTCCTATACTAAGCGTTAATACGCGCGACGTGTAGGGTAACTCTAGAAATATATAAGATCTTTTAATATATTTAAATATTTTAGGAGTATTTTGAATTCTTTCTTAGTTTATAAACTCTTTTAAGTTCTTTCTTTGGTTTTTAGAAATATTTAGGATTTTATAATATATTTAGATAATTTGGTATACGCGTTAATATTTTACGACTCTTTTAAGTCCTTTCTTACTTTTAAGTTCTTTCTTAGTATCTTAGGATACGAGAGGTTCTATAACTCTATTAAGATTCTTCTTAGTATTTAGATTTGTTTACTAGTTCTATATAGTTTTAGTATATATCTTAGAATACGTTAAGGGTCGACGTATTATCTATCTAGGGAGGGGATATAAGGGGGATAAAGGTATATAACTAGAATAGGAAGTAGAATAGGAATATAGGCGATAATATAATAAGGATAATAATATTACCGAATATATAAACGAGAATAATACTAGGATACTAATATACGATATATTAGTACGATAACGGAATAATACTACTATCGATAATATAGGAACTAGATTACCGTATCGCTATATAATAATAAGAACTTAGGAGTACGATAAGAATAATATAGAACTACCGTAATACTATAATTTACCGGAGCGGAGAATATATAATAATAGCTACTAAACTAAATAGGAGAGGATTAATAATAATACTAAATATAGGAACCAAATTACTAGCGCGGCGCGTATATAGGAATAGAATAGTAACTAAGACGATATAATAATACGATCTAATTCTTATTACTTACTTTAACTCTAGACTCTTTCTCTCTTACCCTAACTACCTTATCTATCTCTTTATAAACTACCTTATCTATCTCTTTACGAAATACTTAAAGATCCTATTACCTTACCTTTATATAGTAGCTGAGCGGTAGAAGTTAATAGTAATCTAGTACTATATTATCTACGCTTATCTTACCTATAATACCCTCGATACTCTTAATAATATTTATACTAGTCTCTACTAGGCTACCTAGTTCTAAACTAATACTATTATTAGGACTCTCTATAGTACTTATTATATCTAATTCGTTCGAGTCGATATTAGAGAGGCGTTCGCTTAGATTATCTAGATCTACTTAGGGTTCCCCCTCTTTAATAAGTAATTATTAAGTTCCCTACGCTAGGTAAAGTTAGCCTACTCGGTCTAGATAACTTAACTAGGAGGGATACCTACCTAATATCTCTATAGGGGATAAAAAGGTTATTCCCGCCTTACTCGGCTCCTATACCTTCCGAACGGTATACGTAGTCTTAGTAAGGTCTAGGGCCTATTTAAAGACGGTCTTAATAAGAGACTTATAGAGTACCTTTCTAATATCCCCGACCTACTCCTTATTACCCTAGCTTAAGGCGTTACCTAGCTAAAGGATAAGTTTAATAATAGGTTTAGAGAGTATACTTATTTCGACCGAGTCGTTTCTAGTACGGCTAGTATAGGGAGCGTAGGCGTAGCGTAGGACCTACTAGGTAGTAAACTTCTTTAACCTATTATATACCTTCGTATACTTCTTCTAGCTCTTATTAGTAAATTTCTAGGTATCGCTTAATTTTCGCTAATTAACTACTATATTAATCCTTCTAATCTACTTAAGTAATTACGCTAAATCGACTAGGTCGATTCTACCGTCCGTCTTATATAAATTCTAAAGTATATTAGGGTCTGATATTATTTAGCGTTAACCGATACTACTAATATTCGTAGATATAGTAGCTAGAAAGGCTAGAAGAGCTAGAGACCTTAATACTATAGTAAAGTAGTTAGGCCTAGTAATAGTAGTAGTAGGGTATATATAGAAAAACCGTTCTATTTGAATTTATAGTAATACTTAATATAGCGAGGCGTAGTTTGAGCTTAGTTACTAGAGTAGTCCGTATAGTATAATACGGGGTATTATTAGTAGGGCCCTATACTAATAAAAATTATTACGCGCTAGTACTACTACTAACTTAAGTATCTAATACTACTCTTATATCTATAACCTATATTTACTTATAAACTATCTATCTTAAGAATACTAATTCCCTACCTATCTACTACCGCTAGGACTAACGATAGTACTAAAGAAGATAACGGGCGGTCTTAGTAAAGTAGATAGTAGCTATAAAGCCCTCCCGGAATTCGTAGTATTATACTAAGGCTAGGCTATACGCCTTCTAAAATCGGGAGTTCTTAGGGAGTATCTAGAGGAACTAGATTATCTCTATACTATCTTTAGTACTACCTACTCGAGTACCCTATACGCTATATACGTTAATACCCCCGAAGCAAAATTCCGAGTATTACTAGAGAGATAGTAATACGAAATCGACTAGGTCGATACTAAGGAGTTTATTATTATAGGCCTAATAGTCTATCCTAAATAATAGGATATAAGCCTTACGTATATATATACTTAAGATAGAACCAATCTCGGCGTAGGTACTATACCCCCCCTAAGCGAGGCAATTATCGAACCCGCTTTAGAGTATAGTAATAGTCTACTATAACTCGTCGTTCTAAAGGTCCGGGGTCCTAATAAAATCTCGGGGGCCTAAAAAAAATACGGAGTTTTAATAGTATTACCTAATAAGTATAACTATAAGCGATATAACGCCTATACTATCTTAGGGGATAAAGGATACTTTCTCTCCTATTTTAGGAATTCCTTTAATAAGGGCTAGGCGTCTAAAGCCGGCGCGAAGGCGTAGTAGGGTAGGCTCGTTAAGAGCGCTATTATAGTAAAAAATAGTTCCGTTAATAATAGTACCTAGAGATAAGAGACCTACGTATAAGGCTACGATATATCTAAGCCGGTTATATAGAAAAGAGTCTCCCTTATAAAAAAGTACTTACCCTTACTACTAGTTATAAACTTAGTAATAACTTATAGTATATATAGCGCCTGAAATAGGTCCTTATAATACTAGATAACGACTTTAAGATAAACTAGCTAACTAAGTCCGTTAGTATAATAATTATAGACTTAACTAAGCTCTTGGGAGTTAACGTAAATAACGAGTAGGTAATAAGTATAGTTATAAGTAAAATCACGAGTAAATAGCTAGACGATACTATACTTTACGGTATAGATAAACTTAAGATAAAGGCTTTAGTACTTAGGATATAGGGATTAGCGAAGGGTAGTAGTACTCTAGAGATACCTATATATCTCTAGAAGAACTTCGTTATAGAAGTCTATTATATAGTAATAGTTAAGGAGAAAGGTAATATAGATAGGGACTCTACCGAAATTATAAAAGTAGATACTATAATAGAGTTAGTATAACGTACCTTCGAAACGATATAACGGTATACCGTCTACCTAGGCGTATTAAAATCGACTAGGTCGTTTACCGGAGATTAGAAATAGCTTAATCTCTTCTTATTAGCTATTTCTAAGCGTATCGAAGAGATTATTACGGCGGTAATAGTTTACTATAAGGATCTACTAGATACTACTAGTAACTAAACGGTAACTATAATACCGGCCTAGGCCTTTATAAACTTTAGTAGATTAATAGACGTAGACGAAGCTAAGTATACTTTCCTATAAGGCTATAGATGGTTTAGAATAGAGGCTATAGCGCGGGACTCCTAGTATATTAGAATACTATAGGATCTAAATAAGGTAATCGTCTAGTATCTAAAACGAATAGAAGCGGATACTAAGTAGTAAATAGTTTAATAGTCGGCTAGGCTAGTATTAGATAGGGATAAATACTACTACTAGTAGTAGTACTATATTATTATTCTA
The DNA here is from genome assembly GCA_004522665.1 of Venturia nashicola. Lineage (NCBI taxonomy): Eukaryota > Fungi > Ascomycota > Dothideomycetes > Venturiales > Venturiaceae > Venturia > Venturia nashicola. Next base: position 982,579 of record SNSD01000011.1, read on the forward strand.
TAATAGGACGGTCTACCCGTAGCTAGTTATAGTATAGGGGCGGGTAAGAAACGACCCGGTTAAGTAATAAGTCGACGAAAGTAGACTAGTAGTACCCGTACTAACTATATATAGTCGATAATAATTAAACTTAAAACTTAAAGTTAATACTATATCGCTAACTTCGGAGTTTAAGTCTAAGTAACTCCGGCCTCTTAATAGTAACGTAATATATAACCTCGCCCTCTAATAGTCGTACTATCGTACGATATCGCTACCTAAATATATTATAGTAAAGTATCGGATGTTAAGACTATATACTACTAACTAATAGCTTCGTATAGGTCGTACCCTTCTATACCCAACGGATATAAGGAGCAATACCTTTAGAGGAGGTTAGAGTAATAGACCTTATAGTAGTCGAGAAGGGCGCGAAGTTAGTTAGTATCTTTTATAATATATTAAGAGTAGAGTACTAATATTCGTCCCTCTAGTCTAATACTAGTCTCCTTAAGGACGACCCGGTCGATTCCTCTCTTTATAATAGTAATACTACTACTACTATACTACTAAGTAAGATACTTAACGCTATAGAAGAGATAGGTACGGATATAGATAAGAATACTAACGCCGTAGCCTTATTTTTAAGCGATATACTTAGTACTACTAAAGAGTAGGATATAGATACTAAGGAGGATACTAGGAGCGTATATAATAACGAGACGATATATATAAACGCCGATAACTAAAATAATATCTAGAATACTAGAGGTAGATATAATCGACGACCTATACTTACTATTATTACTATAAGTAGAAGATAACCCTATTAAGTATATATTACTAATTAACCTAGTCGATTCTCTCCTAGAGACTACTACTATTAACCTAATCGACGCGATCGATTCTCTTATAGAGAATATTCTAAATAATCCCGATATACTACCCGGTAAAGCTAACTTTATACCCCTACTATTATTTCTATCCGCCTAAGCTAAGCTCCTAGAGATAGATAGCGAGGTTATATATTAAGCCTATAGCTTCTACCTACTATTAGAGTTTATACTTACTTTCGGTTTTTAGTATAAGATAGTAAAGATTATACGATTAGACTACCGAGCCCTTAGAGAGGTTTTACTACTTATTAACTCTAAATATACTATATAGTAGTTACTAGAGATACTTAAGTCTCTTTAAACTAATACCTACTTAGTAGTCCCCCGGACCGAGCTAAGGAAGCGAATAATACCTATAGACCTATCTAAACTACCGACGAAGAAAAATAAGGCGAAAGTAAAACTAACTAAGGTAAGTACGGATATATACTTCTTTAACCTAATACCCCTAGTATAGAAGCTATTATCTTTAAGTATCTAATAATAAATATACTTTAGGATAAGCCGGTTCGTAAATAAACCGCTTAAGCTATAGTACGGAGAAGGTTAGTATTCCTTAATAAGGACTACGTTAGGGCAATTTATATACTATAGTAATAGGGAACTAATATTTCTATTAGACTTTATCTATTAGTACTATTACGAGACTAACTATAGTTACTAAGATACTATTTCGGGTTACCTAGGGCGGGTATATAGTATTACGAAAGATTTTCGTACGAAACTATAATATAAACGTAAGGATAACCTAATAGTAATACTAGTCTATATAGTATTAAGTAGAAGCTCTATCCTAAAACGATCGTCGGCCTTTAGAGGCTAAGAGGAGATAGGAAGTTACGAACTATTTATATAGAAGGGATAGGGAGGTATAGTCTTAGAGAAAGATATTATTAGATAATATTATAATATCCTTTAGACGTATTCCTTAATTATAGCTATAAGAGTTCGGTCCTAGGGAGTAAAGTATTCGATCCTAATAATAAGGGTTGCTTTATCTAATAGATATTTAATATAAGAACTAATATACTATAGCTAATCCTATAATCGAACCCCCTATAAGCCGAGCTTAAACTTAAGGTATTTAGTAGACGGTACTTCGTAGACGCGTCTAAGAAGAAGATAGTATCGGTACTATTAATACTATATATTAACGCTTTTAGCTTATATCGAAATATATATAGGTCTTTTACTATATACTACCTTTTCTTCGGTAATCTAACGGGGAGGGAAAGGGCTAAGAAGGTAAACGTAGTACTACTAACTCTAGTACTATATAGTAGTTATATAATCGATATAGTTAATTCTATTATACCCTTCCTCTAATAACTTAATCGAGGGATAGATATAGATATTAATAGGGAATAATAACGCGTCTTCGCCTTTATATTTACTTTTATCGGTAATATACTAGTATAGTAGATAGTATCGGGATTCCTCGTACTATCTATAAACCTAAATTACTACTTTTATAGTATAGCGAAACTAGAAAGAGGGGATATCTTCTTAGATCTCCTAAGCTAGTATTATTACTATACGGAGGTACTTCGTAAGAAAGAATACTTATAAACGTTAAAGGTAGCCGTAAGGAGGAAGGAGTACGCGCGTACTATAGGTTTATTAGAAGAAATGATATACCTAAGGAAGTTCTCCCCTATACTAGATATTATCTAGTCCCGGCCTAGGGACGCCGCCTACTCTAAGTATAGAGGGATAATAAAGTAATTATACTTACTAATTATAAATATAATACTATTACTAAAGGCCCTCGTTAAGTACGCTAAAGAGTTAAGTAGTTTCCCTTTCCCTCCTAGTTAGAGCTACCTATAATCGCTAGTCTACTATATTAAGAGCTATATATTATAATAGTATACCTAATAGTTAATTATTATACTATACCTTTTTTAATACTAGCTGAAATCGATATATTTAAAAAGGGAATTTGCGATAGCTTTAACTTAGTAATATATAGGAGACCGGGAGTTATATAGTTATACTATAGCGGACGTAGTTTTAATATACCTAATCGCGACTATAGTTACTATACGCTCTAATTTATTATTAATAGGAAAGGGCGAGCGATAAGGAAGTAATATAGAGATTATATATATTATTTAATAGGGTCGATTATTATAGCTTAAGCTATATAAAGCTACGGTAGTAGTTTTACGTAGGTATATAAGAAGTAGGTTAGTAATACCGGTAAGGAGTCGGTTAGTAACGCTAGCGAGACCGCTTATAGGGTTATAATTAGGACTAGAAGATCTCTCTATAGGTTATAGTAGTTTAGTAATATAGTAGGGTAAGAGTAGTTTACTACTATATAAGAGAGACGCGATACGGCTAAACGTATATATAAGTATCTACTACCTACGTATATTTAAAGAATACGGCTCGCTAGTAAATGTTTATACTCTTAGAGGCGAACTAAAGTATAAGTAAGTTAAGAACCGTAGATATAGTAGGTACTAATAATTCTAGGGACTTTAAGGATATAGTATATAGTACTAACTATCGTATCCTAGAGAAGGATCTACTAGTAGTAGAATCCTTCCGACTAGGGCTATAACTAGTAGATATTAAGGCGTATAACTTAGACGGGAGTAGTATCGTAGATATAATAAGGAAGATTTAAGAGGAAAGACCTTTCCTAGTAATAATATTAGGGATATATAATAGTAGGGTTAGGAGGATCGACCGGGTCGATAGTAACCTAGTAGTATATAATAGAGTATACGGAGGGGTAGAGTATAATAATATTATACTATCGTAGCTATTATAGTTTAAGGATAATATACGTCGGGGGATAACGGAGGCTTACCGGATAGATTTAGGGCGCGGAAATATTAATATATTTAGAACGCGGGTAGTAACTTAGTAGAAGAAGGTTTTAATATAAAGAAGGTACCTATTCCTTTAACTCTATTTATCGTAGCGGGTTATACTAATTAATATAAAGAAGAGTAGAATTAACGTAACGTTCTTTTTCGAGGGGCGACCTAGTATAATATAGAATAAGCTATATTAGATATATTATAGCTATATTTAGATTAGAGGTAGAGAGGGGGAAGGGGGATATATTCTTACGGCTTTAGCGGGTATTAGAAATAGATAAAAAGGAGGGGATAACTAGCCTTATAGAATACTATATAAAGGACGAAGAGGTAGTTATTATAATAGGAACTATCTTAAGGGAGAGGTTATATAGAGTTCTAGTAGAGTATAGGATAAAAGGGATATAGGCGGGTAATTAAGTATTACTAGTAGACTATAGTATTATTAATATATAGTTACCAAGATAAGTTCGTACCTATTAATATACCTATCTATCTTATAATATTATATATATATATAATTATTATAAGTAATAACGGTAGCGTATAGAAGCGTATTAAAGGTAAGAAGTAAAGAGGGGATACCGTTACTATAGGCGAGGGTACGAAGATTAAATATTTTTAATAATAAATACAGTATAGGTATACGTTTATATATAGGAGAGATTATATATCTAGATATATTATATAAAGACGTTTCGCGACGAAACGACCGGGTCGATTTACGTATCTATAGTAAGAGATAGAGACGGGTAACCTAATATCGGGTAATACGTAATAATAACGAGGCTTAGTAATAGAATAAATAATTATAGAGGGGTATCCGTAGTAGTCTAGAACGGCGGTATATTTAGCTTACTACTTTTTAATATAGGATATATAATTAAAGGTATTAGGATAACGATGGTAAAAATCGAGTTATAAATTTTTAACGATATATAGTATACCGTATTTAACTTAACTCTATCTATAGTCTTAAGGGGTTAACGGTAATAACGGTAGAAATACGGTTATAGGATATTACGGACTAAGAGGAAACGTAATCTAATTAACTCTATATATAGTATAGAGGGGATCCTAGTAATAACCGTATTTTTACGGTTATAGGAAATTACGTACTTAGGGGGAACGTAACTTCGTAGGGCCGGCTTTAATATTAAACCTCTAAAGTAATTTTAACCAACTAGTAGTAATTACGATCTCTTATATAGGTTAAGATTCCTTTTATCTAATAATATTAACGGTATCTAATAGGGAATACGAAATTTACGATAATAAAACGGAGCTATAACTCCCCCTCCCGCGGCTATGTAGTTTCCTCAACCCCAACTTCACATGCCCACAGTAAAATGTCATGACCACGGAGAGTGGTTCAGAGAGCCCTCTGAATGCCCCAGCCAGCACTATTAACAGCCATGTCCCTCACAGGGAAGCTGACACCTCTTCGAACCAAAGCCGAAGTTCAGGCGAGCAGCGAAACTAGTAATTATATCCCAAATCCTTTTGGCTAGCTGACGTTTGACTTGCATAGTCCCGGTATACATTGTCCAAATACCCAGTCGATCTGCCAATGCGATCTTGATCGTTCTCAGGAATGTGATACCTCCAGAGGTTGTACTGTCTCTTCAGCATCTTCGCCGCTTTGCCAGGGCCGACTACCTTCCATCCCATTTGCTCTCGATAGCAACTCGAGCAGATGGAGATGGTGATCTCGCAAAGTCAGAGGGCAAGTCAACGACGAGCCATTTACTCGTGAGCCCAACATCCACGATTTCTCTCTCGGATCTCGAAGCACTCTTCCTCAAACACAAAGATCTATTTGACCCACTAAAAACTCTTATCCAAGAGATACATGTGCCAGTCTTTGCACCAACATCAGCCGAGCAAGCTGCGGAATGGAGCACCAAATATTGGCCTACGATATACAAGAACACGAATCCATATGGCCCACATCCCTCGATGGTAAGGCGCGCCGAACTGGAACTCATGGCAGATGGAAAAGCAGACGAGTACATGGACTTGGCTGGGAAGGCAGCAACAGAATGTGAACAAGGCGGGCACGGCGTGGGCATTGGCGTAGTCATCGTAGAAAGAGGCAGTGGTGCCTGCAAATTTCCAAGGGTTGTGGCAGCGGCAGGCGATGCAAGATTTCGAGGACTCAAATCAGAACCAGGCGATGGAGATGCCTTGGCAGAAAAGTGCAATGTTATGGGACACGCTGTCCTGCGCGCCATTGCCATGGTTGCGGACAAAAGACTCGCACTAGAAGAACTTGAAAGGAACAATAAGCCCTCGCCAAAAGAGCTAGATTCCGCCGTTTTTACCAGCTACCCTTTGACGCCCATAGAAACACACTACGCTGGTTTGACGGACAATCTGACAGGTGGAGGGTATCTTTGCCTCGACCTGGAGCTTTACCTCACGCATGAGCCCTGTGTCATGTGCGCCATGGCAATCCTGCATTCGCGTTTTGGACGCGTTGTCTTTGGTCAGGCTATGGCGAACACTGGTGCACTGAACGCGGAAATCGGTAGCCTGGAATATGGTCTCTTCTGGAGGGAGCAATTGAACTGGAAGTACCTCTGTTGGCAGTGGAAGGAAGGAGTAAGCGAGACTCTGCTGGATGCGGAACATGCAGAAGACGCTCATGCTTGATATCGTTCAGCCTGTTTTCTTCAGCGGACCAGAAACAATGAGGATTGGTCGATCTACGGCGTAGAAATTCACCGCCTTATCTTGTTTCATTCAATTGTTTATGGCCATGGTATATGAGAGCCTCGAAGAATCAAAACCTTGACAACGAATATCCAGGAACAGAATCCACTTCGAAAGGGCCGCTGACGATTTTGGCTTCGCGATGGAACTTGGGCACCTATTTCGTACGGGATTCTTTTATACCCCTACCAAAATCACCAAATCAAAATGATTTGAGTTCTCTGTGTCATGAAACCTCCTCCATTGATGTACCGATGTTTAACGGTCCAACAATAGTACAGCGACGCTGCAACTTGAATAATCCTCTACGTCTACGAGCTGCTGCGGTTATTCCATCTCGCGAAATGATCGAATCGCGATCCTGTTATAGTCCGGATGATGTTGTCGCATTTCGCCTCGTCCAATATTTCCGCAGTCAGTCGAGCACTTTATCTACTTCAACTGGACACCAGTGTCAGCATTTGATTTCGACGCATGCCCGCGTCAAACAGCAGCAACTGGTAGCGGATCATCCGATGCACAGTATCGTTCTATTTGCCTTTCGCCTACACTTTGTTGTGGTCAGGGATCTTGCTTAAGGGTTTCTCACACTGCCGTCGAAAGTTTGCGTAACGAGACCTACCGATCCCCACCAGAGATAATCGCATTTGGTCTGTCCCAGCGACTTTGCAATGTAATCGACACACGGCGCGGTTTTGGTTGGTCTACCCATCCTGAAACAACATGACTTCTGCTCGCTAGATGCATTGCTAGCCTCTTTGGGTATCGCGAAGCTTCACACGGTATTCGACAACATCAATTTGGAGCTCGGTTGGTTGAATTGATTCTCGGCCGCAGGGCTGGATCGGTAGAAGGATAAGAGCAGATGAAATAGAAGCCGAGGGTTCACAGAGTAATCCACGCTCGTGTTCGCCCCTCTCACAACAACTGTCTTCGACTTCTTACATTCTTTTCATCTCGTTGTCATGTTGTTTACCAGCCTTCTTCTGCCCGTGGCAGCCTCTGCAGCTGTGCTGAATCAGAGAGAAACGAAGATTGGACAACAGACAAACGTCGTTGTTGAAAAGCTTGTGCCTCAGTACCGCAAAACGGCGAACAGGAATCTTTACAAGCTCGGTCGTATGTGGTTCTTATTTCGAAAGTATGATCATCGCTAATCTGAGCAGCATTCACGATCAGGGGATCTACCGCTGGCTCTGGAGGGCGCGATTCGACCTTTGGTGGACAGGGTTTCTGGCCAAAAGTGGCACCCGGACAGTTTTGCAATACTGGAGGCCAAGCTTGTACTGTTTTGGCTGGCAAAGTTGGTCTTCAATTCGCCAACCAAGACGACGTTAAGGCGGGCAAAAAGGCCGGTCCCGAGAATGGTACGTATGATGATGGATTTAACGAAAGATACAAGCTGATCAAGATCAGGCATTTACATCCACCACATTTTGACCTCGGACAGCACCAAGAAGGAGAAGCCATGGATTTCCAACTGCGGGTCGAAAACTATGCCAGCCTTGAACATTGCCGGTATTTTGGGCGGAACTGCTTTCGTCGGGACTGGTGAGGACAGCTCGGCGGATGGTGCTGTGTACACATCTGAAGATGGTGCGCGCAACTCTGGCTTCCACATTGGAGAGAGGGACGGCTTCAGTGTTTGGGCTCAGTTGGTGAACTACAATAAGGAGGACAAGGCTGTCTACGTCACCTACGACTTGGAGTGGGTACCAGGTAAACTTGGTGATGACGTCAAGACTGCCACTTTGACTGCTACCTGTGGTGGCTCGCCCATGATTAAGCTATCCAACAATGGACCCACCACCACGAACTCCACTGCATTCACCTTCCTCCAAGACGGACAGCTTCTCGGAGGACGAGGACACCTGCACGATGGTGAGCTCCAATCTACCTCGTTTGGAATCCGAGACATGCTAACTCTCACAGGCGGTGTTCAGATGGACATGAAGATCAATGGGAAATTCCTTTGCTCCTCGGAAGCAATCTATGGCGACGCCAGTGAATCCGGCTCCGAAATGGGCGGCCACAGCCACGGGGACAAGAAGGCCGCTCCCGGTGGTGCCGGCGGTGCTGCGTCAGGTATGGCAGGTATGGGTCACGCCAGGCGTACCGAGTTGGATGCTCCAAAATCCGGCTCCCCAGCTATCAAGACAATCACCGGTATGACGACTTGCAAGGGTCCATTTGAGGTCAAGAAGGGCGATACTCTCGCCATGTCTGCTGTCTACGACTTGAAGGCCCACCCTCTTCGTGTCAGTCTTAGCGGAAGCAAGGCTGCTGATGTTATGGGTATGTGGGGTATTTCGTTTGCTGCTAAGCCTGAAGGTGGTGTGAAGACGATTTAGAGGGGTTTTTGCTGGTTGGATGACTGTGCGGCCAATTTCCATTCATAATGAACATTCTTTGGAAACGCTCTTTGTTGAACATATGCTACTCGTTGTTGAATGGGGTGATCTAGGGCGACCAGAATAAGTCTACTTACCATCCCAGTCCAGTTCGTTCCCGTACTGGTATCCCAGGGATTGCGTCAACTGCACATTTAGGCATTGGGCGGTCTTTGCTTCTCGATTGACTCCGAGTGGAACGTCTTTGCGCCAAAATGATGTTACCGTCTTTGCTTTGGTCTGTGGTGTTGTTGGTTCATTGCAAAGGAAGTCAGGAAGAAAGAAATCGGCTGCGATGCTGGCAAGGAGTACAACATCGAGGCGGCTCTTGGTGCTGGTTATTAGTATGATAGTATACTGATTAGCTTGCTTTTGTTTATCATCTGCGTCGATCAGCTTCCCATTCAGGAGTAACAAGAATGAAATGAGGTGTTCCTGCCTAGCATCGTGAAGACGGTAAGTGTTGATAAGGCTTTGCCTTATGGATTGTGCATGCACGTAGTGAAGAGGAATTAGCCTTGTATTGGTATCTGATTCTATGTATCTTGTTGTTCTATATTTCGAGGAAGTATGCGTGTATATTACAGAGACTTCCTATCCCTGTAGCCAAGTGTATCCATATAAATCCACACTAGAGGTATTTTATAATAGCCAGAAACCGTAATAGGTAATATCATGGTATATCCTTCAGCCTCGTACGACAACCTCTATAAGTAACCCGTCTCTAGTATTATAATATCCGTAAATAAGTATAAATAAACATAATCCTATCATACTCGTACGAAAATCCTTTAATATTCCAGTTGTAGCCAACCAGGGAGTAGTGTTGAGTGTCTGTATAGCTTCTTCCGGCTAGGTTAGGCACCTGATATCAGTATAACAGCAGGCAAACAGGTGACTCAGATCTAGAGACCCGCTCTATCTAAGTACTTAAGGACATCTCCTAGCCGTGCGACTTTCTCTTTTCTATTCCCCCAAAGTTGTTCGTACGAAGGGACACTTGAACAGTTCCTACAATCGCAGGTATACTGAGAGGGTATAGTACAGACTGGATTTCAATTTCATGGGAACAAACATCGCGCGATAACCCAGATCAAACCCCCTCCAAGTGTATCCACATGAATCCACAGTAAGGTATGCAATATGAACAAGATCATCGAGACACTGAAGTCTCGAAAATGCTGAATGAGTAGCAGCCCAGACGATGAAGAGGGGTGGTAAGAAAGCCAGGGGAAAGAATTATGGAGATAATGCCAAGGCTGTCTAGCCCATTATAGCAAGTAGAGTCTGGGGGACAAGTCCTCCCGCCCATTACGTGTCACCAGCAACCGAACTTCTATGTAAATCATTCAAGACCATCAACAGACTTGCTTTATCATTTGCTGTTCGCACCCGACTTGAGTCTGCATGAGCGCGACTGCCTTCATATCCCAAGAGTTGTCTTTACAACGGGGAACAATCACTGAATGAGTATGATACGTTGAGGCAAGGGATCAACGCTTTCGTATCAAGTTCTAAAACAAGCAGCAGATTCCAGACCAGGAGCGAATTCAAGAATATCAACATTGATGCTACAACAGTCTGAAGGGAAGATGTTGTACGCGAAATGATGCTAGAGAGTAACAGCCTACGTAGTGTAGGACATGGCAAACATTCCCATTACATCCGATCCACCAATCTTGCCTTTTGCAACCTTCCCAGATCCATCTGAAGATTCGCGACTGTGTTGAAGGAAAAGTCAGTTATGGACTTGTGATTCGAGAACTTGCGTTTTTGTCAGGGTAAGTTTGGGGGAGAACGTACAGTTTGTGTGCCTGGGTGTCGTATACAGACTCGATGGTAAGGACTTGGCCGGCCTTGATTTGGATCACTTCTGGACAGAGAGACATGGTGGTAATCACACCAGCTGCGTCGTAAGTAGGTTTGGAAACACATTTTTGAACTCCATCGACGTTCAAGTTCATCTGCACGCCTCCTTGGTGCAAGTGACCGCGTGCCCACACAATCTGGTCGTCTGGTAAGTTTTCTGTCTGCAGAAAATCCTTCTACTACTTACATCGGTATCTTTAGACACTTTCATGCCCTGTGATACAGTCTTTCCGTTCAGCTTTGGCGTTCCCATCACTGATTTCAATGTATGTCCAGCATCCTTTCCTTGAATTCCATCGAGGTATTCGTACTCCAATTCGAGGTGAAGCTGTTTAGCTTTTGATTCTTTACCAACATTGACTAAATCGTAGGAGACTCTAATTGAAGGTGACCCGTTGACGTGGTAGCCTGAAAGGAATTTCTCATCACCCACTGAAGTGAAAACGGTGTCCGTCTCGCCGGAATCCTCGCCACGATCAATGAAGTAAGCACCGGGCCCCATAGCGATGGAGGTCCCAATAGGATTGTCCGCCTTCTTGGGACTTAAACTCGACGTCATATGGTGAATGTATACACCGTCTTTTGGCGTCGCCTCTCTGCCGTCCGGGAATACCAACCGATAATGAGCGGAGAGGAGAGTACATTTGGAGCACATTCCTGCTCCGGCGTTGAGGACTCCGGCCTGGCCTCCTTTGTCCATGGATGTCATTGTATTGCCTTGCTATGTTTATGTCAGCAGTTGCCATACGAACCTTGCTGCTTTACTCACCCCATTCGGTGCCAATGTAAAAGCTGGATAACGAATAATGGCACGCTTGGCTTCAGAGCGGTACTTTGCTTTGATCATCTTTGGAATCTCAACTTGGATTCCGTCCTGAGCCTCGACAGCCTCCGCAGCCTCGATAGTCGGCCTTGCGGCGACCTGCACCGCGGCAAGACTGAGTAAACTGGCGCTGATAGTGAACTTCATGTTTCCTATTCAGAGTGTATCTTCGAAACCCACGAGAGACTAAACGAGTGACGTTAATGCCGGACAAAGGTTCTGCAATGAGGGCATATGTAAGCAGCCAAAGATGCTCTGCTAGACCCTTAGCTGAGCTATGGCGTCGTGGTGGTCGGTCATCGGGCTGTCTGATCGCACTCGTTTGATCATGTAAATTGGCCTCGGGCAGAAGCTTGATCACATCGGTGGTCGTAGATTGATTATAGTACGTGTTTTATGATATGAAAGAGTTCGGACCACCCCCGGATTCGGAAAGTTCACAGCGCTATGTTTCAACCCAATGAGATTACCTGGCACTGGCAAGGCTTCCACCAGTTGGACTCTTGAATCAATGGATGTGGAGTATCGGGCTTACCATCACCGACACAGCGCAACAGCCATATCCAAGTTCACTTTGCGCGATCGAAAGGTTTACTTCATTTAAAGTCCTTGGCAACTGTTTTTTCCTGATCTTTCCGAAGGCGAGTGGTGTCATTAGGAAGAGTGCACTGCTGGGATACTGACTAGAGTAAAGCGCCCGGGACGAAGCGACCAAACCCGCAACTCTGGGGGCTAGCCGCTAATTATTAGTAGCCTCGCTCAACAAACCCCACCACCACCCTCTCATTGCAGAAGCGGCCCACAAAACACAGCAAGATGGGGATATTTGAAGAGCGTTCATCCTCGTCATTGAAAAGATTACCACCGCCATACGAAAGCGCTGAAAAATCAGAAAACAAGCAAGTTAATTCGAAGACTGTCCACCCTAACGCTGGTGGTAACTTGTCGTTGCAAAGTTCGGTGACAAGTTGATCTCGAGGCGAAAAGCAAATCACACTGGGCCCGCAACTTGTGATTGAAAAGGAGGGAGATAAATTTCGGGACTTCCATTTCCCCTCAGGTGGGGTATATATTCACCAACACCGCGCGGCGATACAGGACTCCGATGCTGTCCATGCTTACCTTATGGTCAGCATACAAAAAGATCGCGTGCCTGTGGGAAACGTCTTACTTTCGCTTCTATTTAGATTGGAATTGATATGATCATAGCGCTGATGTTGTCTATATAGACTCCATTTATCATTCCACTGCGGTACAAGCGAGAGATCGGACCAAAAACAATGGCAGATCCGATCAACGTTTTTGCGGGAGAGACCGTGACCCGCCCGACCCGATCGCCGTCTCAATGAGCCTCGGCATGAAACAGTCGCGGAACTGGAGCTTCTCCCGAGTCTTGAAGAGACGATACCGACTTGAGACGCGTGAGTGATTCTGAATTGAAAGGACACGAATCAGACTATGCTTGCCGAGTTTCCACCTCTTTGAACGGATATTAAAATAGCTGTGTTTACCTCGATTCCCATATTTGAGCGGGTTGCACTTGCACTTCGCTAATTGTACATGTCGAAACTTGCACTGCTTGTACCTGAAAAGCCCAGCCCTATCGCGATCCACTTTTCTTAACCTCGTAGGTTATCTATCAACGGCAAAAAGACATACAACATGGTTGCACCCGAAAAATGGAAAATAAACATGATATGATATTACACTAAGAACCTCAATCGATGCGCTTGGTATGACCAGTAGCAACATTAGCTCATTGTCATCCCGACGGTATCGAGACCGAAATTCTTTCAGTCCTTAGACTCAAGATGAATGCTGATAAATGTTTGATAATCAAGCCTTGAATCAGGGCTTAGAATCCATCGCAGCCGATTGTGAAGAGAAGTGCTGATTCCCGTCTCGTTTATCATCAAAGGTGAGAGTACTTTGTGACTTGATATCAACGCTTAAACATAAAATACTGAAGAGCCCTTGGTTGCACGGTCTACCTCCATGTTAATGACGCCGGTGCGGCCCTCCTGTGTCGTTGTTAATGATTCTAATTGTGACTCTGGGGAGCGGTACTCACTTCGAACGTGCCCTTCTTGACTGCCTTTTCGAAGAATGGCGACTGAGAGCAGAGCACAATTTTATGGACTTGGTGCTCACCAGTCTGGGTCTTGATAACGCAATCGGAATATTCACCAGAAGTACGGAAACTGGGAGTGATATGAGCAGCGAGTTCGAAGCATTCCGGCTCTGCAACCCACCTAGCGAAACTGATAGTATTTAGTGCGTTTCCATGGACTGTTCTACCTAGAGCCGTGCTGCCTTGGATGGTAGACATTTCGACTTGTTGATGGTAGAACCCGTCTAAGATCGAGAAGTATTTGGATTTTGCGATTGATGTTAGGAGGTGACCGAGATTTAGAGACTTAAGTTGATGCTACATGAGTTTCGAAACTAGCCATTGATACCCGTGACTCCACTACTAAATATTGATGGGCCGGACAAGTGGTAGGAAAACAACACTACGCCCCATGAATTGGCTGCAACTGTCCACCGTCAGTATGCAAATAATCCATGTAATGCACTGATTCTCAACAGATCCCTGGAACCTTCCTGACTGTGAATCAGATCCAGACGCTTTGGAGTTGTCGAGTGAATCCCTCAGAAACTATAAGACCTTCCGGGAGAGAAACAACTCCTCATAGTAATGAGGCTGATGATTGCTTTCAGCGCACCTGCTGTAACAAGCGGTGTGTCAATCGAGATGTACCTTTGCTACAAACCTTCTATCATCATCTCAAGCTACCAAAGAATCAAGATCTTCTGTCTCGAAAAGGGTTCGCTATTGTTGAATGAAATAGACTTACCCGTATTTGTGCTATCGGATACAGTCAGAGCAGTAGCATCACACAAAGGTCTAGGCATAACAAGTTTGTAGCTGAGCGTGCCGTACAAGCCTGCGATGTGATAAATGGAACAAGGTTGCCTCCGTTGAGCCACGTGCCATCCTACAAATTTTGCAGCAATTCGTCGTGAGATTCAGAAGTCTTGTTCTGGTTCATGTGGCCGCATCTCGTGACATAAGAATGAACCTACCATATGCCACTCTCCTCTACAAGCCGATGTTGAATACCAAAGATCAGTAAGACCATGATCACTGAAGGCACGGCATCGAGGCTTCGGCATACTTCATAGCCACTGGTCGCTGAGATCTCTGCAGGCCGGAGTCACCTTAGGCTTTGGCATTGTCTGCGTGCCGATAGAAGCCACTAGGCCGGATCTTGGCCACCCTGACGCTTTCGCTTGGGGTATAAAACAACATGGAACAACCACCAATTCCTTTCTTCCTCACACGACTTCCTTCACGTTTTTTTCAATTTAGGAACTTAGGTTCTTTTGGTGCTCGCGCACCACCGCCAATCCAGAGTCTCTGGTGCTCGCGGAGCACCATCAGGCCAGTAAGCATCGCTCCCCATCTCGTACCCCTAGCTTCTCGCGGAGTTTCGACGTCGCAAGATGGTGATGACCAGCACCATCACTACTGGCGCACTTCTCGATAGCGACGGCATCGGTCAAACATCATCATCCTTATCATCCATCTGCTAATATCGCGTCCAGACCTCGGCTCTCTGAGGTGCAACAAGCACAACTGCTCACAGAAGGAGTCCAGCTACTCCTAGAGGGCCATATCTATCAGCAAACGCACACCGCTTCAGCAGTCATGCAGCAGGGTCCCGACGAGGGTTCTCTGAGGAGCAACAAGCACAACTGCTCACAGAAGGAGTCCAGCTACTTCCAGAGGGCCATGTCCATCATTAAACGCACACCGCTTCAGCAGTCATGCAACAAAGTCCCGACGAGAACTCATTCCAGGTGATTCTCGCCTTATTTCTGCAGGTAGCCCTGTGTCTACCACCTCTACCAAGCTCAGCGAGAAAGATAAACAGAGACTCGCCGAGTTCGCGAAGGAGAAAGAAGTACGTCGAGCATCGTTGTTGGCTGAGACAGGCGGACCAACTGAGAGTAGGTCAAGCTGTTTGCTCTCCTCTGGCTCTCGTAGTCGGACTGCTCCAGATGCCTTCTTCTACCGAGGGGCACCAGCTTCCACCAAGACGTCCACTGCGACCCAGGTACCTGCTTCCACCAAGGCGACTTCTTCTACCGCGACAGCCAAATCACATGCTTCTACCAAGGCATCTGCCTCAGCAGAGATGCTCACCGCTGCCAAAGCAATCCGCGAGCTGTCCAGTCTATCGAGAGAAAAAGTCTGAATAAGTTATGACTCGGGGGCGAGGCCAACGCATCGGTGGTGATGATGAGTCTGCTCTTCGTGAGATGTCGGCTCGAACTGATTAGGTGCTTCAGTTTTGATGAGGATCTGACTTTTTCATTTGGTGGATCGAAGTCCAAGACGCAAGACCAGGCCACACTTTCCACTTGCAAGAAGTCAAACATCTCCACTCACACTTAGAGGAAGATGAAGACGAAGACGATTCAATCTGGCAGAAATTGAATGAGTACAACCAGCCACTCTTTCAACAGACATTGGTGCGCAAGCACCTGATCGACCAGCTAGCCTTCCGGAGCCCGTAGGCACTGCGAGGACGACAAATGGACTCAGGTATGTATTGCCCTTCATGCAACCCGTCCGAAATTCTAACATGTTCCCATAGCTTCAGGCCGGACCATTGCAATGCCACTTCCCCTCGATATCTCCAAGACACCTTCTTCGGTTCCTCTTCCTCTTCCATTCGACGGAGCACCTCCGAAGCGTCCAGTTGTCAACGCGACAAGATTGTAGACTCGCGCAAAGAGGCAGTGGTCATCATCATCTCCAGTAGCCCAGACAAAGTAAACTCAGCCAGTGAAGACGCGGGCAGAGCTCCCTCGGACATATTCACCGATGAAGAAACAGCGCGAGGCAAAGACAGAGGCCGAGTCATCATCAGCGGCCAGTCGTAAGAGGGTCACCGATACACAGTCTGCGCCTTTAGCAAAGGCTGAAGCCTCAGCTTCAAAGCGTGCGCTTGGGCTTACACCAGATAATGGGAAAATGCCTCCAACCAAACAAATTGTAGGAAGGTAGCTGTTACGAAGGCATCAGTACTATCAAAGCACTGTTACCAATCACTTGTTTTCATCTGTCTATCGGCAGTGACAAAGGTATCCATCTACCATCGGGTCGTGTCGCAAGATTGAGAAGCGTTTTTGGCGCTCAAGGTGGCTAACTTCAAGCGCCCTCTCGAAGTCTTGCAAAGGCGTCACCAACGTTGCTGCTGTTCATTCAACACGGCCCTTCAATTGGCTACCACCAGAACCGCGTGAGTGCTGTCCGATCCCTCCGCGCCTAGCACGTAAAGTTGCCGTCGCTCTGTCCGAGCAAAGGATCATTCGCCTCTCGAGCGATGACTGAGATGGAAGACTGCCATCAACGGCCGGCTCTCCCGAGACCATAAGCAGTGCTGGGAATGAGGATGCGTGGTGTGATCAATAATATGCTTCGGCGGCAACGACATGGCCACATCAAGAAAGTAGTCGTACATTATTCGAACAATATCGGCGCAGTGTCCCGGCAAACACCACACTCATAGATTGTCCGAGATGGCATCTAATTCCAGCTCTTGACGTGTCCAGGACGATGATCAAGGCTGTGTCGGATTTTGGTTGATTGCGAAGGTGTTGAGGGAGGTCTCCTGGGAACGGAAAGTGCGTCTGCCTGATAATCGTTGATACACCTAGATTTTGGTTGATTTTCTGCCCATGTTTTCGTTCTCAAACATCATCTTCTCTTTCTGTTTCGCATCCTTCTTTTCTTCAAGTCAGATCCCATCGTGAAGCTCGAACATCTCTTTTACTCTAGAATGTCGTTGAAGTTTGGCGCGGAAGCGAACCGAAGATGAAGTGATCAAGAGCAGAGTGGTTTTGTGTGCTATTTTCACCGTCCTCGGGTCGCCAGACGGCTTTGGCCTATTCTGAAGCTACACAATGGCGATGGGGGTTAGGGCGTGAAGGCATGAAGAACCGCTTTGCTCGACTCAAGCGTCTCTAAATTCGCCTCCTCTTCAGCAGAACCACAACTGATGTCAACCATGCCTTGTCCACTACACTGTCGAGCTTGGCAGCCTGATCGAGTGTCCATGGCCTTAAACTAGTTCTCTGGTTTCATATTGGCCCCCTAAGCTTGGCATCAAGTTCTTGGAGCGTTGACTTTCGATATTTGCTGTAGCGTGGAACGAAGGTTTGTCGTTGTGGCTTTGGTAAGTAGACGACCCACCGATTTGTGTTGCTTCTGCGCCATCGCAAGGCACAGCATGGAAAGAGGCCTGGAGGTCATTGCAAGGAGTGGACAGACTTTTCCACAATAGTTCCCAGGCTTGAAGCAATGCGCGCGTGTCATTTCCAGGTCTGTCATCGTCCATTGTATCTTTGATGGAAAGCTGACTGCGCGAGTAGGCCCACTTTAACTACGAGTACAAAGAGGTACAATTTGACCAAACCAAGTAGTCGATGCTCGCATGAAGTCACCAAACGATGATGCAGATGCGGTTATCAGGTGTGTCTAGCCCACATCATACCATGGGGTATGTGCATCATAGTCCAAGTCATCTCAGCACTGGACTAAGCATCTTGTGTTTCCCTACGGCAGATGCAGTGAGATGGCGAGAACCTGCCGTGAAATATTGGCCCTCGTTCAACATCACCAAGACTAAGCTTCGATTTAGTCTGAGGGCGGTTGCTGTGGTCATACAATCTTCTCCGCAACGCAACGCAATGTATTGAAAGCGTGTCAACGTGACAGCGTCTCAGCCTCTCAAGCACAAATCGGTCGATGTTTTTTCGTGGAGTGAGTAAAAGATGATTTCGACGAGCATCGTACGATTTTCCAGCCAGGTTGCGATCTGCTGTGGATGAGCCTCGCACACAGCATTTTCGAACGGACGTTGTTCCGGCGCTATATCATCCTCTCGTAGGTAAGATTCACGATAGCTGAGCAACCGTGGTCAACTACTGATAGTGGTGAATCCGAACCGATCGAGAGATTGTCTGAGACCAATCGGTGATTTTTGCCTAGGACAGGGATGGGTAGGAGGCCGATCACCCGTCGCTGGGTATCGTGTAGGTGAGACAGGGATTCGAGTCCTTGCTTTTCAATGATATCGCTAGAACGAGCGTCATGTCAGATCTCGCTGCTAGTCACTGTGACCGTAGACCTGGTGCTGTGAAGCTGCCTAAGGGTGTGACACGTTAGGCCACGACATGAGCACATCGAAGATCAGAATCTGCAGGAGAGGAAGAGGCTGAGCATTGTGTTTCTCCACAACTCCAATAACGAGATAGTCATGGATATTTCGGAGAAGTTGTTCGATTGAGGATGCACCCCGCGACCTTATCCTTCCTATAGAAAGCAAGAATCGGCTGCCATTCCAAATGCGGTTCGTTATCAATTTCCATGACACGCCAGCGATTCGCTGCAGGTTTCTGTAGCAGCTGGAGAGTTGGGAACTTGGGACGAAAGATGCGCACCCATTCCGGGCTGAAGAATCCCGGATTTCATAATTGAGAGGGATGAAGTATAAGATCAAGATATGAGAATTTCTTTGCCGATGAATCGGAAAATAAACTGCCCACTGTCAACTGGTGAGCCCTGGACATGGGACTTGAAGAGGCTGGTGCTTTTCCCGGGGGGCATGTTGGTGTACACAGTCTAGCGCGCCTCTGTCGAACGAGGGTAGAGCGAGCAAGGAATAATGGAGACTGGAGAACTGATGATCGAGAGATCCCAGGGGAACGATATCACAGCTAGAGTGGATTGTTTCCGATGAGGATTTTTCTGCGAGGCAATCACAAGTCGCGTTCTGTTCCAAGCTCTTTTCTCTACGCGAGGGCCGCTATGTATTGAATCGAGAGCTCGAAAGCTCAGAAACCGCAGACACGCGTCTCGTATTGTGGTACGACGACGTATCTGGTGCCTGAAAGATCAGCCAGATGAGTATTCGCCTCAACGGATGCGGGTATGGGAGGACAAGAATCTGGTTCATCGTGAACGTCCAGCGGTTGTTCTTCAGGGACAAGGTGTTCTTGGCTTTTGTCTTTGAGTGACGGATGTTCTGCTGCGAAGGGATGCACGACAGCAGCCGCTGGTCCAGAAACGGCATGATCCATGATCCGGTGTTCGGCCTCCGCGGATGTGGGCCACACGCCAGATTGGGGGGTTGGAGAATTCGCAGCGAGGAAGAATATGCGAGCGATGGGCAGGGAGCGCCATCGTTCACCCGCTGTTCCATCCCGAGCAGTTCTCATCTCGGATGGTCCCTTGTTTCACACAGTGGAAGCCAATGGCCATAAGGACGGCATCCCGGCAAATCCATCAGAGGGACCATCGTTGAGCGACCCTCCACGCACATGAATGGACATCAAATGTGACATGTGGTCGCGCGAGGAAATAATGACCATGACATTGATGGCGAACAAAGACATGCGAACGTTACGACTGGACTTGCCCTTTGGACAGTTAGCTCGTACCATAGAGGTTCTTTGCCTCAAAAGCGCTCTGGCGAGTCTGGCACGTCTTGACTCTTGACTCTTGACAGCCAGAGCCCAGCGATGTACCAAAGCTTGGAGCCGATGCTGCCGACCACAGACCCGCGACTTCGGCCCCAAACTCAGTCAAAAAGCAAGTGCCGCTACCGCATCCGCGCACGCAAGGCCCGACCAAGTGCCCGTGTCCAAGCTTCCAGCTCTCGGGCATGTCGAGATTGATGGTCGAAGACTCGAGTTGCTGAAATGTATAGACACGTCCACGTCCAAGGCGAAGACTTTAGCCATCGCACAAACTCGCAAGTTGCAACAATGAGTCGGCTATGTGATTCGTACATGTGTCTAGGCTCCACTTTCTTGTGCTCCCACCACGTTGGTTGTTGGTGCAGCGATTCGTTCTGATTGTTTGACCTCGCGGCTGGCGGGTGGCGTCGTGCACCTCTCGACCAGGATGGCCTGCATCAGGCCCGAAGCACTGTAGCGCATCCCATAAGGGACTAGGAGTCCTGTGTATGCCTGTAGCCCTGTAGGTCTGTATGCCTGTATGCCCCCGTATGCCATTTCCTGTGTGGTGAGGTCGAGACGCGCGCTGCAGGTGGTGCCACCCGCTGTTACAGTGGTGTGGGAATTGGGCGACGACTTGGAGTCAGGTTATGCTTTCTTCAAACGTCTTCCCGAGTTATCGCTTTGACACCTGTTGCTTGTCTTCCCGTGGGTCCGAGTTGAGAACCGCCGATTCGTACGAGGATGATAGATTTGGAACGGCCAGCCAACTCTATCGACAACTCTCAATCCTTGATGCTGATTGTCCGGCACTGGATTGACTTACATCGTACTGTGTATGAATGAGGGGAAATGGGAGATCCCATGGCTCCCTGTATCTCCGTGGAGTGTCCAACTCCTGCTCGATCCAGCCGTCGCCTCTGTCGACGGAGGTAGTCGTAGGTATTCGTAGGTACTCGTAGCTTCTCTTCAGCACATGGCATCTGGAATGGTGAGCTATACACACTGGTGAAGTCGCGGCCGAGCTGAGTCGTGCACCAGTCAAGCTGGAGAAGGCCCTCAAGCCATGGTACCACTAGGTTTGATAGTGGGCCCGGGAAGAAGGCGGCCTGGAGATACCAACCAGCTCCTTTTGGTCAAGTCCGAGATTGGTGTGGTTTGCCCCAGCAGTGCGGGCGACAGCGGTTCGTCGAGTGACTGGCTGGGACGCGGCAGAGAGGACATGCAATGCAGAGAAGGACATGCAGAGAGCGACATGCAGAGAAACTGGCCTAGAGCCATGTACCTTGGGGATCGGTCGGGCTGGGATTAGTAGAGCTGGGATTGGTAGAGTGGAACAAGCCATCCTTCAGTAGTCAGACTTGAGCAGCCACCAGCACCTGCACGGAGCTTGGATGCAAGTAGTGGTGGCCCCAGCAAGTCTTTCCCCAAATTATCCACTATCCCATCCATCCCTCTCCCAGCGGCCCTATCCCTCTGAATAAACTCCTCCTCCAGCGGCCCTATCCCTCTGGACAAACTCCTCCCCCAACCAGCAACTCTCTTCCACGACAGCGACAGCACAGCGCATTGGAAGACGCCGTCGCGAAGACCTCTCTCCCGCTGCCATCGCCTTGCCAGCCTGCGCCTCGACAAGCGCTCTTTTGCGTCTATCTGTGCCGTATCTGTGCCGCATCTGCCTCCCCGATCGCCACTCGATACTCCAGATCGCCATCCGATACTCCAGCAACTTTCTCCTCTGCCACCTCGCTTTGCGCCTGCAGTCTTCTTACCTCTGGCCAGCCGCCGAGCTCGTATGTACAAATCCTGTTCTTCACTCTCTCGAGCCCTCTAGCCCTCATTCAGGGTTCTCGCTACCTGTCAAATCACGTCCCAGTCCATGGATTGGGAATTGCCCAGTACCCAAGACCAGCTCGGCGGATTGTCTCAACGAACGGGAAAGACGCTGATGGTTT
Organism: Venturia nashicola; assembly: GCA_004522665.1. Taxonomy (NCBI): domain Eukaryota; kingdom Fungi; phylum Ascomycota; class Dothideomycetes; order Venturiales; family Venturiaceae; genus Venturia; species Venturia nashicola. The sequence goes on from SNSD01000011.1 coordinate 1,004,572, forward strand.
CCAAATAAACCACCATTTCTCCATTCCGATTGACATTCAATCTAAGCCGCTCCTCCGACCACCGCTGTAACCGGCTTTTATTGTGACTCGTGGTCCCCGCGCTCTATTCCATCAACCACGGCGCGCTTGGCCGAGTACCCGCTAACGTGGGTCCATTTAGACTACGGAAGTTCCAAGACTCCTGTCACTCTGAGCACTGACAGCCTGTATCTACGCATCACTTGACAGCATAGCCGAAAGACATCTCACCGCAATCATGTCAGCGCAAGTCGGGAACATAATCCAGGTCAACAATGAGACGACTTCGAGTTCATCGAGGATCACGAAGGAGGGCAAGAAGATAACCTACAAGATGACCATCATTCAACAACCTGAGCGAGCAAGAGCATGTGGCTCTGGTGCAAAATCTTCGGCCGACAGACGACCTGTCGACCCCCCTCCAATTGTCGAACTACGTGTCTTCGAAGGTGCCAACGCTGAGGAGGATGTTACCTTCTCTTATGCTGCCAACTTCTTCCTGTTCGCCCACCTATCCAACGCTCGCAACATGGCTCCCGGTCGCGCCGCCACTCCAAACCAGCCTAACTTTCCAGTCCTCACTGGTACTCCTGTTGCTGGTATGGCCTACCTCGATCGTCCCTCCCAGGCTGGATACTTCATCTTCCCAGATCTGTCTGTCCGCCATGAAGGAAAGTATCGTCTAGGTTTCTCGCTGTACGAGGAATTGAAGAACACCACGGACTATGACAGTGAAGCAAATGCGAGCGATGCCAAAATCCAGGAGAGTGCCCACGTATCCCACAGACTGGAGGTCAAATCCGCCCCATTCACTGTCTTTAGCGCCAAGAAGTTTCCAGGTCTTTCGTCGAGCACAGCGCTTAGTCGAATGGTTGCAGAACAGGGTTGCCGAGTTCGTATTCGACGAGATGTTCGCATGCGTCGTCGGGATGCTAAGGCGGACTCGTATGATGACTTCGAGGGTGGTTATGAACGCAGACAATCAACTACTCCAGACCCATACAATGGTCAACATCCGGCGAGCACTCCACATATTGCTGCTGAAGGCATTGATCGCCCGCGTTCCGTTAGCGATGCTAGTCACGCATCTTATGCAGCACCACGCCGACCATCTATGGAACAGCCCACTCAGGCATACCAGCAACCGCAGCAGCAGCCCCAGCAGGCATACCCGTCGCCAATGACACCTCACTCTCAACAGGGGATGTACAGTGCGCAACCATCTCAATGGCATCAACAGCATCAACCACAGCAAGGTGCCTACACGCAACAACAACAACCTCACACATACGCCCCACAACAATCCTTCCAGCAGCCTGTTCCTCCTATAAATGGCGGACACTTTAATGCGTTCATGCCACCTCAATACTCGTCTTACGAGCAGCAGAACACTCACATGCGTAATAACAGCGTGGACTACCCTCCTCCCCCTACTGGCCCTCCACCTCCAGTTCCTCGTTTGCAATACCAGCAACAGCAATACTCAACCTCAACCTCAAGCCAGCCAATGAAGCATGAATATATAGACAACGCATACCACCGAGGCTCCATTAGCCATGCTCCATTGCAGCCAATCCAAACTGCCCACACCATGCCAGGCCAGATGCAACATCAATACCCATCCGCACCACAATCGGCCGTGGAGGCTAAACATGATTCTCCATATGCACAAACATCGCCTGCAATTGGATACCCACAGGTAGAGCGACAACAAACCTACTCACCTACCCAAGTCACTCCTCCCAAGTTCCAACATGCTGTTCAAGCTTCAGGCGCAACGAAGCGCTCATACTCATCTACCTTTGATACCACACATATGGATCAACCACTTCGACAAGGTGCTCGTCCGCCTCATTCGCCATTGGAGCCCAAGTTCCCCTACGCAGATGAAGAAGAACCATCGACGCCAATGGATGAAAGTTCTATGAGCTATCGTCGTGCTGATGGAACAGAGCGTCGGCGTCGTGTTCCAATGGTTGCATGATACTTACTGATATATGTTGTAGCGTTTTCGCTGTTTTGGAAACCTCTGCACATTTTGTATCGCGGCCCTCGACGAGCTGTGATAAGCGATCGCCTTTTTGAGTGGACGCTGGCGTCATTGCTTCATACCCACTGTCATCAAATCCGCTGAAGCTCTGTCCTTTTCATTTGTTCATGCTCACGGAGTTTATTGAGATTTATGGTGTTCTCTTCTTCACCCATGTTATATTCTTTGGTTCTCCTGTCTTGTGCTGGGGGCGGCAATCTTCGATCTTTTCGCTTGGAAAGAGCCATATTGATTGTTTTGGAAAAAGGGCGGATTTTTTTTTTTTTGATTTTGCCTACTTGTTCTTTTGGGAGTGCCATATGGTTACGACGGTCTACACGACGTTTATTTTATTGCTGTTTTATTTCTGGTGTTTTGGGCCTCGCTTACTTGTTTGAATTTTTCTTTTCAGTCAGCTATCAGGAGACTGTCTGTCCTGTCTTTTGTTCGATTCTTGAGAGGTTCAATCTCACCACTTCTTTTGAATACTGGAGGAAATTTAACGAGGACGATTTTTGGGCATGTGTCGGAAGAGATGGATGGACGGATTTAGGGCTGGGAGACGAAAGGAACGTAGACTTGATGGCTGGGATCGCGAACCAAGCAGATTAGGAATAAGAATAGGAATACGGACTTCATCACAAAGTCCCGATTCCGTACCAGTTCAGCTTCAGTACTTCCTTAATTAGACCAATCAATTCCCTCCGAATTTCCATAGATTAAATCACGATGTCATCCATTCCACCGTAACTTTCACTTTCCTGGCTCGATTCAGGCCTCCTCGTTGCGAGTACCCTTCCACCCCTCTTAAAACCGTCGCATCTTTTCGAGTACAGCAATGACAACAAGGATACCACCAATTTCTCCTTCTTCATTTCTCCCTCGCTCGGTCGGGATTCGGCACTATCCCTCCCATCGCCTATCCGGCCCTCTTTTTCTTTTTTAGGAAAAAAGGGGGGCACAGATCGGGCTGCGGTACGGGTAGGAAAAGAATCACGGGTGTGGGTGTCGGTATGTACCGCAGTGAGGAACTAAGGATGGCGCGGTAGGTAGGTAAGCGGGAGTGCCGCGGGTGTCGAATTCGGCGTTTGTGGAAATTTTATCCGGTGGATGTGCTTTTACTGGGGTGGTTTGGGAGGGGCTGGTTTATTTGCTGGTTCTTGCTGTCCGCGGAGTTTGATGGATGGTAGGGGATGAGGATGGGATGGGACGGGATGGGATGGGATGGGATTGGGACGGGGTGGTGGCCGGTTTGGTGTGGTGGTTTTTGGTTTTGGGGTCGGTTTTGGCTGGGTGAGTGGTAGTTTCTTTGCTGATCTGGATGGTAGTTGTGGGGTTTTTCTTTTTAAGGTAAGGTACTGTTTCCTTGGTCGTCGTCGTTGTTGTTGTTGCGTTTGTTATTCTTGGCGTTGTCCCGAATACGTGGGATAAGTTTCTTCTTAGCATCAATTTGGTGGGATTTTTTTGGCTGGTTATATTGTGGGGCTTTGGGTTCCTCACAGGGATGGTTGTCCTTGTATCCTTTCTTGTCTTGTCCCTCTTGCACAGTATTTTACTTTTGGTGTCCCAATTGCTTGGGACGGACTTGGGATCTTGCTTGCTCACTTGTTTTTAGATGGGAAAAATGATACGGTAAGTTGGTGGTACCTGAGGTTGTCACTTTGAAGCGGGCCCGGGTTTTCTACTGCTATGAACCTGGTATTTTTAAGGGGGATGGGCCATGGATGGGCTGGTATCAATCATCTCATGGATGGTACGATTGTTGATATGCTATTATATAAACCATCTATTTTGGACTTGCTGAGCTTTGTGGAGTATGAAGGGATGGATGCCTTGCGTCCTCATATTCTCCATTCCCTATTTTGTCTCCCATCTCCGTTACCGCCTTTGGCTTGTTCACCGAGTGGATGGGATTGGTGGTAGGGATACTTGTTGCAAATACGTCACAGCCAGCCTTGATTGTGGGATTACGGATATACCTCGGGCGCAAAGCGAGAAGCACGAAAAGGATGAGAGCATCTCTTTGAAGAGGGGGAGCTGGAGATGAGGATGGGGATCACGTTTGATTCTTCTGCAATCCACCCGTTTTGCGCAACGGTGATTTGGGCGTGGAGGGTTTATGGCGACAATGCTCCAGCCCACTTGTGATTATGTAAAAGAGGACCTAAAGAGCGTCCATCTTCCCTCCGTTCCATCTCCACTCGAGAGAATTTCCTCAGCCCAAGCATCAGCGGATCAATCGCGGCGAAGGATGCCGCCTGCGGCGAAGTTGCCGTTCCGATTTCAGGAATTTCGGGCGGAAGGCTGGGTAGAGCTTGGACCAGCGAGAGCTGAGGTGTGCGGCGAGGCTGAGGCGTAAATAGACGGAGAGTGGAAGTGTGGTGTGTAGTACAAGATCTGTCATTCCAAATCATGACAAACGCCTCACATTGCATTGCATTGCATAGATCTGCGCTCAGGATGAGGGTGTCATGCGGATTCGTTGACTGCATCTGCATGGCTTTGCCTATTTACTGGTCTTATACGATCGCGATGCTGGAATCTGATCGCCGAACATTGGTATCTCGGAACGGAACCGGATACCTGGCTGATGGAAACCAAGATTGCCGATCGAATATTTCTATTCGCGAGATCACCGGCGTGTAGTTTTCTGGGATAGATTCCCAAGAGGGGGGTTTTGGGATTCAAGGGCCAGCGAATTTTGGTGGTCGGATGATGTGAATAACGGTTGTAGATCGGACCTCAGTTATCTTGATGAGCTCATATCTGACTAACCGCCAATTTACAAAATTGGTCTCGCAGTTGATCTGCTATGATGAGAGATGGTCGTCAAAGACGGAATCCGTGGACAATATATCTACGCCACTATTAGGGAATTCCGCCTTGTAATCTTGGTGGGAATGGTCGACGATCAGCGAAAGTGCCATATACCTGGTATTGAGCTCAACGGTCGGCACCAAACAAAAAACGAGTCGATGCGAGGGCTTTCCCCGGTGTTGGAATACCCAGCGTGCGATAATTTCGCAGATCGAAACCCATATAACAGAAAACCGTTCGGCAACGGAGTCCCAGAAAATGGAAACCTGGGTTTGAGCGATTGGATGCGCTGCCGAAATGTCCGGTTCATGGAAACGAATTAGCGATTTCGGGAGACCATTTGACGAACGGACCATGGCGAGAGAACTCGGTAACTGTTGTTTAGGCTCAAGAGTCGTCGAACAAGTAGATGGATGATGCATGGAATCTTTTGAGATCGGTTACCGACGAGGGACCACTGGCATTGATGTCGCCGGTACAGAGAAGTCCTATCGACTAGAAGGCCGGGTTGAATGGCCGGCGATAGAAGATAGAAGGTGTGACCGATTGTTGCGTGTTAAGATCTTGGTACTAATGACGTTGAAAGGGTCGTCCACGAAGCGAATCCCCAGGAACGACTTTCAGAAAAAGGACATTATTCTGGCAGAGCATTCGGAACGAAAGTAATGGCACGAGTTTTGGCTTCTATTTATCTTCTCCTCTACATTACCTCTGCTGAATATCCCCCTTCGCTATGTCGTTCAATCGCTCATATTCCAAACTAGCCATGACAAAAGGCCCTGTCCCTTTCAAATCATTGATCTCAGTTGGAATACTAGTATAATATTCGAAAGTACCATTGCTTCTGGTCATCACATTAGTACTCATTCTGAATCCCACCCCTCCCACGTCAAACAAGAAAGGAGAAAGAAAGAAAGACTCACTTCAAACTCCCCACCTTAACAGTCCCCCTCATCATCATCTCCCCATCTTCGATCCAAATCATCTCTTTCAGGATATACTCATAAGCCTTCCTCGCTGCCTTCAAAATGGTCCCATCTGTATCGTCAACGAGGCTCAGACGGAGTGCTTTTAGAAGAGTGTAGATGAACATTACAGTTCCCGAACTTTCAATGTAATTGCCTTTGCGGTCGCCAGGTTGTGACATGACTAAGAACCAAGCGCCGGTCGTCGGATCGGCGTTGCGTAACAGTGCGGGTGTGAGGGCGCGGAGTTGAGAAAGGAGAGTGGTTGAAGCTGGGTGCGTGCGTGGTATGGGAGAGGTAGGGGAAAGCAGTTCGATTAGGGACATGAAGTACCAGCCTAATGCCTAGGGTTTGCACCGTCAGTGAACTTTCTTTGTGGTTGTGGTTGGATGATGCAGGGTGGCGATCTTACACGATCCCATACTTCCGGGCTGGCGCCGGTGATTGGGTCTGCCCATACTTGTCGCTTGGAGTAATCGTATCCATGCCTCAGAAGTCCTGTCTTGTTATCTCGACAATGTTTCCATACGAGACTGAATTGGAGTTCTATATCCTTGAACACTTCTTCCGCAGTATCAGGTTCGAAGGTCGTGGCGTAGAGCGCGTAGGAGTAATGGGCCATATAGATACCATCTAACCATTGCTGTTGGACATACTTATCCTTATGCCTATGAACATTCCGACATCAGCTTCGATGTCTCAATACTTGGGAGGGAAGCAGCATACCAGAATGCACCTTCGGCCGTCCTCGGCTGCGTCTTCATCTGGTTCTGCAATTCTCCTGCTGCGATCTTGTACTTCTCTTCCTTTGTCAATTGCCAGAGGTGAATCATGGATTCCATTACTCGTATATTATCCAGGGAATAGGCCTCTGGATCGTATTCTCCCACAACTTTTCCAGCTGGTGTAACAATATGATCAATTGCCTCTTTAATCAAATATAGATATGTGTCGTTGTTCGTATATCTGTAGAGATTCCATAGTGCATGTTGAAATGTACCGTGTTCGTAGTTGATGGAGGGTTCGTCGTCGTTTTTGAGACCCAGTCCTTGACCACGCTCGATGATCGATTCAGCCATGAAGACCGAGTTTGGTCGCATTGTGTCGCGATAGACATGTTTGATGTTGTTATGGTAGGGACTGGCTGATGAGGGTATGGCGCTGATGACGATTAGCCATAATGTCACAGTAGTGAGCGTGGTGCTTCCGAGAAAGGTTGCATGGCGCATAATGAAGGTGTGGAACAGCTCAATCGCCGTTGGTGTTCAAATCGCAGACAGTGAAGGCAAGGACTCGGTCAGTCATGGCTATTCATTCAGAATATGGGTTGAAGAGGTTGCTGGGAACGTTCCGTATAAACACGGTCTAACCTTTCTCCCAGAATATCCACTATCTGGAGCATCTGTGGGGAGTTGCCTTATAAAAATAAAGTACACACCCGTATACAATCTAAAACAGGGATCTACCGGGAGGGGGAGGGGAGAGACAAGATCTTGGTCACCTGATGTGGGACGCACAGAGGTGGCCTCCGGGGAAAACGCGACGTGACGTTCCCGAAGCTCTTTTTGATTGGCTCGTAGCTGATCACTGCTCATCTGGTCTAAATTGGGCAGCACGTATCAGCATCATCTATATTGGTTGACACATACGACTCGTGGAAGAATACGCTACAACGACCGCGCAGACCATCAATCAAATCATGTCGGTTGGAGGGTGTAACTGGCCGCTTTCTGCCCGGAGCAGAGACTCGGATCCGACTGCCTGGCCGTGGACTCCATTAGCAAACCATAGTCATGATTCGATAATCTGAAGGTTTACTATTGGCTTTTTGCCATCCAGAACTGGCGATCGGACATTGGCTCGGTAAAAGTGAACTGATTTTTCTATCGATGCTAGTAGGACTTGCAAGAGAAAGGAAGATTAGTAGATGAAAACATTGAAATGCTACAAACTTTCGGGAAACCCATTCCTATGCTTTGTTCTGATAGAGTGGGTTTACCTCAACCTCTCTCACCCAAAGCGGCCATGGCCTATCTTGAGTAGCTTCATTCATCTTTTTGCTTCCTGCAGCCTGCGCCTCCGTCAGTGGGGCAAGTTCAAAGTTGGCTTCCAACTTCAGTCCCGAAGAAGCGAAGGCAGCCTGAAGCTTAATGGCGTGGGATTCAGCATCGGCGTTAACTTTTGTGTAGACGGCACGATCTACCGCAGTCTGGATGTCAGGGCCCCAAGTCGTGAATCCGTGGCGACGCATCAGTACGACGGTGTTCTCCGGGATGGTCACTTCTGAACTAGTTGCGTTTGTGAATGTCGCTGCGAGGGCTGCACCGAAATAGGCGTTGTTGACAAGCATGTCCTGCTGATGTGTAGAGTTGTAGATTTTGGCTATGTCGAAGACGGGTACGTGAGTGCCTTGGTTACGTCAGTCAGATGTGCTTGGGCATCGCATCGACAAAGCGAGAGAGGTTTACAAACCTAGGAAGCCTCCCATATGGAAGACTGGAAACAGAGGCACGCCTGAGATTGCATACGGAAGTACTGCCTCTGCATGGCTATGGATGACAGAGTTTACAGCCGAGAATCGTCGCAAAACTTCACCATGAATGAAGCGCTCCGAGTAGCCTCTTCCAGCGCTTGGGTCAACAGGGGTGCTGTTGGAGACGAAGTATTCTATAATGTCTGATGGTGAGGAGACCAGACCAGGTGCAAGATAACCACTCAAAAAAAATCTGTAGCGGGTCAGAACAAAGTGTAGGTTCTTGCAATGGGATGGCAGACGTTTCTGCATTGGATGGATTTCGAACTGATATGTGACCAAAGGCGTCGAGGACTTGCTGGTTGTCGAGAATGTGGTTTGCTGTGATCAGCGTTCGAATGATCTGGAACGAATCAGGACTTTTCGTGGTTCAAGGAGCTGAATTCCAATACTTCTGTAAGGTTCACCATGTTGTCGAGTAACAGTACTGCTCTGAGTGTGATTGTGTCAGCGGCAGAGCAAAACTCCCCTCGTTTACCCAGACATAGAGTACAGACTATTATAGGCTCTACTCGCCGGCCCCTCCCCCGCTAATCCTGAAGGGCCTAAAGGGATCAGTGCAGAATGTGCGAGTATTGATCTTACGATTTGTCAAGATAATGTCTCGACTCAGATGGGGTTGTGGGTGCGACACCTGGCTCCAGCGCAGTGTTCAGCTGCCATATTTAGGCTCAGGCCATTGAATACCAGCGTCCGTCAGTCTGTTTCAACAACCAATGAATACACGTCTCTAGTAGGGATGATTCGCTAATCAGTGACCTCGGATCTGGTCGATTAGCTTATCAGCCAATGAATACCAATCGAAAAGTTGAAATAAGACTGATACGCGTTAGTATATTGATGGGTGGAAGGGCACTCTAGGTAAAGATGTACAGTACATGAAGAAGAGACAAACTTCATGAACCGAAGTGAAGCCGAGCTTAACCTTATCAGCAGCAGAATCTCCATCAATCTCGATTAGAACCACCTAATTGGATCAGAATGCCCACGTTGCAGTACCATCAATGAGCTGTGGGCAGGACTGTAGACGGTTACCTTAATCGACGTGACTTGGCATCAACCACGATGGCTTCTATGTGACTAGGCATCAATCACGATGGCTTTTGGTGTATGCTCAAAGTGCTTTACTGTAGTATAATACGTGGTATACTATGTGATATAATACGTGGTATCTTATAATCGGGGTATGATATATGGTATCGGTCCTTTCGGAAATAAAGAAATCAGCGTCCCGGTGTTTAGATTCAATTTCCGCCTACTTAGCGTGTTTTTACTAGGCTGAGCACTGTTTACTAACAGCCGATCAATCTTCACCCCACAAACACGAAGAGACTCGACTTTCCACAACGCACACTGCTTCAAGCTGTGCTGGACTTCGACAATGGACTGAACACAAACTCCCCTTCTCTCCTGGGACATCTACTATTGATACTTTGCACACTTATTACCTTCGTTTTACCCCAGAATCCATTACCTCACCTAACTACTTAGTACACCTGAAGAGCTTAAACCTGCCTTGTCCCTGCAACCACAAAAGTCATATCCAGGATGGACACTCCAAAACGCGATGGTCCCATAGTATGCCGCTCCTTGCGACCGACGATATCATCTTACTAACGTCACAGGATCAGTACGACATCTTCGATTCCTCTCCACAGCGTCCCCTCAACCTGTACGGAAGCGCTTTACTCAACGACTCGGTGGACGCTCTCGTAAGCCAAGACGGTATCATCAACTCGAGTCAGAAACGCAGGTTTCCTCCTTCGAGTCCCACCAGAAGCCCCGCTCGCTCGCCTTACGACAACAATATCCAACACGGATCGAAGCGCTGTCGAAAGAGCAGAAATCCCCGAAAGAGCAATAACTCGGGAAATAATGGCTCCGTCTCACCACGCCATGCCTCTACGCCAGGTCGTTCGTCCAGATTTCTGGAGGCCTCCATGCGTGACCGACCGAGCAACAAACCGCCCAGTGCCTTCACGAGACACTTCAACGCCCATCTGGAAGACGCCTCTGTTGATCAATTGATGGACGATTACCACGAAACAGAGAAGCCTCTCCCGGAACGTCCTCCACCTCGTCGATTTGACACTACATCTACTACCAAGTCTCCACAACGAACAAATCAACAGAATCTATCCACTTGGAGCAGCTCTACAGGCGGCAGCAATGGGACTGAGCAGGAACTCTCTACTCCTAAAGGATCTGGCCTCTTCCGGTTTGGCAAATCAATGGCTTCTGCTTTCAATCCCGTCAGCATCTGGAAAAAGGTCGCGACAACTTTTCAAGACACAAAAGAAGAGATGGTACAAGAGAAGATGCAAGAGAATATGCAAGCAAAGATGGACGAGCGCTACGGAGACAGTCGAGAGAAAGCTGCACAAGCATATGCAGCCCTCAAAGCTGCAGGCAAGCTTGGAATGCAAGGAAGCACTCCCATATCAAGACATGTTAGAGTCCACGCACCAGGCTACATTTCAGACGTCGATCCACAAAACCAGCGCGACTCCGGAATCAGCATGGGTGACGAGTCTCGCTCATCCATGGATGCTGGCAAGCTAGCTCCAGCAATGGATTCGACTCGAAAAGCCTCATGGCATTCTCGCACGCCTTCATTTCAGAATCTGAAGAAGATTGCTTCAATTTCGAATCTACACAAGCGCTCTATATCTGGAACCCAATCCATCTCACCTGATAAGGAACTCAATGAAGGGCTTGGAAGCCTGCGTCGGTCCAGCTCCAAACTTGAACTCAAGAAGCAACATAAGTTGAGCAAGCGTGTCAGTGATCTCGAGGCTAAACTCAGCGCTGCTCGCCGTGAGCTAGACGGTGCTCTTGCTGTGCCTACAGGCTCGACTCGCTCACGCTCTGTCACGCCGATCCACCCTCTTCCACAGGTGCCGAACGAGGATGTTGACATTCACCACGGCGCATCTCACAGCGCTAGGTATGGTGGAGGGTGGCAACGAAGATACAACCCTGCGTTACCAACCTTGCTTTCGGAACGTCTTTTGTCTGCTGATGGAGTCATGGTTGATGATTCGAATGCTTCACGTCCACAGATTGGCAGTTCTAGAGACAACACCCTCGACGCTATCGAGAGCGAAGTAAATGAGGCTCCTATTCGAGGTATCACTGAAGGTCGCTTCTACATACAGCCAAATGAGTCACTCCAGCCTACGTTCACCTTCGCAGCTGCCAAGAACGATGTCCTACAGCCCATGGAAATAGATGAGCTCCAGCCCATCACACCCAAAGAACCAATTTCTTTCCTCGCCGATCCTTCATCTAGGCCTCAGAAGATGGAAATTCACATCCCTCCTCCAGTCCCCGAGAAGCCAACACCGAGGAAGAAGGTCGTCATCAAGCGTAAAAAGGTCGACGCGACATACCGACCTAGCCGTCAAGAGTTCGAAGAAGACTCACACGTGGAAGAAGAGAAGCCAAAGAATCTGAAGAAAAAGCAAGCCAGCGTTGAGAGTAGTCCCACGAACAAGAAGCAACGTGCTTCCAGAGTTCCAATCTCCACCAGCCCAAACTCAAAGAAGCCGAAGTTGTTGAGCAAAGCTCAGCCAGCGCTCCAAGTGCAGAAGGTTGTGGAGCAGATTCAAGTCCAGGTCCTGGATGAGGAAATTCAACCACGCGTTTCCCTCGAGACAGTCCACGAACACGAAGAAATCACGACCACAACAACGGTCACAGTCAAAGACGCACCGTCCCGTCCTACAGCACGCGCAACACCCGCTCACCCATCCCGCGCCCGCTTCGATCGCAGTCGTAGCCGCTCCCGCTCTCGCAGCCCGAGGAAGACTTTTGGCAGTTCGACGCCAAGTGGCCTGAATAGTCGGGAGAGAAGAAGTGCAAGTCCGGCTCTCAGTAATGAGAGCCCGGTTGTTACGGCTAGGCCCAATGGCAGGGATGTGCCGCCTATGCCTACCATGGGGAAGCTGGAGAAGAAGGAGAGTTTTGAGTGGCCTGATGATGTGTTTTGAGGGCGTTTGAGGGAGTGGGAGAGATACAAAGTGGCGGATGGATGTATTTGACGCGTTTTAAGCGTGGCATTTTTGGCATTGCTTGCATATTGTTTGCATTTTCCATTTGGTCTGGGCGGCGTTCTGGATTTCCTCGCCTTTTACGGCTTTCCCTTGATGTTGATGATCTGATCTGGGATTCTTTCATGACTGCTTTGCGCAATACTGTCGAGTATTTGCGCCACTTTACGATTTTTCTTTTGTCATGATGGAGTGGCTTCTGGGCACGCTTTCTGCCTCATGATTCATGTATTCGCAAGGATCTCGAAATGGGACACTCAAGTATGTTTGATGAAAAATGAATTGTACCGCGCTCTGCACAGCCTTGTTCCATCTTCTCTTGCCACTCGCATCACAGTCAAAGGCTACAAGGAAGTGGAGAGTATCAAAGCGTTGTTCCAATCCCGATTCTTAGTTAACATGACGATGTTTCCGACGGGAGAGCAGTCAATCTGAAGTTTGGTACCAAACAGCAGTCAACTAGGTGTGGGTGAATGGAGGTATCATTGAAGTTTGTAGAGGCGGCTTACTGGTGTACTGTTGTAGAGCCACGTGTAATAGCTCACCTCCACATGTAAACTAAGGTCACAGGTGGGACCATAGGGTCATCGAGACCGGACTGGTTCGCTAAATACTAGTCCATCGGCATCTCAACCAAACGCTCAACGAAAACATTCAGGGACACCCGTGGACGATGATCGTGCCTTTGTTCGGAATTTGTCGGGCATCTCTCTCACCGCTCGGGGCGGTTCAAGATGGGCTTAGGCTTGCACGGTCGGAACAATGGGAGATCAGCGTACCAGAGACTGCGGTTGTAAGGGAGAGGTTCTGATGGGACAGGACTGTGGATTCAGGGACAGGACTGTGGATTCAGGGACAGGACTGTGGATTCAGGGACATGGACATGTGACTCTGTGGCGACGGGGAAATCAAGAGTTTGATTAGATTAGTGGCAATGTTCGGAATTGCATGTTTGATGCCTCGTATATTGATTGGCATAATGGAGTAGTAATGGACTTTGTATGGACGTCGATCTGGAACGTTGATCGCCTTGTCCTACCACAGTGAAGCCCTTTCCGAGGCCCTACTGTGTACGGTACGAGTGAACCTAGCTAGGGACTGTGGTAGGGACAGAGGACCCTGGATTTAGAGGCTGCCCGCCAATCCAGGAGAGCCTGCCCGCTAATCCAGGAGCGCCTCCCCGCCAATCCAGGAGAGCCTCCCCGGTACGAGCACTCACATGCAATTATAAACTGCTAAATGTCCTGTACACCTCGCGTCGTCTTTGTCGCCTCATCCCTTCCTCTTGTAGATTGCTTCCCCAGACGTTGCCTCCCCAGTCAATCTATTCACAATTGCAAGTTGAGTAGCGCACCTGTCGTTTAGTGTCTCAAAGCATCCGAGCTCGCTATTTCATTTTTGACCCTTCCCAACAAAATCTGCGCCTCCCCACCGCCAATCTACTTCGCCTTTATCTATCCATTATCCTCGAACGAGCTCTTCAATCCCTCTGTTGCCACTGAAATCTACCCTTCCGCACACAATGCCAACTCCAGCAATCAGGCAACGGCCTGTCACTCGACGGACTGCCACCTCTACATCCTCCCCGCTGGATTCCTCGGCTCCAACCCCCTTCGACTCGCCTACTCAATCAGCTTCCTCCACTTCTCTGTCATCACTAAGCTCCATTGACGACGATGAGGACCACTCAGAGTCCAAGGGTGTATTGCTCGACACCTACGGCAACGAATTCGAGATTCCAGACTTTACTATTAAGCAGATTCGGGATGCTATCCCAGCCCACTGCTTCGAGCGATCGGCTGCCAAAGGCTTCTACTATGTCTTCCGAGACATTGCACTCTTAGCCATAACCTTCACCATTTTCCACAACTATGTCACGCCAGAGACCATCCCCTCGAAGGCGTTACGAACAGCATTGTGGGCTTTCTACACATTCGCCCAGGGCTGCTTTGGCACCGGTTTGTGGGTTCTAGCTCATGAGTGTGGCCACCAATCTTTCTCTCCATCCAAGACGTTAAACGACTCCGTTGGTTGGGTACTTCACTCTGCTCTCCTTGTCCCATACTTCTCCTGGAAGATCTCTCACGGAAAGCACCACAAGGCCACAGGAAACATGGAGCGTGACATGGTTTTCGTACCGAAGACTCGCGAGACATACGCTGCAGGGATCCGAAAGGCTGCCCACGAGTTACACGAACTCACCGAGGAAACCCCAATCGCCAGCTTGGCTTGGTTCATCGGACAGCAATTGGTCGGATGGCCAATGTACATTTTGACCAACGTCACTGGACACAACTACCACGAGCGTCAGCTTGAAGGCAAAGGTGTTGGAAAGAGGAACGGAATCGGTGGCGGCGTCAACCACTTCATCACCTCCAGCCCACTTTACGAGCACAAGGACGAACATCTGATTCTTCTCTCCGATCTTGGTATTGCTCTCACAATCGCCGCACTCACCTTCGTTGGAAAGACCTTCGGTTTCCAGAACTTGTTGGTGTGGTACTTGTTGCCATATCTCTGGGTCAATCACTGGCTTGGTAAGACTCAACCGTCCTTCGCTCCGTATGAGACTTGCTAATAAACCACTCAGTTGCCATCACCTTCCTACAGCACACCGACCCTACCCTTCCTCACTATGAGGCCTCTTCATGGAACTTCGCCCGTGGTGCCGCCGCAACCATTGATCGCGAATTCGGATTTATTGGTCGCACCCTCATGCACGGCATTATCGAGACCCATGTGCTTCACCACTACGTCAGCGTCATCCCCTTCTATAACGCTGATGAGGCTAGCGAGGCCATCAAGAAGGTTATGGGGAAGCACTACAGATCTGACACTCGAGGCGGCTCCTTTGGTTTCATCAAGAGCATGTGGACTGCCACCAGATGGTGCCAATGGGTTGAGCCATCTGAATACGCAACTGGTGAGGGCAAGGGCGTCCTCTTTTTCCGCAACCGAAATGGGCTAGGTGTTCCGCCAGCGAAGTTGAGTGCCAAAGACGTAAAGGTCGGATCGGGCACGAAGGCCGCTAAAATGAATGTTATCGTAGGTGCTGAGAGCGACTAAATGTTCTCGATGGCCCTTCTTCGATAGGGAAGATGGGCACAACTTGGATAAATGGCCATCTGAAGTGCCTGAATCCTTTTATTACTATCCCTGGATTGATTGGGGTTTTCAGTGGGGCGTTTTTTGATACGACATGTGTATGATGTTGGCCGATAGGGGGACTACTCATTGCATGTTTTTGCTGTTCAATGGTCTGTTGAGATCTGTTATTTCTACTAGGTACGGTGCTAGGGATAAGCTTGCATACGTTGAATGTCCTGGATTGAGGAAAGGAATTAGAGGGGATATCCTATACTACGTAAACAGAAGCAATAGAGAAGGTGTACGAACTCGACACAGAGATGCTTGTCTTTCCTGTTAGGCTTGCCCCACTGATTGAGATTTTGTCAACTTCTACTCCGTTGGGCGGCGTCTCAATGGCATCTAAATCACGTCAGATCTCTCTAGAACATCAATAGACCAAATCACTCACTCTCGCCAATCACATAGATGTTGTAGTTGACATGGAACAGTCTATATACTGAACTCAGAATGATGCCAGACCACGCACTCATCAGCCCCCAATCAGCATAGAATTGGCGAGTTCCAACTCACGAGAATAACGCTATCGATCTTCTGGCAGGATAGGATGAGTTGCAACTCATTCGCTGTACCAGCATTATACCTGACCGTTGACTAAACAATATCATAACCGCGCAACGGCGTGAAAGCAGGATAAAGCTCCGTTGCCGACTGGATTTTGGAATAGAGGAAGCTAAAAAGGATTGGTTGAATGTGTGGTTGTTTGAGAGAATCCCTGGTTAGAGAGAGATGTGGTATAGCTTCAGATATAATCCCTGTCAATACTCGCGTCAGGTTTGATTCGTCCATTTCTAAACGCGGGCAACATCAGCTTCAAGCCACGCGACCTCCAGACAGACAACGACAACTAACTTTGAACAGCTACACATTTACCACCATAATCTCAGCCTGCTATATACACGCCTCTTTATCCTTCATTTCTTCAAAGAATCCACCGCGGACAAACGAAGTCCTCATCCACAATCCTCTTCCCGAAGTGGGCCGATCATCTCCCTCATTGCTTCAACCTACCTACTTCCAGAATGTCCACTACACGCTACTCCCGCCTCGACTCGGACGATGAACGTTTGCCGGAAAATATGACCCGCATTGGCTATGATGCAGATACACAACGCTACCAATACCAAGACAGTACCGATGGTTCATACTGGGAAGGTCCGCCAGGCTCACAATATGGCATCCTCCGCCCCGTCGGCTGGGTCGATCCACGCTCCGACGAGGAGCGATTATTAGCATCGCGGGAACATGAAGCAGAGTTAGAGAGGCAAGAAAAAGAAGCATGGAGAATGCTCATGCCATTCTTTTTACTGTGTGGAGTTTTTATTTTGGGGGTATGGTGGATTGTTGGGGGGAAAGATTTCTGGAAAGAGAATGCGACGGGTTGTTTGAAGGAGCAGGTTGAACTCAGGGTTAAAGCTGGAGATACGTGTTGGGGTATTACTGGGGGGACGAAAGAGGTATTACAGCAAATGAAGCGGTTGAATAAGGGGGTGAATTGCGGGAAGTTGCGGGTTGGGGATTTGATTTGTTTGCCTGGTGGTGGGAGATAGGGATGGGTGAATTATTTGTATACCCGGTCGTGTAATTGTCATATTTGATTGAAATAAGATGCAGAAGACAAATTTGGCGGCATCGCCCTCAAACCAAGGCTCTCAATATAATACCGTTCTCGTCCAACTCGAATAACATCGCGAAGATACATCCTCCTCTAGAAGCTCCCCGGAATAATTCGTCGTATCGCACCGCACCTAGCGCTAACTAACATCGAATCCCGCACCTAACAATGAGACGATAGCAAACAAACACATCCCAACCTATCTTCACATGCTCCAAAAGTATTCCATTTCTAGCAAGAGAATACAATTGAAGATATACTAAAAGATCCAAATCCCGAATACACTCTACCTGTAAAATCTATCCTACTATACCTCTTTAAAAGCCTATCTTCCTCTGCCCCTTATCCTCCTAATATCCACCTTTAACGGAGAGGATACGGAGGGGGATCTGGTGTAAATAGGGAAGTATGGGAGATGAAGGGATAAGCTAAAGAGTCTATAAATCCATCTATAAAATATCGGTTTAGATAGTTAGAAAGAGGAATCACTCTCGCAATTATCAAGGCTAGATCATAAGATGTAAAAGTGACCTAGCTTTTATTGAGAGAAAAGATAAAGTTACCCACAAAAATGAAAAACACGCACAAACAAAAGCAAACGAAATGGGAAGGAATCTCTCGCAAAGCAAGAGAAACTATGGGGTATATAAAATTGGGTAACCAAAAAACCGATGCGCTCGCTCTGGGACCTAATAATGCTGTTTCCTTCTGGGAGGGTTCATACCCATCCATCCCAAGTCGAAAGAATTACGCCACAACCCTCATGATTTTCACATACAGTCCATTTAACGTCATTCATCCAATCCCATAAGCGTGCGTCCCATTCCAACAAAAAATGCGAAACCGAATTAATGCTGTTTCATCATCATATCCCTCACTCAGATTTCTCAGACTCATATTCAAGAAACAATTGATATTGTCCGACCCAAGATCAACGCCTGTATCCCAACCAAAAAGTTTTCGAAATGACCGCATCGATCGTAGAGAGGAGCAGACCCTCCAGCGTGGGCCCGTTGATTCTGTCGTCAAACCCAGTTCGACGTTTCCTACTCAAGGTCAGTATCGATAAATTTCTGGCAATTCTCCGAAATTAAAATGCTCGGAAATCTTTCATATCGATCCGGAAATGGTGACTGGTGGTTCAAAATCATACGAACCGCTCCTGTGGCGATTCATAGCACCGCATCCAAGACCTTGTCTTTAAGCGCTCGATTCTCATCATTCAACTGCCGCAGTCGCTTCTCACTTAGCAGATACCTCTCTTTCCAGAAGTCGCCTCCAGAGCGAGCATCGATCTCGGTATCATCACTTGCCGCCGTACTGCCATCTTCGTCCTTTGATCTGGGAAAGTATAATCCTTTCACACTGAATTGGCCGATGATGCCGCCGAGTGAGGCGGACCAC
This sequence comes from Venturia nashicola, assembly GCA_004522665.1. Classification (NCBI taxonomy): domain Eukaryota; kingdom Fungi; phylum Ascomycota; class Dothideomycetes; order Venturiales; family Venturiaceae; genus Venturia; species Venturia nashicola. The sequence continues at coordinate 1,023,152 of SNSD01000011.1, forward strand.
TCAACGTCGAAAGATTCGCGGATGCGCATTGTGGAAGATGCCGAGTCGTCCATCTCATCATCAGAATCATCATCAATGGGAGAGCCATAGCCATCTTCATTGACTTTGAACCGCCGAACAATGACCCGCTTGTGTCCGCCAGTCTGTGGAGTTGGCATCAGAGGAGACTGGAGTCCAAGCGAAGCCGCGAGGCCAAGCCACGTTGCGAGAGCACGTAGATGGTCGGTATGTTCTGGTGAAGTGGATGGCACCGGGCGACGGATGGACTCGTTCGAAAGTGTGTTTGAACTCCTTTGAATCATGGCTTGAGCCAAGTCTTTTGCCTCTTGTCCTCTCAAACGCTTGGTTCGTCCAGAGATCTCAGCTTGAAGAAGTTCAGTGGCCAGCGCACGTTTGACGTCTTCATTTGTGAGCACGTTCGTAGGTGGTAAATCTTTTCCCCTCTCAACCATCTGACTTGTCTTGGGCGGTAAAAAATGTTGGGTGTCTCGGTCATCAAAGTGGTCGTCCATATCCGTGTCGGCACTCTCATTTCCGTTAGAGAAGAATGAAGAGGTGGAGGTCATTGTTCGCGCCGTACTTGCAGTGCTTAGCGCAGGTGTCTGTAAGGACTCAGGAGCTTGTTGATTATCCTGGGCCAGATGACACTCATTCAGCCGTCCGTTGACCAGCAGTGTAGGCGTGATTAGAGAGACCGGGCCGCCGCGATTTTCAGGTACCTGGACCTGAAGACGTTCAGGCCTTACCTGCAGAGGTTGTGCAGGTCGACCATGGAGGAGGGTGAGGCTGTGTGGTGTCGTTGCAGAGATTGGTGTTGGTTGCTGAGGTGTCAGAAACTGTGGCTTTGGACTTTCAGTGGCCCCTGTTGTCGGAGTTCCGATGGAGATTTGATTCCTGCCCAGATCAATGGTGGGGGCCTCTTTGATTTTGGGGTCAGCTGGGAAGGTTCCAAACGAACCGTCACGGACAGAACGATTGCTCGGAGGTCTTCCTCGTAGCTTCCCATTGGCAGTCGTGTTCGTTGATGTCCAGGCTGATGAAGTTACAGGGCCATGCTTTCTTCCTGCCCTTTTCCGCGACGATGACGGCGTGACTGCAGATCGAGGTTCGTCGAAGTAATGGTCAGGATGCGCGCTTATGGGAGTCATTGATGGATGAGGTGTCGAAGGCGTCTCATTGCGTGCCCATCGGATCTGCTGTTGTGACGCTGTAAGTGCACTTCTTGAATGCTGTCCGGGCGTCACTGCAGACCAAGGATCTCCATGGGGATATCCTTCCAGGCCATCAGGATGAGCACTCATCGGAACGGGTGCGCTTGACGGGTATGCAGATTGTGAAAAGGTACTGTCTCTACTTCCGGAGACCGATGTGTCCAGATGTGACCTTTTGGGCTCAATGGCAGATGCTGGTTCCATGTCATCGTCGAGCTCGTCTGCACGCTTCCGCCCTCGTTTGGGCGTGGTACTTGGATCCAAGGCATGCAGGGCATAGTCATCTGCGATCGAAATTCCATCTCTCGATTCTGGATAGCCCTCGCTGGGGTGTGGTATTTGTTGAGAGTAAGTGAGTTCGTGACCATTGAGGTATCCAAAAAAAGCATCAATATGCCGTTGCTTCAACCATCTCTGCGGGTGTGATTAGCCAATGTGTTGTCTAATTGACTCGGATCATCCTCAAGATGACTCTTTGGTTTTCGCTCGAGAATACACTCAACACAGCACTCTGTAATGATCCTATTTGCTCCATCTGAAAAGCGAAATCTGCCGCTGTACAGCGGCTACGGCAGTTCGATGTCGCGAAGAAACAGCTCACATCAAAATACTTCTTCGTGATTGATATCGACATGGATAAATTTCTAGTATTCTTTTTGAATGTTTTCTAGAAATTTATCGATATCGAGATGGGATTAGAGATATTTGGTTACTGCTCTCTTCGTGTGGAGGGTGATATGAAGGGACGGTACTGTTCCAAACCGACAGGTGACGGCAATCTTCTCGCCGTCACACATGGGAGGTATCGAAAGTAGAAGCTCAACACTGGCTTGGCTTACTAGAACAGAGGTACAGCTACCGTGACCAAAGGAAGGAGATGATGCAGACTCACTTTTAGTCGAACGCCGAATTGTGATAGTTTCTGGTGACTTTGCTTCTTCTCCGTATCCGGCTCCTTCACTCCCAGCAGTTTTATAATATGCGTCCACTTCTGACATGCTGCGTCATTTGCCTCATGTCTCCTAATCAGCTTGTACAAGAGAAAAATGTTGTGCCTCACTCCTTCACTTGCCGGGAGCTCATTAAATGTCTTTTTCAACAGTGTTGTATCCACTGACAACGGAAAGCAGGGGTTGCAGTATAGTATGAAGGCAACGTATGCATCGGTAATATTGTCTTCATTGACGTTGCGATCGGGTAAGGAGCGGTCCTGCGGTATGTAGGACTGTTGGAATGTGTGACTTGGGGGAGCGGGCGTGAGGGTGGAGAATCGCGGGGATTGATGTTGCGAGGGTGTCTGGGGCGTGGCTAAAGAATGTCTATCATGTTTCTGATCTTGGTAGTACTGGTGATGCAGATGTCCGTTCACGTCTTGGGAGAGGATATGCGGAGGGGGAGCAGGTTGCAGATTTCGCGATGCTCCAGGCTCGATATGTTGTTCCATGGGTTGGTACTGGTTCGCAAAAGGTTGGCCATTGGGACTCATGGGTCGTTGGAAGTGGTGCGGGTGGTGCGGGTGGTGTATAGGGACATGGCCAGACTGATTAAAGTCCATATCTCGTAGGTAGTTTCGTGGTAGACTAGGTGGCTGTGCGGGCCATGAGTCGCTGTTCGCCGTTGTCTACGAGTAGGAGTACCTTTTGTTGTGCAATGCCAGCCTGCTGTACATTGAGTGCGTCTAGCAGCTGTCGGCTACCTAAAGGAATGTCTATTGGATGTGTCGGTTCTGTAGTTCTATGTGGGAGGCAGGTGGGCTTTCACACTGAGCACTCGTCCAGATGGCTATACAGCAGTGGTCCTCAGGTCCTCAGGGCCTCAGTTTGGCGCTCTTCCCTGGTCTGCAGTGTGGCCTAGCAATAATTGGCTACATGGGCGTCAGAATAGAAACAGTAGAGGACGCTATTTGTGCCTCAGCAGCGAATCCCAAGGTACGGTTCTTGGTATTGGTTGACGCCTCTCCCTCAGCGCCGTTACGGCTTACGACTCCCAGGCTTACGACTCCCAGGCTATTCTTAGCAATGGGCAAATCCCATGCCATGAGTTCCCATCCCATTCCGTGCCATGACCCAGCCCATGCCATGAGTTCCCATCCCATCCTATCCCATGAGTTCCCATCCCATGCCATGACCCATCCCATGCCATGATCCATCCCATGCCATGACCCATCCCATGCCATGAGTTCCCGTCCTATCCTATCCATGAGTTCCCATCCCATGCCATGACTTCCCATCCCATGCCATGACTTCCCATCCTATCCTATCCATGACTTCCCATCCTATCCCATGACTTCCCATCCCATCCCATGAGTGCCCATCCCATCCCGTCCCGCCTTGTGAATAATTGTCACGGTTCAGTAGTCGGATTGTGATGGGGTCGGTCATGTCCCTGACGTCGTGTGTTTATATTGCTGCTAATTACCCTTCTATTCCTCTGACTTTGACAGCTGAAAGGCCCCAAATTAACTACATAGTACCGCCATCGCATCCCAAATCGATTAGGCATGGGCCATGGCAAAGCTTGGGGCATGGGACATGGACATGGGGAACCTCGGATGCTTGACCTGACCTCGGACTGCCGAACGTGATGTCGATGCTCTCCAACATTATATTTGGAATAATTCGTACTCCTCTACCGTAGTAGTGACCACGCTGACTTGACTTCGCCAAAGATCATAATCAAGACTCCCAGGAATAGAATCGCCGCCTCCTTACTCCCCGGACTCGCTTCACTCCTCACTGCAGACAAACAAAGTAGCACAACGACCCCACTCACCATGTCAACCGCACAGAAGACTGCTGCTGAGTCGGTCAAGCCCTTGCCGACGACGACGGCCGCTCAGCAGAGCGATAACGTTGCTCATGCCCTGGCTGGAGCTGGTGGTGGACTACTCTCCATGGCCCTGACGTACGGTATACACCAAAACCATAAAGGGTTGCGCTTTGCTAAGACCAACCCAGATACCCTCTCATAACCCTATCCACACGTGCTCAGGTCGAATCCAAGAAGGCCGAATCCTCCACACTCGATGCCGCAAAGAGAATAATAAAAAGAGAAGGTCTTGGAGGTCTCTATGCTGGACTGGACTCTGCTCTCTTCGGCATTGGCGTTACCAACTTCGTATACTATTATTGGTACGAATGGGCTCGTGCCGCTTTCGAGAAGGCCGCTTTGAAAGCAAACCGTGCCTCCAAGAAGCTCACGACCGTGGAGACGATGATCGCGGGCGCCATTGCTGGATCTGCCACAGTCTTGCTCACAAATCCAATATGGGTGGTCAACACTCGCATGACCACGAGGAAACGCGCCTCCGACGAGCCTGTGCTACCCGGATCGAAGCCAGTAAAAGTGCCATCTTCACTTGCGACCTTGCTCTCACTCATCAAGAACGAGGGTTTGACTAGCCTGTTCGCAGGTGTAATGCCAGCTTTGGTGCTGGTCATCAACCCGATCTTACAATACACTTTTTTCGAGCAGCTTAAGAGTGTGCTGGAGAAGAGACGACGGGTGACACCAACCGACTCGTTCTACCTTGGAGCCATGGGCAAATTGCTCGCGACCAGCATCACCTACCCATATATCACTGTGAAGAGCAGGATGCATGTTGCAAAGAAGTCTCAAGATGCAGTAGAGGCAAAGAAATTGTCCATGGGCGAGACTTTCAGCCAAATCTTGAGCGAAGAGGGATGGGCCGGCCTATATGGAGGTCAGTTCACTCGAGGGGTCTTCAACGCGAGGCCCTTCAAATTATCCTACATTCCTGCTGGGGCTCAATTCTCTTACCAAGTGCTCTTCTTGGCGTTCATCTCGATAAACTTCTGACGATTTAAAAGATGATTTTGACAGAAGTTTACCGATATCGATCTACAATTCGGCATTGCAAAGTATCTCGATTACTAACACCGTATAGGCATTGGACCCAAGGTCACACAGAGCGTCCTGACAGCGGCGTTCTTGTTCGCGTTCAAGGACGTTCTTTACGAGTATACCATCAAGCTTAGGCGTGCGGCTGCTCTCAAGAAGTAGATTATCTTGATACAACGCTCGAGACAGATCACACGAACAAACGCGCCCACGAGAGTGGACCAAACAGCCTTCTTAACTCTTCCAGATACCCCCATTTTGTCAAATCTAAGTGCCTTGGCCTAGGCTGGATGTTGTAAAAGCATATTTTGAGCATGTAGATGGAGTATACCTATCCTCCCCTTCGAATACACATTGAGTAAATAGTCCAAACGGAAGTCAAATCAAAGTCCAAATCACTTGTCATAGAAGACTCGATCAGCTTCCTTTCCAAAACATGATTGCACTCACCATGTGCTCCATACCTTGATGTAACATACTTTACCAACGACAACCACATCTCAGTGTCTTTGTCCCTATGCATATAACAAACTCCATCAATCCCGACGGAACGAACGTGATACTGTCCCTTGCCTCCTACCAAATTAGTACCTAACCTCTTAAGAAGGAAATCACCCGCGAGGGGTTGCGCAGCAGAATGATACTGAAATCATGACTAAATCACCTCCCTTACCTCGTGCTTCCCATCTCAGGACACTTGAGTCGGCGTGTCCAGGCGAGAAATCGGAAGTGGATTCATCGCAAACATCAAATTGCTTTCTTGATTGCCAGTATTTCTAAGTCGTCTTGAATGTCCAAACCCAACCGTCGAGCTATCATTCAAAGAGAAAAGGAGCTCTTCTCGGGTATAAACACTAACCATCAGATCCCATCCATCCCAGAGGACTAAATCGCATCTATATATCCAGAAAACGCCTCGCAAAAGTATCATCATCACTGCGTTATTCGCCCGCCTCATCTCCGCCCAGAATATGCGCCTTCATTCATTCAGAGCTTGAGTTGGGTCTCATATTGAACCCTCTCCACCTTGCACCACTCGCTCACCAGCGAGACACCAAATCGAATAGCCTGGATAGGAGTCGACTCAGGACCGATGGGCAATGAGAACTCGCCATCAAAAAGCGGCTCGCCTTTCTCTCCAACCAATTTTTCTCCATCTCCTTCGCCATCCAAGCTACCACTCTCGCATGTCCCAGGAAATTTCTTCTCCAACGTCTTGCTGGGAAGACTTCTTTTCGCTTCCTGTGAATGTTCAATCAACGCTTTCCAGCTGTCCGATTTGTTCTTCACATCCGGATTCACCCCCGAGGTATGACCAGCACCGCTTGCCTCACTGTAAGCAGGCCCGCCTTGAGGAGATTCGACGGTGGAAAAATGATTGGAACTGGATCTGGACTCCTTCTCAATCAATGCACCATGTATCTTCGAATTGATCGCAATCCCGAGATAAGCATGTAGCCCCTTCAAGTCGGCAAAGCGTCGTGTCGAGCCTCCTAAATGATGGAATAATGGTAACATGGAGATCCAAGTACTGTAGAATTCACAAGCCTTCCCTTCCAGTCGTCTTCGAGCATCTCCAAGGGAGTAGGCAAGCATGTACGAAAGTATGCATTCCAGACCAGTCAGCGCAGCGCGTTTGTGATCTTCGTCAGTGCGTTTGCTGTGTTGGAAGATATCTTGATTCTCGTGTTTGAGTTTGCGACCGAGTTTGTTGTATTTTACGGAAAGATCGTTCAAAGCACGGAGCTGCACTGCTTTTACCCCTGTCCCAGCTAGGTTCAGGGGCGCAGATGTGGGTCCCTTATCACCAGTCTTTGGAAGAGGGGTACCGATAGGTGTAAGATGGCTGCGTTTGCCTCCGGGCGTTGGCGCATTCGAATCGTTCGAGATGGACCGTTGCATGGCAGCAGATTTTAAGTGATCATTGCGAGGCGTAGCCTGTGCGGGTGTTTTGCCAGCAGACTTGATCATTGCAGGAGACGACAGAGGAGCCTGAACTGGTGTCGAAGGTTTTTGACTGAGATCGAGACCCTTCGGACGCTTTGCTGGGGGGGCATCGCCTTCTCCGGCTCGAGGGCGCTTTTCAGCCGTACCCACCGCTTTTGGACGGACTGGCTGGGAGGAACGAGGATTGTCTTTCAATTCTGGTTTGCCACTGCGATCTGTCCCTTGAGAAGCACTACTCGATGCACGACCTCGAGCATTATTACTGCGCTCTCTCGCCTCGTCGACGATCTGTTCAACCTGCTTCGGTTTTGAAGGTGCTCTGATCGGATTTGGCAGCAGCTTCAAGTATAGTTGAACGCGCTGCCTGTTACGCTTCCCGTACTTCAACTTGACTATGAGCGATGGTTTCGACACCGCCACTTCAGCCTTGCTGGGTTTTGGCTCCTCGGTCGTCTTTCGCACAGGGGTATGTGCACGATCCAGATCTTTCCTTCCAATCACCTTTGGCACAGTCTTCGCAGGTCTTTCGGCAGGCTTGACGACAACAGCAGCCATTGTAGATGGAGATTTTTCTCGGTCGGGCGGCCGTATCTTAGTCGGCGTAGAGTTTAGTGTCACGTGTGATTTTGCTTTCTGATCGCTGGCAGGTGAAGCAGCAGCAGAACCGTTCGAGGCCGCTGAGGGAGTGGCTGCCTTTGGATTCTTCACTTCTTCCAGAAGTGCTGCTTCAATTTGTGGAGGCAGTGTAGGTGAAAGCATAGGTGGTAAGTCCCATTTATCAGCCATGGGAAGGAAGGTCGGAGAGAGCAATGGAGGCAGGTCGTGAGGCGCACCGTTTGATTGTGAGCCTCGTGAGGCTTTGGTTTCGCGCGGTGCAGGTGTGGTTATTCGCGGTTTCTTCACAGGATGCGGGGATTCTTTGCGATCGGCTGATGATCTCGAGGCATTGGAGTCGGCGTGAGGTCTGGAAGGTGTCAGTACTTTGAGAGAATTGTGACAATTATCCAACTCACCTCTTCTTTGAGCCAGAGGCTAGCGGTGTCTGTGTAGCTTCCAGTGACCTGGCAGGCGTAGGGCCAGCCTTGACGCCATTGACCTTCTTCTCCTCCATTTTGGGCTCGACCTTCTCTTCTACCTTCTCTGGGATGATCTCCTTATACTCAACAGGACCGCCAGCTAGCTTGGTCTTGTATGCGCTCAAGCTAAGCTTCTTCTTCGTGCCTTGATTAGGTGTACTCGTCCCGCTCAGAAAGCTAGGCGCTTTGTGCGCGTGGTGTTGTGCCTTCTGCCTGTCGCGATCTTCATCAACTTGACTCCTGACCACGAAACAGCTTTCTCCTGGGTCGCGATAGATGTATGTCATATACTGTAGCCGCTCCTCGTCCTGAGAGAAGGGTGTGTCTCGCAGCCAACTTTGCGCTTCTTGCCGAGACGGGTAGTGGTAGCGCGGCTCGTCACAGGGAACGGAAAGAATGTATGGATTCTCAGGTACGACTTTGAATATTCGATCGACTGCGGCATCAAGTTTTCGTAGTTCCTGGGCATCTCGATCGGACATTCTGGGTTGCGATGATACGTCCCCAGAGTCTCTGTTTTGATTGGGCGGTTCACTTATGGACATTACCCGGTGTGTATGTATAAAGGGTGAGAAATGGGCGCGGATAAAGCAGTGTTGCGAAATCTGGTGGTGGGCTATGAAGGTGTATTGCCGGGTCGCGGAACGGTATCTATCTTCTATCTGCCGTTTGTGGGATCGGGGCGGTGTACTCGTCCCTTTGAAGGACTTGGATTGTCCCAATTAGCCTTGTTCTTAGAGAAACAGGATCTTGCGGGATGCTTGGATTCGACTCACTATTTACGTCAAGTGAGGCTGCTCCTATGGTGTCGGGCTATCCATGGCGCCGCTTCGAAGATTGGGGGGTCCAGGACTGTCGCATCACTGAATATCCCGGCAGCTGGATAGAGATGGTGAATGTCGCGTCGCCCTGTATTTGGCTTGAAATCAATCTTTGGAGTTGCCGGTGGTGGTGTGATGGGTAGTCCGAGTAGTGTTCGTGCTACTAGTTCAATCACTCATCGGCTCTATTGCGCCTGGTCGACGCTCGCTTGGTATTGCGCCTGGCCGACGCTCGCTTGGCAGACGGGCCACAATAGGGATGGGCCACAATTGGGATGGGCCACACTAGGTACTGGGCATTGGGACCACAATAGGTACTGGGTTTTGGGACCACAATAGGTACTAGGTGTTAGGACTAGGCATCTTCAAACGTACTACAAACTCTCTGCTCCGGGAGTATACCAATCAGTCATCATCCCCCTCAGTCATACATTCTGGTCAAATACATGGATCTGGCTATGGATCTCATGGCCTACCACAGTGATACTCGGCTCCCGTCTGCGGGCCATTACGCATCCTGGCCAGGCTCGTGTCCGCCCGTGCTATCCACCCATAGCTACCTCTCATGTCCATCCACTGCCAGCGATAACCGTGACTTTCTGGCAACATACTTTTGGGAGAATGCCAGAGTATCATCAGCATCGACCTCGATTCAAGAGACTCTAAGGTCTAATCTCGACGGCAGCTTTGACTGCTGTTGTAGAAGACCACTAACTTGATAAGCAGACCCTGCAAATGATTGTTCAGACGGATTAACCTTGCCGCAATCCCGTCCTCGCCCCTGGGCTGAGTCGTAGAAGTCCATGATTTCCCCGTTCTGAAACAAATCGGCAAGCATTTATGATACATTTCACCGTCCCAGCTCGCTATATATAATCACGAACATTTTCACCAGGTTTTTGACCTCGTCTTAAATCGACTTTCCACCCCATCCGAGAGTCATAAGAAAATCTCAGCACTTTTCACATTCATCATCACCCAGTGTCTCACCTACAAGTTATTCATCTCCGCATCTAGCCTTCACTTCATATCCAGGCCATCAAGACAACACCACCACTCGGAACTTTTCATCCCTCTCTCACATTGCTCTCGAAACTAACCCCCTTACTCTCTCAACTCTGCCCTCACAAAACCTCCAAACGCCGTTATTAACAAACACCAAACAAACCTCCACCGCATTCGTCTCGACGTCAGACTCAACATCCATGGAAATCCCGTCAATGAGACTCCGATAGGCCAGGTCAACCGCAATATCGTCCTCGCTCCATCTGTAGTATTTTTCGTGGCTGTCGTGGTAGTAGAGCGCGAGAATGTGGCTGGAAAAGAGCTTGTGTTGAGGGGTCAGGTTGTACGTGATTGGGGTTGGGGGAAGTGGCTTCTCGTAGATCGTGGACTGCTGATTCTGAAATGAAGACTGATGCTGGTAGGTTTGATTTTGATATCGGAAGGTTGTTGGATAATGCTGTTGTTTGGAGGGCGCTTGGTAGGTCGATGCTGGTGGTGGAAGATTGTTGTAAGTATATGATGGCATTTTGGTTGTTGATGACTTCGGTTGCTTTCCAGTTTCGAGGCTTGGTTTTCTGCTTGGAGTGAAATCTGCTAACATCATTTTAGTAAAACCTTCTCTCCAATCGAACACGGCCACGCAAACACATCTCAACATACCTTGTCTTGTGTAAGTGCTTCGGATGACTCGATCTCTGATCGATTGACACCGCGGAAGATGTCGTCGTTGTTGTTATTGCTGTAAGGTTATTCGCGTTGAAGCCCGAAAGATGGATCTTTATATAGGCTTGATGGCCCCACCACAGATCTCGCTGGGTAAGTGGGAAGCAGCAATCGAGATATTTCGTTGGGGGAGTGTGGGTCTAAACTTCACTTCTCACACGACCCGGCTGACAATGGCGTAGCTGGGCTAGAAAGGGAAGTGGTGAGTCGAATGGGGGAAGGTGGGTTCTGAAATGAACGTACGTTCAAAACAAGGGCCTGATCTCCAAATTAGTCGTGATTATCCACGAGGTCATACCAGCACTGAACATCCACATCGCACGATATCGAGCACGGTGAAGTGTTACAATACTGATTCGCGAGTCGGATTCAAGGGAAGAGGGTATTGTTGGACCGAGAATTACCCCTTTCAGCCTTACAATGAGCCTGATCTCATTGATCGCATCGCAAATTCACCCTCGAGATCTCGATGGGATGATTGTGACCTCGCAATCCCTCACGTACCCTGTTCACCTGGCCATGATGACGGCCAATGAGAACGAATACAAAGATCCAGCATCCGCGTCCAACAACAAATATCCGAACGACGAGGTGTCGATGGTTGGAGATTTTCGAAAACTCAAGCGGGATCTGAAAACTCTGTCACTTCTATTAGACTTTGGGTCCAAAACTGTGATTATCACTACGAGGTAGTTTTCAGCCTGCTCACGGCGGAGACATCGATTATACTAACATCTTTTTCGAATTGACGCCGAAGAAGAGAGTCCCATCAAGCACTTTTGTACCATGCAGGCCAGGTTGACGATTTCAGCAGTTTCTCACCTCCTAAAAGCGAACTCTTCATGGCCACAATCGATAAAGTCCAAGCACTTGAGTTCCGCCAAAATAATATCATTTTCGATAGAACCCTTCACATATCTTACCGGTTATAGATACATTGCTAGACCTAATGTCAACTCAACCGTGGATAGTAGGTTGAAGTGAGATCTGGAGTAGACAAGTCCGAGGCCTCGGAACTTTTCCAAGCGAGGGAAAGGCATCGCAGAGCATTGGCTTACCTCAGCGCAGGCGCTGATTGGTCGGTGCCGCACAATGGTCTGAGCCTCCTAAAGTTGACGAATCGGTGACGTACAGCCTTGCGGCGGCCTCGGGACCCATTATTTCTGATTTTGGGTCCCGAGAACAATAAACGGTGGTGAGTGATGTCCCCAAGCTGACGATGCATTGACTTTCCCTACCTTTCCACCTTCATCAGCGCCAATGTAGGCGCTGATGGTGCCCTTCCTAGTCTTCATTGTCAGTTCGGTAACGTTCGGGTACGATCCAATCGCGAGGTGGAGTTGAAGTCTACGACTAGAAAAGACGGGAGTTCTTGACTTTGCTGGAGGTACCACTGTCCACATCACGGCTGGATCGAGCGTGCTTGCCCATGGTCTACAATACAGCAACCGGAGCTGTGGACCCCGTCCACAGCAGTCGACAACCAGGGGCGGGTGGGAAAACAAATATCGTCCTGGGCACATTGTTTCTATGGCTAAGCTTGTCTGGATTTTACCGCGGTAGTGCTGCACACATATAGCTGCTTGCTCTGCTGGATTTATTTTCTGCATCTTGATCTTGGCGGTTGAACTGATCTGTCCCGAGGTTCCGAAGTCGCCCGCTCACGTCAACTGGAAGACGCCGCGTTTCAGGCGGAGCTTGTCTGAAAGTCTCTACCAGCGTTTGTCTTGAGCAATTACCCCCATGGAGAATCTTGAACCTACCATCGCTGAAAGGCAGAAATCGTTATAGTTGGCAAAAAAGTGGGCTGGAATCAACTGACAGTTCGGAAGGTGCTACAGCCAACATGATTGACTATTAGCAAGTCTTTTCACACTATTTGTTCACGAAGAGCCTGCTGAGACGTGAGATACTGTATCCCTACCCCACTCGGACCGAGGAATCGTCACGCAAGAACAGTCAGCAATAGCATATGGATATCATTGGCTGATGCATAGTCAAGGAATATGATTAATTTTGCAAGGTCTAGCGGGTTGGCGTCAGATCTCCAGCGCCAAATTGCGAATCCGCAACGGCTGCGGAGAAAATCGTGGGCTCGAGCCACGAGTTGCGAACCTCCAACTCTCGCACTTTGCCACTCCATCCGTTGTGTTACACTGACAAGCGAGTTTTTTGAGACGATATGCAGGGTCTTCAATCCTTTGGTCTAGAACCTATGAAGAAGACTGGACATGGGTTCGAATCGTTGGACCGTGTAAAATGCTTTGCAGCAGCGTAAATCATACCACCATACATTACGGGGCTGTCTCCGGTAGCCTAGCTCAAGGATTCGATCCAATGTTTGTATATAGCACGGCTTTTCGGTCATAATTGGTGTTGGAGATTGGAAACGTAAACCCACTTGGCAGATTGCCAATTGACAGCCGCACGTCAGACTACATGAGGCTATTCGCGTCGATGCATGGCCGAACAAACTTCGTCTGCCAAAGATTGACCTGTGGGGTGAAGGTTTGAGCCGTAGGACTCTGTGAGGCAACCAAACCGCCTTTGAAGGTGATATGAACATAGGGCTAATGATTGGCTGGACACCACTTTATCTGCATATCGCGATACAATCCATCAGTGAGCCCCATGGGTCAAGGCTCTGTCTGCGGAGAGTGAGCGTGGGGACTGAAACGTACCTTGATACCTAAACCTTTCTTCGTACATCATCTTCCGAATCTCGAATAGGGCCCGTTACTGGATCCTGTACGGAGTAGCTTCGGTAAAATCGGCGATGTGATGCTGGAGGCAACTAGTTTGAACATGACAGGATTTGGGAGGGCGACTTGCGTGAACACGACAGGAAGTGCAGTGTAATTGCTAGGGATGCAAAGTCGGATAAGATATCCCACTTTCAGTCGCGCCTTCGAGGCAGAGGGTCAATGAGCCCACTACCCGTAGCTTCCGTGGCCGCCGCAGTGGATTAGGGCGCTTGCCTTCGTACAGTGGTTAACAAGCCAGGGTTGGTTATCTATGGCCCGCAAAACCAGTGGCTGAATGATTATGGATGTGCAACATCGCGTTTCCATGCGGAAGGGCCAAGGCTCTGCTGGGGTGCTCGATTGAGATTCGTACCTGTACTTCTCGGAGCAAGATGTATGGTAGCGTTGTATACAGGGTCAAGACATTCTTGGATTGGAGACGGGCGTCGCAAAGATGTCGGCTGGGGGAGTATCTTCAATTGATCATGAGGTGAAATGAAGACCAACGCGGGATAAGAGGTGCCTGATGGCGATTCCAGGTCCTGCTCATGGTAAGTACCGATACATCCCAGGTTTGGAGACCCCTCACTGCCTCGGTGGGAAGTACTGGTGGACTGGGATGGCCACGGGTGGAAGGCTATTCCGTATGATGTGCAGAAGCGATCCGGAGTGGATATTGTCCTGCCATGCTGCGAGGTGGATGCCCTGGATGGACTCTGTCGAGAGAATACCAAGAACTACGGGACGGGCTGACGATGGACTGGGACGGGAGAGAGTCGACGACAATAACATGAAGAGTTGCCCTCGATCCCTCCGTGAAGTTCAATTGACTGAATTCAGTCTTCTGATCCTCATTAATTGGATAAATCAAACTAGCTCTAGCTCCATTTCATACCCTAGCTCAGCTTCTTGGACACACGGCACTCTCGAACTCCGCTTTTCAAGTTGCTGCGAGATACTATTCTCGTCTCTCCACCAACACCACCACCACCACCACCACCGCTATCCCAAACCCTCTGTATCGCGAGGTGCGAATCGCCGCCGTCGCATCGCTATACCGCGTCTCTCTCCACATAGCCACCATGGCCGCAATCCTTTGAACAGGCACACCCACTTAGCGAGAACCAACCACCGAGACCTCCATTCGCTCCCTATACACTCCATTGCAACATCACTTCAAGCCGATCTTGCAATCGGTGATCTTTCATCCTGGATATCTCTATCTATTGCTACCCACTCCCGACGGCACCTTTCCGTCTGGACGACGGCTTCGCGACAAAACCATGTTTACTTCACCGCCTAAAATCGGACAGGATACGATGACAATGAATTTCTACGAGGAGAATATTGAGGATGACCCGAACAATTTCAACAACAGCTCCTTTTTCTCCGAGTTTATCAACGACTTCGAGTCTCCGATGCCTCAGCATGCTCAGATCAATTTTGGCTCTCCTGCTGCTATTTTTGCCAAACAAGAGCCGAGTCCCCTCCCTCAGCTCCAACCACGCTCTGCCGTCTCATCTGCCTCACCTGAGAGCTCTTCTCAGGACTCCTCCTCTGATTCATCTGGTCGTAGAAAGCGGAAAAGCCCATCCAGTTCCTCGCCTTCTGTTATGTTTGGCTACCCAACCCAAGAAGCTCGCAGCTGGATGGGCGATGATATGGATATAGACAGAAAGAGAAGGATGAAAGTGGATTCACCAGTCTTCCGGCAGGATGACTCCAACATGGGCCTATTGAATACATCAATGACCGAGTCCTTCAATCTCCACAGCACTGGACACAGCCCGCCAGCCTTGGTCAATACGCCAGCCACCAGCAATTGGAACGCAAGTCCACCCAGATCTATGGGTGATCAAGAATATCACAACGTGTCTGCACAAGCCAGAACTCCTGCCGCGTTCAGTTTCGGCAGCAACAGTCGCGATAATACTCCACCTTCCGCCATTTCCTTCGAAGGACAGCACACCCCGTTTCTCGCGATGAGGGATTCTCCGGACACGGACAATATACCCTATGCCTCACGAAATGCTTTTGGCGATATGAACACCTTTTCCACCATGTTCCCTTCTCCGACTTTGCAATCAGCCACAGCGGGCACAGTCCACCCAAGTGATATTGGACGATCTAGATACAAAATGATCATATCGCCGCTGGGACACAAATCTCGAGTCGAGACTCAGATCCCAGTCAAGTTCACCGTGGATCCAATGCCACCTGGTGTCAAGAAAATTCATTTGCCAACTGAGACGATCGCAAAAGCAAAATTCTTAGCAAAGGAATCTCTGAAATCGCCGGATACACTTGAGCTCTCTGCTATGTTGGTCTGCACTAGTGCAATGGAGAAACCAGAGAACAAAGTCCGGGCTTTGGAACTCGCTCGAGAAGGCACCCATTTGCGATTTGGCAAGGAGCCAAGACGCTGTTCGACGGGAGAGGTGAAGAAGAGCACGGAACCTGACCCAAATGACCCGGACTCCCCGATCAATGGCGGTCCAGTGAAAATTTGCGACAATTGTGTTTCTCGTGAACGCAAACGTGCCGGTCGCAAGAAGTCGAAGAAGCAGGAAGACGAGGAAAGGTGGTACGAGTACGAGCACAACAGAATCATCATGTTCAATACACAGGAATATCTCGATTTCCATCCACCAACGCCAACCAAGGAGCAACAATATTATGACCCCACCAACTTCTCGCCGGAGGCTATGCAAGTTGATGCACCCATGCGTATCGTTTGCTATTGCCGACACCAACAGGAAAAAACTGGGTTCCAGTAAGCTCTTTCCTCATCTGCTGATAAACAGCTACTAACCGTGTGTCAGGGTTATTTTCACGCTCAAGGATTACCAAGGTCGTGTCCTCGCGCAAGAGATCACACAGTCTATCCTTATCACCGATGACCATAAAACGCACACCCAAGGCATCAATACACCCAATGGCTTACCACTAGACAATGGATCTCAGTACGCAATATCTCAATCATTTGGGAATTCTACTCTATTGCAGCCTGTACAGGGTTTGCCAGGCCGCGCATACCATTCAAGCACCAACCTGGCATCAATGGGCGGTTCAAGCTATTGGTCTAACCCTGCAGTTACAAGCGCTATGGGACAAAGCAGCACGGCCTCCATGACACCGCGGAACCTTTCGAGACCTGCGTCGCCATCTGGGCATATGGGGCCGAAGAAGAAGCGCAAGGGCTCTGGGGGTGTCCATAAACTGCCTGCAAACTTGATGATGACTCGTGCAGATCTGGAGCCAATTTCAATACCATCAGGAACCACCTCCGCAGCACAAGCAATGAACTCGATGGTGTCTCCCGAGACTGCAGCTCTTCAATTTGACCCTAATGTGCAATTCGCACAAGGAGGTCAAAACTACCCCATTACAACCCCAGCGACGCCCAATGGTATACCATCGAGCAGAGATAGCAAACCGACAGACAGTAGCAGCTACTTTTTCTCGGCGCCAAACTCAGCACACGCCAGTAGAGCAGCAAGTCCAACATCGTTCACTCGACCACAGATGGCTAACACTTTCCAACCATCACAGTCTCAAATGGCTGCACCTGCCAATCCACAGTTCATGGGCATGCAGTACAACGGTGAAGATCAGCAACACCCGACGCCAATTGTACTCAAAGTGAGACCTGACAAAGGACCGCTGAGTGGTAACATCGAAGTGGTTGTCCTTGGCAAACATTTTCATCGTAATTTGGAAGTTGTATTTGGTGACAGCAAGGCTACAACTACAACTTTCTGGAACTCGGATACATTAGTCTGCTTACTACCGCCATGCGTCCGTGCCGGTCCAGTGCCTGTCACTTTTGTGATATCGGGACGTCAACATTCACCACCTTCGGTCTCGTTAGCGCCGATGTTTACATATGTCGACGATTCCCAGCAACGACTGTTTGAGCTTGCCATTCAGCTGCAGTGTGCTGCTCAGATGGGCCCTGGGGTTGATCACTATGGTTATGCACAGAACATTCTTGCAACCCACGGTCCACAAAACGGGTTTCCAGGTGGACAAGGAGCCACGTTCAATGGCAACGTTCTGAGCAAATGCAATGCCGAGGACTTGATCATGGCGATTATCAACAAAGTAGATCTTATCGACAGCCCCTATACGCCGAACTACGACACTCAGAGAAATGATGGTGCCAGTATGATTTCGCTCGCATGTAGTCTTGGCTTGGAAAGGGTAGTCGCGGGGCTTCTTGCTCGAGGCGCGCATCCCGACCTTGTTGATGTTGGTGGATACACACCTTTGATGTTTGCTTCTATGCATGGGCACGCTAGCATCGTACGGCGTCTCGTTCTCCGAGGGGCGGATACTAGCCTGAGAAATCTTCGAGGGCAGACCGCCGCCGAGCTGGCCAGCTCTCCAGAAGTCCGCCATTTTGTTCGCCATCGCCGCCATTACAGGTCGGCTAGTGCTGGCACACCATACTTCCGAAGTCGCGCCGACAGTGCGGCCTCAACTAGGTCCATGTGGGGTCCTCCTTCGTCTGGCGCAAGCAGTACAATGTATATGACTGAAGATGAATCTGTTGTGGACTCAGAGGTTGAGGAAGTCGAAACTGTCGCGCCCATCGCACACCATCACGATCCTTCCAGACGCACGAGTGGTATCGCTCTGCGCTCACGACATAACAGTGATGCTGAGCTTATTCAGAACGCTCAGGTATTTCCAGTGAATAATCTCGGGTCATTTTACGGAACAGCCAGTTCTATCGCCATGCTGTCAGCCCTAAGGGATCAATTCACAGCGCAGATCATCGCGCTGCAACAGAATCTGCCCAACATGCAAGATCAGCTAGATCAGTTGGAACACAGTTTCCCAGCATTCAGTCGTCGCATCAGTTCTCTCGTGCCAACCAGGAGACCGGCGTCGCCACGTACAGAGTCTCCCAGCGCGGACGCGCCGCCACCGTATCACGAGGCGTGTCCAGATGGCGCTGACAACGGCTTCGATACAAAGCCGCCTGAGCTATTTACGACGACAGCCGAATCTAGCCGGAATGCATCCATTGCAACTCTTCGACCATTTTCTCAGACCAAAGCTTTGCGACAGAGGTCTTTCACAGGACGTTCCGTCACCATTGGAGAGACGAGCCCTACTGGGGAAGAGGCTGCGCAACTCCGTCGCTTGCGCCAAGAAAAGCTGATCACGGCTAAGCACGACCGCAACTTGTGGTTGATTTGGGTAAGTAGACTGTTCAAACTCTTGCTGTTAGAACAGTGTTAATCAAGTCACAGGTGCCTCTCTTCATTGCCATTGTCTTTTGGTGGTTCTCCGGTCTTCGACTTCCCCCAGTGATGAGCTGGCTTAAGACTATCAACGAGACCGTCGCCGATACCTTTGGAAAGGCTCTTCCCGCCCTGCCAACGATTCCAAATATAATGCGCCTTCCTGTTTGATTGTCACAACTTTTGTTCTTCAGCGCTTGTTTGCATATTTTTGCATTTGAACTTGCTTCATCCATCCGAGCGTGGCGTTCAAGGTGAATATATGCAATCGGATTTGTTTCCTTGCCCACCATCAGCCGATTATTAGCACCACATATATTTTCACTTTCGTTGAGGAAATCTCACTTTTTGATTCTCTTTTGGTTTTGCTTGGTTTCCGTTTTATGATGTCATGACCTGTGTAACTTTGCGTTTATGTGATGCCAAAACAAAGGGGCCTCGCGCTGCGGTGTCGTCGAAGGAATGGATTTTGAGATAGGGTGATCAAGGCATAATAGGCTGGATGATCGGCATTGGTGTCCTAACGGAGTTTTGGGCTATGAATGGTGATGTTAGGAGGAGGGAAGTAATGAGGTCTTTGGGATCGGGGATTTCCTTTCCCAGGAGGAGTTGCGATATACCGATGTGTTGAGTGTGAGATATTTTATAGACGCAATGGTTCAGGTTCCTGACTTTTTTCCATCCCTATACTGTAATACTAACCAAAGATGGGTTGATGACAAACGATGGTGAGTTTGACTGTTTATGCTCATGATTCAGCCAGTGTACTGGCGCGGGCAGTTTTGTTTCGGCAACGGGAAATTCTGGATGGCTACAGTTGATGAAGGAGAGGATTGTTTCCAAGGAGTCTGTGGAGAACAAGTTCCCGGAGTATAATCTGTGCGGGCATTGGATAATGCTGGAGTGGCAAAGAAGCTGCCTTAGCCGTATGAGTAGAATTGGGACAGCTTGATGACAATGAGAATGGCCCTCATATAACATGTGAACCAGCCTCACAAGGCAATACTGGCATGGTTAATGAGTTGTAAGGGCGAAGCATGTACTTCAACATCATTTTATGCCACATTTTATGCCAACAGAAGAACAGAAACTTTCCAAAGATATTGTATAAGGTCAGCACTATTCGTACTACACATCAGGATTAACGTACTACACCCGAGATTGATATACTATATATGCCGATAACGTAACATGTAGCCAATTAGATAGCTTGAAATTAGCCGAAAGGGGGTCCTTAATCTCCGGTAGTTAGCGCTGTATCTCTACCGAAGCTTATACTTGATATTATAGTATTGTATTTGGTAGCGACCAAATGGTCGCTGCACGCTTAAAAAGATACGCTAACTATATTCGAACGATGTACAGACTTAAACTCTACGGTAATCGTATAATTAACGATATTTAACTATATTCTGACTTCTGAGTACTAAGGCTAGGGAATCTCTTAAATAGCTTAATTTAGTAAAAAAAGGTATTTTTAGTATATAGTAGTAATAGGGCAGTCTTTCGAATAAGAAGTACCAACCTCGCTTACGGTCGGGGCTGGTTTTAGGGGGCGAGCCCCCTATTATCTAGGCGGGAGTAGCGCCTAGATATAAATGTAGGTATATTAGTATATAGTAAGAAATACCTTAAATCCAATATATACCAAAAATTTATATTATGCGATATATTTACACAACGTTAATTTCAAGCTATCTGATTAGCTACATGCCACGTTTTCGGCATGTGTAGTACGTTAATCCCGGGTGTAGTATAATAATCATAATGTGTAGTACGAATGGTGCTGACCTTGTATAAATGGTACAGCTTGGCACATATGCATGGATTGGCGTGCACACACACGGCATGCTTACCGCATTTATATCAGCCCATTTCCTAGGATCTTTTCATATACTCAACTGGATTGACCACTTGTAGTTACCCTTCACATTCAACTATCCACATCACTATCTGCATTCTTTGAGATGTCCATGCTTCACAAGGTACAGATATTCACTCCCTTCAACATCAGCAGCAGCTTCCTATCGTACATTTTGGCTCTCGAACACCATCCGATTGAGCCAATCACGATTTACTAAGCCCGTAACCATTTGTGGATAGCAGACAATGCCACTCTTCCTACACATCTTGGCTTTCAAATATTAGCAGTAAGTTACTCAGAAGACAGCGGAAACTTACCTTGTACCAGGGTGCCAACTATTCCTCTTCACAAACGGGCCAATGCGTGGCGTCTTCGTCCTTTGTATTTTTCCTAAATCCATGCGAGCTTCTCCCATCACTAGCACTTCCAGTACTTCCAGGCTTCGATTTGGCACGACCTCCAGAGCCACTTCTCGGTGGCGCTTTCCTCTTTGACACCTCATGAACCTGGCGCCCCTTGATCTTGACGCCATTCCTATAATCACCGGTCCCCCATTTGGGAGTAAAGCATCTGCTGCTCAATTCCTGCTGTTCGCAGATTCCGCTGACTTCGTCGCCTCCCAAAAACCCGTCGTCACCCTGTTCGGCTGCGTACATCCAGTTATTGATCCCTGGAACTGGCGCTCCTGAGTTTTTGTCCCAGGATTTGCCCGACCGGATGTATCTGTTTGCGCTATCAGTCACTACTTGCTGGGTCGCTGGCCCGAGGCATGCGAAAGTGCCGCATGCGTTCCAACCTGCGCAGCAGCATAAGCGATGTTTGTCTGCAGACACGGAACAGGCGAGGATGGAAACGAGGAGTGTGTACGAGAGCTTCATGACTGGCGAAGATGATGGTGTGAAGCTGTGTGGTTGTAAGGAGTAGACAGATGATGAGATGTCGTTATCGCCATAACCAGCAAGCACCTTATATACGTGAATGACACTCGAAGATCTCAAGATTTCTCGACCGCTTAGTGCCTGCCGATCATCGCGAAGTCTTGCAGGATGGATATGGTACCTTGCGGTCTCGTGTCCAAAAATAGCAAACTAGTATTTGGTCCAAGTCAAATTGTGTTGGCAACGGACTTGATAACGAAGATGCCAACAGGAGTGGAAGGAGATGTGGGTGGTGGAAACAAACCAGGTATTCATCTCGCGTATAGGTAACTTCCATAGAAGCTCTAGAAACCTCGAACCCCTCTCAGGCCGGTTTCAACGTGGTGGAGCTGCAGGGCTTCCTAAAAACTGCCCAGGCTTTCTCTCCGATTTTCTGTATCATTGACTCGAAAACGAAAAGATCAACATGCAGAAGCAAATTTCACAGTAAAAACAACAACGACTTATCTTGCCGTTCAGCCGGCCTGACATTGACGAGGCCAAGGTTATCTAGCTTTTAGATCCTCTCGCACTTTTGCCATACGGAGAGTTTTGGGAATTATTTCTAGTCAAACAAGAAGGCCCGATTAGGCGCCTGTCTGCTAAACCTTCTACTAATCTTCTTAACCCTGCAATATCATATCTTTCTTTCCGCAGAAAGCGATCGTGAGAAGGCGAGTCAATGAGTCGGACTTTCTCTTTTGACAAACGAGTCCCACCCAACTTTGAGGTATCCTGGCCGAGCGCTCGAACGGTCAAAGTCTTCAATCGTCGACCAAGACAAGGGATAAAGCAGATTCAGGGTCTTCGTAACCTACGGACTCCGCTGTCTGGTGAGTTTGCGATGCACAGGTACAAGGGCTGCTTCAGGCATCCAAATTCGGCGCAGAGATAGTCAAGCATGACTGGGTGATCCATCGTTATGGGAAGTAAGCTGGAAGATGCTGAGGCTCATACTTTCACTGAACTGTAAACAGCCAGAGCACTGCATCGATGGAGTCCTACAGACGTGACGCTGGTATCTGTGCGATAGTCAGTGAAACCGAGCTCATCCACGCTCATATCTGAATTTTCAATCCGCAGCTAGCCTTCCGCATTGATACGCATGCCAAGTAGTAACGTCCTACTCGCCGTGGCAGTAGCGACAGAACTCACGATACTTGAAAATTCTTGGAAGCAATCGAATGGAGGCGGACCTTCTTCGCGCCTATGCTATTCTGATTGCCGCAAGGGTTAGTGAGGATAGTTCCACTCTTTGCTGTCACGGACATTCTTTGCCTGAGAAAAATGGCGCCTGAGGCTTCTTTGCGAACAACTTGGGAGCATTGTCCGTAACTCTCCCCTGCAAAGCTAGACATCCTCACCAGTTTATACGGTACTGTAGCCCATGGCCAGAGAAACGTCAGAGGAGTTTAATCCATGTGTTACAGCAAAAACCTGCTCACGGGAATTCAGCCGCTGGACGTTTTGCCGAAACTCGAAAGACCACAGTACTTCAATCCGAAAACCAAGGGTGGGCCACAAAGGGTACACGATGCATACGAGCAAGCTTGGGATCAGCCTTTGCACAACCGAGAGATCTCAGTTCGATCGGATTGCACGAAGGTCTCCCTCCAGTCATCGAGAGTCTTCGGTCACTAGGTCCTCGGATGGATGCCAAGATCATGTCATCGTAGGGGTAGGTATACGATAACTACGCAGCCTAGATTCTACCCCTTCGATTTCATTACTCTCATCCGGATGAGTTGGATGAATTACAAACAAAAAGGTCATTCTGCGATGAAGCTTAGTTCGTCGTTAGATGCAATGGACAATGCCAAGCATCGACTTTCATCTTATCACAAAGGATCAGATGGGTCGATTAGAGACCTTGAATCGCACAGCTTTTGTGCGCCGCTTACGCGCAACGACTTGAGAAAAGCTGCCAACTTTTTAGGTTCTTGGAGTACGAGTGCATGGGATCTACATGTACCAGGTACATAGGCACCCGAGTCGTCCAGGTTCGTTTGATTGTCGTTACACGAGGATTGCTCGAACCATAGTACCACCATAAGCCACCTCTCGTGCAGGGTATGGTTTTAGGCTCTGGCAGGGCCAGTGGTCGTCTGATGTATGTTCGATGTTCCTGTCATTGCATTTGCGGACTACTAAACGATCGAATGACAGCAACGACAATTGATACGATAATCCTTGAGGTCAATTGGAACGAGCCCAAGGCTATCGACCTCCTTTGTCGTGGATTTATGGTTTCTAGCTAACATAGCCTTGTGTGACAAAAGTTCAGCTAGTATATCGTGGTGAAATTCCACGACTGTCGAACGAACGTTAGCTAGTGTGTTACGGGGAAAACTAGTAGGAGGATAATATGGCAGGTATCGTCAACTCTAAAACTTAGAACTTTTGGTTATACTTCAAGATCCCAATCTGGTCACTTCCAATACATACTGACAGCGCTCCCTTCTAACAAGTTTTCAGTGATCTACACATCCGGGCCTTCCGGGAATAGGATTTTTTTTGACCTACTAGGTCGAGTGCCAGGAACGGTGTACACCGCCTATATGCCAAGGGATTGGCATAGCCCTTTTGGCCTATTGGTTCGAGAGTCAGCACAGCAGCAACCGATCTCGGTCCTGGTGTTCCTTGGAATAATTATACGACATCAAAACTTCGAGAACCCCGGTGTATAAACACTCTTTACAGCGAGCTCCACGAATTCTACGAATCTTCTTTCAACGATATAAACATCGTCGGAGTGCCACTCGCGTTCTTGTAGCTTCTTATCGGCATATACGCTGAAGTACTTGTGGTTCAGCATGCCTGCGAGATTGCGAAAGCCTTTGTGATTCAACCCCTCAGGTAGAATCTCAGCCACAACTGCTATGAAAGCACTTGAGCTTACTGGTTGAGGATTGGTGGCAATATTCGTGAGACTTGTCCCGGAAATCAGCCAAGTATCTGTTTCCGAAGCGCTCAGCACAGAAGGGCGTTTCCTCCTGGGAAACTTGCGTATACTCTTGGAGAAAAGGGACGGCAAAAGATGGCGAGTTTGATGCTGGCAATAGACCAGATGGAAAGGGACTCTGTGCCTGCTCCGAAGTGCGAGGCCCTTTCGGATGAGACAGACGCGACACATTGGTGAGAAGAAATATGGACAGAATAGCTGCAACAAGAAAGAGTGCAAGGTATCTGGGAGAGGAAAATAGCCTTGCCAACAAATTTGATGCCGTTGGGATTCATAAGGGCTTCGAAGGCCATACGGCCAGCTTCCTATAGGTAAGATTACATCTAGGAACGCTTGCAGAAGATTTGAACAGCGGGAAGAAAGGCAATACTTAGCTGCAAGCATGATAAAGAATGCTGTATCTGTTTGCCTACGAACTCGACCTGTGAGACGCTTCAACATACCAGGGAGTTTGATTCATGCCCAGCGATTTTGGTGGTTACACCGACACGCAGAGATATTATCGCAGTGCAGGAAAGAGATGAGATACCGTGTAATCGTGGGCCCTGGCAGTCCCTTACTCCGAGTCCCTTCGTCGCTTGAGCACAGCGAATCCTTGGTCAACCGGTTTGCAGGAGAGCAAACAAAGAACCCCGGTAAAAGGCAGATATCTCGGTCACCTGCGTGGTGGATGTCCTTGAACGTTTTGGAAGTGTGTGACTCGCTTCATTCTTGGCATATATCTGAGCGTAGGGGCCCTAGGGGGGTGATCGGTACCGGCCCATGGGTAGTGTGATACGTGGCCGAAGTCGAGATATACGTCGTACGGTAATACTCAACATCGACAACTACATCAAGACTAAAATGAGTATGCTCGAAAATTCGTAACCTCCTAAATACCATCTCCTTCTATTGAGGTTAGAATTGCTTCGGCCGAGAATTTAAATTTGTGCAAGTGCGACAACCGAACCTGCGCAGCATCTCCAGTCCATCGGCAATTCTTGAGATGTCTATTGACCGGGATACAGGAGTACCAGGTCCACAGCAAGTCTATGGGCTTCTCTATTCATAATGCTTGTGCAAGCCAGCTTCAGTTGCGCATCCGAGTCTAGATGGGAAAATCCAGCTCTCTGCTGAGCAGCCTGGACTTAGAAGTTAAGAGCAGAAAACGTATCCTTTAATAAGCTCAAATCGGGTTTGCTCAATGGCTTCGATCCTAGTTCTCGCTACCATCTCTTTTGCAACTTGTGTGTCGGCTTCTTTCAGCAAATTTATCTTTCCGCCGCCCCCGGACGCAGGCCGCTCGCAGGACGTACAGAACGATCCCGTATTCTCTGTCGGGGAGACCATCAATCTGAAGTGGACTGTACCTGATGCTCAAAATCTCGATTTATGGCTTATGCAAGATGGAGGCACTACTACTTGCAAGAGGACTGAGTACGCCAGTGCTGCTTGTAAGCAGTTAGCTTTTGGTGTATCTTCCCCAATATATTCATCTTGAAAGATTAGAATCAAGGGAGAAAGGCTAATCATCGATGGTGTCAGCATTGCCAAACACCGGAAATATGGATTGGAAAGTCGATCGAATGGGTATGGCCTTATCTTCGATTTACTATATCTTTGGCTTCAACGAGACTTCGCCAGAACGTGCTGGTCCAGCCTTCAATACTCAGTACATAAATATCACGGACAAAGTTGAGAGCTTTCAAAACCTCGACGTCAAGTAGTGCTTTACCATCGCGCAACACTCTACCATCTAGCGGTACTCTTTCACCAAGCAGCACTCTGCCATCAAGCAGTATTCTGCTATTAAGTAGCACTCTATCATCTAGCAGCAGTTTACTGTCACGATCAAGTGCCAGTCCTACTCTCAAAAATTCTCAGTCCTCATCACCAACTTTGTCTGTCTCCTACATATCGATCGCACCATTGTCAACGACACTCTCGCCCTTCTCAACAGGATTGGCTGTCCCTCCAACGACTGCTCCAAACGCCTCGGAAAGCACAGGCTCGTCCTCAAATAATAATCTTGCAGTTGCCGTGGGCGTCGGACTTGGTATTCCCCTTCTCTTCATCTTTGAGCTTTCTACCCGCAACGATGATTCGGCAGGAAGTGGAATGTGACACTGACTTGTGGCCTGTTACTTAGCCCAGAAATAGGGATAAATAATTGGTCTGAAAAATGGGAAGCTCATAGCGCGTTGTGCAAGGCAACCCTTGTAACGTCAGGAACTACGTGCTGATCTTGCTTCTCTCCCGCTCTCGGGCCCGTCACAACCAGCAAGGAGTACCATCACGGACATGCAGTGCTGAGATAATAAAACTGATAGGGACCAGTCGTATTCACTTTTATAGCCCAGCCCCCTTTCAATATATGCTGCAATTTCAAAAGAAATGGTAAGTAGATCTCCGCTGGCCTTGAACAATTTTTGTACTGACTACGGGAGGTGTAACGCTGTCCAATTAGGCAAGATGATCAAGGCGAAACGCCTGGAGTAATACTTGAGATGAGTCAGACGGAGGCTCGCAAGGCTTAAGGTAAATATTTAGCTCATCTTGGAGCTGGAGACCAACAACAGAGTGAAGAAGTCGCGGGGGCTTTGACCAAGGTCACGTAGAACGCAAGCTATATAACATTAAATAAAACAAGGGAACGTTGATGTCATACTCATTCATGAGCAATGCACGAATACATGCCTCTGCATTCATCTTTGAGGTCGTTTGTCCATGTTCACTTCCTCTTTCAAGTATTCCTGTCCACCTCTTGACCGGTCCCATAAACTCCCCGGCCACAAATGTAGCGGATATCTGGCGTCCTATATCAAATTCAGGTGTCATCGAATTGGCAAATGTGCAGACGACGCTCGCTGCTTTGTACCCCGCTGCGCTTCAGTCAGTTGCTGAGAATGTGACCAGATGATATCGAGCGGACGGTACCTTGGTCTTCAGGATTCGTAGGGACTCGGTATGAGTTCCAATAGCAGTGGTAGAGTTGACGACAAGATTGAAAATGCTGATGTCTTTTTCTCTCACGTGTTATCGTGTATGATCGGCGTTGACGCTAGAAGACATGGACAACTAATCAATTGGAGATTGATTCTCCAGATTATCATTAACATCAACCTCATGTCTTGGTATCCCGTTCCCATCACGTCTCATTCCCCTTGCTACTCTTCTACGTGACTTTTGAATCATGTCCAAGGACGCCTGTCGACTGTTCTACAGTCTGCAAATTCGGCAGATGGATCCTTTCACTCCAGAGAAAGTCTTCCTAGGTATTTCGAAGCTTTG
This sequence comes from Venturia nashicola, assembly GCA_004522665.1. NCBI lineage: Eukaryota > Fungi > Ascomycota > Dothideomycetes > Venturiales > Venturiaceae > Venturia > Venturia nashicola. The sequence goes on from SNSD01000011.1 coordinate 1,050,805, forward strand.
TGAAGTTTTGTATGTCATGTTCTTCCAGGATCAGAGGTGTCAAGAATGCCTGGAATGTTGATACCATTGGAAGGATTCACTCTTCCCAATCCAGACAACTCTTCTGCGCTAAAGAAATTACATGTATGTCTGGCCCTGGTATCGCCCTGGAGTGTTCTTTGATATCTTCTATGCGCCATTGCGAGCTCCCGTCTAACGAGAAATTTCAGGATTCAATATTTACAAAGAGGACATCTTCAGAATCTTGACAACTTTCTTGTGCCTTGAAAACGTAGTGCTAAGCTCTTCCTCTACAAAGAAGCCATTCCAAAGGCTAAACTTGTGAGCACCACTAATAACGAAAACACGACCACCTTGGAGAACAAGAATTGGAAAGGAAGACGAAGAAGAGCATGGAGATGAAGACAACGGAAATAATATCAGCGCCAATCTTTGACAACTCTGTCCACACCTGAGAAGAAGAGCAGAAAGAACAAGGGAATTTGCCTCCTTCACACTCCCGACCGCAGTCGAGAAGTGCAATGGAAGGACTACTACCACTACCGGGCTTTTCAGGGCCGCGCGCATGACATAGTAGCCTCCCCCTCCAGCATGTACTACCACTACCAGGCTTTTCAGGGCCGCGCGCATGACATAGTAACTCTCCTACCACTGCCGAGCTTTTAAGGGCCGCGCGCATGACATAGGAGTGCCTTCAGGCACCAGCTTGCAACTCTCTCTGACTACCACTACCGAGCTTTTTAGGGCCGCGCGCATGACATAGTACTGTCCTACCACTACCGGGCTTTTCAGGGCCGCGCGCATGACATAGGATGATTGAGTTGGTTGCTGATGGTTTTTTCGGACGGTGTGCTCCGTCATGCTGTGGGCGCTTGCCAGCTTCAAGTTCGCTCACCGAGTGAGGTCGATTTTTACCAGGCTTCTCTGCCTGCCAGTTCGCTTCGTGGAAGAAGATGCTGTGTTTTAACGCGGTTGCAGCTCCGCGCCCTCAGTACGCTTGCTGAGAGACAAGATGCTGTGTTTTAATGCGGTTGCAGCTCCGCACCCTCACTACGCTTGGTGAGAGACAAGATGCTGTGTTTTAATGCGGTTGCAGCTCCGCACCCTCACTACGCTTGGTGAGAGACAAGATGCTGTGGTGAAGCCCCGCCAGCTTCGGGGGAGGTAAACTATTTTTTTGATTGGTCGCAGTTCCAATACCAGACCTTGATGGCGCAGGCATCATTTACACAGTGAGCATCTGCCCGGCTTCCTTGCAGACCACGGCTTGCTTTCCAGCTCTTTCATACATCGGAGGCATCATTTACACAGTGAGCATCTGCCGGCTTTCTCGCAGACCACGGCTTGCTTTCCAGCTCTTTCAACCCCAGGGAGACAATGGGAGGAATGGGCCATCTCCGGTAAGTCGCAGCGGTCGGGCTCCCTCTGGCAGTGCCTCTTCTTTTCCTCCAACAGGCCACAACCAGTTGGCGAAGTCGAGATCCTCGGGGATGATGCGGCGGCGGTGGAGGGAGACGTATCGGAGGACTTCGGCGTCCACGTCTATGGGCATCGCTCCGCGGAGCTTCTGTTGGTCGCGGAATTCGTCTCGTTGTCGCCAGACCATTTCGAAGAAGGGGTCTTCCTTCTTGGCGGCTTTGCGGCGTTCTCTTCGGAGGATGAACCATCTGATGGGCTTGGGGACCAAGCACCAGAGGTCACCTCTTTGGAGTTTCGAGATGAGGGATCCCATTTTGGCAAAAGCACGAAAATGGATCGGAGGGTGGAGGATGGATAATGAAGTGCACACAAATGCTGATAGTCGGGTTCGCTCGGAGGTTCAATCAAGTTGCAGAGCAAGCTAATAATTGAACACAAGCGGGGAAATTGATGGAGGAAATGGTGCGGAGGGGAGACGGCCTTTTGTTCACAAAAAGACATCAGAGCGATCCTCACATCCCCACATCCCCACATGTCCTCGCTCAGATGTCACCCTGGACCAGAGCAAAATTGTGCTCAGAAGACCGATCATCACCCACACCAGTTTGGCTACCACAATTGATTCTAACCTTGGTCTGCCCTCAGGATTTTTGGAGCAAGATCTCAGAACTTTATCCGGGTGGGTACTCTGAATTCCTTGCAACAATTGATTGGCCATTTCTGAGAAGGACATCCTGTATGCCCCGAATTTTTGCATGCATTCGATCTACTACAGTTCAATTGTACCTGAGAGTACCGGACGAGTTCAAAACCTAATTAATCCTCAAAATCATAATAGTAGGATCCCAGAACTTTGTCAACGCGAGTACCAATAAGTTCGGTATAACGATGAATCGATCATTTCTGAAGGTTATCTTTGTCTGTGTGGGATCTGTGCATGACTTTGATCTGCCATAATGCTTGAACTGCATTCGAGAGCATCGAAGACGTCTGCAAAAGTTGTTTCTACACCTAAGAATTGAATACACTCTCAACAAATCACCGCTTCTCAAGTGTATCTGAAGATGGCATTCGATTTACTAACAACGCGCCGTCCATAAAATCCCGAGTCCGCGGGCGCAAAAGGCTGAGGTTTGGTAAACATTCTGCATATCCAACCAATACTGAAACTGTACCACGGTACCGCCTTACACAAGGCTGGCGCCTGCTGTTTAGACTTTTCTCGACCATCGCTTCGACTATCGCTTTGAATCGTTTCCACTTTTCCTTCCTGGCGATTGGACAGTAGAGATCATACTTTTGGCAGCGGCGCAGGGCAGTGGGAGGGCGATAGGGGCACCGCAAACTGTGAACGTGAGCACGTTGTCGTCCCCCACACTAGGCTGACATGTTTAAGTTTTTCTCGACCAGCTCTGCCAAACTGCGCAACGTTTGAGGAAATCCCTCGAAGACAATGGAAACGAGGGGAACGGCATCATCTGGTATGCATCACAGGCGAGCAAATTGATGATTCGAATTCCTCCTTTGGTCTATCAATGTTACGTGATTGGTGCTGGCGACCACTCTGCTGGGAATAGGCTGAACGTTGAACACGGCAGCGGCTCGAGGCGGCGGTACAGTTGAAATTTGGCTTTTGGGATTTAACTTTAACAGTCACGGGCAACGTTTATGTCGATGGTAGTCACATTGCCGGCCCCGCATAAGGGTGACTCCTCGCCCGCAACCTTTTTTCAACCACTCGAAAATTTCAAAGCGCATCTGACAAGAAATTCCTCGAAGATCGTGGAAAGAATGAGGCGCAAGCCTCAGGGAAATCTGTCCGCTTCGTCAGACGATATTGGGCAATTGATGATTCAGCATTTGGGTCGCGATTTGATGCCTGAATTACTTTGCGATTCTATAGCCCTCCCAATGACAGCCACAGATCCTAATTGTCCTTCCCGAACGTTGGATTGCTTAGAATAGCGAGATGATAGCTGTCATTGGGTAGAGATATCGACTAGCTACTATTGTGTTATCAAAATACATACCTACATTCGAGTCAGAAAGGTATTGATCTGCCCTTCCGTGGCTTTTTATGAAATAGAAGTCCAGGGCCGAGTCAATCATCACTGGAGATGAATGACCGGCAATGGAATTGAGCGTATTCTAGAAGAGCGCATTGAGCTGAGTACTTTTGGCACCCTGGTCGACGTCAAGAGTCTTGGCTCCATCATACAGCCTAGACTTCGGATCGATATTCAAAGTGGCAGCGTTGAGACCAGTGATGATGTTAATGGATTCTTTCGGAATGCCCTATATGCCGACAGTATCCTCCCGCATAAGTGACTTGAACGATACTAAACCCCTCTCATCAGAAAAACACCATACCTACCCGCGTTCAAACAGGCTTCTTATAATAAACATAACTAATGCCCATAACCTTCTCCCACAACCCATCATCCCCCTTCATACCCCCAAACGAATCAAAATCGTAAACAGCCTCAATCTTCCATATCTGCCCCTTCTTAATCTGCTTAATCGGCAATTTATCACCAAAGCAAATACTCATATCGCTGATGCGCTTCTCGGGTGGCATGAGAACGGTACGTGATTTGCGTTTGGCGAGATTAAACTTCTCGACCTCTTTTTCCGCACGTGCTTTTGGAGCACTGAATCTGATGGCGGAGGGGCCCGGTGTCATCTTGTGTGGCATAGATGTGAAGCCTGGTTTCGAGCCGTAGGAAGCCTTGCTGGTACAGACGTTTGCGCCGTCGGCTGTGAGGATAGTGCTTACTCCTCCATCGTGGAGATGCCCAAAAGCGCCAATGATTTCGGCGTCAACTGTGGACGTCCAGGTGTCATCGAGCGCGAACTTTGCTAAGTAATGTTAGTAAAGTCCTGGAAATACTATGAAGCTAGGGGTCTTCACTCTTCTTCTCGGGAGGATTGGCCTCGCTAACTCCGCAATTCCTGACATCGTTCCAAGCCATGCTCACATCGTTCTTAAGAGGATGGCCTGGCACATAATCCCACACCATAGTGTAGTAGACAGTCTTGTCATCCTCGTTCATATTCGCAAGATCGATCAGGGTGCCCAATTTATCCTCAGCCCTCAACCTATATCCTGAATCCTTCGCTCCCATGTCTGCAAAAATGACAGGAACGCGTTCATTGCCGCTTGCAAAGATGCGTTCAGAGGTGTGTGCTGTCGTGTTTATTCCAACGTGAGGAATAGAAACTTCAAACTGGCTACAGGTTGGATCAGAACGTCCAGGACCGGTCAACACTGTTACTGAGTGGTGAAGCATTAATCCTGTGTCGACGTTGGCCTCCTTTCCGTCCGGATACTCTAGAGCTGCGCGCATGCCTATGATAGTACAATCGCCCTCGCAGGGTCGCGGAAAGTCCGTATCAGGCCAATTTTCGAGCATACCGTGCATGTCACCCATCGGATTCGTTTTGCCCATAGCTTTTACGCCCTTGACTTTGTACGGGCCGTATCTCATCTTCACAGCTTTAGCACCTGGAACATCTATTTTTGATTGGACATCCTGTCTCCTTGGAATGTTGGCCGCCTCTGGTGGATCCGCGACTTTGCCATATCCTTTCCCAAGACTCAGCGTATAATCTGGCAGTCCACCAGCTTTTGTCTTTGTTGCGCCCAAGGCCTTGGCGAATGCCATCAAAGTTTTTGCTGGTCATTGTTAGTAGTGGCATTTGGCAATTGCTGGTCTCTTACTGGCGCCTGCTTCCCCAAAATACCTTCCCAACGATTCCTGCCCACCAGCTGCAGCTTTGATAAGAGGCGTCAGCTCCAGCAATAGCGACGGGGAGAGATTGGAAATTGAGATCCCTGCTGGCCACTGTATCCCTCCAAGCTGTCTTTTTTGCAACGCAAAGTCGACACCGTCAACCACCCCCGAGCATGTCAACGCCCCGACAAAGAGAGAAAGTAACGAATGTGGCTTCATCGCATATGTAGAATGAGTGGTCCGAGTGCCTGCGGCAGGTACAAGAGAAGGAAATGTGCTACCTCATCGGAAATCAAAGTAGCGAACAGAGTCAATAAGTACATGGGCTGTACAACAATGACGGGGGAAACCGGAGCATCATGATCTATGAAGTTGTTGGTACTGTGGTAAATGGCACATGGAGACCATTTTTGGCTGACAGTTCTCAGAGTGCAATCAATACGAGGCACAAGCCGAGGTGCCAAAGCCAATCTGCATCCACAATACTATGGTATAAAACCTGATTTGGGGATTAATAATGCCGAGCTGGTTTCCATTGCGAATGATTATTTGCATTGATCTGCGCCATATACAAACTCCAGTGATCCAGTCACAAAGCCTTTACCGCCCCTCCGCGCTGCCATTGTAAGTATTGACCGCATTGTATGCTAGTTTTAAGACCGCAGTATGGATGAGTAAGCTAATATCGCTCCGGATGTGCCGTGGCCGCGAGAGACTGGTACTCGTTCGCAATAGAAATGATTGAGCCTCTTTTGATCATTCCACATTGCCGGTGGGTCGGTTTCGTGCGCGGTCCGACAACTACGGAAAATCTTCCATATAGCAGCAGCTCCTATCACCTATGAGCAGGCTTATCTGGACGAAGGATGATCGAGGGAGGGCGGTGGACTGGGGTTGCAAAGTGATTCGGCATTCGTGATGGTTGACGTTGCGCACGCGGTCCGACTCCTTTTGGTGATGAATTATTGGGGTAGCTGCGGTTGCAAACGTTAACAGGTCCTATGGAACCTTGGAGGCTACGGGAATCTTGTGGTCGCTGCAACATGCTGTAGATGGTGGAAATTTGACTGTTGTTGTATCATATCTCTGCTTGCTTAAAAGTGCTCTGCGGATCGGCTACAAGGAACGGGCATCCCTAGATACTTGTTTGTACAGGGGCCAAAATCTGAACCACATTGTCACCTCATTAATCTACAGACAGTCCAGCTCTTTCAGTATCTCTCTCCTTTTTTATCCTCCTTTTTGCCATCTTGTCGACTATCCGAAGCAGTCATCTGAAGCAGTCATCTCCTAATTCATTCAATGTCAAAATCCAGCATATCCTCCGTCCTAATCTTCTCTTTGACATGACATTGATCAGCTTCCAACAAAATCTTACCCACAACTACTCACCACCAAAATCTCCCATTTGTGAAATCACCTCCTGATGACTACACAACCCGTGAATCACTCCCCGATGACCATGTCTCCAAATCACACGCCCCCTTCCATAGAATATAGCCACCAAATTTCCTATCTGTCTTTTAGAAAGCAAATAAACCATACCGACAAGCAAGCAAGCAAGCAAGCAAACCCAACATGACACTCCCCAACCCAGAAAACATGCTATCCATCCTCCAAACTCACGAAACCGCCACCCAACGAAAAAGATACCTCCGCTTCATCTGTCGAAACCACTATAAACTGCAATCCCTCCTAACCGTCTACCAGCATGGAGATATACCCCATGGAACCTTTGTCAAGCGCTTCAATAAGACCGCCGAGGCTTCCTTAGTCTGTCTACACACTCTTCTCGCCCAAAACTTCAGCGCCGATGAAGTCTTATTTCGTATTTTCCCTCGAGTAGATATACCATACGTGCGATCTTTGTCTCTGTTTTCGGAGTGGGAGTGGAAGAGGATGATGTGGGAGATAAGGTATGCGAAGAACGAGTGTATACTCAGGATTGCTGGGAAGTTGGAGGAATTGGAGAGGGAGGAGGAAACGTGGGATGTTGGAAAGGAGGGGGAGAGATGGTGATAGGAACATAATCCATTTGGATGATGCAGATGACTCCTTTTTTTGTGATAGTCTGGGGAACTTGAACGAAGTGACATTTGAGCCTCTGGAAGCGTGAGTGAATTCGTGGAACAGATATTCATGTATATCGAAGGCCGCGAAAGATTGCGTGCGTCCTGGTAAGGCATGAGTGACCACATACTAGTACATGCTACGCGCTAATTGCACCATGCGATTATGGCATAGCATATCACCCAAAGCCATGATCCCATGCTCTAGTATTAATGGACGCCGTGGAACAATACAATTGTTACAGAAGATTCGTAGGCCGAAAAAGTTGGAAGGTCAAAACAGTACAACTTGTGAGTGAGACGCATATTGCGGACTCGGCGGCAATTCTGGTGAGACATTGTCGACGATGGGAATCCGAGATGCGATGTTGAGGTTGTAAGGTTCCATTGCTCACGATGACTCGGAGGGATGAGGGTGTGTGTGTGGACCTCGAGTCAGGATTCTCGCTCGGCTATTTGTAGCTAGCGGCTCGGAGATTCGGCGATAAAAAAAGTCGTACCTTGAATCACTGCCTTTGCGCCAGAGAGGTTATCTCACATTGCAGCCCATATAACACTATTCCTCACAATGGCCCCGAAGTTTGTGCCTCGCGAACGGAAACATCGCAAGATCGCGCGCCAGAAAGATACGAACCGCCCCTCTGCCCAACACGAGGTCGAATCCAACGAACACGAAATCCTACCCAAGTCCAAAGATGATATCGAAGTACGGAAGCGCTCCATGCGCGAGGAACTACGGGCGGCACAGCCTAAAATGAGCTCTAAGAAACAGAAGAGACTGGACAAGTACATTGATACAAAGTTACGGAAGGATGAGAGGCTGGCTTTGATCAAGAGGCTGGAAGAACGGCAATCTAAGACTGATACAAGCCTTTTTCAGAGCACGAAGAAGTTGGGACAAAGGACAGAGACGAAGAAGGAAGCGCTTCGGAGGGCACTGGAGCTCAAGAGGCGAGGACTTGGCGGGGAAGTGGAGAATGAGTTACTGTTTGAGAGGCCGGATAAGAGAGCGAGAGCCAGTAGTGATTGGGGGGCAAGTGACGAGAGCGAAGAGGACGAGAAGCCTATTCAGGCTGCTTCTATACATCCGACTGTCAAGGTTGCATCTGCTACTACAGTCGGTGCTGGCCTGAAGACGGCCTTACAGTTGGGTGAAGATGGGAAGCCAATCATCAAAAGCAGGAAGCGTAGGAAAGTGGAGGTCAAATTCGATCTGCAACCAACTGTCGCGGAAGAATGGACAGGGATGAGCGATGGCTCTCAGTCCGAAATGTCCTCCAATGCTGAAGAGGGAGACGAAGACGAGGAGATAGATGATTCTTCGGATGAAGAATCTTTGCCAGAATCTGAAGGACCTGATGATGCAGAATACAGCGGAGAGGATGGCAATTCCAATTCCGACGACGACGAGGATTCTGATTCGAGTCAATCAGACGCATCAGCGAAGAAGAAAACTCGGGCATCAGCATTTAAAATCTGGGCGGAACAAGCTAGGAACGATGCCATTGGGTTTACGCCGTCTACTGTGATAGGAGATGTGCCATTACAACCACACGTTTCCGACGAAGTCAGGAAATCTTTTGTTGCCAGACCCCTAGATCAAGAGCCTTTGCCAGAAGGCTTTATAGCCGAGGCCACGATCGATAGGAAAGTGCATGCAGTTCCAGTCGAACGCTCGGAAGAAATTCAAACTACGCGATTGCAATTGCCGATCCTAACCGAAGAACAGGCCATCATGGAATGCATATTTAACAACGACGTGGTGGTGCTGTCTGGAAGTACGGGCTCTGGTAAGACCACTCAGATTCCTCAATTCCTGTATGAGGGAGGGTTCTCGGATCCACATGGTCCAACGCCAGGCATGATTGGCATCACACAACCAAGGCGTGTAGCAGCAATGAGTTCAGCCAAACGAGTCGCTCATGAAATGGGAAAAGATGGCAAAAAGGTTTCGTATCAAATTCGCTTCGACAGTACTGTAGGAAAACAAACAAGGTACTTACCCTTCCGTCTTTTGTTTTGACTTTTCTCGATTAATGACTTCCCCTTCTAGGATTAAGTTCATGACTGATGGTGTCCTTCTACGAGAAATGTCAGAAGACTTCTCTCTCCGAAAAGTAAGCTTCTGAAAGATTTCTGTTACTACCATGTTATTGACCTCGAACTAGTACTCTACCATCGTAATTGATGAGGCTCACGAACGTACAGTCAATACCGATATTCTGATTAGTCTTATGAGTCGTTGCGTTAAAGCACGAAGACAATTGGCAAAAGAGAAGCCTGGATTGTATTCTCCGTTAAAACTCATCATAATGTCTGCCACTCTACGAGTCTCAGACTTCCGAGAGAATAGTAGGCTGTTCTCGACACCTCCTCCACTTCTCGATGTTGCAGGTCGTCAATTCCCGGTCACCACACATTGGTCTCGAAAGACATCCCAGGACTGGGGCGAAGAGGCATTCAAGAAAATCACGCGTGGTCATCGAAAGCTTCCTCCGGGCGGATTCTTAGTCTTCTTGACAGGAGCTCAAGAGATTCGCACGTTGACGAAACGCTTAATGGACACGTTTCAATCGACCGATTCGGGACCAAAACATCAACCGCCTGTCGAAGATGAAGACATGAAGACTTGGGACACTGAAGATCAAGCCGCAGATTTTGACGAGGACGAGTCGGACGAAAGCGAACCCGAAGACCCAGACGCTGAATTTGTGATAGATGGAGAAGTCGCCGAAGATGAAATAATGGGCGTTCATGTTCTACCTCTTTACTCACAACTGCCTTCGAAGGAACAGCAAAGGGTCTTCGAACCGCCGCCAAAAGGTACTCGTCTCATCATTCTAGCCACGGATGTGGCCGAGACTTCCCTTACTATTCCTGGCATACGATACGTGTTTGACTCTGGTAGGCACAAGCAACGTAGCTGGGATCGATGCGGAGTTGAGAGCTATAAAACTACTTGGGTAAGCAAAGCTTCTGCAGATCAGCGAATGGGGCGAGCCGGACGTACAGGCCCTGGACACTGCTATAGGTATGTTCTTACTTGATAAACTTGCCTTGGCTACTAACGTAAAATTGAGGCTCTATTCTAGCGCGGTTTTTGAATCATTTGCGCAATTCTCTGAGCCAGAAATCTATAGATGCCCATTGGAAAGCGTGGTTCTCCAGCTCAAACAGCTTCAGATCTCAAGGATCGATAACTTCCCATTTCCAACTCCGCCGGAAAGATCTTCCTTAATCAAGGCGGAGACTCTTCTGAGACATCTGGGAGCAATCAAAACAACTGGCCAAATCACAGAGCTTGGTAAGCAATTGCAGAACTACCCGGTATCCCCGAGGTTTGCGCAAATGCTTAGACTGGGTGTTTTGTACGATTGCACCGCCTACGCTGTCATGATGGTAGCAGCGCTAGATATCGCGGAGATCATTATTCCTGAAGGCTCGTTGGACTTGAGGACCCCGGTCCGCGATGAAGATTCTGTGTGGACGGCAGCAGAAAGCCAGGCCGAGACGCTGCGGCAGAGCCGAAGGCAAGCCTACAATGCCGCACAAGCTTCGTTATCGAGACTAGACTTCAATACTAGCAAAGTCACTGCGCAGGCTGATTGTATCAAGTTATTCGCCGCACTCTATGAGTTCTCAAATAGCAGCGATCAGGAACAGTGCTGTCGAGATCATTTCCTCCGCGAAAAGGGTGTACGAGAAGCCATGCAACTTCGCGAGCAACTCACACATATTGTTCGCAATCTAAATCCAACCTCTGCGGTAGAGCCATACCAAGCTCAACTCACCAAACCAACCGAGAAACAAATCAGACTGTTGAAGCAGATCGTAGCTGCTGGGTTCATTGATCAAGTAGCCATCCGCGCCGATTGTCTCCCTATCCCTCCCGAGATGGAGCGCAAACCGAAAAGAGCCATCGATGTCAGATACAAAACTCTCCTCTCCTCCACAGACCCAGGAAGACCAAAAGACCCAAGCGAACCCGACACCTTCGTCTACATCCACCCTTCCTCTATCCTCGCCCGCCTACCCGCAACCCAAGTCCCCCGCTACATAATCTACCAACGCCTCCAAAAATCCCAACCATCAGCACCAGGCAAAAAAGCAAGAGTGCGTCTACACCCTCTCACACCCGTCACAGCCGAACAACTCTCTGTCTTGGCAAGAGGGACGAGTTTACTACAGGTCGGGAAACCGTTGGGGAAGATTGGGGTGTTGACTAGTGTTGGAGGAGAGGAGAGGAGGGAGTGCCTTGTTCAGATTAACTTGGTGGGGGAGGGTGGAGGGATGGGGTGGCCGCTTGTTACGAGGAAGGTTGTGCAGAAGAGAGTACCGAATGAGGGATGGGTTGTTGAGAAGTGGGTTGATTAGATGGATTTGAGGCACAGGTGATGTTCTGGTACTTCTTTGTGATGGGACAGTCATGGTAGCATGAATCGGGGGCCCGGTGCGAGCTATCATGACTCGAGAATTGATGACAAAGATCATGAGTTTGTACTGATCGGTCCTTTTGCTTGTTGTGGATTGTTTTATCCTTGAATACTACACATAATCCGATTCGTCATCGTTGTAAAGAACCAAAACGCCTTCCTTTTCTTTCTGTCTTATATCTGATGCTGCTCAGATACACACGCCGTCTACCCCACAGCTGGCTCCATTGGTGCCTCCATCTCCCAATTTCGCACTGGCTTCTCTTAGCTTTGAGATTATGGGATCGACGGCTTCCATGTCTGTCGCGTCTACAGCTCCGTCTACTTTGTGCTCGCCGGATAGGTATTTCAATGCCACGTCGAGATTGGGCTGATAATTCCGTATCGCTGAGGAGAGGGCTAGGATCGACTTCTTCCGTGTTTGCTGTGAGGGATCTGATGTTGCGAGTTTGATGAGTGTGGGTATTGCGCCGAGGGAGTTGAGCTGCACGTATGTTAGTAGCTATTCCTGCTTGGAAATATGAACTATGGGGGTTGACATACCGTCTCTTGTGCCTTGACATTATTCTGGACCGACGTTCCAATACACCAAGCAGCATACTTTCGCATCTCAGCCTCTGTATTGTCGAGCTGCTCCACCAGCGGTACCCATAGCTTCAAGGGTTCGAGGTTATTCGCGTTGTCGATTCCTTCGACTAGTTGTTCGAAGTTGTCGAAAGCTATCAGCTTGTTCTCGAGGTCTACTTCTGGATTCTGGATCGCAGACATGGCATCTTTCATTAGATCTGCGTCGGAGGGACCTCCTAGTAGCTGTTGTAGGAGTGCAGGATCGAGGGCGCGTGGGTTGAATGGTTGCGTGTCTGTGGATGTTGGGTCTGCTGCTGGAGCATTTGGATCGGCGGGCGCGTCGGTCGCGGCTGTCGAGTTTTGAATGCTCCATTTGAGGAGCCCGTTCAAAGAGGGATCCATGGTGGTGATTGTCTTTGGAGTTGTACGCCTGGTCGTGCGGCAAGTGAAGACTGGGGATTATTCTGAGTGGCTGGGCTATATCTTGCAGCCTATATTGCAAAGGATTATTGCACATCCCTGCCGCTGATGACGACGGAACATCAGCGAAGCTTCACGAGGCTTCCGACGGTGTGTGATGTAGAGGCTTGGCATGTTCCAATGATAGAGGATGGATAGCTATGCCACAGAAAATTCCAAGAGTCACAATGGCTCCTGCCTGTATGACCAAGTTGTATCAGCAGCAAGGGCGGTGGCTCGTCTCGCTTCGTAATCGTATTCGTGCCCTTTGTAGTTTGGAGCTCTGACCATACAAATGCCCCTCACTACTTTCAACATAGGAATAATCCTCGTTGCGGTGTGCGAGGCTGGGAGGATGACGCTGATCGGGAGAGGGATTCACTCGACGACGGGACTCGGGAGAGGGATTCACTCGACGACGGGACTCGGGAGAGGATTCACTCGACGACGGGACTCGGGAGAGGATTCACTCGACGACGGGACTCGGGAGAGGATTCACTCGACGACGGGACTCGGGAGAGGATTCACTCGACGACGGGACTCGGGAGAGGATTCACTCGACGACGGGACTCGGGAGAGGATTCACTCGACGACGGGACTCGGGAGAGGATTCACTCGACGACGGGACTCGGGAGAGGATTCACTCGACGACGGGACTCGGGAGAGGATTCACTCGACGACGGGACTCGGGAGAGGATTCACTCGACGACGGGACTCGGGAGAGGATTCATCTCTCCGACTAGCCACAGCAGTGAGTGGATGCCAAGAGGGTTATACAGCTGCCTACATCGTCTCTCAGTGTTGGCAGTATGTCCAGCGTCCAGCACCAGTGGCCCCAGGTAGCAGGCCCCGGTAGCAGGCCCCAGGCCGCGTGTGCAAATTGAACCTTCGTGCTTGGGCGAAGAAAGTGCAGCGCCGCGAGGATGTAGGAGCAGGCGGCAGAATTAAATTGATTTTTATATCTTCCCTAATTGACCGTGGATTGCGTGCCAGTGCCAGTGCCTGCCTCCCTCTGCCAACCTCTCTCTTTCCAATTCAGTTCCCCACAACTCGAAGCCACAAGCAGTGTCGAGGTGTTTAAGCTGTTAGCGCCGAAATTGGCTTGCGCACTCACTCCAACTCAGAATCCCCCAAGACTCCATCCATCCTCCCACAACCCGACCCCGACCCTCTCCGCCACCCAACAACAACTTCAAACATTGTTCACTGAGACCAGCTAGAGCTGCTCCAGTTTCCTTTGCCTACCCTCATCACAGAGTCGCCCGAACGACACTCCTACACTCTCCCCGCACACGAATCACTCCGCAGCTATGGAAGGTAAGCTGATCCAAACGACACCTCACCATCATCGGCGCATTGCACTCCAATGTGCTCGACCTGAGGCCGCCATTGAGCACACAAGCTAATTCATTTTGCGTGCTGTAGAAGAAGTCGCAGCCCTCGTCATCGACAATGGGTAAGCTTTCCCTATATCCACTCCCTAGGCCACGACGCAACAGTATTGTGTGCACCCATCATGCGACAACCCGGATTCGCATCAACGACGATGGATATCAATGCATCTTGAACTGACTTGACAACAGTTCTGGTATGTGCAAAGCCGGTTTCGCCGGTGATGATGCTCCTCGCGCTGTCTTCCGTAAGTTCTTCCCTACGTAGCCAAGATAGCTCCATCGGATTTCATCTTGCTACACGACATGCTGTCTTTGAGCCTGCTAACAATGTATAGCATCCATCGTTGGCAGACCTCGTCACCATGGGTAAACTCCCTCTCCTTTCCTAAACCGCCTAGCCACCATCTAATCTCCGGAACAGTATCATGATTGGTATGGGTCAGAAGGACTCATATGTTGGTGATGAGGCACAGTCAAAGCGTGGTATTCTCACCCTGAGATACCCAATTGAGCACGGTGTCGTCACCAACTGGGATGACATGGAGAAGATTTGGCACCACACCTTCTACAACGAGTTGCGTGTGGCTCCAGAGGAGCACCCAGTCTTGCTTACTGAGGCCCCAATCAACCCCAAATCCAACCGTGAGAAGATGACGCAAATCGTTTTCGAAACCTTCAACGCACCTGCTTTCTACGTCTCCATCCAGGCTGTCTTGTCGCTGTACGCCTCTGGACGTACCACCGGTATCGTGCTCGACTCCGGTGACGGTGTTACCCACGTTGTCCCAATTTACGAAGGTTTCGCGCTTCCACACGCCATCTCCCGTGTCGACATGGCCGGTCGTGATTTGACCGACTACCTCATGAAGATTCTTGCTGAGCGCGGTTACACCTTCTCCACCACTGCCGAGCGTGAAATCGTCCGTGACATCAAGGAGAAGCTTTGCTATGTCGCCCTCGACTTCGAGCAGGAGATCCAGACTGCCAGCCAGAGCTCCAGCTTGGAGAAGTCCTACGAGCTTCCCGACGGACAGGTCATCACCATTGGCAACGAGCGTTTCCGAGCACCAGAAGCCCTCTTCCAGCCATCCGTGTTGGGTCTTGAAAGCGGTGGAATTCACGTCACCACATTCAACTCCATCATGAAGTGCGATGTCGATGTCCGAAAGGATCTCTACGGCAACATTGTCATGGTAAGTTGGTGTATTTTTTGGCGATACAGAATGATTCACTAATAAATTTCAGTCTGGTGGTACCACCATGTACCCAGGTATCTCCGATCGTATGCAAAAGGAAATCACCGCCCTCGCCCCATCCTCCATGAAGGTTAAGATCATTGCTCCACCAGAGCGCAAATACTCCGTCTGGATCGGTGGTTCCATTTTGGCCTCCCTCTCCACCTTCCAGCAGATGTGGATTTCCAAGCAAGAGTACGACGAGAGCGGTCCATCCATCGTTCACCGCAAGTGCTTCTAAGGTGTGTGTCTACAACGAATGATGACTTTCCGGCGCCATCTAATACCCATACCAGCAACTCTCTTTACGAATACAACGACGAAAAGCCAAGGACTCGGTGCACCGGCGGAACTGTTTGCGACCGGTGAAAGCACGATCACACGCAGTTTCGGAACAAACTCACATTATTGGGAAAGTCAAAAAGTGCGCATGGTTTTTTGTTGCTGGCTGGGAGGTCTAAATTATTGAATGCGATAGCGGTGGTATCTGCTGAGTGGTGTTGTCTTTTAGAAGCGAAATTCAAGTTATATTAAGATTGCAGAGGTTGTAGCCTAGATATGCCTCTCTCTCTCTTTCCAGTTACCTCGTCAATGTCCTACCTCTTGCTATCTTCCTAGCTAGATTGGTCGTAGACTTTTTGACAGATTTGCGGATTGTTTTTGCCATTCTCTTTGCTTTTATACTTTGTGTCTCTCTCCATCTATTTGTGACATAGCTGACGTTTTACACCCTTCTGTCACCTGCCAGTTTTCAATGCCAGTAACGACAGACAGGATTTTGGCTGACATTCGAAGTGCCGTTGTCAGACGCCGCTTTCAGACGACAAGCATCTAGCAAAAATTTAAATTTTTGATTCATACTGAACGATAGACTAACTAACTAGAAGGGAATAAGAGTGGTTCTCCCCTTTCTGGATGCGCCCCTTGTCTCTGTTCACTTGAGATATAATTATTCATTGAAGGCCCCGGATATCCATGTCCTGTGTGCTCGGAAAGGATAGAGTTCTTCCTTACTCTACGAGTGTGCTGCGATCTTGGTGTGGTCTTTTTGTTTGTTTTGTTTTCTTTTCTTTCACGATAAGGGGGATTTGTCTGGTGAGGGGAATGAGAGGATATGTTTGGATGGGCTTGGGTGTTTGTGTTGTGTTCTGTTTGAAAGGATGAGGGGGATTTTGTTATGGTGAGTTGATACTTGGAATTGATTTGTTCTCGACGCGGTGGGGTTCTTGATTGGGGACGTATTTGATGGAATTGTTTGCTGGATTTTTTCAAGGGTGGAATGGATTCTTGTATCTTCTTGGTTTATTTATACTGATGTTGAGTATTTGAGGTTCTGAAGTATGAGATCACACTTCCGCTTTTTGGGCGATTGCGAGTCGCGGTCGTGCTGCCGTGAGCTCGAAGGATTTGCTCGAGGCTCTTTCTTCGGCTTTGGTTTACTATGCCGATTACAGTGATGCCTGTTGGCCCTGAGTATGGGTATAATGGCGCTGATTCTCGTCGCCGCCCTCCTTGTGCTACCAGGACTGGGCTGTTTGGTCATGGTATTTCATGTCTTCCCTTCTTTGTGATCTCTATTGCTCATCTCGACGTTTTCTTTGTCGTCTTAACAGTTCATAGCACATCCAATACACCCCCAACCATCTCTGCGAATTCCTCACGCCCTATTTTCCCACTTTCACCTAACTCTTTCCTTAATCCCAAGCCTAATACTAACATCCGTCCTTCTTCTGGATTCCGTGAGCACAGGAGGGAGGCGAGTTGTGTGGCGAGGAGTTGGCCGAGGGTATCGAGGGTGGGTGTACCGGTGCCGCCTAGTATCGTGGTAGCTGTAGTATGATTAATACAAGTCTGCGAGAGGTTTCAAGGGAGAAGAGGAAACGGACCGGTGTGGTGTGAGTCTGGGAGAAGGGTTGAGGGTGGGAGATCCGAGTCTAGATCATTTGAGAGCGTGGGTTCTGGACCATTGGTCGAAGAAGAGGGTGTTGGTATCAAAGGGACGTGTATCTATGAAGTTGTTAGCTTGTCTTTTCGTACAACAAAGAGGCGCGCTTCGAAGCTTGAGCTCGTGCTCGTTGACTTGCGGCTTCGAAATCTTCTGTCAAGCGATTGTGTCTTTTGAGTGGAAATTAGATCGTACCCAATGACCTAATCTTCCATCCTGACTTATGGTAATCATGATTTTATCGGCGAAGGAGTGGGAGGTTATAGTCGTAGGATGAGATGCTATTGTGCATATTGTCGTTTTCGTACGCGCTGGGAACGGCGCAGGTTGGACAGACGGTGTATCCATGGTGGGGGCTCAAATCGCTTCTCGAATTCCAGTGTCAGAGGAATGGCGCGAGGAAGGTGTTGAGGCATAAACTGCTTTCACCATGTTGTGCATTAACATGAAGATACTGTGGATAATTTTATGCATAAGGCAGAACAGGGGTCTATAGTCTTCATTATTCTCATCAGCCTTGCTAGCAACATCAATCTTCTCTCTTCAGAATTGATGATCAAGATCTTAAAGAAGGTTGATATCGAATTCCAAGTAGCCCCATTATCAAATCAGAACTCCCGTCCAGTTGCAAAAGCATACACAAATCGATGCGGTCATCATGACCCTCTCATCCCAAGGCTGAAGATATATACCAACTTCCACCCCTCCCTCAAATCAACAACTCAATGAATATCTCCCAAGAGCTCATGAAGACAATGGCTGATACAGCAGTCCAAGATGATCCCAAAAACCACGAACCAAGACCCGATCCAGTCGCCTTGACTCAGAACCCCGATCCCTCGAAAAACGCTTCTTCGGGCGTCGATTACGAACCACATCCACCCGGAATCCGAATCTCGAAGGAACGACAGGAAATCGTGAATAAAATCACCAGACTGTATTCGGGAAGTGCAAGTGAAGAAGACATGCTTGTATATACCGAAAAGGCGATTTACGACGATCCGTGGAGTTATTGCGAGGATAGGTATAGGATTGCTGGACAGTGGTACGGTAAGTCGACTTCTATTTCACTCGTGCTTTGAGTTGAAATGTAGATATTGATTTTCTGGTCTCCAGGCATTCCAAAAATAATGGCATCCTCAAAGACATTGGCAACAGAAATCGTCTCATCAACAGACTCCGAGATGGTCTTCAAATTGAGGCAGGAATATCGTCCCCACGCTCTTCCGGCAAAAGCAGTCAACTCTCTGATCAGTTTGGCGTTGGTGAAAGAGGGTGATGTGGAAAGAGTGAAATATCACAAAGATATGTGGAACGAGAAAGATTATAGCCACGAGGGATTGGGCAAGGTAATGAAAACGTTGAATGGAGACCATTTGACAAAGATTACGAGACCGCCGGAGAGTTTGAAGGATCCTGCAAATTAGGAGGTGAGAGGGAAGGAGAGAAGAATGGAATGGTTAAAAGAGTATAACCACAAATACAACCCGTCTGTACTTTCGTGACCCCATCTCCGAGAAATCAACGAAGTACCAATTGAAGCATTTCAATGGCTTGCGTAGCCAGTTCCTCAACACCATCTTCCAAATTCAAACCTTCACCCATAATCTGCACCAACCTCTCCTCCCACCTCCTCATCCTCGCCCGATCAACCTTAAACTTCATCAACCCATCAACCTCCCAGCCTTCCTGACCCCACTTCTCCCCAACCAAAATCAACCACACACTCGACCCCCCAACCGCCGCACTCACATTTCGAGGCAAACCATCACATTCAAGAGTCAACCCAATCAAACTCTGCCCCAAAAAACAATGATCCACAACCCCGTCCCCACTCAACCCGGCAAGAAACGCATTAAACCCAACCCACTCCCACAACGTCGTCCTAACCCTTCCAAACAGACCATCCGCACCATCAACAACACCCACCAGATCAAAAACATCCCACATCTCGCGAACTTGCCATCCCCAAATAGCAAGCCCACCCCACAACTCTCCCAAACTCCAAGGTATCTGATCCTTAACTCGTTCATAAATATCTTCAGGAACGGCAGGTGTAGATCGTCTTTTCAACCCAACCATCAAAGTTACCAATGCCGATTTCTCATTCTTCTGTTTGAAGAAGTCGACCTTCTTCGACGCTTCTAGAATGCTTTTCCACAGACTCCAGAGCAGATCTTCTGCCGATACAGCGCCGTCTTTAATGGGAAGTGGTTGGGTATATAATGTCTCAACATCCGCTACCAGGTTGGCGATAGTACGGTCCAGGGTGGTTTGTCCTGAAAGATAAAGAGTGAGTATATCGGAAAAGTCTGCCCTAGATTCGGCGGAAGACATTGTGGCGATTAGTGAGGTTTTGATTGTGTGGTCTGGAGGACGTGAGCGCAGAAAGCTGCAGGTATCTTGCTCGAGGTTTTCATCGGTGCATTAGCTTGAAGATGGACAAGCCGACTAACTCGCCGACTTGCGGGGTCCTGCAAGGTCTGAAATCCTGCTTCAGTCTCATCACCGGAAATGGAAGCATGAAGTTGCTTGTTTCTCTAAGTCAATCAATCTGCTGATTATGAGGGCTATGAGCATGAGAACTGAAACCTCACAGTACACAGAGATTGACTGCACAATAAACCATCATAAACTATGAAATTACAATTAGAAGAAACGAGTCCAAATTATCCCCAAACATCAATGTTTTGCTGCACGAAAGTGGGGAGGTTGTGATGTGTGCCAGTGCCAAACAGTCAGTCCATACGCTCAGGAGAAGGGAGGATAGAGACCAGGGATAGTCATGTGCATTTATACAACAACAACGACCAACCAATATCCATCCATCCCTATGCTTCGCTCGCTCGCTCGCTCAAACGGATCGAAAGGAAGGAGAAATGAGGAAAACCGCGCTCGCTAATAGAGAAAGAAACATTTCAAACTCACAACACACAGAAAAAATCGCAAGTGCTAAACAGACTCAGACAAAGGAAGAGAGATTATGAAAGAGGGAGGAAAAAAGTCAGGGAAACGACTGAACTTCCACGACACCCAGAGTCATCAACAAAGCAACCGACAAATTAGTTGCTTGTCAAATCATCAAGAGCCTACCAAATCAAACAGTTAGAACTCCGCCTCCGCCCTCGCCTGCTTCGCAGCCAGAACCTCACTCACCTTGCCAAAATCATAATCATACTTCTCCAATGTCCTCACAACAGTGGACCTTGAATAGCCCATCGAGACCAGTCTCTGCACGCTCGGATCATCATGCACAGAACTCTCTGTCATGGTTCTACCAAGGCTGGGCTTTGGGGGTTCTGGTACTTCTGGTGGAGCGAATCTGCCACTGCCGCTCATTCTTGGTGGCTCAGATGGCCCGAAGACTGGAGGCGTGGGAGCTGGAGGAGCCAGATCGGGCAGACCCGTCCCGAAGGATGCGTTCTCTTCAAAGCCCTTGCCAAGACTGGATGCCGCGTTGGGAGGCTCGCTGCTGATGCTCTTCATCATCGCATCCCAATCATCTTGTGGAGCCTTCTTCGAGCTCGTGGATGCTTGCAGGGAGTTGAAGTTGGTCTCGAAATCGCCAAACGAGTCATCGCCAAAGCCAGACGTGCCAACTTTTGGTGTGCGCTCAGAGGCCATGGTGCCAGATTTTGACATTGCTGGAGAGTCAAAAGCTGGGTTGAACTCCTCAAAGCCTTCATGATGCTGAGAGGTGAACATGTAGTCATCGTCGCCTTGGTCGTCATCATCTTCCTTGGCCTCAGCTAGGTCATCAAAATCAGCACCAAAGTCATCGTTGAAGGATGGCTTTTGAGAGTGATTGCCGGAAGAGGAGCCTTTCTCTGTACCACTGCCACTTGGGTGAGATGGCGCACTATGGTAAGCGTCAGACGGCACGGTAGATGAAGCCGGAGTGATCGAGGTTGGTGGAGGGGAGACTGAAAATGTGCTTGTTGGCGCAACTGAGCCAGATTTACTGGTCGACGATCCACCAAATAGTGCATGTCCTTGACCACCTGGAGCAGGAGTCACGAATGCTGCTGGTGGAGACTGGGCTGGCGCTTGAGAAGGCGAGGCAATTGGGTTCTCACGAGTGGGCAACAAGCCGCCGAACTCAGAAGGGAATCCGCGCGGCTCGGAAGGTGAAGTCGATGTATTGTATGAAGGAGGTGACTGCTGAGCTTCTGGCCGAGGTGGCTCCGCTGCTGGCTGCGACGAGAAGAAATTGCCTGACTCTTTGCCGCCAAGTGCAGGTCGGCTGCGGTCGTCAAAATCATTCTCGCTTATCTTGCGCTGATGAGCAGGAGACGCTTGAGTAAAGTCATCATCGAAACCTGCCTCGCTCTCTGAGTCACTTTCGGGCTCTTTGACAGCGATTGGAGGGAACTCGGAATGGAATTTGTTCATACTTGGATCACCAAGAGAACCATTGGTAGACGAGCTTGTCATTTGTCGCGCCGCAGGTGGTTTACCGGCGCCTACGCTTGCAAAAGCAGAGTCGAAGTCGCTCTTCGTGGTGGCTGTTCGGTTTGGATGGCCGTAAAGGCTATCACCATCGTTCTCTTTAGGCAAGGGAGTGGGATCTGGGAATGCTCCTGGGATGTCTCGGCTGAACGACTTGAAGAATTCAGGCTTGTTCTCTTGCTGTGGTCCTCTTGATTGTTGACTAGTGACGCTAGCGACAGGAGATGCATTGGCATTTCGATCAAAGAGTGAAGCCCCTGTGCTCTGGTTGGTGTCAGTTCTCATTGGCTCGGGTCTGTCAAAAGCCGAGGGCGAGGACGATGTAGCATTGGTGGGTGTCTCGTTACCGGCATAACGGCTGACTGGTGTTTCAACTCGTACCGATGAAGCAGCGGTCTCATTGCGACCAGCAGCAAATGGAAGATCGCTCGAAGTGATTTGACGAGACACAGGTAGCGGAGGCAAGTCTGCAGGTCGAGGCGATGCAGAAGGAGTTGGCATGCCAACGTCAGAGATGGATCGATCCGATGGTGGAGGGAAAGCGGATTGACCATAAGATGGCTGCGTTGCTGGGCTACCAGTTCGTGCTGCGGGACCCCAGATGTTATCAAATTTGCCCGCACCGGCGTTCACATTAGAATCCTTGGAATCTGGACGGGCAAAGCCCCCTGGAGACATGGTATTGTCTATCGAGGGGTGAGGAGACTTCCTGAAGAACGGGTTGGTGCTCTGGCTTGCAGTAGACGGTGCAGGACTGGCAACGTTGGACTGTGATAGTCCTCGAGAGCCATCAATTTGCGACCGGCTGAGTTCATTGATCTCGTTCTTGATGATGTCACGTTCAGTCTCGCTCTTCTCAAGTTGCTTCTTGTTGATGGACACCATGCCCTTCTCGTGGCGACTGTCGTTCTTCATCTTCTCGAGCTGTGGGCGAAGCTGAGCCATTTCAGCGTTAATCTGACGCATACGTTCCTTCAAGTTTGCGTTTTCTCGTCGCTCATTTTCCAAAGCCCCGCCTGCTTGTTGGTGCTGGTTCTGAAGATCGTGGTAATTGGCCTCAAGAAGGGCGTAGTCTTGCTGGAGGCGTCTTGTCTCTGATCTAGACTTCGTGAGCTGTTCCTCCAGAGCCTTAACAGCACTGGCTTCTTGCTCAAATTGAGTCCGAAATTGGCTCAAGCGAAGCTCTAGGTCTCGTCGCTGAGAGTTTGTGGTATTGAGCTCATTCTGTGTCACGCCTTTCTTTTGCTGAACTTCCTGCATCTGATTCCTCAAGGTTCCGATTTGACTGGACATGTTTGCCAGCTCAGCAGTCTCGTTGGTCAGCTTTTTGCTAATTTCTGGGTCATTGTCTCCAAGCAGGTCGTCCATGGCTGACGGAGGGGAAGGCTTCATGTCCCGGCTTTGCACATTGGATGAAGTGCCTGAGCCACCGGTCGTGTTGGTAGCCAAACCTTGCCCGAATGACGAAGATGGGATGAATGGCTTGAAGTGAGAGCTAGAAACACCACGAGAGGTACCGTGAGGAGAACTGGTACCAAAAGTCTGAGATGTCGGAGAGCTGGTCTTGTTATTGAACGAATCGTCGAACGAACGAACACCGCTGGCGGAACCGCCAGTAGCTTGTGATTGCTGTAAAGGTGCAACTGCTGGCGGATTTGACAGAGCATCCAAGCCAAACAGATCCTCGGCAGCAGAAGGTGGTTTTGCCGCGGGTGCTGGGGCGGCAGGTGTAGGAAAACCAGTAGCTTGTGGCTGCATACCTGGCTTAGGAATTCCGCGCATGCTTGGAGGAATAAGATTGGGAGGTATGACCGAAGGCAAGTCTGGTGTCGCTTTGCCGCGCTGGTCTCGAATCAGGTACATTGCAACCGCAAATTCGTCGCGGTTCAATTGGTCTAGACCACGAATAGTCGACAAATCCCAAATCGCTGCAAGTGAGTCCTGAGGGAGGCCAGATTCGGAAAAGAAAGAGACAGCCTGGTCTCCGCTGATATACCCGTTCTTATGGGTATCGAGCTTGTCAAAGAGCTGATCAAATCCATTCTTTTCAATAGGTCCGACTAGCCAGTCGCTTGGAGGCGCTACTGGAGGTGTTCCAAATGCTTGACGTGCAAGGGGGCTTGCAGTACGTCCTCCAGCACCACTGAATTGGCGAGGCATGGCGGAGGCAACTGGAGGAGCTGCAGCTCTTCTGGACGCCGCTTCAATGAGGCCAGCCGGAAGGGTCTGAGGCAGTGCAGTGAGAGCACCAATTCTGTATGAAGCGAGCAGATGCATGGCTATGATGAATTCGGCCAGAGAAAGTGCACTTCGTTGTTCGGTGTCCGCAAGGTTCCAGACATGTGCGAGGATATTGTTGGGTAGACCAGATCGTTGGAAGAAGTCTCGAGCTTTGTCTCCTGTATTCCTGTTAGTAAATTGCGAAGCCCGGTTGGTCTACTCATTTTACCATCGAGAGTGCCGCCTTTGGGTACTCCACCGCTTTCAAATAATCGAGTATAATCTGCTACTCTGTCCGGAGTAAGTGGAGGTACACGAACTCCACTGTTCTGCGCCTGCATCGGAGAGGATGGAAAAGCGGGAGGAGGCGGCAGAGCAGCAGCCTGACTCTCATCGAAGCTCTGTCCTGGAGGCATGTTGACGCCCTCAAATTTCGGAAACCCAGGTGGACAAGCTGTATGAAAACTGTCAGCCATTGTGTAATCTTTTCATAGGCAGCAGACGCTACGTACGTTGCAGCGCCAGGTCGAGGCTTATTGGTCGTCCAGGTCGAGATTGAAAATGTCCGATGAGTCGCATGGCTTTCGAGAATTCGTCTTTCAGAAGAAATCCACGGTTCTCGGTGTCTGCCATCGCCCAAATCTACAAGCCATTAGCCGTCTATAGCCTGTAGAAGCCGCACGCCATATCCTACCTCGCCCAAGATATTCTCCGAGAGCTTTGTCTTGAAGAACAGAGTAATAGCAACCTCGCCCGTGACGATGCCATCTCCCTTTGTGTCGGCTTGTTTGAATAGGATATCGAAGAGTCGTTCTTCCTCGCGTGTAAGATTGGGTATAGCGGATTTGCCTGTTTCATTTGGTCATTGGTTAGCTAGGCGGCTTCTATAGCTCAACTTGGAGAGTCGCATTTCTCGGTCGCATACCTGGTGCGCCAGTGATGTTGGCCATGATGCTACTACCGCAGCCGCTGCAATGCTACAAACATGCACTGTGGAAGTGGGTGTAGAGTATTCCGTCTGTGACGATTCGTGGTGTTGAGCTAGGGGCTGGGACGGAGCTTTGGCGGTTGGGGCTGGTTGGTTTGCAGAACAAGATGCACGATGTACCGTGTCGTACTCGGCGATGGCGATGGCGATGGCGATGGGCAATGAAGAGGTGGACAGTTGGTGATATTACTGTGAAGTTGGAGTCAGTCCCTCCTGGCAAATGAGTTTCTGTATGATAAACTCTAGCTTGTGTGATGACTCGCGAGTGTGTCCATTCTTCTGCACGGCCAACGAACACCACGAAAGCCTGCCAATGGCCGTCAGTCAGCTGCATTTCTGCATGGAAGACTCCCGGAGAATGCCCATCATGAGGCGACTCCGCATTCTACATTCGACATCCTCCAATCTGCCTACAGATCAGACCTCACGTCCATCTTACGTCGGAATATGTATGCGCAACAACAAGCAGCCGTCTTGCTCTACTCAATTGTCCAATCCCTGAAAGACTGCGGTTGTCATTGGCATTCGGCGGAGGTATAGAAGTCTATTCCTACCGATCCGATACAGGTCTACTATGGTAGGAGCTAAGTTACCACATTTGGTGTTACCACATTTGGTCACTTGCCCAGTTCAGTACCACGGAATCCCGGTATGACACTCCAAGCTGTAGCTCCCTTGCAACGAGCTTAAATCCGACGTCAAACTTCTAGACAGGTAGGTAGCACATCCTTCCCATTCATCGCTAAGATACGAGACAATCCCGTAAACTATTTGCAATTTGGGATTAGAGGTGAATTATCACTTGTCCCTGCTAGGACTGGTTCGATTTCAGCAACTGCAGGAGGATGAATGATTCAAAGCCCACTTCATACTTCATACAGCGACGGCAGTGATGGTCAAGTCTCAAACAGCCTGGCTACCTAGGTACTCCTCACTGCACACTACATTCTGCAACATTCTGCACCACAGAGCTAACGCGGCTCGAGCCGTTGCTGCGTAACCAATCACGACTTGGTGGATACTAGTTTGTCATGTACTTTTGGAATGATATGCTATTTTTCAGTGAATTGCGGAAGCTGAGATATCACATCCAAGAAGAAATGCTTCGGTTCTGAACTGGGTATCCTCATTGCCTGGCGTTCTAGTAGGGGTTTCTTATTACATCTTACCGCCAGAAATGCGGTTTGCTGCCAACTGAAGTCAATCGGAAATGTTGGAGACGAATAAGAATGTCTGACAGAATTATATTGTGTCCACTCTTTCAATCTACTGAGAGGAGAATCAACATCAAACACAGGAGAGAAGAACACCGCCCACCCATACTGCCCTGAATCTCGAACAGGAGTATCTCAATCTGAGTTCGTCTGAGTACTAAAACGCCCCCAGGATGCGACACATGACGCTATCATCACTTCGTCCCATCTTTGCGTTGCATGCTTTCATTTCGGCGCTGCTGCACATCCTCTTCTACTTCGCAATAGCCCAGAGCCAAACCTGCCTCCGGCTCTTTCTTCCGCCACGCTTTACCAAGCAGCCAATCAGTAACACTTATGACCTTGGGAGCACTGTTCCAATTGTCTCCCTCTTGCACATGTTCGATTGTATGAGTGAGAATCCTTCCCTTGCCATCGAATTCGAACACGAACAACCCGCAGAACTCGTCGTCACTGTCATCGTCCTTACTGCCTAGCCATTCGGTAATTTTATCCACTTGAGCCCCTACTCCTCGGCTGGCCTTCGTCTTGCCGCACGTTTTCCAGCGAACTATGAGGCGTTCGTCGCCAGAGTTGGAAGAAGCACTGTTCTTGACCATTCTTTCTGAGGTGACAATCAATCGAACGTTGCCCACTACTGGGACACGACCCCAAGCAACAGGCGATGTCCATAGAGCAGCTGTATATGCGATTCGACCCGTGACCGTCGGGAGATGTGGGTGCGTGGAGGGGAAGAGTCGTAGAGTAATTTGAGGTGATAGAATTTCCTGAGGTAGCGGTGATGCAAGAAGGGTAGGAAGACGTTCATGTAAAATACGAATAGCTACAATTATCAGTCGAATGTAAGCTTGGGTCGATATAGAACGACGTACTCTTGCCCAACTTCAATTTCCGCTCATCTGGTGGTGGATGATCCAATCCGCTACCTGGACCTTCCGTAGGTACCTGATATGTAGGGGATGTGCCACTGAACCATACATCCGATGACCGAGAGTCCTTATCATGTAGTTTGGCCAGGTTTCGTTGCTGCTGATACGGAAGAGCTTGATCAAGGTGTACTAGGCATGGCCGTTGATTTTGCGGCAGCAACTGCGCGCGGCGTAAGCTCGTCGGCTTGAATCTGCGCATGAGCCTGCCGGTTATAATTTATCTGTCATGACATGGGAGAGATACGTTGGTGGTGGAGTGATGAGGTCGAGAGGTTACTAGGTATCGATGTTGGTGGACAGGGAAGTTTCTCGATACGCTTCCGCTCAATGACAGATTCTAGCGGACAGCCACAGAAGCAGAACAGCATCCATGGGCAACTTGAAGTTTGTGAGCAACCAACTTATTATCATTCGAGCCTTGACCATTACCCGGAGGAAGGCACAGCTTCTTGAACTTGACGACCGTTCTCTTGAGCTATCATTCTTTCGATACGCCACGCTTCCACTTACGGGTCCCTTCAACGCGTCTTCCTCTGCGGCCTCCGACAGACGCGTAACATCATGGCGTTTCTCGAACCTAGCTCTGCCGGAGAATTCGGGCGTCTGCAAATATCACAAATCAAATGAGAAGCTCATGCTCATGGTACGGTCAAACTTGGCAGCTATGAGACAGCACAAAACGAGCGTGGAGGCAGCGACGAGATTGCCCAGCTGTACTGTAGATACAGCAGCTCATCACTAACCACAACCTAGCCAGGAACCTCAATATATTTTTGTTGTGAAGACAACGCTCGGCTTGGTTTGCATCTCCATCAGTCCACGAACATCTTGGCGACAATGGCATTTCGGTCAGAACACGCCCAGCCTTTCCTCTAGCTCCGCCCCTCGATACGAGACTCCATGTTGGCCAAGCTGTTTGATGATCTGCGAGACAGCGGAAGCACAAGCTTTGAATAGTGGCGGCTGCGGACCAAACCGGATCTTGGCATCGAGGTTGAATTGAATAATAGAATGCCCTCTTGACTCCGACACTTTGAGTACGCATATATCTTGTAAGTCCTTCGATCTCCATATTCTGATAGTATGTGCTTTGATCGCTTGCTTCCTGCATCATATACGCAGTTGTCAGTCGCCAGTATGTTGACAATAATAACGGAGTGATGGGTGACATTGCTTGGGACCAAGGAAGTCTGCTGCAGCGGACAACGAGCTGTTTGAGCTTTAATCGACCCAAAAGGGCGAAGAGAAACGAGAACACCGTACGCTTCCGTGTTGATCCAACCTTCCCACGACAGGAACGTGTAGCAATTACGTCGATTTATCCCGCGCATTTCTTCGCGTCTCGAATTGTATTTGGTCAAGTCTTTGCCGCGCTCACTACATGAAACGCTTGGTATCTCTTGCCAATCTCTTGACTAAGTCTTGTCAATGTTCAGAAGCTTCAGACCGCTTCTTCCGTTCAGATTTTCTTGTCTGTTTCACATTCGAAACTGAAATAGATCGTTGCAATGCCTCCGTGTCAGAGCAATTGTTGTCTTGTGAAGACATAAACCAGGGTAGTCTTGCTCAATTCTTAGGGCGGACCACAATTGCGACACAGCATGCAAATCATTTGCGTTGTCGATTCCATATTTTTGATATTCCTATCGTAGCTCGCGTCTGGTCATTTACTACACGTACACCTGCAGGATACTTGCCTTCCGAGACCAGTATCTTAGCCCGAAAAAGGCTAGGCCACCAATCATGGCACCTTTTATTAATGTCGACGACAATTTGTCTACAGTGGGGGTGGGTCGTGCACATGGGGAACGAAGTAGTTTCTGGGCGCCATCGCTAGATCCCAGGAACGAGGAGAAGATGCCCGTGGAGCTTAGGACTTGGAGACGCTGGAGCAACCAATTCGACAAGGAAAAAGAGTTTGACTGCTTGCAATTGGACATGTAAGTATCTTGGCTTACACTTGTCGGTCCCCTACCTAACAAGCCCTATTATGTATGCTTTACTCGCTTATAACAATCTGCTGTTCTCTTCTGCATTCTCTTCTTCGAAAATCACTCAGTTCAATTCACACAGCTGATCATAAATTGCCCTCAGAACAACCCCCTGCTCCAATTGTTCTCTCCGCGCCTGGGAACCCATTGACCACGTAGAGCTCAAAGCCTTTCAGTGTCGTATTTGCGGGAAAACTCTCTCCGAAACCCGCTCATCTCGCGCTTCGAACTTGATATCCAAATTCTCCACGCCGAATTCGCAATCGCTCCCGCAAACCTGCTGTGAAGAAGACGAGACTGCCGAATCGTCCACAGCCGCTTCATCTCGTGTCCGTTCAGACTCTGAAAGCTCATCATCAACTTGGGCGTCAACATCCGATAACCAGACCTCGTCTTCGACCATGGCATCATCATCACACGCCGAAGCATCGTCTTCACACTCCATGGCCTCCACAACTCCCCAAAACGAAATTGCAGAACAAGATTTCGCTCACAACCTAACCGTCAATGACAACTCTGGCATCAAATCAGTACGCCAATCAAAGTACGAACCAGCCAAACCAAAAGCCCGTTGGTTCGAGCAAAAACAAAACATGACATTTCAATTCAAACTCACGCCCCGCAATGGTCGTGCTGCAGGCGCGCCATCCACCTCCAAAGTCCCCATGGCAAACGAAGACGGCTCAACCACCGAAGCGAAAAAATCCGACTCCGGCTCCAAAGCCGAAGAATCCACCTCCTCCAAACCCCCAGGCGCAGGAGGCGCAACATCAACCCGCAACATCCCCATCCACGAACTCACAGAAGACCCAACAGCATGGCAACGTCTCCTCACCTCGTCCCTTTTCCTCATGAAAGAAGATCACCTCCCCAAACCGGGGCAGAGTAAAGTCGTTGACTTGGGATTGGCACAGTCCAGGACGTCCGGGGGTAAACATTTGGCTATGAAACATCATTCCAGTGGGGAACATGAGAGTTTGGTGCAGAATGATGGGAGTGAGGCGAAGAGGGTTAAGTGGAAGGTTGTTGTCAAGCCGGTGGGAGCTGGTGCGGCGGTTTTCAAGACGAAGGTTCCTTTGGCTAATGAGGATGGGTCTAGCTAGGTTGGGATATTTTTGGGGGTGTTTTTGGCGGAATGGGAGGAGTTTTTTGTTTATGGCAGCACTTTTTATGAAGGTGAATGAAGTATGACTTTATTAACGTTTTTCTTTTCCTGTGCACTGAAATCCTATCGTGAGATTTTTTCGGTAGACCAAGTCGATCCTCTTTGAGGTTTAGTGGTTCTTGAGGTTTTCCTAGCTCGATCATTCTGAAAGATGGCAATAACAGCAGTACTATCATCAACCCCTGTCATTTGTTAGTTCTGTGATGGTCTCCCATACGGTGAAACAATCCTTTGGACTTTTAACGGTCTTTAGAAGCTTGGAGGTACTGCTTGATTATCAACAATATCGCTTTACAATGCTCTTCTTGACACAGAGTCGCTTAGTCATATATGCCAATCGACAATATTCGACAAAACGATAACTGATTGGATTTACCTTCTCCAAACTCCTACCCGCCTTTCCCCTCCTATGAACTTTTCACATATGTAAACAATAAGTATTGAAGTGTTTTTACATGTCCCCAAACCACCTATGCTTATGCTACATCGCTTTCCCGCTTATGCACTAGTACACATTCATCTCATCATTTCGTCGTCAACATAACCCATCCCATCAGAATCTCAGAAACCTAAGCATCCTTTGGCCACACCTGCTTAGCAATTTCAACTTCAACTTCCAATCTACCCTTCGCCCATTACTCCTCCTCTGACAATTCGTTACCTTCCCGCATGGAACTGAAGCCACATTGGTGCGAGAGACAGAATTGGTCCAGACCTAAAAATTAAAATTAGAAAAACTTCTCTGGGCAAAAGTCCTGCGAGCTCAAGTCTCCTAGATCCTCTCCTTAGTTCCTCGCCCAACAGATTTTCTCACACAACCACGGTACCTAAAATGAAGATAAATATACCGTTAGGACGATACTTCGCCGCTTCATTTAAGCGGTTGGTAATCTCCTCCTTATCATCCAACTCCCTCTTCTTACTGCTCATCAACCAGCAGAATATAAACTGGTGAAGAATGTGACAGAGAATTGACAGGACACATTGGGTGCACCAAATCTCTACCCCTCCACCGTACCTGAGTTCCCAAATATGACTTACGCTCGGAGATCAACATTGATAGATTTCTGGCAACCTCAAACAACTATTTCAGCAGAAAACTATCCAAATCAATCTTGACGTAGTGGAGATTAAGAATCGATATCATGATTCCTGGCAACCAGGAGGACACTGAACGGATGAAGCCACGTTGGAAGGTAAAATTAGGCGAACAAGGAACCTACCAAGTTGCACAACGTGGCAGTCAGCTTTATACAGCGAAGCAAGCTCAGCCTGGTAAACTGCCGCCAAATCATCAAAGAAACCCGGCTCCAACAGGTCACAAAGAGATAGGGTGAAACCAATTGGTTCAACCGACGAAACAGATGGTACTTGTAGAAGAGGAAAGAGGAAATAAGGTTCTAGAAGAGCAGAGACGGGAAATCTTTTGTCTTCCAAAGCGTGGTGGCAACGTTACCTAGTACTAGCATTCATCCCAGGGAATAACGAGCCTTTGAAAAGCGCAGATCATTGTGTGGAGAAGGGCCATCTTTCGTCACGACAATTCGGCATCTTCTATCGATTCTTCACGGAAATGGGACTGTACCAAGACTTAGATCCGTCGGATTTTGGATCTTATTGACATTGGGGGTTTTGATGGTGGTTGTGATTGGGAGTTAAACCATATTGGGTTGATTACTAACCGGATTTCGGCAAATTCTTTCGGCCTTACTCTTTCTCCTAGTTCCTCTTCCTCCTCCTCCACCTCTAGTCCTATACACATGGCAGCCTCTCATCAATTCCATCATCATCACGCGTATGGCATCGTCTAGAGTTATCGTGAGTGCATGCATGATGATATAATGTCCATGTTCACCAAGTACGCATCTGCAAAATCTAGCCTTCCCCTGTGATTGACCCGTTTAAGGTTCTGTCACGCAACGACGGAGAATTGGAGAGCTGACCATACTATCAGGATTCACGCCGTCTGTGTGGCTACATCACAACCCTCTAGCAAATTGACAAAGACTGGACAACAACTAGTTTTTCATCATTGGTCTAAATGAAGGACTATTCATTTCGAAATTTGCCATCAATCCTCCCCTTCACTTTGTTCTCGGGTTGTCTGGTTACGGGCCTGCGCCCCGGGAGAGCGTGGTTTTATACCACTCGCACCAGTAGCCATTGACCGTCCCTGACACATGGGATAGATCTCCGTCATGTGTGCTGTCCCGGTTGAACAGTGGGTATTCGCACCAACTAGCTCTGGTGAAGGTGCATCTGATGTCCATAGTCATATCAAGTATCCATTGTGGCAGGAGATCCATTTTGATTGAGCCATAGCTCCATAAAGGATGGAGAAGGCCTACATTAGGACCGGAGTAATCGATATAGTAGCACTGTCCTGGTTCGATCCAGGCTCTCATCGGGTCGCCTTGGTAATCGGGCTTAGGATATATCAACATTCCGTAAGGAATGCCTCGGACCCATTTTGTGGGATGGGGACCTTGAACCTCGGGTTTTGGAGCAGGGACTTGGGAGAAATCGGTTGTGGTGTGTGGAAGATCTCGACGGTGAATTTCGGCGTCCCAAATACAGTATGTGCTCCAAATTTTGTCGTTGACGTTGTTTTCGAGACCCTTGAGCTTCAACTGAGAGATGTCATTCAGGTCAGGTGCGTCTTGATTATTGCCGATTGTGAAGACCTAATAGACTAGGTTAGCAATGATATCCTCGGGACGGCGGGAGGACCAATGTGTGTCCGCTCTTTTCGGAAGAGTTTGAACTAACCCAAGTATTCTCCTCGCAGTCTTTGCCCTTGTAGAACTTGCAATAAGCCAGATTGACCTGGCCGTCACTTGTAGTGTTATGCGTGGTAATACGTGCCGAAGACAGTTCAAAGTTATGGCCGGTTCCATCAAACTTCGTAATCTTGGCGCAGACGTTGACCTTGGCCGAGAGATCGATCCAAGGACCATTGAACTGGGTGTCTGTGTAGAGGCTCACGTTTATGCGATTGGTAGGTGTCTGTACCTGGTCCTGGGTAGGTACACGAGCACTACTATCAGAGACATCACGCTCAGCGAGTTTGGTGGAGCTACGGACTTCGATATCTTTGGCTTGGTGGTCAGAGTTGAGAGAGCCGGCGTCAGTGAACGAGTTGGATGTGGCTCCACAGAACTTTACATCGCACGAGAAACTCTTGATGGCATCGTTCCAGTTCAAAAAAAAGCCGGCGGAGTCAGAAAGGTCCTCAATGGTCTCTGTGGTGCGAATTTCGATGAAGTCTCCAGCACATCCCGGTTGCTTGTAAAACCGGCATTGACCGCAGCTCTTGGGGTTGGGGTTGATTGAGGAGACACCAAAAGAGGGTGCTGAGCAATTGCTGTTAGCTTCTGCTAATAGTAGACACATAAGATTGAACGTTGACGGCGAGTCATCATCATCTCATACCCAGTCTGACTCCCTCAAGATGAATTAGAGGTATCAAAGGTCTTAGCAATCCTCAATCGAATCGCTGAAACCTTTGAGCTTCTGATTTCAATTGAGTGGTTGATGTCTCGAGATGGTGGGTGACCCTGCATCTCTGTTCTATCAGTCTATACCAGTATACGGTGCAATATTACCTGGTAAGCATTGCTTCTGCTTGTCACATAAGACAGTGTTGAGCCCCTGGAAGTGCACATGCTCGTAGAAATGAGTGCAGAACTCCGTGTTGCCCTCAGCGATCTCGTTGGATTGACTCTCGACGGGTGCACAGCGAACGAGTGAGGTGACGGCGAAGATGGCCATCGCCTTCAAGACGAGAGCGGGCTTCATCTTGACGACAGTGAGCGAAAACTTTCCTGGTAATGGTCAGTATCTATTGAAGATTCTACGAGTTCAATGACTAATCGACTTACTGGGTCAGGCAGTGACTGTACCTCGACAAGGTTGTCGATGAGCAAATGGAAATCTCTGGTGGACCAGAGTCGTGTTGTTGATGTGAGATGTGGAAGAGAGGAGAGGGATTGGGAGAAAAGGAAGTTGAAGTAGTAGAGAGAAGCTATCATGAACACACGCCCCCTAATTATTTCTTACGATGATGGGGATAATACTGAAGATTGCATGGGTCCGCGTGATCCGGGTCACTGCTTCAGCACCTGGTGACGCTTCGGACCTTTGGAACGCGACATTCTCAATCCCGTTCAGTGATTGCAGATTTCTTTAGGAAGACTGACAACATCTAATCAGAGACAGCAGACCACACAAATTCCAAAGAGTAGAAAACTCGAAATTCCTCCAGTATTCGCTTGCTGCCAGTTTAACTACTCAACTACCATCGTACTAGATACATATTCTCTAATTCCTTCCGACTCTCCCAACCACTTGAATGCTCATGTGTAGCAGCAAGAAGGAGGCGATGCTGACCTGTCCGATAGCAGCATGCGAAGCATATATGTTCGATCCTCAACAGTTCATTGCAATAGCGCATTCGTCTCCATTCAAGTCGAATGGGTGCATGTCGTGATAGCACCTGTAACTTGCAATGTGATCATTAAAGCCCGTCCTCTCCAAGTCGCTCATCGGATGGTTCAAATCTAGCCACTCCGGCCCAATATCGTCGCTCAAATGAGAGCCGCATGTATTATCGGTGTATAATGAGCACCTCATCCTTGATCCGTCTGGCTGTATCTTCCTGTCAAAGACAACTGAGGACAGTCCAAGGTGCACATTGATCGTGTGGCATTGGTTGGCTGGAAGACACTGAACTCCGTCCTCGACATGGTAGGCACCGCACTTCCCGTGATTTGCCTTTTCACACAGCTTCAAGCACAGTAGATCATCTCGCTTGGTGATCACCTTGCTCTCCTTGGAATGAGGGATGGGTTTTGGAAGCCGATTGCACCTGACACTCTGCAACTTATCGTTGAATTGAGTCGTACTTAGATCATCAATTGGGCCAAGGAGGTGCAAGACTGGCCTCTTGGTGCCGTCAACTAGGACGAAGGTGCAGTCAGTGGTCTCGTAGAAGCTGCAGGACATGGCGCCCGCAGTGGCAGTTTCGCTGGAATCAAATCGGATCGACGAGATAGAGGTGTTGAATGCATCCTTGAACGGCCAGCACGTATTGATGTATTGAGGCTCTTTCTGGCAGTGTCCCTTGAAATGAGCGTCGGTACAGACCTCGACCTCGTTCTCTGGCCATTGAACAGTTTGGCGCATGAGGATATTTTCGCCATTGGGCTTGCGAGTGAGAGCTGTGCCTTGGACGGGGATTGCGAGTGCGACGGACGAGAACAGGACGGCAGTAACCAAAGCCATCGTATACATCTTCATCTTGATGACAGGTGAGTATTTGGCTGATGAGTAGCAAGACGTACTCACCTTATTTGATAGCGGATGTGTGACTGAGTGCTAGTCGTTGTTGATGCTACTGCGAGGATGGCGCGAAGAAATGCTCCAGATTTTCAGCATGACGCTACCACGTGGATCGATATGGATCTATTGTCGGCTTCCAATGACCTGATTATAATACCACTGGAAGCCTCGAATTGCGCAGGCACCTCTTCATTTGCAGCCTCAAAGAGTCTCTATCTCTCCATTGACTGAGTTGACTTCCTACTCATCACATCTTCGCATGGCTGCTCCATGCACACCTTCATGACAGCTTGATTGAGTAAGAAGGCGCTCAACGTCTCTTCCCGTTGATATTGCGTACGTCCGCCCGGACTTCCATACTCACCTAGGATCAGGAGCTCAACTCTATAGTCTCATAAACGGAGGTTGTTCTCACATAGACGATGGCATCTACCAAGCCCAGCCCTCTCAAGGCCATCAAGGCAAAGGCCATCACCAAGCCAAAGTCCACTTCAAAGGCAAATCCCAAGCCCAAGACACCATCTCAAAAGACCACCACCCAGCGTAAAGCCCGAGTGTCCAAGACAAAGGCCTCTAAATCCCGACGCTTCAAATCCAATTCTTTCTGGGGCCTGCCAACCGAAATCCGCCAGCTCATCCTCTCCTACACCTACACAGACCGCGACATGGAAAAGAGCATCCTCCGCAGATGGGGAGAAGCCAGGTTCGTTTTCGGTCCATACTTCTTCGATACAGATGATCTGCGGGACAGGACGCTCTTGCTGATGGACGTGGATCCTAAAGTCAAGAGAGAGATGGAGTTCGTGAGGAAAAAGTGGTTGAGCAGGGGACGGGAGCTTGCGAACGCGAAGGCTAAGGTTGAAGGTTAGGAA
The DNA here is from genome assembly GCA_004522665.1 of Venturia nashicola. Lineage (NCBI taxonomy): Eukaryota > Fungi > Ascomycota > Dothideomycetes > Venturiales > Venturiaceae > Venturia > Venturia nashicola. The sequence goes on from SNSD01000011.1 coordinate 1,087,228, forward strand.
AAGTGATTGGGCTTGCATGCATGGCAATTAGTGCGATTGGGAAGGGCTCCATGGTGCCGTCAATAGAGCCCTTGTCCAGCCTACGATACTGCGATTCAATATCGATCTCGCATTCGGCAATTGAGACTTTCCGAGTGCTTCGGCGAAGGTTATAATGTGGGAGATCAATGTGAGGGTGTTCCCAAATGGGAAAACTAGAATATTCGGATGACTCGGAGGTTGCTATACGAGCTACCTTGGTTCGGTCGTACTAATTGTAGAGAAGATGCATAATTCAAGCCTGGCAGAGACTGCATGTGCAGAAATATGAAGTTCTTGCGTGTAGAAAATTAGGTATACCTTAATTCCCTGATCTCTTGACCACTGCCAACTACGACCGACTGCCTCTGCGACTGCCCGTACATGATTCAAGTTGGAGTATATCCGTGTAACGTCTGCAATCTTGCCAATCTCTTCATAGCAGCACGGGTCAAAGCACTGAGTGAAGACTTATTACCTTGACCTGGCGTCTCCATTTTATTTCCATCTATTGAACGTATCTTGGTGTTAGGGTGGTGATACAGATTTCTTGAGAGCGGACAGGAGCGACGAGTATAGCGGTACATGGGAGGGATTCGTCACGATCGGCTTTGCGAAGAGGAAAGTCAGTATTTTCCATGGCTCTAACATGGAGGGAGATGGAGTTTTCTTACATTCTCATGCCACCAACCTCGTGGCTATTCATTTCGCGGCCACTGGAATGAATCAGGCTAGTAGCCTCTGAACTCTGGCTCATTGGTATCACCAAGGGTGGTAGCAGCTAGGAACAGAGGACTTGACAAACAGCAGGCTTGATCAACTTCGCTGTATTCAAATTGCTCCATTGTCAGTAATTGGATTTGATCTCCGCAAGAGATAATTTCTTGAGCACTTGCAACCTGCTTCTTCAGAGCCATGAACTTGGAGAGTCACTGATTGATCGTTCAATGGGTGGTGGTTGAGAATCGGGAAGGACTCGGGTGATAATTTGGCCAGCTCGGGAGTATCCGGCTTGGCGACCAGACAACCACAAACGATGTCGTAGAAGACTTCCATTGTCCTAAGAGATTTCAATATGCGTTCCTGTCCCAGGACGTCCATGTAGAGACTCAATATCTGCTGACTAAGTTCGATCGAAACGGCTTTTACCCGAGAAATAGACGAAGCGTGCCTTGCACATGGTGATCGAAGGAAAAATGACAAGATCTTGAAAGTTATGATCTGCATTAACTTTTATCACAATCAATCAATCAATTGACTTTTATCAAACAGTAATAGTAAGAATCTGACACCGAGAGAATATCACACGTCTTTCAATCATCTCGAGAACAACGACTTACCAAGCAAAACCGACTCAATTCGAAAACCAAACCAAGCCGCGCTTTGTCGAGTAAGTACTTCTTCGAGACTGTTCAATCATTCTAACATGAAAGCAAAGCAACATCACCATGCTGGCCATCGTTCTCAACCCTACAGCAACAGCGCCTCAAATCCAAAGCCACTTCCTCGCACTCCCGAATGGAATTCGCCAGAAGATACTTTTGTTCACCATTACTGACGAAGATCTTCTAACCGACAGGACAGAAAAATATCATGGCAAAAGCCGCAAAGACGATGGATACAAAACTTATTGATTTACAAAGGAATGGGATACTTGGGATTGTGCATTGTCGTGTACTCTGATTCATCCTATGGTCTTAGATGAGATGCACTACTTGTTCAAAATATTGTCGAAGCGTGTGGATGCAATGCTTGGTGAAAAGTCTTGCATTTTCACCGACTTGGAATGTAAGATTTTGTTATGTTAGACCAAATCTTCCTCCATCCAGAAGGACCTACAGCATTTGAAGGAGGATCGAAAGCGACCGCTACACCCCTAGGACGAGTAGTGCTGCATTGGGGTGGTGGATTTCAGTCTCGGGTTGTGTCGAGAGGTGAATATAACCACTTTGTCGTCTTGCCAGCTGAGGGGTATTGCGAAGCAATGCGAATACAGTGTAGATACTGTTCCATATGCTAGCTCCTTGTCACAGAAACTTCGAGGCTCTTCTGCCTGTACTAGTGTCAAGTATGGACCACTGTACTCAAACTTGGAGTTATTGCTGTTCGTCGTAGTACAAACGAATACCTTTGAATGCTATTCCTGCGGAGGGAATATCAATCTGGTCTGATCCATAACATTATCGTGACTCGAACAGAATATATAGATGAGGCTTTCAATAGCAAATCGACGTACAGAACGTCTAGCAGTAGAACAATTATCAAACTACGGTAGCGTAGTGATACAAATAACGATATACCGTTGAATATATGGCAATTCTGTAAGATGCTGTTTAGCCTGTCGAGTGACTTCGCTGATTTCTCAGAAGCTCCATATCGACACAAACACAAATACAAACAACAACACCTCTAACTGCCCTGAAAAGACCAACCTGTTTGTAATTCTTTACTCTTGCAATTATTCTACGCCTCAATCGCTACCAAAGTCCAGGTGAGCAAATTTGGGGTGCTTCTCAACTGGCCGCATCATGGCCTGAGAAACCAAATACAGCAGCAGTTACCTCGGCCTCTCCATGGAAATCCGCCAAAAGATCCTTCACTACACCGTCACCGACGAAGACCTCGAGATTGACACGGACTGGATTTGTAAACAAGGAGCAACGACTCGAGAATGCCAAAAGTCGGTTACTTTCAATGGCAGGCCGACTATGTTCTGGGCCGATTTGCTGAAGTCGGTGCATCCACAAGTCGAAGATGATGTGTGTCTCGTCATGAAGACTTGGAAGAGCCGTGGTCAGGAGCTCGCCGACAAAAAGCCTGGGACCGGTTGTGAGGAACATGACTTGCTAATTCTTATGAGCGCCCATGTGGCGAGATTTCAGGCGCATTTACAGGCCATTGTCGTGGAAACCTCCAACGACATCTGGGTTCTACTTCAGGAGAACTAAATCGCTATGACGGGATCTCGAGTCCCGAGCAATCTGGGACGAAGAAGCTACGGAAGGATGAGATTACGAGTTGACGAACTTGAAGAAGGCAGACTGGGTACAGGGGTATGAAGTCTCTGCAACATATACTCCTCGCACGATGAATGTAGAGCATCAAGACACATAGAATTAGCTACCAATACTAGACTGAATCCTCTTCATTACGTGCATACACAATCCATAAGGCATAGCCTTATCGACAGTATCAAATATGGAATTTCAAGTACGTGGCTACTAGTCTTGCTCGTCTTCCTCCTCTTCCTCTACTAGATCCGAAAAGACACCACCAACACAACATCGGAAGTCAGGTCTACCAGATTGACGAGGTTCAACTTCACTCCTCCCTGCTTCACAATCATTCCTTCCTGCTAATAATCCGGACAAGTTGAACCGTAACCTTGGCCGACACTTTTCTTGCACATCCTGTCGAAGCACGTATGTCCATTCGGGACAGCACACTATTAGCGTTAGGAATCTCTATTTTAATAGCTCTCTTATTACAGACCTCGCCATAATACCAATTGTAGGTTCCTTGACAAGATGCACATATTTCAGATGTATACTCATCTTGCTTCGTGACTGAGGTTCCTGCTGGAACTTTGCATTTACATGCTGAGGCTAACCTATAAACCTCTTAATGTATTTCGGGGGAATGGAATAATAAGAATTAGAACTAACTGGGAAAAGATCCCTAGAGCAATAGGAATAAGGAGCAGCTTCATATTCAAGGATAAGGTGAAGAATTGGTCTTGTAGATATAGAGTTGGTCTTATAGAGTTGGTCTTATAGAGTGGGTCTTGTAGAGTTGGTCTTGTACAGTTGGTCTTGTAGAGTTGGTCTTGTAGAGTTGAGCCGGTAGAGTCGATAGAGTCGTACACTGCCTGCTCAACTTTTCACCTGTCGGGTACTAATATATATTGATCGCCAAGACGAATGTACGAGGCTATTAATACTCGCTGTCCACCTCCATGACCGCACTGCCAGATGGTCTGATTTGCGTACCGAGACGTTCCGGTATCGTATCGTGACTCTTGAGGTTGTGGATTGTGGTGTTGACTCCTCCATAAAGCTTTGACAACAGGATGTCTAGAAATCTGCAAGTGCAATCTGTCCTGATGCAACTCTGTGTCTTACGCGATTCTGGAATGTATGATACCACATCTATACAAATTGACATCCGAGCAATGGAGGCGGATAGACGAGGTCTCACCACCAACCCGACAACGATCACGGTCGCATCAGAGCAATCTAACTTCGTCCGTCTCGACATCGAAAGCACTTGATGAGAGCGATCATCCCGTGAATACATATGGCAACAGCTTTGACAATCATATGCAAACCAGTGCAGGCACCACAATACGATACTCCCCCGGACCTCACACGTCAAACCTATCGGCCGATGAGCCGCCATTCCAATCCCACAACACCGGCTCTCTTCATCAACCTCATCCTTCGCTGAGCCACAATTCCCTACCTAGTACACAACGACCCGTGCAAGCATCTTGCGCCATTTCCACCCGTCTCACATATAGTAAAATGGCGTCAAAAATCCTCCGAGCAGCAAAACACCCCATCCCAAGCAAGGAAACCCAAACCCAAAGTTCCTAACACTGATTAGTCGACAAACAAAGGAAGGATCAATGCCCTCATCCAAGCTCTTCCTCTCCCTCTCCACTGGCCAACCAAGCGATCAGATCAAAAGTTCCCTGGACCCGTGATACAGATAAATGAAATTCCCCACGAACACCTCCCCCGTGCGTCCGTAATCGCCAAGCTCCCGTCCACGATAATATAGCAAATCCAATATAGCAAATCCTTCTCCACAGCCCCCAATCCGGCATGACCCCAGCACTTCCGATATACATACAGTACACAGTACAATACAGAGTACACAGACCCTTGATCGGAGCCATACCGATCGTGACCTAGTTCTACCCGACACTCCGAACCCCATCCATCTACTTTGATTTTAACCACCACTCCATCGCTTGGCTCGCTTGATTCCCTTTAGGCTTCCCATTACCCCTCACCCCGCTCGCTCACCTGACAAGCCATCCTAATACAGTCTCCTACTACACAATATACCATCCCTCCCAAACCCCAACAACGCTGTGATATATTCCAAAAAAATCTCGCTCATACAATCTCCCACCAAGCAAATATACAACCAGTTACTCAATAACTCAATAAATCAACCAACCACAGCACCCATCCCAACAACAAAACACATCAACAAAACACACCATACAAGATAAATAGAGAAAAAAATAAAAATAAGAAAAACCCAAGGGATAAAATCCAGTATTGAATCAAAATAATCGATATTTTTATACATTGCATGCATGCATCCATATTATAGTACTAGCCTAGGGAATCGGGGCTCCATCATGCCTGATTGGGAGTGAGGCTCCCTCGCCTTGGAACCGGAAAATCTCAAATCTGTAATTAAACTCTCTCTCGAACCACCGTCGAATGGTGAAGGAGATCCTTCTCCGCCCTGCCGAAAGAGTCGGCCGTGGAAGCAATCCAATCAAGAACATCCCCTCACCATCATCGACTTCATTGCATGAGGGTGCAAGGGCACCAACACGAATCGGTCCAGTATCTTTCCACCTGTGGAAAAAATATTAGCCGTGTACAAAAGTCGGTGTAACAACTCAACCCAAACAAATCAAAGTCACAAGAAAATAAGAGGCAAAGTATATTTGAGTGGGTAAATCTGTCCATTGAACCAGTCTGATAATCCTAATCGCCCTTATCAGAAAACTTTTTTGGTTTCATATGCGTGATACAATTTCCCAGATGCGTAGTTGAGTCTCTTTCCATCGCCAGTCATAGCTTCCCAGCTACAGTCTTCCCATGCCACATCATAGCCAACTCCCGTAATCCAACCAAAAGAAAAGCAGTTTGTTCAAGAATGTAGAAAATGTGTCCTCCGTCTTTCTTCTACAACTACAAGTTGTTCGATTTGTTAAAAAAAAATGAAACCCCAATTTTTTTCTTCTCATTCTTACAACAGTGAACCACCCCTGGGAAGCTATTATGACCGTACAATAGGAGAAAATACAAAACTACAGGTGGAGGTCGTGCCTCCACACCCACTCAATATCGCCAACGTCTTCCTGCTGAGGAGATCCATGACGTCGCCAATCCTTGCTTGAAGTCCAAGGTCCAACTTTGGAAGCTTCCTTGCTCTTTCCGAGGGGAGAATGAAGTCGCTGATGATGTTCCAGAACGCCGAGTTCGTTACCGATTAGAGAAAGTTGTTGTTGTTTATTGCTCCAGTCAATGGTGCGTGCGCGCCAGCTGGTTGCACGGCTGCGCTTACGAGGAGGTGCTGAGCTGTCTTGAGGTGTCTTGCTTGGGGTGGGGTAACCCTTGCGACGCTCACCGAGTGCTGCCCACTTGTCGACAGCAGAGCGTTTTGGTGGTGGTGAATAGCGTGAGTTTCTAGGAGTGACAGGTGTCGCCGGAGTGTGATCTTCGTCCTCTTCGAACATGAAGCCAGTGTGTTCGCTGACGTGAGGGTCACAAACAGCATCCGGAGTGCGGTTGCGACTATTGTTGACAATGGCTGGGTTCTTCATCTCCGTGAGACCTTGGCGTGGTGTGATTCGACCCTCTGATTCTGATTCTTCCTTGAGATCCATCACACGACCACGGTTTGACATGGCCTTGTCATTCTCGACGCTCATGCGCATGGCATTTTCTTCTTCTTCCTCTTCGTCCCAAAGATCGCTCCAGCTCTTGGATGCGAACTCACGCTTCTTGCCGAAGACTGAAGCCATGCTTGGAATTGGACGAGCCATGGTGGCTGGCAGGGAGCCAGAGATGGGCATGGGCTTGGAGCGGTTGAATCGGAAGGAGTCGGACTTGAGCTCCATGTTGGTCGACTTGAGAGACATACCGAGACCCGAGTCGACGAAGGAGGCGACCGACGCAGTGCCTCGCTTGGAGAACCAGTCTTGGTGAGAGTTCTCCGAGGACGGGAACATGAGCTCATGTTCCGTGTCCGGAATGACAGACAGCTGACGAACAGGAGGTGACATTGCCAACGCACGTTGCCATTGAAAGCCACCATCTAGATCCTGGTGAGGAGTGCTGATGGATGGTGTGCGGAGGGGCGAGCGGTTGGCAGTAGCCATGACATTTTCCCTCTCAACGGCACAGAACTCATCAAGTGTCTCTTGATCGGTGGTGAAGCAGACAGCGCGGTCGAGGGCAGCTCGGACAGCCAACAAAGACCGCTTGGAAGGGTCAATTGCCAAGCAATGAACAAGCACCTCGTAGGTGTCCTGAGACATGTTTGGAAAGACGTCGAACAAGCTCTGACGGTCGTTGTAAAAGTCCAGGAAAAGAGGATCCGACAGACATGGCGTAGCAAAAGGGTTGCGAGAGAAGAGTATGTTCAATAGACAAATACCAATCGCCCAAACGTCGGCGCTGGCTGGAGAGTAACCATGGTTGCCAGGATCGTACTGCTCAGGAGACATGTATCGATCACTTCCGACGGCAGCTTCGTAGGACCAGCAGTCCGTAGTGGCAAGACCGAAGTCACCAAGCTTGAGAGAACCATCTCGGTCGAGAAGGATGTTCTCCGGCTTGATGTCCCGGTGATAGACTCCCTTCGCGTGCATGTGCTCAACAGCGTCGACGAGTTGAAGCATGCACTCTCGTACATGCTCTGTCTGACCAGGTCCTCGTTCGAATCGAATGGCTTCGTATAGGTCGCCATTGGCACAGAACTCAAGCACCAAATATGTGTGATAGTCATCCTCGAAGTTGTGGAGGAGGTTGATGATGTTGGGATGGTCGCCAATGCGACGATGAACCACGAGCTCTTCGGATTTATCGTCCACTGACAACCATTGGTCGTGAGCAGGAGTGACTGAAGGCTTAGCTGAGCACTTCAAGGCAACCTCCTTGTTGGTCCAGGTGTCCAATGCCTTGAACACCATACCAAAGGAACCATGATTAAGAGGAGCAAGGGTGCGGAATCGGCCGTCGAGAAGCGCACCCTCCTGGAAGTTGTCTCGCATACACTCCATGAGTTTGGATGAAAGGGGGATAGGCCAAAGGTTGATTGCGTGAACGGGAGCAGGCAGCCAGCAAGCTTTTGAACAGCTGGGGAAATCGAGTAAACCTCCTGTGAATGTCTATAGTGTTTTTCGTGTGCTTGTTCGTTCGACTCTGGAGAAAACAGTAGTGTCGAGAGAAAGGAAATGTTCGTTCAAAAAAATCGCTCGTCAGGTACAGTGTTGAGAAAAAAGCAGGCAGCCGCAGATCTGTTTCGAGATGCCGAAAGGAAAACTCCAGTATCGCTCAGTTCGCTATCGTGTAAGGGAAATATAGACAAGTCAAGCCGCCGAAAGCCACCGAAAGGCACGGGATAAAGAAAGATCAGAGAGTGAAGCGGGCGGTCATTTGATGAATTAAGTCGTGATAGATGGCCAAAAGGGAGCTGACGGGGAGCTCAGTGAAGGACGTGAACGTGGTGAAGGAGTAGGTAGGAAATAGTCGTTATTGTCGGTCGACAGCCGGTGTTGGGTTCGTAAAGGGAGGATCGTGGCACGTAGGAGCAGTATCGAGGGTGGAGCAGGTGAGGGGTCGAAGGTCGTGGAGTGTTGACAAGTCGAGTGCAGAAGTCGAGCAGAAGGGAGAATGGTTATGACTGTCCAGACTAAGGACAGGTCTCGCGGAGACCTGTGACGTTGATCGGATGAGCAGTTGAGGCGTTTCGAAGCTTCGAGCAGGCCAAGGCAGCAACTTTGTAGATGAGAGGATTGGAAGCAATTGTCGACTGGCGAGCGTTGGCAGGTTGTTGAAGATATCGTTCTCAGAGCAGCATTGATGGCGAGTCAAGAAGTGGCAGATGACGAGGCTTGCTCACATCAATGCAGAAGAGATAGGGCACAACAGGAGGAATTAGGTGAGCTGGTGTAGTTTGACGGAGATGGGACCGGAGGGGGCGAGGGAGGGTATTGTTGTTGTAGCTGAGCTGAGTAGCACTCGTTGTCGCGGCAGGAGCTGAGGTGGTGGGAGCGGGCAGGTGGTAACGAGGTATCGGACAGGTGGTGACGAGGTAACGAGGGAGAGAGTAGGATGGACGTCGGCGTAGGGAGTGCTTAGCTTGGGTCGAAGCTTGCTTTGGAAGTGGGAGAGAACGTCGGCAGAGCAACTGCTCAAGACGAGGCAGCAGCAACAATATAGGCGGAGACGATGGTAGGAGGTGGCAGCAGGCAGAAGCAGAAAAGAGAAAAGGGAATAGACAAGGTCATCGGGAGAAGGTGTAGAATGAAAACAAAGCTAGGGCTTCTCTTCTCGCGGAAAGGTGGGAGGATGAAGAAGAGTGATGAACAGGCGGTAAGCTTGGCTAGTGGAGTGGGTGGCTTTTGACGCCCCAGTAGCCAATAGCACCAGGCTGGGGAGGCTAGAGCAGATGGGGACTAGGGCTGGACAAGAGCCTTGTTTCGACGCTGCTTGGGGGTGACGAGGGCGACAGGGGTGACGGGGTGACGGGGGGTCGCTTTAATCCTTGGTCCATGCTAAGAAAAGACTCCGGCTGGCTGGCTACAGGTGCTGGAGGTATGCTGCGACAAGCGCGCCATTCCGCTTTGGGCCCATCGATACACGAATACACTAGCCGGGTCACGTTTTCGGCCTTCTGCGCCCGTGACCTATGGAAGGGCCTGGAATGGCCTGGGCACGTATCAGAGCACGTATTATGGTGCAAAAGGACACGCAGCACTGGCACTGGCACTGGCACTGGCACTGGCACTGGCACAGGCACTGATCTGCCACGCAGGCACCGACTGATCTGGCACTGACTGCTGCCACACAGGCACTGACTGATCTGGCACTGACTGCTCTGGCACTGACTGCTCTGGCACTGACTGCTCTGGCACTGACTGATCTGCCACACTGATCTGCCACAGTCTCGATAACATGGCCCTCAGCACAGCCGCTGGAATATGGCAGAAGCTTGAGCCCTGCCCCTGGAAGCTTTGAAATCCCTCATGGTGGTGACTGGTAAATATCAAAGCAGTTATAAACGCCCAGCTATTATTATTACCAGTCTTCACAGTTCCCAGCGTCTGGGTTCTGCTTGAAGTTGAAACTTGTCCCCGTCGCTCGATGATCGAGTTTCAGCAGTAGATTGCACTGCAGTCATGATCTACCAAGCTGTTACCGGACTCGCCCGAAGGACAGCCGCTGCAAACGTCACCCAATCACGCCCACCAATCAGCCGACAGGCCGCGTGATTTGTTGTCAGTCCAAGCGCCGAAAGACGTGGAAGCAGATGGGCCTCAGTAGTAGTCAGCACGGTGTCCGTAGTAGTCAGCACGGTGTAGTGTACTGTACCAGTCGTTAGTTCCACGACGGCCACAGTAGTTCTCAGTACTGTATCCGTAGTAGTCAGCACGGTGTAGTGTACTGTACCAGTCGTTAGTTCCACGACGGCCACAGTAGTTCTCAGTACTGTATCCGTAGTAGTCAGCACGGTGTAGTGTACTGTACCAGTCGTTAGTTCCACGACGGCCACAGTAGTTCTCAGTACTGTATCCGTAGTAGTCAGCACGGTGTAGTGTACTGTACCAGTCGTTAGTCCCACGACAGCCACGACGGCCACGACAGCACAACACGGACCCTCTTCCAAAGAATTGGCCTATTGGTTCGAGCCACCAATCTCTCGTCGCTGGCTGTGTGGTGCAGCATGCTGTATGCTGTCCCTCGCAACGCCCTGGACCTTTTCCACAACTGCTGTCAGACGTCCACGTTGAGCCAGTCAAGACATGTGGTCGAGGCTAGATGCAGTCCCCCAGCAAGGGGGAAGCCTCTCTTCAACTCGTCGCCTTCAGCACTGCCAGATCCAGTTTGGTCGGCCCGTCTCCTTGCACCACAAGACTTTTGCGGAGACCCGAGAAGCGCGCGTGCACCCGCTGCGAACGTAGGGGGTTGTGGACGTGTGGCCAAGAAGCTGTGCGCGTCCCTCAAGGTTTGACTTCAAACCCGTCGCGTCGGTAGTTCTAAAAGACCAGCACCCTGAACCTCAGGCCAGACTGTGCCCTCTCTCTGAACATCTGGAAGACTTTATCTGGAAGAAAGCTTCAAGTTCGTCGTTGCTTCTGTGCCAATCAGTGCCCTACGCCCACATCTTCTGGAGAGACTGATGCGGACCACACCTTCTGGAGAGACTGACTGATGCGAACCCTGCACCCACATCTTCTGAAGAGAGCATCCTCTGAAGAGACTGACTGAAGAGACTGACTGCCCACATCTTCTGAAGAGACTACTGGAGAGACTACTGAAGAGACTGATGCGGACCACACCTACTCGTGAAACAAAGCGGTGAAAAACGACGAATGGGAGATTTGTTTGGTCGAGGGAAATTTTCAACATTTATTTCATGGTCACTCCTACGCCTTAGCATGAACTGCTAAGATAGAAATTATCAAATAGAATGGCGGGAGAGGTTCGAGTCTGCAGCTCTAGCCTCTGCTGCAGCGCGGACGGGCAGATGCAGTGAACAAAACATGCGTGATGCACCTCGAGATATCCTTCTTGGAGAAGAAACTTGTCCGTCTCGATTCCCGCAAGCATTGTCCCTCTCGATTCTCGCCAGCATTGTCCCTCTCGATTCTCGCCAGCATTGTCCCTCTCGATTCTCGCCAGCATTGAACCGATGCTAATGCAGGTCACCTGCAGACTTTGTGGGATTGGACGAGACGAGGCCGCGCTGTCACAATTCCTATCCCCTGGTCCTGGAGATAACGAAGGTTTCCATGTTCGAGGCTCGCTGGTGGATGGTGGATGGTGGATGGAGGATGGCGGATGGCGGATGGTATGGAGGGCCGCAATCCCCAATCTCCAGAGATGCAGTAGTTTGGGTGTGGGATAGAGTAACGGACAGCGGTGTGAGCACAATAAAGAGCCGCCGTTGCCGTAACGGGTAGCGTTGTGGTTTATCGCGAACAGGATTGGCCGTGAGGAAAGTCTGCATGTACGAATATGGAACGGTGGTGGAGAAGGAAATAAGGAAATGATTGTGGACATGCACTGATTGTGGACATGGAGATGATTAGGGAGAAGGAAATGATGGTGGACATGGAAATGATTCTGCTCGCTGAGCGGTGAAGTCGTTCGCAACCCTCCAACCTGGAATAAACAACAGAACACACTTCTCTCGCTTCTCTCTACCCCGTCGATATGGTCGAGCTGAAGGGTGTTGCGACACTTCTTCTCGACATAGGTGCGTCCATCTCTCGTGTTCCCACATCTACTCCCATCTCTCCATCTCTCCATCTCTCCATCTTCCAGTCTTCTGCCTCGTAATCGTATATCTTGCATGCCGCCATCGCGCCCATCGCGCCGGCGCTTCCAACCAGCCATCTGTTCCACTCCCGCCACCTCCACACCACCTGCAGTATCGTGACCGACGGTGATGAAAAAGAGAGCTTGACCAACAGAAATCAAAATCTCGTCTGGCCCCAACACCAAGCCTACCAAGATCGCCAATTTCTCTCTGCGGCAACTGGACGCGCGCGCCGAACTCATCTCGCCGTTTTGTTTCCTGCCAACCCGGACCTACCCCAGATTCTACACTCTCCCTTGCTTTTTCCGTGAGAACCTGGTGCGACGTTGTGATAACGAGGTTATTACGAGACCTCGTGGGCAGAGTCTACCCTAGGGCAGGCGCTGGTCACGATGCCTGCATACGACAATAGCACCCAGCTCTAGTCCGACAGCCAACGCGCCTCCATTATAGCCTCAATAACTTTGCCTTTTCCTGCCCCCCTCACTTGTTCACTTTCAAATACTATGCTGCCCTTTTTATAAGATAGGAGAGGCTATCATTATAGGGCCTGCCAGAAGCTTGGAACCATTGAGTTGAAGCGAAACGCTGACCTTTGTCCTTGTGACCACTAGAAGGAACAATCTGTCCGATTTCGTTCGTCAAAGACGTTTTGGTAGGTCAAGATACCATCTTTTCAATCACGTATATTTCCGTTTCTCTCCGTTCCCTCAATTGTTCCTCACTGTTGGGCCTTTCAATCATAAAGACCCGTTTTGGGTACCACAGCACTTACCTGGCTGAACGTTACGTTGGGACAAGTCTAAATTGCCACCAAACCGCTGTTACCCCATGAACAGATCGTGGAGGCTGGTGAAAGTTTCACAGCCAGCTTAATCTGAGCGCACAAACGTTTCGCAGCGCATATTGCGTTCGCAGCATATTGTGGACACAGTCTCTCCAAGTAACGCAACTTTCACCCCACTGTCACGCCAGATCACCCCATCTGTATACTTAGCAACCATCAACATTGCATCATTCAAAAGCGATGGCGAGCACATTCATTACCGTTGCTTATTTCATCTTCACGCAGACACAGTCACAACCGTTTACATGAACGAAACTGATTACGCGGACAGTACCCGTATGCGCTGAATTCCCTACCATCGGTACTCGAGCAGCAATGGCACTCGGCCGAGTTCTTGCCTTACAAATCGGCTTTCCCTAGTGAGGCGCAGGCTTCATCTGCCGCGTTGCTCGAACATGTTCGACGACTCTCCGCTTCCGATGTCAAAGACCCTGCTTTGAAGAAGTTGCAGGGTTTTCTGTGGCGAACTGGGTATGAGGGTGGCTTCATTGTCACGCCTTTGTTTCCTGACGTCTCTCCTCGACTCAAGCAATGGAAGGATGAGGGATTGCGCTTGGCTATTTTCAGTTCTGGGAGTGTTGAGGCTCAGAAGTTGTTCTCCAAGTTCGTTGGTGTCAAGGAAGGGGAGGCAGGAGGACGGAAGACGGAAGATCTGAATCCGTTGTTCGAGGCTAATTATGACACTGTCAACGCTGGGCCGAAAATGGAGAAGGAGAGTTATGAACTCATCGCCAAAGAAATGGGCTTGGAAGTGGGAGAGATCTTGTTCTTGAGTGATAATGTCAAGGGTATGCTGCTGTCCCATTCTCAGCCACAAATCAACCACCAAGAGAACATACTAACGACGAGCAGAGATCCAAGCAGCAAAAAAGGCAGGCATGCAAGCCCTCCTCGTTGACAGACCAGGCAACGCACCTCTCACCCAAGAAGATCTGAAAACACACACCCTCGTCAAATCACTGGATGAAGTCAAGATCGTGCCAAACATCGCAGATGTACTTATGAAGCCTTAGATGATTCGTAGCTGGTACATGGTGAGAACCATAAACACATTTCTTCAATCAAAATAAACTCAGGTCCTTGACTGTGTACCCAAACATAAAGTGAACATCTCCATACCCACCAAAACAGAGAGACATGTCTCTCCAAAGAGCAAATCAATACAAAGCGTATTAACAAGTCCCACACAGCCACCTAAACCCCGAAAGCACATACCTCCCAACCCCACCAACATCAAAACATGAATCGATTCCCCCCGTCTCTGAAAATATATCATCTCTCAAACACATCTATTCTGCGAACCCCCTCTACAGAAAACAAAATCACACTTTCCCCATATACATCGACGAGCGATTGTATGTATGTATTCCCTTTTCTTCTCTCTTTTAAAAGCAAGTAAAAAAATAAGGAAGATGAATAGATGGATTCTCTAAATCGTTTAAATTGAAATTTAAATCATGAACTGTTTCCTCTCCTTGCAAAAAAAGGGGGGGGGGAGATTAAGAGATTTAACTTTGTAGTTAACGATTTTTTTCTTTATTCCTGGTGCCTCCTCTTATTATCTTATCCCCTCTATTAATAGCCCTCTATTGACGACCCTCTATTAACGACCCTCTATTGACGACCCTCTATTAACGACCCTCTATTAACAACCTCTATTAACAACTCTCTATTAACAACCCTCCATCAACAACCCTCTATTAACGACCCTCTATTAACAACCCTCTATCAACAACCCTCAAACCCGCTCCAGCCAAAAATCTCTCTATAACAAATACGATAATAAACCGATTAACCAACAAATCAAATCTTCTATAAATTAATCCCTCTCCTACTATACCACTATACCTACCTACCTTAGTTTCTAGTAAGAGTTAAGTTAAGTATCGAAATGATTGAAATCGTAAAAGGCCATTTTTATACTTTGATGTAAATTCGAGTCGGCTAGTCTACAGTTTTCTTCTTCTTCTTCTTCTTGTCCTGAATATTACCCCTAAAGTGTCGAAGAAGGTTTATCCCCCCAAAGATTATGGTAGTAGTCTTCTACCAAGTGAAGAAGATCACCCATATCCTCCAATCCAGCTGCGTGACTTTCAAGCTCAAGATCATCAAGAAGCCCAACCGGCTTATCCCTTCTAACCGCTCTACCACCACCACCACCACTAGAAGAACTCATAACCTCATACCCCAAAGCACCAACGCACCATTCCAACCCACAACCCCCACACCCAATCTTCTCAACCCCCAACCCCACCTTCACCCTCTCACCACACCTAAAACAAGAAAATCCACAACGTTCACAAAGCGGGAATTCCTCTTGTTCTCTATCGCCAACACGCGGTCTCGCAAGCCCATGACAATGCGAACAACGAAGCATCCCCGGAACCATCTTCCCCTCTTTCGTCTCATTCCCTTCTAAAGCACGCGTCGTAGCATCTCTCAAAGCTTGAGGGATCCGATCAACTGCTCTCCCCGAATCGCCGGCTTCTTCTTCCGTGGTAAACAAGTGGCTTGTGCAGAGGGGCAATTCGCATTGTTCCCGGTAAATGACTCTCCCTTCCTTGTCACGGACAACCTTCCCTTTCGCGTCCAAGATCTCAAGCATCATTGATTTCTGGGAAACCGTTGCTTTTTCTCTTAGTTCATCGGAACCGGGTGTGTAGTCGTAAGGTCCGTCATATAGTTTTGCCTGTACTGCCTGTCGTTTAGGGAAACCGCCCCATTTCCTCCTCTGGATCTTTCTAGTTTTGATCATTTCAGCTGCAATCGCTCGTCCGGACTCCTCTTTGGTCATCGCCGCGTCCGAACCCGTCTTCATCTCCATGGCCATGGCCGCAGGCTCGAAATGGAATTGTTCAAGGTTTTTGAGGGATGTTGTTGGGTCAACGCCGACCTCGAGTAAATTGACGGTACCATTTACTTCGCCGATGAGGAGGCTGGAGAAATCGTGATTGAAGGCGCCGGACATGATGCCGGTGTCGAAAGTTGCGAGATCCCGCATGTGAGCATCTCGAGGTGCTCGATGAATATCCCATACTTTGACCACACCATCTGAGGATCCGGTGACAAGTCGTTCTCGATGCTCTCCCCATCCGCAGAAACGAACTCCGCAGTCTGTATCCTCTTGCGGTCTACCTGGCTCGAGCTCCGCAAGAGGTGCTCCGTGAGAAAAGCATTGTAGAATGTTGTCTGGTCTTCGAAGATCCCAAATGTAGACTTTGCTATCGGTAGCTCCGGCTGCGACATAGTTTTCATCGAAGGGAGAGAAGATGACATCATTAATGTCTCTCGCTGGGCATTCCAACTCAAGCCCTCGATGGCTCCAGCTATCCAAGTTTACTGTGGAACATATTCGTATGACCGATTGTGTTCCTTTATTTTTCGAGTGGCTGTAAGCTGAGCACGCGGTAGCGAAACGAGCGCTCCGGGGACTCCACGCCACATCGAAGATGTTCCCGGCTGGAGGTGTGACGCTCACGGGAGTATTTCTACACACATCCCACAAGCAAGTCTCGCCGTGCGTGGTCACATAGGTCTCATCGCCGCTAGTGGGAGCAAAGCCAGCGAGCAGGTAGTTTTTGACCGACTCGTGCATACCCCAACGCAGAGCAGAAGGAAACACTTTTCTCTCCAGGAAAGTTTGTGCTTTTCCAGAACCGAATCTGCATAGTTCCTCATTCTCCCCAAGTGCTCCATAGATCCGGATGCCGGACTCGACATCTCTGGAACCTGTCGCGAGAAGATCGAGGTGTCGACTTGTAGAGAGTAAGTCTACTTCGGTACCGTAATCCACCGCCCATTGCTGCTCACAGCGACCATTCCCGACCTGATATGACCTTAAAAAATTGTCGTACCCGACCGAAAACATGCGTGATCCATCTCTGGAGAAGTCCACCATACTGACGGTGAAAAAGAGTCGTGGATCTTGGGAGACATGCATGGAATGACTGGCATTCACACCTTCTTTAGACTTCTCCCTCGGGCGGTGGTGTTCAGGAAGCTCAAAAAGGGTGGAATGCTGCATGCTGCCGAAAAGAAGGTTGTTCTGCCGGTTGTACTGCATACTGCTTGGGTCAACGATACACATGGATCCAGCTGCGAAATACTGGCCATCAGGAGACCAGGCCAGCGTACCAACATCCCCAGAGGTGCCTGTCCAAGATTTTGATGGCGTGAGAGAATCGTATACAGTTTTACGGATCCTTCGCAAGGCGGTCTTTGCTCCACCAAGCTCTCGCTGAAGTATGCAAGTCGAATTTTGCTTCTCTGACGGGAAAGTCTGTATGTGCGCTATGCGCAAACGCATCGGGTCTTGACTCAGCTCTACGGTCGATGCGTCTAGCAACATCGCATGGATGCTCTTTTGAGTTCGATCTCGAAATTGAGGCAACAGCTGAGCTCGACGAGAGATCTCTTTTATCTGAGAACGACTTGCGTTTCCCACCGCAGCAGTTAATGAAGTAGCCGCATCTTTATTGCACTTCAGGAAGGAGATTGCACACCGCGTTAGGGCCTGTAATTCGCTAGCCGTAGCATCAAGGTGTAAAGATGTCCCTTGCCAGTTCTCACCCTCCTCCCATTCCACAGTTCGGAGAGTGCTTATCAACCCTCTTCGTTCCTGATGACCGAGATAAGGCTTTTTGCGCCGAACAGATGAGCCATGTGGATAGTCTTTGCGAGCAAGTACATGATACTCCACGTCCGAACCCGAGTCGTAAGCGATATCAGTGTGAATCGACGCCTCGTCTGATAGTATCTCGCTCTCAAGATTGATCTCTCGCGCCATCATCGCCCTTACATTCATCGCCCCCTCGCCAGTCCTGGCTCCTGGACGTAGTCTTCCCCGTACGGTAGCCGTATCTACGGTTGTGGCATCAAATATGACTTCTGTAGCAGGCTTTCGTGACGAATTAGGATTGTCTCTTCTTGGAACGCTGGGGATCTGGTCTCTGGACGATGCACTAAGAGTCTCTTCATATAATGCAGAGCATCCCCCAGGGACCAAACCGGTTTCTATAAAATCAGAGAGAAGCTGCCAGACTTTTAGAATTGTAGCGTCGGGCATTGTTTTCAGAACGACCTTGATGAAAGCAGCGCGCTCCCGGTACTTCAATTGCGGTTTTCGGTATTTGACACCAACCTCTTTCCTAAGGTATTTGGTAGCACAGCAATTAGTGGTCCTGCCCATCATTCGATCTAGGTCTGTCCAGCTGATACCACACTCTTCCTTGAGATAAATGAGCAGAATTAGTTCCGCGTCTGTGAACGGGCTGCCTTGCCGTTTCGGTAGTATACTTGAGTCGAAAGCTCTGTGACCGAACTGGGTCGCTGAGGCAGTAGCCGGCAAGACTTGACTAGGATATCCAGTGACTGCGGTAATGGACGGCTGCAATGTGACCAAATTTCTGGCCTCAGTGGATGGTGACCTAGCCGCATACTGCAACTGCCATTCAGAAGGCATGATGTTAAATCCGGTAGGTGGAGTAGGCAACAAGTCCGGTCTTAGACCTGGTTGATGTGAAGACACGGCGTCATCGATTGGTACGATCCGGAGAGAGGATCCGAGGCTTGTCCGCTGAAGTGGTGGTGGTGAAAACGATTTAGAGAATGAATGAGACGAGACCGGAGATTTGGGTGCGCTTGTTTGCGTGTCTTGCTCAATTGGCAAGGAAACTAGAGATGATTGATGAAAAGAGTGGCGTAAAAATTCCGCAGTACTAGACGGGGTGCTTTGTCGAACAGGAGGGACCAACAAATTCCGCGTTGTAGAAGGTAGCGGCGACGCTTGTGTGCCAGTCACTAATGCTTCAGCAGTAGACAACAATTCGCCAAAACCGGCGCGACCTTTGTCGTCTTTTTCCCTGGAGATTTTTACAATCTTGTGAGGAGACAAAGACAATGAAGGTATAGAAGCACTTAGTGTGGAAGTCTTCGTTCGCCGATCGGGTCCGAACGCTTGCTCTGCGTTCCGCTTTTGTGATTCGAGCGATGTCGTCGCCGTGACTGAGCTTGCACGTGAGGAGCCATTAATACCCAACTGGAGACTCGGTGCTGACTGATGCACAGTAAAGGAGGAGGACAAATTTGTGTACTCTTTGCGACCATTCGGATTCACATGGAGAGGCGGTTTGCTGGACTGGAAGGGTGAAACCGAGGGAGCGTTTACCGTGTAAGTACCATTTGTGCTAGAAACATTCTGTGAATGGCTTCCATTTGTTGTTGAAGTTCCGTCGATCGTAAGATCCACATGAGTACTGAGCGATTCCGCAGCCGTAGGACGTGAACTCGAATGCTGGTCATTGAGTAGCGTCCGAGGAGTTTTCGAGACGGGGCTAGAGCGCGCACCAAATTGCTTCATCATCGCCTTGTGGAACGGAGAGATGGATGTCTCGTCGAATTCCACATCCGAATCGTCGCCAGTGAGATCCACCACCTGGCTCCTGGGGTCTTTGTTAGTATGTCCGTGATATTGAAAGGCCAACGCGACGCGACACGCGTACTGCTGTCCTCGGTACTTACACTCGGTTCGATAGTTGAGCCATGACCTCCTCCGCTCCCTGATCCCAATTACTGTGTGTTCACGAGGGGTTGTGTGATGATGTTGTAGGGGTGCATAATAGCTTAAAGAGATGTTTTGTATCGTAGTAGTAAGAAGTAGGGACTAGGGAGGATTGGAAGGTGGCACTCTCCGGGTCCAAGCGCTAGTTTAGAATAGCGCGTTTTAGCGCACAACACCCACCTATTAGAATCTCACTACTAAATTACTTATAGGCCTCAAAGCAATTAAATACTCTTATAGTAAGACTAGGACTATCAACTGACCTCCCCCGCCTTCTCCGCCTTCTCTCTCTCTCTCTCTCTCTCTCTCTCTCTCTTACCTCCATACCGTTATCATCGCCCATATCCAATATGCAGAACTTCAACGCTTCAGATCGATGTCTCCTTTTTCTGCCTTCAACTCCCAACATCCACAGTGGACGTTCCATCTACTCCTGCTCACATTGACATTCGTCTGATGAGTCTTGACTTGATAATGGGATCACATTAACAAGCCTTCGCTCCTCCGCCACCCGACATAATGTTGCCCATTGGGTGGACACGCTTAGCATGACTATGGGCTAGGTTTTGCATGAGTGGAAGAATTGGCTCATTGTTTTGGAGTCCAGGAGAAGAGGCTGGCCTTTCATTTGAGCTCGGCGTGGCCATTTGAGCAATTGCCCTCATGCGCTCGACACTGCTCTGCACCACATCACTCCAACCAGACTACATATCGGCCATCCGAGCTCGCATATTATAACCAGCGCTCTTGCCGGTCCCTCAGAAGCACTTCAGTTCTCAGCAAGGCAAAAAGCACGACGCTCACTTTTTGTCGGGCATCCTTATTTCTACGGTTAGCGGGGTTGGTTCCTGCAGCAAACCGGTAATCGGAGTCCACCAAGGCTACATCAATGCATCTCAGGCTCAGTAGTCTACGCCAAGGACTGAAGCTGCTGGCTTTATGCAAAGAAGAGCTGGTTGTCTCCACATCTCCACGGACAACTCAGTGTTCAACAACAGGCTACAGCCCAACCTCCTTTGCAGATGGCTCTGCTGTCCCACATTGTCCTGTCAATCTCATCGATCTCATTGCATCTATTCTTGCTTGAGCCCTGCCCAACCAGTGGCTTTATCCAATTCGTTGATGCAGTTGCCAACTTCCGCTACATGAAGGTACCTGGCTTAGGCGAG
The DNA here is from genome assembly GCA_004522665.1 of Venturia nashicola. Lineage (NCBI taxonomy): Eukaryota > Fungi > Ascomycota > Dothideomycetes > Venturiales > Venturiaceae > Venturia > Venturia nashicola. The sequence goes on from SNSD01000011.1 coordinate 1,108,121, forward strand.
GGGCTTGCACAGAGTCTGGAAGGCAAACTCGAGGTATTTCAGGTGATCGACCAAACAGTCCGAGTCTTTGCGACCCTGCCTTGGTTTACCACATTGGTTGTAAGATACATTCAATCTCGCTGAGATCTAGTCAATATTCCATACACAGTATGCTCCCGCGATATGTCGCACGGCTCGTTGGATGGCCCCGATATCATAGCGTGGACCTTCCAACAAAAGCACCTGCATGGAAGGCGTACGGTCACTGTCCACTAAAGATTCGTGATGGATTGTGCACCTTGAATTCTTAAGCTTGTTGTATTTTGATATCCGCTTCAGATAGGGGGTATAAGAGGCTGTCATCAAATCAGGCCACTGGGGGATGAGATTTGAATCAAGTCTTGTGTGATCTGCCTCCCCGCTGCATGCTCAGCATCAACATCGAACAGCATAATTACTAATCCAACGCATAGTTTCCAAGCTCAAAAGGACTCGATCTGTTCCGACAAAATACGAATCTTCTGCCTTGTCAGCTCGATATGCCTGAACTTTGCCGCTTCCCCGTCCGGAAGTAGAATTTCGCCGCCACATTCTGCTCAGATCCCTGTCAAAGTTTGGATTCCTCAGGCCTGGCCCGGGGAAGTGGAATAATGTCACTAGCCTTGCATTGGCCGAGTCTGTTCAACGTCACACAGGGCCATTTGAAGTCCACTCTTCGGGACCGTCTGAAACTCAAAGATTCTTGGCGGTATTTAAACGTAACATACATGCGATACAGCCGGAAGATAGTGCGTAGACAGTACGCGGCGCACGGCGTTTTACCGTTGGTAGGGCGCCCTAATAAACTAAATTAGTCTTATCTCTATAGTATCGCTAAGGGGTCTTAACTTACCTTCGTACCTTCGTACCTTTATACTCTATACTAATATCTCTATATATACTACTTTTTAGTATTATACCATTTATCTAATCTTATATAGTTTATCTAATCTTACTATTACTAATCTTAAGGAATCTTAATACTATCTAGTAAACTTATACTACCGAGGAGATATAATACTTCCTTATTAGCCTTATCTAGGAGACGCTCTCTCTCTTTAAAGCTATCCTACTTATAATAAACCTCCGCCGTGGTACCGAGTTTATCTAAATTATTATTATTATCTAGTAGTAGTTCGTCGTTAATACTATTATTACTACTAGCGATTTTAGCTTCGAGGGCTTTAAATGACGCGTTAAATTTATTAAAATCTATCGATAAATTATCGAGATCTAAGGCTTTAGTAGCTTTAGAGGCTTTAGAGGCTTTAGCGGCTTTAATCGGTACGATTAAGGCGGGTAGGTAACTACTAGAATTAAGATATTATATAGTAAGTTAAATACCCTTACCGCGATAGCTAACTCGAGCGAAAATAGGGCGTAATTAGCGATTAAGGAGAGCGACGTAATTCTATAGTTACGTAAGGTACTATTCTACGATATAAATTAGTAAGTTACCCTCTAAAATACCCCCTAAAACGCGTGCGACCGTACTAATAGGGAAGTCTCTAACTACTTACTCCTTATAGTTAAACTAATTAGTCCTTAAAGCCTCCTAAACCTTACGTACTTATAAAGGTAGTAATAACAAGTATAGTAGAGATAGGATTGTAGGTAAACTAATAGCTAGGGAGGGACTCCTCCTATTATAATATCTAAGTATTTATAGGCGTAGCGAGTACGCCAAGGAGGCGTACGTAAGAATACCTAAATATAAGGCGTAAGCCCTTAGGGTATCTAGTCCTTATAATTATCCCCCCCCTTAATAGATCTAGTCCCTAGATCCTATTAAGCGAATATTAGTAGAGAAATAATCTCGGGACCTAGCCGCGTACGTAGTATAGTTATTAGTAATATATAGTAGCTATACGCGTTAAGTATAAGGCCGCCTAGTACGGCTCTAGGTTTTGAAAATTCCTAACTTAATACTAATTTTTTTTTATTTTAGTTAACTACTAACGTACGAACCCGCGGTAAGTAGTCTATATATAGGCGTATTAATAATAATAAGAATACGAACCTTAACTATTCTTATTTCTTTCTTCTCCTTTAACTTACTAATATATATACCTACTCCTAGTACCTAACTTACTTACCTCTTATATAACCCTCGTACCCTACTCTTAACCCTTACTATAAACTAATAAGTTACTAAGGAAATCCTTATATATAATAAGCGTCTTAGCGCCCCTATATACGTCCGCTATACGCGCGACCCGTAACGCGTAGGCTCCTATAATACCCTACTACTATAGAAGTATAACTATTATAACCGTAGCCGCTATAACTACGTCCCTATAAGTATATATATACTTAGCGCGTCCTAGTTGCTTTAACTTTTACTAACTTTAGTAGGTTCCTAAATAGTTCTATCCTATAGTAAATATATTATTAGAGACTACGTCTTAAATTACTAATAGTAAGTTCGCGTATACTCGGTACGTCCTTAACGCGTTTCCTATTCTATTGTTTTTCTTAGGGTCTAGCTAATATTTTTTTTAGAGTAGCTACTAATAGAGGAGTACCTAGCTCGCTACTATAAGCGGTTTAACCGTATTACGACCTAGTAGCTTACTACTAAGGGTAAGAAGGGTAGGTCTAGTAAGACTAAGTCTAAAGCTAATAATAACTCCCCTACTACGCTAGCCCTACTCGAGCAATATATAGCAACGGATACTCTTAGGGATATTACTAACTAGTTAAGATAGATTATAAGTTTAATATTACTACTTACTTAGCGTATACTAACTATATATAGAACGAGGATACTATTATTACCTCTTATAATAGTTAATTCCCTAGGGACTAGGTTTTATCTAATACCCTATAGTTAACCGGTAGCTAGCGCGTTATACGCGAGGACCCTATAGCGGGTATATATAGTATAGCTAATAATAAGGCTAATAACTATTAGGTCCTAGTTAATAAGAATAATATATAGGGTTAGTTAGTTAGTAGGTACGCTAGTAGTACTCTTCTTATTCGGCGCGCTAGTATAGATAGTAGGTAGCTATTATATCTAAGTATTAGTTATATTTATATAATTCTCTCTTTTAGGGCTTGGTTAGGATATATTAGTAGTATATATCTTACTAGCGCTCCCTATACGTCTCTATACTAAGCCGCTTTACGGCTATAATCTATTTAACTCTACTTACTTTAAGTACCTTCTAGATTTCCTTACTCCTAACTCTTTAAAGTTATTCTAGGTTAGCCCCTAAACCTATACGGGCCCTATACGTACCGTACGTAATTTAAACTCCTTAATAAGTTTACTAGAATTTCCTATATCTTTTTTTAGGGTCTACTAATTAAAGTCCTCTAGGTATCTAACCTATTTTATAAGGTATTAGCGTATAGCTTCTTTACGCCTCGTATTAATAATTTCTTCTATCTCCTATTCTTCTTTACCCTCTACTAATTCTAGTAGGAGTAAATACTTAATCTCTTCCCCTACTCTTTAGTAGTATTTTTCTAGTAGGGATACTATAAATATAGGATATATTTTTATAGTAGGTAGAAGTTAGAGCCTATAAGCCTATAAGCCTATAGGATCTATTACCCTAAAAGGCCCTATTATTCGCTAGGATAGCTTCTTACTAGGGGTTTTTAAGCGAAGGTTCTTAGTTAAGACTAGGATAAGATCCCCCTTATTAAATTATATTAGCTTATACTTCTTATTATAAGAGGACGACTACGCTTTAGTCGCTTTCTTCTAGTATACTATAAGCTTAGAGCGTAGGAGATATAGCTCCTTAATACGGTCCCTTATAGCTAGGACTTCTCTACCCTTAAGCCTCTCTTCTAGGTTGAAATATATCTTAAGGTTATACCTATATATAGCTATAAAGGGGGAGATTCTAGTAGAGGAGTATTTACTATTATTATACGTAAACTTAGCGATTAGGAGGAGCTTAGCCTACGTACTCTAATTCTCCGAATAGAAAGCTCTTAAGTATTCCTAGATTATTTGATTTTACCTCTTAGTTTATCTATCTATCTATAGATAGAAGGCCGTACTTAGGCGTCGCTTAATTCTCGTATAGTAGTATAACTCCGACTAGAAACTTCTAGTAAACCTAGAATCTCTATTAGAAATAATCCCCTTTAGAGCCCCGAACCTCGTAAAGACTCTATCTACTAAGATCTCTACTAGATCTATAGTAGTTAGCTTCTTAGTTACTAGAATATAGAGCGCTATCTTTATATAGCGATCTAGGAGTACTAGTAACGTATCGTAGGCGCGACTAGTAACCTTACTAGCCGGAATCCTACTTATAAAGTCTATAGTTAACTCCTACTATAGCCCTTCTAGCTAGGGTAGGGACTATAAGTCCCTAAAAGGCGTATACCTCTTAACTTTAGTTCTCTAGTAGACTTTATATATCTTAATATACTTATCTACGTCGCGAGATATATATACCTAGAAATACTTTTATATAAGTAGATCGTAGGTTCGAGTAACCCTAAAATAGTCTATAAAGGTATTATTATAGTATAGTCTTAATAGCTCTTATCTAACTATAGCGTTATTTAGGATAAAGATCTTTCCCCTAAAGGTAATATATCCTAATACTAGCCGAGACTATTAGTAGGGGCCTATTAGCTTATTTAGTAAGTCCGTGTAGACCTTACGAACCGTAGGGTCTTTATATTAAAGTTCCTAGAACCCTAATAATACCTTAGATAGGTCTATATAGGTATACTCTCCCTAAAGAACTTTACGTACGTAGATACGTATAGTACCCGGTCTTATAGCTAGTTCCCCCTAGCTAGAGATAGGATAGATTTAGTAAATCTAACTTATAGTAGTAGTACTCGACGACTACGAGGCGTATATACTTAAATCTAGTCGTATATATCTAGCGACCGCGGCCTACTTAGATAGGGTATAGACTAGTTATATTTCGACCCCCTAGCTCTACTAGGTAGTTAGGCTTTCTACTACTACTATTCTTAGTATTAGTCTAAGCTTTTTCTAAAGAGTAGGGAGGAGGGTACTCTCCTACTATATTAGGGCTTTATAGTTAGGGCGTCTTAATAGTACGTCTACTAGGTTCTTCGAACCTAGCCTATAGGTAATTATAAAATTATATACCGCTAGTAGTATAGTCTAGTAGGCCTAGTAGCTATTTAGCTACTTTAGCTCCCTAAACCCTAGTAGGTTATTATAGTTAGTAAGGACCTTAATAGGGTATATACTCCCCTTAAGGTAATAGCGCTAATACAAGAAGGCTACTATAATAGTAAGTAGCTCTTACTTATATATTTTATAGTTCCGTTTAGTAGGGGTTAGTTTCCTTAACTAGAATATAATTAGATACTATTACCTAGTATCTTAGAGTTAGGTAAGGATAGTAGTAGCTACTATAATAGAGGTATTAGTTTCTATTCTTAGCTACTAGCTTAGATCGAAGTATCGTAGTAACGGGGCGGTTATAAAAGCCTTAATAAGAGTATAAAATATATATACGGCCTCTTATAGCTAGCGGAATAGTCCTTATTACTTACTATTTTTCAAGCCCTTAAAGAGCTCTATAAGCGGGGCGACTATACGCGAGTACTATATAATAAACTAGTAATAGAAATTATAGAATCCTAAGAAGACTTAGACTTCTATATAGGTCTTTAGCTCTAGCTATTCCGCTATAGTTACGACTCGCTTACGATCTATCTAGACTCTACTTATATTAATAATAAACCCTAGGAATTTAACCTCTTCCGTAAAAAACTTATACTTTTTAAGGTTACTATAGAGCCTAAATTATTAAAGTCTCGTAAGTACCTTATATATATATTATATATACTCTAATCTTATCTTCGAGTAAACTATTACGTTATTAAGGTATACTATATAGATACTATCTACTAACCCGCTTAAGGCCTTATTAATATAAGCTTAAAAGGTTATAGGGGTATTAGTAAGTCCGAAAGGTATTACTAGATACTCGAAGTAGCTATATTATATATAAAATACTATCTTCTACTCGTCTCCTAGGCGAATTCGAATTCGGTAGTATATATTCTTTATATCGAGTTTGGTATAGTAGCGTACGCCTTATAAGCGATCTAGGAGCTCTAAGATTAGTAGGAGTATATACCTATTTTTAATAGTAACTTTATTTAGCCCCCTATAATCTATATAAAGTCTAAGGTCCCCTCCTTTTTTTAGTACGAAAAGGATTCTAGCCCTAGTAGGGCTAGTAGAGAATTATATCTACCTACTTATAACTATATCGCTAAGATACTACCGTAGGATATTAAGTTCCTTTACTAAAAGGTTATATATTTTCCTAAAGGGGGGGTCTACTATTATTTTAATTACGTACTCCGCGCTGTCTATAGTTAGTATACGAGTAGTAAGCTTATCGTTAAAGTTATCTTTAAAATCCTTAAATTCTAGGGGAAGAGAAGTTATTATAGGTTCCTCTTCTTCGAATTTATTAACGCTTAGAATTAGTATAATATCCTCGCTCCGGAGTTTAAAGATAGATACTAGGTCTTCCTTAAATAATTCTTTAGCTAAGACTAGCTAGACTTAGACCCCTATACTCTTAAACCGCTATCTTATTTTACTAGTATCTAGCTTAATACCCGCGTTATATAGGGCTAGTATACCTAAGATATAGCTTTATCCTAGCCTTTCTAGCGCGTAAAATTCTACCTCGACCCTCTTAGTAATACCTAGGTAATCTATAGCTTACTAGATTACCTTATACGCCCCTAGGTATCCCGTACGCTCCCCACCTCCCTATTATATAGGCGGAGTAGGTATTTTAATAGGTTCTAGGTCTATTTCGAGTACTTAAATAGGCCTAATAATATTAACTTCCGTACTAGTATCTAGAAGGGTTACTACTAGGTATTAAGAGACTAGGCTATAGATAATAGCCTCCGTAGTAATAGACTTCCGTACTACTAGCCCTTATTTCCTAGAGCTTAGGATTACCTAGCCTATAGCCTTACTTCTCTAGTTAGGGCTAGCCGCGTTTCCCTTATACGTTATATACGTAGTTATAGCGACGCGGACTCGTTTCCTATAGGGTTATAGTACTAGTCTAAGGCTAGTTTAGTAATCTCCCTTTCTTTTTTTAGCTCCTTATAGTTATTAGTATAGTACCCTATCTACCTATAGTTAAAATACTAGATAGTAGTAAGGTTCTTATTACTACCCTTAGGCTAGATAGGGGTAGAATTAGCCTTAGAGAGCCTTAAGTTTATAAGTAGTAAGCTTATAGATTACCTACTCCCCGCCTTAGTATCGTAGTATAGGGGCCTACGCTTCTAGTCTCTTTCGGATAGTTTAGAAGTAGAGGCCTTTCTTTTATTTAATTCTAAGCGTATAGCTAGCGCGACTATTACGTCTCGGGTTTTAGGGATCTCCTAGTAATTAGAGAGTATAGCGCGGATCTCTAGCCTTAGTTTATACTATAGATAATTCCTTAGTTAGGTCTCTATATATAGTTTATCTAGTTAAGACTCTAGGCCTATAAGGTAGGAGTTAAAGGATATAGTCGACTAGTCTACGCCTTACTTACTATCTATATAGTATTATATAGCTTTAAGCTAGCGGTTAATAGGGTCTTTAATTAGGTCTAGTAGGAAGGTTCGGAAGTATTCCTATATTAACTAGTTTTCTAAGAGGGAGGGCTCCTTTTCTACCTATAAACTATAGGGGGTACCCTTAATAAACTAGAGGGTATAGGATATCTTCGTAATTTCGGTACTAAAGGTATTTAGTACTAGGCGGAATATATTCTTAGCGCTCCTAGTCTAGTCGTAGTACGCGCGTACGCTTTTCCCTTCGTATAGAGATAATTTCTCTAGTTAGAGTTCCTTTAGAGGGCGAGAGTATTAGCTCGCTAGGGTAGTACTATAATAGTACGCGGTCTAAGATCCTATCTTAAGTTCTATCTTACTTACTTCCGAAATAAGTTTTACTAGCTAAAGCTACTTCTTATAGATAGCTAGCTTACGCTCCGCTTACTTAATAGCTATATTAATATCCTCCTTAGTAGAAAATTCTATTTTATCTTAGGATAATTTATCTCCTTAGTCTTCGCGGGTATTTTACTCGTCTATAGTAGCTAAGCCCCCTATAAGGCTACTACTCTTCGCTTATATTATTCGTTAGGTAGCTATCTTTTACTAGACCTATCGGTTTAGGAGAGCTATTAGAATTATAAAGGTAGTAATAATAAGTATAGTAGAGATAGGATTATAGGTAAACTAATAGCTAGGGAGGGACTCCTCCTATTATAATATCTAAGTATTTATAGGTATAGCGAGTACGCTAAGGAGGCGTACGTAAGAATACCTAAATATAAGGCGTAAGCCCTTAGGGTATCTAGTCCTTATAGTACTTATAGCGATAACCGACTAATTCTCTATTTACTCTCTAAAGCCTTATTATCCTTCGCTATTACGGGTATAAATACCTATATATCTATCTTATAAACCTTAAGCCTAGCCTCCTCGTACTTATACTTCTAGTATTACTAATCTACCGCCTAAATAAAGTCCTTATAGGGTAAATAGTAATACTAAATATACCTATAAGGGACTTAATACTACTAAAAGAAGAGATAGTTATAATCCTAAGGAGAGTAGGCTCTATTAGTAATAACCCGGTCCTAAATATACTTACGCGCGTAAGTTAACTTAACGGCGATAAGCTTTTATAGGACGAGGGGGAAGGTCTTAAGGTAAGGGTATCGCTAGGCTTCGCTTAACTACTACCTAAAGTTAGTAGGTTAACCCTCTAAAAAGATTATAATAAGAGATACTTACCTACTTTAGCGTTACTAATTATTTAGCCTTCTACGTATACTTCTCCTACTTACTATCTACGTTAATAATAGTTATAATAAGGTCTTTTAGTAACGAGAATACTCTCGTAAGTAAAGGTATTAATAAACTCTTCTTAAGCGAGTAATAGTAGGCTTTAATAGCGTTTATAGTCGCAATTTAAAGTAAAATTAGTATATTTATATATAGATAATTAGCCTATCGCCGACGTATAACGTACTAATAGCGCTATATATATACTACTAGATTAGTCTTTATATACGTTATAATACCGAGATCCTTATCTACCTTTTATACTTTTAGCCGTAAAGGAACAAGCGCTTTTAGGCCTAAAGGGCTAGGAATATATATACGAGGTACTAGCTTAGGATTATTCGGCTCTCTAGCCCTATTCTCTATAGTATTAGTAATACCTAGTAAGTATACTTACTACTCCCTATAAGCCTTTATAGTATTTACCCTCTTCTATAGTACTTTATAGCTCGGATTTCGTTATAGTATTATAATATACGCGCGGTAGAGGTACTTACTAAGACTATCTAGATAGCCCGGTTTGGTTTTACGAGCGTATAGGGCTACTTAAAGGTATTTAAGTATACGAGGGTCTTTAATACGGTAGTAGAGGGTTCTTTCTAAGTATATACGGTAGAGGAAGTAGTTAACGGCTATTTCTCCTATCTTAATACCCTAGAAGGCTTTTTTAATAGTAAGAGACTTAGCGGCGGAGTCGTTAGTAATAAAGTAACAAGGTTCCTACTATAGAGAGCCTCTAGGTACTATAGATAGTTAGAATATAGTATAGTTATATAGTTATAGTAGTAGTAAAAGGGTATCTCGTCGTAATCTAGTAATCTAATATTTTAAAATTATTATACGTTTACGTTCCCTCTAATTCAAAGTTATAATCTATATACTAGTAGTAACTTTTAGGCCTTTTTAGTATAATTTAGCTAATTAAAGCTAGTTATATATAGATTATAACCTTACTTTAGATTGGTTTAGATTAGTAACGCGGATAAGTACGTAGTATATATACTTTTTAAAATAGTAACTATCTAATATAAAGTTATAACCTATATACTAGTAGTATCTTTTAGCCCTTTTTAGTATAATTTAGCTAATTAAGGCTAGTTATATATAGATCGTAACCTTACCTTAGATTAATAACGTAGATAAGTACGTATTACGTATACTTTAAACTTATAACTCTCTACTAGCCGCCGACAATAATTCAACTACTATATACCTTTTATCTTATAATACTATTTTTTAAGTATTATTAACGCTAAAGCGATTAAATCGCTACTTTTACTATTAGATACAATATACGTAACTAGCTAGAACTTACCCTAGCCATCTCTAACTATTAGAGTAAAAAGATACTACTCTAAGTAGTTCGTTTTATACGTCGAGTCTATTAAAACTAATCTCCTATATATACGTAGGATCTTAAGCCTCGAGGCTATTATAAATACTATACTATATACTTTAGTATAATTATCTATAGTAGCTCTCTTACTAGCTAGCCGGTTAGCTTTAATCTAAAATACGTACTACCCTCGAGCCTCTAACTCCTCTATATAACTATTAACTTGGTTATCCTAGGGATTATTATAATAATCTATACGTAAGTCGGTATTTATTTTAATACCCTAGCTATAATTTGAAATACGGTAGCGGTTAAGGTAAGTACTACTAGTATTACTAAGTTAGTTATCGCTAAAGTACCTAAGTTTAACTAAATTAGTAGCTTACCCCCCCTAATAATATTACGACGAGGACTTAACTTACCTAGTATCTTTTAACGCTATTAGTATCGCCGCTACGCTAAGGCCTTATAATAGAAGATTATAATACTTTTTAATAATTATATTATTACTACGCTTTATATCTAAGTAGTTTAGATCGTATAAGTAAGGCTCTCTATACTATACTATCTCTATTATTCTATCGCGCGACTTTACTAGCTTTATCTTATACTTATAGGTAGCCCTAATTAAGACGACTTTAGCCGCCGTAGTAGTAGTAGTAGTACTAGTAGTTACTTTTATAGCCTTACGGCTAAAAGAATATACGTAATATCGTATATATATACCTTTTTTTATCGATTTACTCTACGATCTATATACGTACTATATATTACTAATATAAGAGAAGTTTTTAGCGAAGTCGTTATTATAAGAGAAGATATATTTAGCCTTAAATATACGCTAACGTATTCTTTTAAGATATAGAGGATTTTTAAGTATAGAATTAATACTATCGAGTACTAGTATATTATATTTATCTATATAGTTCTTCTAACGCTTTTTATAGATAGTATCGTCTCTATTAGGATCGGTACTATCGACGGCTCGTTTTTTAGATATTATAATAGTTTAAAAAGGTATATTATTAGTAGATTAAAACTAGATTAAAACTTACTACTAAACTAACTTATATATAGATAATTAGTAGTAGTATTTAGTAGTATTTAGTATATATATAGGGGAAAAAAAGACGAAGTTCGACGAGTAATAGGAAGTATAGACGGCCTTAACCCTATTACCCGTAGTAGGCCTACCAAATAGTAACGTAGTACCGTCTATACTTCCCGCCGTGCGTCGTATACTAGCTGCTGGTATTTTAGGTATGTTACGTTCAATACCGCCAAGAATCTTTGAGTTTCAGACGGTCCCCACTCTTCCCACGCAAGAGTCCCGACACTAGAAAACATGGTTCGCGACCTGACATGGCTGATCATGACATGGTCCTTTCGCATCTTGTCTGCCTGCAGCACAGCCTAGTCGGTCCTTCACACCGTACAATAGCGCAATTTCAGTTTTTCCTCCAACGGCTTCAGATTTAATTCGTCCCTTTTTAGCCCAGTTCTCGAGACGAGCACCCCTCGAATCTGACATGGCAATGACTAGCTATGCACGCGACTAAAGAACCCGTGTTTAGACTTTTGTAGCAGGTGCGTAATTGTCCTTCAAACACGCTGGGGCCACTGAGAGTCAAGCCACAGCAATCTAAAGAGGCGATTATACAACGTTTTTATTGGTTGCTGTGGCGGTGGATACCGGAGAATTGGGCGTGGTCGATCTTCCTCGAACAAGGCTATGAATGAATGGATGGGAAAGTAAGCGGACTCCCCGAATGACAGGATTGGGGGGTATCAATTGCCCTCCGCTCCCAAGAACCATACCAGCGGCTAGGTTCCTCAGCTGTCCTGGGATACCTATAATAAGTAACAACCTTTTATAAAGTTCAGCGTTTTCACAAAATCTTTCCTCTTCCAAAATCATTCCTAGTCTCAGTCTATCAGCTTCAGCCTGACCTCCCTCGCAAGAACAAGAACTCAATTCGAAAAAACACAAGAAACAAACATTCTTCATTCCATCAATTCATACACATTTGCTTCCAACTGCATTCTTTTCCTGTAAGGAAAATCACCATTCCTTTGCCTAGTATCCCCGCTGACAGTGACAGAAATCCTAATTTTCCACAAAATCATCACTCTCCAAATCCTCCAACCAAAACCCCCCCAAAAATGGACAAAACCGTCGATTTCATCTACGTCTGCTCCCACCGTCTCTCCCTCCAAGGCCAAGACATTCCCCACTGGATAATGCTAGAGCACCGAAATGGACTGAATCTCCAAAATGACAGATGGGTGGGCATGTGGTACGACAATGGCAATGTCATGATTGATGATATATGTTTGGCCTGCAAGGAGATGATTCAGATTTGGGAACAGAAACGGAATGTGGAGAGAATCGTGGCGCATCTGGAGCGGACGAGGAAGGAGATTTCGGATGGCGAATGCTGTCGAAAAAGGATTGTTGGGAAATGTGGGTAGCTTTGGGTCTTTGGTTGGGCGTTGAAAATGGGGGGATTTGGGCATGATTTTGCTGTTTAGGGGTTGGTATTGGTCTTTTGATCTGGGCGTTTCGAATACTAGTACCTGAGCATTCGATTTGAGTTGGATACCCGGTATGAAGATGATCTTGCAAATACGAAGGATTCGCAGTACCTCTGCTCAAGATTAACGGAGTAACATATCCATCGTCTCGAAATCTACACACCCACGAGAGAGGAAAATCCCCATCACAAAAACCCTCAGCCTAGCTCCTACTTACCAACTCTTCAAACCCTCAACCACGCCAGCCAAGCGCACTGAAACCACACCCCCAAACAAAAAGAATTACAATCACAAACAAATACTCTTCCCTTGTCCAAACCCTTCCACTGCGTATCCCAAACCCCAAACCCATGTCTTAAACAACGCATATCCTGCCCCCATGAAAAAGGAATGGAGGAAACAAGGAAAGAATAAGTAGGTCCCGAGACTGTGGTTGACGCTAGGCAGATCTCATGGACTTCCGACGCCTTGCCAAGGGAGGGTCTGTGGGTGCGTGGCAGGTGGGTCTTTGAGGTGGGTGCATGAGATAGCTGGTCTGTGGTTATGCCCAACAATGACCCGGAAGTTGAAATGGCGATGGCCGGCTGACATAAAACTCGGTCGGGAGCATGTGGTTCGTCATAGCCGATATACTTTTATACTTCTTCAAGACCAATTCTAGCAAGACCATCTCTTTACCTTATCCTTGAGTATGAAGCTGCAACACCAAGAGTATTCTCTTCCAGGCAACTATAGATGCTTCAGGTACAAGTGCGGTAAACTCGTCACCAGCGGCCATAGCAAAACATGTGCTACAGTATTCCAGAGACTCAGAAACAGGGAGGAGTTCCCGAACCTCAATTTACGGAGACATCAATTACCTTATTGCCCCGTCCAAAAATTTGCTGCCTCCTCCCCGCCGAAAAAGACTCAATCCCCACTCCGGGAACACAAATCCGCGGCCCGAAAGCTAGGCCCACAAGCCGCACGGTAACCTTGAACAACGAGCGAATCCCGAGGACCCGGCAATATGGATCCAGCCCGTTTCCGCGCCGCTTGGGTGACTAGGACTAGGGACGGGCCGGGGCATCGCGTATAACAGTCGAGGCTTGCCCTGCTCCCTTCTTTTTCGGCGGACCGCTGTTTTGACTTTTTGGGGCGTTGAGGGATTCTGCTGGATGGAGGTGGGAATGGCTCGCCTCGCCTCGCCTTGCATGGGGGATGGGTTGGGTTGGGGGTTTGGCCTCAGGGGTTGGGGGATTGAGGTTTGGGTTGGTGGTGGAGAGGGAGAAACGATCCGATACGGCACAGCTCCTTGTTGTTCCAACACAACAGATTGTGCCTTACTTTGGGGGTTTCTACGCTGTCCCGGATGTACTTTGACATCTAGGTCTGAGAGTCCACGATGCGGTGTGAGCAGTAGAAATAGGAGAGGACATCATTCGACGATTACGATGTTATACATTCGAGATGAATCGAATATAGCCTTGTCCAGATTTCGTGTCAAAAGCTGGCCTATAATCTGCTACACGGTGACCGTGAGCTGGGTAGCACGATTTCGTTGAGGATCACCATTCTCTCGCTTTCATACCATGTAATGCAAGGAAATTTTGCAAGAAAAAATTTCATGCTCTGGACGAGGATGAAAGCAAGCAAGCGTTGAGCTGAGTGGGACTGACTGATCTAGATATGGTTGTGGCTACATAGTACATGCTCGCCTGAACCTGAAATGAGATAATAACGAAGATCGCTTGCGTATTTCCTACATTTTAAGGGAACGCGAGCTCAGCGATACTCGAAAAGAAATCTGCTGTTGAGACATTAAAAAGCGTCCCTTGCATAATGATTTCAGCTTGCCAAATCTGGAAACTCCCTAGCTACTTTCAGGGGTTTCGTAGAACAGTAAATTTCTTCGCCAAAAGGACGAATCTGGCATGGGCGCTGAGCTGCAGGTCGACAGGCAGAAGCATGTAACTCTAGAGTCTAGACATCAACTTCGGCATCGTTCAATACTTCATACAAAGCCTGCAATATCACCCCTTCTCCTACAATCCTACCCAGTCCCCCCATTCACCTCAACAACAGCCCCATTAACATACCTCGCCCCCTCCCCCATCAAAAACCCAACCACCTCAGCAATCTCCCCTGGCGTCCCCATCCTCCCCATCGCAATTTCCCTCTCCGTCCTCCCCACAGCCTCCTTCCCCGCAACCACAGATGCATTAGTAGGCGTATCAATGTACCCCGGTGCAACAACATTGACCCTCACGCCCCTCTCCCCCAATTCCAGCGCCATAGCTTTACTAAACCCAATAACCCCATATTTGGTGGCACAGTAAATGGCATTGTTGCGTGCCGGGTGTAATCAGAGGATGGATGATACATTAACGAAACTGGCGCCGGCGGAAAGATGAGGGATTGTGGCGCGGGTGATGTTATAGATCCCTTTTAAATTCGTGTTCATCAGTTTATCCCAATATTCGTCTGTTGTTTCGGTCAGAGGAGAAGGGGTTGGATTGACGCCTGCGCAGTTGAAGATGTGATGGATGGTGCCATGGGTGGAAATGATATGGTCGATATAGGCTTGACATGATGTCGAGGAACTGACGTCCAGGACTTCTTGGAGATGAGTACCGCCGCATAGCTCATTTGTTTCTGAGAGGCCTGTTTCGTTGATGTCAGATAGGGCGAGGGTGGCGCCGAGGTTGGAGAGGGCGATTGATGTGGCACGGCCGATTCCGCTGGCTGCGCCGGTTATGAGGATGATTTTGTTGGTGAAGGGGAGGGTCATTGTTTTTGGTTATGGTAGAAGATATCGAAGATGTAGTAGGTTATTCTTTTGTCAATCTTGGTAGACTTTGCTTGATTAAGAACTCGTCTATGGAGAATATCTTGTTTGTTGTGTATGGAATTGCACGTCCATTGTGATCTGGCTTTACTTTCGTGAGGTTGCGTGGTTCGGAAGATTGTCGCGTCGGATATGAGCGCCGTTATCTCTAGCCTGGGTTGTAAGATATCAGCCGATAACGCAGGCGTGTACCTAAGTTATGAGAAAGGTCTCTCCAAGGTTGGGAATCCACACAATGTGTTCCCGCATTAGCTGTCGACCACATCGCCATTTCAGATTATGGCCCAGAAGATTGGAGGAGATAGCTTGCTTCATTTCGGTCGTTTTGATATGGCAGAAGTGTCGAATGTGCCAAATGATAAGTCAAAGAGATAGCAGAAGCATGAGAAGAGATATCTTGCTTCATTTCGGTCGTTTTGATATGGCAGAAGTGTCGAATGTGTCAAATGATAGTCAAAGAGATAGCAGAAGCATGAGAAGAGATATCTTGCTTCATTTCGGTCGTTTTGATATGGCAGAAGTGTCGAATGTGTCAAATGATAAGTCAAAGAGATAGCAGAAGCATGAGAAGAGATATCTTG
Source organism: Venturia nashicola (assembly GCA_004522665.1). Lineage (NCBI taxonomy): Eukaryota > Fungi > Ascomycota > Dothideomycetes > Venturiales > Venturiaceae > Venturia > Venturia nashicola. Next base: position 1,124,259 of record SNSD01000011.1, read on the forward strand.
CTTCATTTCGGTCGTTTTGATATGGCAGAAGTGTCGAATGTGCCAAATAATAAGTCAAAGAGATAGCAGAAGCATGAGAAGAGATATCTTGCTTCATTTCGGTCGTTTTGATATGGCAGAAGTGTCGAATGTGTCAAATGATAGTCAAAGAGAGAGCAGAAGCATGAGAAGAGACATGGTTGCGGGTTCCAGAGACACTTATTGTGCAGACCTCATAAAATATGAGGAGATAAACACGTCACTTCTACCACCATAATTTAAGGTCGACTCGGATGATTGAGGTTTCGATTGTAGTAAGCAGGCTCGCCGGTGTCACAGCGCTTTTAGGATATGAATCGCGTTACCTACCACCTGGACAAAAGAAAGGGGATGAGAGTTGTACAATGTATTACCGTGTTGCCAAGTAGACAGATTCTAAAAGATCCCAACACCTCGCTCAAAATGCCCAAATATGCAGTAAGCCTTCAGGGTCAGATAGACCTCAGACCTCAAATGCGCAGAGATATGTGAAGCTCTTCGTCTTGCAAGATCAGCAACACATCCCGCCGCCCTTTCCACCTCTTCTACTCGCGGCCGCATCATTCATACCCAAGTTAACCGTCCTGGCGGTATTACCACTGCCTCCTACTGTTGCTGCACTCTTGACGCCACTTCTCCTGTCATTGAGATCATATTTTCCAGCTTCGATATTTTGGTATATCCGCTCTGCCACTTCTAGGAAAGCTCTTTCCACACCCTCCCCACTCTTTGCACTCGTCTCCACGTATTGCAACACATGATTCTGCCTACACCATGTTTCCGCCTCTTGCACAGTAACCTCTCTCAAATTTTTCCCGGCTTCTCCTTCCGGCGGCGCATCCGTTGATTTCGTGACCGTACTCGATGGTGCCAGATCTGATTTGTTCCCCACCAACACAACGATAATGTTTTCCTCTGCGATTTGTCGTAAATCTTGAAGCCAAGCCGTGGCGCTCAAGAAGGTTTGTCTTCTTGTGATATCAAAAACCAAGAGTGCACCACTGGCACCCCTGAAATAACTCCTCGTAATACTCTTGTATGTCTCCTGTCCAGCCGTGTCCCATAAAGAGAGTTTCATATGCCGTTGGTTCTTGTCCACGACGCCGGCTTTTCCTTTCCCTCCTGCACCGGCTCCAGCTTGTATACTGGCTTGTTTTCGATGGCCAGGGTTGTTGATGTTCAAGGTATGCGAGAAGGGAGGTCCGACGGGGACTATGCGCGACCCAAATTCTACACCAATTGTGACGTCGTGGTGATTTACGAAGCGGCCTTCGCAGAGACGGATTGTGAGGGAAGACTTCCCGCAGCCGCTATCTCCTAGGGAGACGATTTTGGCGATGTAGTCCCACGGTTGGGCCATTTCGCGGTATGTGTAGGAGTTGGTTCGGTCTGTAGAGTATACGCTGAGGCGCTGCTCGGTGAAGCTGAAGGAGATGAATACAGCTCTGGGCTGATGAGTTGAAGCCGAGAAGAGAAGAGGAGCGGCTCAGGATGTCGACGGAGACGGAGATGGTTAAGGAATGGTGGAATATGTGGATTCAAAGCAATAGAACTAGCCACGACTTGTAACAAAAGAAGAACAAAAACAATACAAATATAAGAGTGCTACATGAGATGCTATTCAGATAGCACACTGCTCGCCGTTGGATCCCTATGTCATCGATGCATCCCTGCCAGTGGCTAGTTATCTCTACTAGCAGCTGGAGATGGCCCGAGGGTGATGAGGCTCTGACAAGATGAACAGCATGACCGTGACCGTGACCGTGACCGTGACCACGACAGGGACCGTGAAGGTGATACCAAACCAATACAATACAGCATCTGGCCACAGTACTCCTAATAACATCCTCACCTCCCTCGGAATCACCCTCACATCCATATCAACCTCACCCCGCCCGCTGTCATTTCTACGGTACCCGTCCGGTATCTACCACCGTTATCGCATCGCCCTCAACATATATCAACACCATAAGGAACGCTTTGGTCTGCACAACAAGAAGTCCCAGCGTCAGGTCTGAGACATGTTCTCCGAATGTACGTCGCTGCTGCTCTCGTCAACTCTACAACATGCCGGCCGTTGTCTCACCGCTGCCTATCAACATTCGCGTGACTGCATACTGACAAACACCTACAAATAGATGCCTCACGCTTCTTGGCCCAGTCTCAATCGAGATTCTCCCTGAATCCTGCTGACGATCAATCCAACTCTCCTACCGACCGGAAACAGCGACGCGATAACTCTCGTCTAGGCTCCCGCAGCTATCTCCAACGCCAACCCATGGCCGATCCTTATCAACGCAGCGGTTCGCAGATGTCCAGGTTTCCATTTGCTTCACGGGGCCAGACCAATCCAGCCCCGCTCTTTTTCAGTGCTACCGACGAGTTTCGGGAAGAGGATGATGCCGAGGAGAGGGAACGAGAGGTGGCGGATTACTATGCCTTGCAAAAATCACGGCGGCACTTTGGAGCAAGCCGGTTGTCAGAGTCTTCGGAGGTTGATGACGAGGCAAACTCAGGCACCGATGAAGAGCATAGAGATAATGCGCTGAGCAGGCACTATACGACAAGCAGAGGCATTCGAAGCTCGTGGAAAGGCGAGCGGGCACCTAAACGAGGACGGCCGGCGATAGTGGAGGAGTCGGTGTCTGAAAGACCAGAAAGAGAAGCAAGCTCTGCGGGATCAGAAAGCACACCATCAAGTCAAGGGAAGGGCAAACTTGTGGATGTCGAACTATCGTCGTCAGAACGCAGTAGCATGGATCAAGTCGATGCCGAGGACTTTGCGGATCAGGAGCACGAAGAGGATAGTCCTCCGCCATTCCAACAGTTCCAAAACCGCTCTACATCAGGCATATCGAAACAGCATCTTTACAATCCGTATGAGACAGACGACGAGACCGCACAACTCAACCCACGATCCCCAAGCCCGGATCGCGAGAGTGTGCCCCCTGGAGTATCGGAGGAGGCTATTGAGCCTCCAAAGATCGATTTGAAGCACGATCCGTTCTGGGCGAGCTTCTTCTGGATATGTTTGGCATCGCTCTTCGCCACATCGTTGTTGGTATATTTGAATACTGAAGAGCCAAGTAAGAAGAAACCCCTGGGAGACACCGTCTACACGGTCTTGCATAAGTCATTCCACCTGCTGGCTGTCGATACTCTGGTCGCCGTCATAGTTGCAGCCATTTGGCTAGCATTACTCCGCAACTTTCTTCGACCGCTGGCATACCTCATGTTCATCGCCGTACCCATCATTCTCCTGTCGTTCAGTTTATACCCTCTCATTTCCAGCTATAAAGGATACTGGCACGGGACGCGATTTCAGGACAAGGCCATGCGGGTGCTGTCCTTCGTTCCGCTCGCAGGCGCATTCATGTGGTGCTATCTCGCCTATAAAGCACGCTTCTCGATCGGCAAAGCTGTTGCAATTCTTGACTTCGCCTCGTCAGTGCTGACCCAAACGCCTGCTTTACTGTTTGCGGGATTCGTCACCCTCGCTGCCACAGTTACCTGGTTCTGGGTCTGGCTGCTGCTCTTCACCCGTGTCTTCTTGGAAGGTCATTGGAGCTCTGGGAAAAAGAGCCTGTACGTTATCGACGTGAGCACATGGTGGCTAGGAGTGTTCTACGCCCTCATGCTCCTGTGGACGCAGTCGGTAATCTCTGGCATCCAGCGCGCAACTTCCGCCGCAACGACGAGTCAATGGTATTTCCATCGCAACTCACAACCAACGCCTTCGTCAAGAACTGTTGTTTCAATGTCCTTCCAACACGCAACAGGACCGCTCTTCGGCTCGATTTGTCTTTCGACCTTCCTCACTGTGGCAGTCCGACTTCCCCTGCTGCTACTCCCAAGAAGACTCATTGTACCCTTCTCATGGCTCTTTTACGCCCTCGTACCAAGTCCAATCGCCAGCCTAACGAACCCACTTACTCTCACCTACGCAGCTATCCATTCTCAGCCCCTCACAACCTCCGCCACCAATCTGAGTAAAATGTCATTTGTCTCGCCGATCGAGACATCGACTACGCTTGGACCTTACAGTGTCAACGCGCCATCAGCAGACACGCTTGTCCAGTATCGTACTGCGAAGCTCATTCTCCACTCCACGAGGTATATGATGACGCTTGCTCTCGGATTCGGTGGCTGGGTGTCAACAGCTAGGATGTTGCATCTTGTTGACTCGTACTCTGGATCTCTTTATGCATATATCGTTGGTCTTGGAGCTGCAGCTATCGGATGGGGTGTTCTTGGTGCTATGGAAGGCATTATTTTGGGAATCGTGGATGCGCTTGTGGTCTGCTGGGGGAGCGAAGTGGCGGCTGACAGGGGTGGTGATAGAAGGTACTGTCGCGAGGCGGAGGAGTTGTTTTTGAGTAAACCTGTGAGGCTGCATGGGGAGTATGTGTAATCGGAATCGAGAGATTGGGGAATTGAGAGATGGAAGTTGGATAGATGGCGTACGTAACTTGGGTCTCTTTTTGGAGTTTTCTGCGGTGGGTGAATTTACATACCCTGCGTCGTCTCCCCCTTGATTTGGGGCATTGCGTTTGTAGATTGTGCTTATGCTTTCTTCTAGGAAGGGAGGAAAGAAAGAAAGAAGGACGGACGTAAATTTATGAATTGTTTATCCGTTTTCTTGTCATTTTGGTATCCTGATTATGCCGCAAGGTTCACTTCACTCACTCACTTTCAAGCGACCATTCATCACGGATTGCTCTTAAGTATCCAAACCCCCCACCTCCTCTCTAATTGGATTCGACAAGTATTATATCCTCCATGTTAACAACGTGATTATAGATGGAGAACGCATATGCTTGGCGAGGAATGGGTTTGTTGTCGTTGTTTATTACAGTTTTGAGAGAGGTTGTGAGGGGGGTTGTGGGCGGTGTTTAGGAAAGGAAGCGGTTGAGGAAGGGTTTAGGAAGGGTAGGGCAAGAGTTTGGAGTTGTGGATTGGAAATTTGTGGTATTTGAGTGGTGAGGCAGCGTTGTTGTTTTATTTTTTATGGATTGGATTGGAGTGATTTTGATAGGGGAGCGAGGGATGGGTTGAGTTTGAGATGGTTTGAAGAGGGGTTTTGGAGAGGGGTGGAGGATAAGGATGGTTGTTGTTTGGTCTTGAGGTTCTGGGTTCTTTTGGGTTGGAATTTAGATTTTTTGTTGGGGGATTTGGCGTGGTGAGATGTTGTTGTTTGGTTACGGGGTTATTGGCAAGTAGGTTGGAAATAGAGGTGGAGGGGTGGGTGAGAGTTGAGATAGCTTACCTGGAAAGATTTGAGAGCGTATTTGGAGGCTGAGGCAAGGAAAGGGATAGGGAATTTGGAAGATGGGGAAATATGGCATCATCAGCATCAATTAAAATAGAGACTGTTTAAACTGAATGTGCTGTTGGACTCTTAGATAGTATAGCGGGGGCTTGAACAGCACTTGCATATTTGATATGTCAGATTTCAATCTAGAAACCGGCCATCGTCTATCGAAGTGCCCAGCAAAGTTGGCAGAGAGATATCATTAGTACCATGCATCAAAAAGTGATTCAAGATAGTCAGCTGTTAGGTACTTAGCGGTGGAAACGTGAAAAGTCAGCCTTGGTTGTCAACTGCTGTGGCAACAGCGTCAGGTAATTAGCGGATAACAACCAGGCAATGATTGTGAAGAAGCACGATTAGTGACGAGAATAGCCGATCAAGCATTATAGAAAGAGGAATTTTGCTTCTTGCCTTTGTATATACAACATCAACTCTGCCTCCAAGACAAACGCCAAAATTAGAAGATGATCTTCTCATGGCTGTCACCCACGCTGCGAGCCTGGCAGTGCTGCCGATGCAACAAGGCACGCCCGATTGCATATGAGAAGTGCCGCAACGAGGTTTGTACGCACGGTTGTTGCCTCAAATGCAGAATCCTGACGGCTTTTGTATGAGGATGTCGGAAGGGCTCGTCCTACCTGTTGGATATGCAGAGCTTAGCTAGTTTTCAACACCGGGTTTTGGCGCTTTTGTGAGCTTCCTTTCTCCAGATCCCTTGATATCGATATCGAGTGGATGAACGGGGCCCATCGTCCAATTCCCACTGAGCAACATATGACGGACCATGGAGAAATTGAAGAGGCAGCCAAACGCAAACGGATCGGTCTTCGATTCCCAACAGATGGGATTGAGAATGCTTTCGACAGTTTTACGAGCGAGATTCCACAAGGATTACAGCCTGAACTTCCAGCAGTCGAATATGAGCAGCAACATTGACCCAAGAGACCTAAGAATGCTCCTTACTGGAGCCGAGGGGAATAGCCGTCAATCTGCGGATGTTAGCATCGGAACATGTTACAAGCACAACACATCACATACTCACATCATTCCTGTATACAAAAGTCTATCCGGATATGTATCTATCCAGCAAGTCCTCCTCATCTCTTCAATATCTCAAAGATCAGTACGCAAGACATACACCAAATGCAAAACATACCTCAAAATTCAACATGGCATTGTTGCAAATGCACAGCCATGAAACCGATGCCAGAAACCGATTGCCTGACTAGAGCAAAGAGCTTTAGGGGGGTTGATCCTCCTCAAGCGACTTGCACTCATGAACGCTGTCAAGAGTGTCAAGTGACCACTCCAACACCAGAGCCTACATCGGCACCCACACCACCACCAATATTAGCATTGAAGCCCAGCTTCTTCCAATCCCAGGGAAGGTCGAACACAGTGAAACCGGCGCCAGCAGTCGAACTTAAAGGATTGTTGAGGTCAAATACTTTGAAAGCGAATTCGTCTGTCGGAGCTCTAGTAGCAAAGGCAGAGGCCTCAGCCCCAGAAGCAGCCCCAGGAAAGAAGAAGGGGGGATAGCCTGGAAGAAAGCAGTGGAAAAGGAAGAAGCTGTTCCAATTGAGGCGTTATCAGAACCGGTGACTGAGACAGCAGTCTTAGTGGCCGGGATAGGCGTGGCGAAATTCCTTGAAGTTGATATACTGGAGATATTTGTAACCAAAGCGCTAGACGCCAAAGAGGAGCCGCCAGTACCGGGACCAGTCACGTTAGCTAGAACAGGGTGGCTGAGTAGAACGAAGAGCGAAGGAGCAGTGCCAGTCGTGAAAGAAGACGCGCCAAAGCTGGAAGGTGCCCCAGCAGCGAAAGAAGTTCCGGATGGACTCACATCATCAAACACAGGAGGGTGGTGGGGTTTCAGCAGATCAAAAACTGATCTCGTACCACAAACCAAAGGTGAACAGATGATCGAAGCACCACCGACCTCTAAGGCCGAAAAAACACCAAGCTTGGAGGAAGTGCAGTTATCTCGAAGTTACACGCACACACCTTACGAGCCTCCCAAGCTAGAATTATCCGAAGGATTACACCACGCATGGGAATGTTGCTCTTGCAAGACTGGGAAACTACATGGTGTGAGGCCTGACAATGAGATCTGTCAGTTGTTTTTGCGGAGGACGGGGACAAGATGTCGGCATAGGCGGTGTGAAGATTGTGTGAAGAGGGTTTTGCGAGGGATGTTTTATGATTAAATCTATTGATGGATGATGTGGTATGATTTTTGGGAGGTTGGAAGCGATGTTAGGATTACGACTGTTTGCAAATGAGTGGCACTTCTGTGGAATGACTAAGGTTTTGGAGATCGAGGGCGGAGGTTTGCTTGCGGATGATAGTGTAGAAGTAACGGATCTATTGATCACCTGTCTCTGGTCAGCGAGAACGGATATTTTGTTACAATGGACAAAGGAATGACACACCTTTTGTCACGCGCGAGATCAATCTCCATATATACACCCAATCCAATCCTGCTCTTCTTCCGCTTTACTTACAAAACGTTCTTATAGGTATCGCTCACGAGTTGTTAGCAGTACTCATTTCCACTTACACACTACACGCCTTACACCAACGAAAAGATGAATACGAGACAACGCAAGACACGGATATCTTACTGGATCTGCCACTGGTGTCATATCTACCGCCAGATGGAGGTGAAAAATGCAGTGGGAAGTAAGAATTGCAGAGCAGAAGGGTGCGGACACGCGCGATGTATTGATTGCGGCGAAGACGTTGTCCCGAAACAGGCTGGAAAGTAGAAGAAGCGCGGGCGATGTTACTTGGTCATATCAGACCGTTCTTTCTTGCCTTTCCTATCTTCTTGACTTGTCTTGTCTAGCATGTATGAAGTGATGTCTTACCTTGTCCCCTGTAAAAGTGTGAAATGGTCTTACCTTGTCCCCTGTAAAAGTGTGAAATGGTCTTACCTTGTCCTCTGTAAAAGTGTGAAATGGTCTTACCTTGTCCCCTGTAAAAGTGTGAAATGGTCTTACCTTGTCCTCTGTAAAAGTGTGAAATGGTCTTACCTTGTCCTCTATAAAAGTGTGAAATGCCAGCTTACCTCTCACTGAATAGTTGCAAACCATGTCCTCCTATTTCGACCCAGAGTATTTGGCGCCCCCCTTCCAGCCACGGTGGTTTTGGGTTTGCTGCTTATGCTACAAAGCCGCGAAGGTCAAGGTTTTCAGGTCACAATGTCACGATCGATGCCAGTGCGAGCACAAACGTTGCATGTGCTGTGAGCGGTATATATGATGACTGTGCGCGTGTCATACAAAGTTGCCAGAATGGAGATTGGGTGGTCTGCTAGAGTCAGTATGGGTAAATCATGGGGAAGGGTGACCGGCTGTTGCTGCTCACTTCAGCCATGCTGGCCTCCTGTTGATTACAATTTGCTATAATCCAGAATCTTCAACCTCTTTTCATGATGGAGGAAGTCTTGACATGACGGCTCGATATCGGTAATTCCCATTCCACTATGGAGTACTCATAGTATAGGACTTCGGTGGTATTCTACTAGTATCTTTCGCTAATGGCAGTGGAAATGCGTGCCTGCGTCAGATGCCCTGGACAGCTTCACATGTCAACCGTGGCCACTAGGATGCTTGTGGGGAGCCTCATTTGTCCGATTCAGCTGCCCGCACGACGGGACGAGCGGGACTCCCTCGTCGGCGTGGACCAAAGCATGGGAAAGACGAAGCCTCTGCCACGCCGAAGGCAGCAGAGACAGCTTTCAGGTCAGATGGTTTGTAGATGCAAGGTTGCTGGGTATGGATTCCCAGACATCTCAACAGAAACAAAGCCTTCTACCATACTATCCGATCTACTGTTAGGAGCCAAAGCCACATGCACAGCCGGGCAGCTTGGAACTGCCGCGCGTCCCCTCTTCAGTACGAGGCAGTGGGTTTTGTCACGTTCAACTCGCGTCTCTCCAAAGCATATACCAGGGTATAGGTACCTGGGAGATACACCCGTGGATATACGCCTCGGCCCATCTGAGCCTCACAAGCAACCATCTATGCCGATTTCCTTCTTGAACAAACATTCCCCTTGGTCGGCATAATAATGGCCTGTGTAATTTCAGCTGTCCGCGGCACTGGATTCGCTGAGAACTGGATACGGTATTCACCATAGGCACTCCAGACCACGCCTGCCCACCCAAGTATAGACTTTTCCCCCACGTCCTCTCTACTTCCCAGACTCCCTTGGTTTAACTTATCTACCGAGGACTCCTAGTGCCACGACTGTCTACATACCTATTTCATCACTTTCATTACAACCAAGAGCGGGATATCCTACTTTCGCCTTCCACAACATCCCTACTTCACGTCTTGTCCGCCGAATCCATCAGCAGGCTGAAGGACTTTTGACTGGCAATCATGTCAGCTGTACGGCGCCTTCCGCGCATTTCTATGCTCCTTGGCGTCGTAAGTTTGGGAGCTGCAATTTTTTCCAAAACTTCAACGAGAGAGAAAGTGGCTGGTTTGCTGGGTGTCACTTCCCCGGGCGGTACTTGGAGATTGCTCGCCGTTATTCTGGCCGTATTGAATCTAAAGAACCTACCACTTGTTTGGCATGTATGTACACTTCTTTCCTCTTCCAAACTATTTCCCCAACTGACAATGGGTAGATTAGGTTGTTTCGTGGCCTCTTTTACCATCTCTTCCTTCAGCCCACACCGTTACCACCTAGCGCTCTGTTCACGCCTCTTATCACACCAACGCATACACCACTCCTTGAAACCGATTACAACTTCCACAAATCAAACAGTACATACTTTGCAGACCTTGATATTGCTCGAACCCACCTTGTCGCCGCCATTACGCGTCATGCGATGCATTCAGTTGGCGATGGCACGCGCCCAGAGGAAAGTCATGTAAGATGGAGCTTCAAGAATACCACAAGAGCGGCAGGGTACAAAGAGAAGAAATCGGAAACGAATTCCAAGTTCGAGAAATCGCACCTGAGGACCGTTGGGCAGGGAGAGACAAAGACGGCGGCACAGATGACAGAGCAAGAGTGGATGGAAGCGGCCAAGGATGCAGGTGGGAATCTATTGATAGCCCTGGGAGCTGTATCCTGCCACTTCCACCGCGAAATTAAACCGTACCGGAGATATGAGATTTGGACCAGAATCTTGACGTGGGACAGGAAATGGCTTTATGTCGTCTCTCACTTTGTGGAGGCGGACACATTTGCTCCGGAGACATATATTCTACAACCCTGGAAGAAGGGCAAGAAGAGAAGAGTGGAAGACTTGACGGAGGGGGACAAGCAGAGGCTGAAGAAGAATATTTTTGCGAGTTCCATCGCGAAATATGTCGTCAAGAAGGGACGGCTTACGATCCCGCCAGAGATGGTGCTGGAAAGAAGCAAGATGCTCCCACCACGGCCCGAAGGTGTTTCTATGCTGGGAGCCTGGACGCCTGTGCCTTCGAGGAACCCTTCTGGTAGCAACTCGCCTGAAAGGAGTTTTTCGCCAGATGCCGATATCCCAGGGACTGATGCCGACACACCAAGTCCTTCCCCTTTGACCAACTCGAGAAACCTTGACCATGGCGTGCTAGCCGAATCATTGTTTGCAACGGCCAAAGTAGAGAAGGGTCAGAATGGAGAGGAATGGTCATGGGAGAGTGTGCAAGCGGAGCGAATCAAAGGGCTCAAATATGCCGAGGCTTACGACATGCTGGACAGTCTCAAGGACATATTTGATGTGGAGGGTCAACCTAACGGCGAGGTCATGGGGCAGTATGCCGATTTGATGCTTGGTTTCTAGATGTTAGATTTTTGCGCTATACACAGCCATGAAGCGATTCTTCCTTTTACCCCTGTGTGGGATCCAAGCTAGAGGTGCGAGTATAGGATGCCGAAAATGTTGGACGCTCGGTTCTCACAATCCACTCTCGAGTATCGTGCTTTCGGAAATGAATGCCCGTTTTTTCAAACCCCTACTAAAATGTTCGACCACTCATAGCCGCGGGAGGATAAAATAACTAATAGCAACGTGGAAGGTGCGGTATACGATAGCGGTGCTACAAAAGCACAGTCCTTCAAAAACCGGGTATACATTTCCGGAAGCACAATATACACGGAACAGACTGTCTAGCAAAGGTTAAAACAAATACTCTCTGGCTTCATGACTCAGATGACGAACAACATCCACCACTCCACCCTCAAACTATCTTCTCAACGACCAGATGGCTTCGATGAATACATCGCCGCTCTTCTTTGACGGAAGTTTGACGGTAGCTCACGGGGACAATGGATGCCCACCCCAGTTACCGAATCGCAACAATCCGCATTTCCCTAGAAGAACACTCAATCAGCTTTTCCTCACAAGCAGCCAGCCTCCCAGGAAATTTAGGTTAATACTCACACAATTCTCCGATAATTCTGGAGTGCACCTCTGATCGTTATAAGTGCCCTTACTACATCCATAACTTTGTCCGTGGTGCTGATTCGCACATCCGTTGAAGTGGCCGTCGCATTTGCAGACGAGTTTTGGGTCGGTGCCTATTTGAGAGCACATTTTTCTCAGGCATTTGTTGTTCCAGCAGCATTGGTGGTAGACTTGGTCGCACTGTGATGAGGGGTGTTAGAGCGAGTGGGGGAAATGGGAATAGGAATGGGGCTGGAGAACGTACGGCTAGGGTCACAAATGCGAAGAGGAAGAGGGACCAGAGAGATTTGAGCATTTTGAAATTTTGGTTGGTGGATGGATTTTGGAAGAGCGAGGATTCCTTTGTTGAAATGAAGTTCAAGCTGCGACCATCACCGAATACCAAGACGCGACTTCTGCGCTGCTGTGGAGGCCGCCTGGAGACCGTTTTTGAGCGTGTGTAAATACGTAAGATGTGCGCTTACTGACTTATGAGCGGCAGAAACTAAAGATGGTAGGTCTCCTTTGCGTTGGCGTTATATCTTGGCGGGACTTGTCGCTGGGATCAAGGTCATTTGTGTCGTTTGCCAGCGAATGTTGGCAACGTCAATGACACGAGACCTTGTGTAGGTTGGATCTGGCCCTTATACCGGCTTTCTATTGCCCCTTTTGCACGTGTCGTTATTCTCGTGCAATGATGGATCTGAGATAAGGCTAAAAAAAACTCCAGTATTGAGACCATTTAGGTTGTGAGATAGGTAATTTATCGCTTCTTAGCCTCTAATAAGCTTAGCGGACTCGCCTTCAGGAATGGACTAAGAGGAAAAGCTTTACATTCATTCCTTTTTTCAAGGGCCAACCACGGCTATTCTACGCTCTTATCAATATCTGGCGTCAGTTATCATGCGGATCCTGCGGTAAAATCTAAACCATCTTTAGAAGTACTCTGCAGATAATCATTTTTAGTTTACCCCCAGTACGGTTCCACATTAGCTCTATGGGGCTGTGGGGCCTCTTAAATTCTACGCGCGATCTTTTGGAACATTATGTGGGTCCGAAATCGTAGACAACAGTATTGGGGAATTTCCGGTTATCATTACTATACCTCGGAGTCGCCTGCTATCTCCCGAGACCTCGAGTAGAAAAACAATATCTTCTATTATGGGATAATGATATGATATGATCCCCTGTACCCGGATAACAAACAAAAAAAACCATCTTCCGGTATGGTCTACGGCATTACCATATTAGGTAGTCTTCTTCACGCTACCTCCAGCTTCTGATAATGGATACGAAGATGACAACGCCAACTCATCGTAAGATGCATGATTCCTTCTTCCGCCCTGACGAGTTCGCCGTTCGCTCCGCCTCTATCTACTTTGTATCAAGATGATCCACTGTCACAGTCCAAGTCCACCTCCTTCGTAACGACGTCTCCTTAACAATTACAATCACCACCGCCATCCGCACATGATTCGCGAATTTTTCCGCAACATCGCAAACAGGTAGCCAGACATGCGCGAATGGAAGTCAGAAACCACCATGGGTTGTCGGTTTGGAACCAGTCGCTGGCTGCATCTATTGTAGAAGGATCGGGTTGGGTGGTTTTGTAGTTGGGGAATTGAGTGAGAGGGATTTGTCCGTGTTGGGGGGATTATGGGGGGTTTGACATTGGGGATTTTTTGGTGTGTATGTTCGGTTTTTTGTGAGGTTTGAGAGGGTTTTTTGAAGAGTGGTGGCTGCTCTGTTGCGGTGGAGGGTCTGTGGGTGTATTTTTCGAAGTGTTGGTGTTCTTATTGAGTATTCCCGAATGTGAGGTCGTTAGGAGAAAAATATCTTTGTGGACAGCTGGGTCGTGGGTTCATTCATACAGCTGGGTAACAGTGAGTGAGTAAGTTCACGTCACCCCCATTGGATAACGTTGTGGCAATAGTCATGTTAACTTCGATAACATAGTGAATGTCCATAACGAACTCCCGCCGAACTTCAAATCGTCACTTCTCACCCACTACCACTGGAACAAGCCCCAACGAGGACTTCTGCGCATTCTTTGCTGCAGCCACATGTAGGTGCGCCTCCGAGGTAGCACTTCTTGATGCATGGTCTACGAGTGATGAGGTTCCGTATTGAAGGGCAGATTTCAGAAAATATCGCAAGTTCGTAATACCAAAGAGCAGTCACTTGGATCTGAGTCAGTAATGCTTGATTGACACTGCTCATTATGGTTTTTGTTTGCAAATTTGGTTTGCGACGGTGGGGAATACGCCAAAACACAGATGGTGAGTTTTTCCCCGTCAAGATATGGAGTTTCAAATCAAAGATGCCGAGAGCGAAAACGATGGAATCTTGAAATGTGGATATTGTGCTAATCGCTTCGGTAGCTTAGTCAGCCTCGATATCGTCTCTAGATCTACAACTTGCGTGGTGCTGAAGTACCATGACTCCCAAGAACTCTCTTTTTAATCCACGGACTCAACGATAACAGCGACAGCTCAATATTAAAAGGAACAAAAACATCACGCCAATAGAATTGAAACTGGACCTGATATATAGCAGCAACGAACCGTCATCGCCCAAATTCCTGAAAAAAATACCGAAAAACCACAAGCCCAGGCTTTAACAGAATACCAAAGCCCTACAACACTCCTACCAGGCAACCCACCAAACCATTTCCCTCATCGCCTAATCTCGCCTCTCCCTGTCTTCACCAGCCAGTACCACGTTTCACGCACGTAGTTTCACACCGAATGTGCCAGCAGTCATGACAAATTGTCGTAAGTGCTGAATGTTTGTTTTCCTTCTCCCCGCCCGCACAAACGCAGCATATCCAGTAAGCAGAGAGGTCGGGCATTGTAGATGATTCTGAAACGAGTTGTTGGATATTTTGCTGTGGTTGTTTGAGTTTCTTTTGATAGGCTGTCTTAGGTATTGTTTTGATTGTGTTCGATGCGGGAGGATGTTATGATTGCGTTCGATGCTGGAAGATGTTATGATTGAATGAAGGTGAGTATAGGAAAGAGGTAGGTTTGAGCGTTTATATACTCTGCTTGAGGTAGTGACACAATAACAAAACCAGACACCCAGCGTCCAAGCAACCAAATAGCAATAATAGAAATCCGAAATCCTCTGAACTCCAAGACTCCATCTTCTCCCTATCCCCTCAACTGCCAAACTCACCAAAATTCATCGTCATCATCATAGCCATAGCTGTACCCGCCGTAACCACCACCCGATCCACCATACCCACCACCCAATTCACCATAACCACCATACCCGCCGTACCCACCACCATACCCACCATAACCGCCATAAACGCCACCCAATCCATAACCACCATATCCGCCGCGATAACCACGCGATCCACTGTAGGACCCGCCAAGCCGTCGATCGTCCCCGGGGTAATCGCCAAACGTTGGATCACCATCTTCATCGGGATTATATGTCCCCTTTCTCTGACCTGTGCATGTGGTACACCTATCTGCGGGGTCAAAACAACTTCTGCAGTAGTTGCTGAAACGGTTGCTTGCTTGGTTTGAGGCGCCGCAGTCGTAGCAGACCCATGGGTTTGTTTCTGGCATTTTTGTGTGTGGGCGTGGGGATTGGAGGTGGTGTTTGGAGGAGAGAGGTAAATTGTGGAGTTGTGGTTGTGGTTGCTGTTGTGAATTTTGAAGCTCAAGGTAAAGTTGTGGTTGTGGATGATGAGGGAAGTTGGAAGATTAATGATGGTTCTTATAGATTTCTTGGGACAGAGTTAGTCATTTGGATTTGCTCATGTGGGAGATCATGATTAAATGTGAGATTGAGACTTGCAAACACGCGGTACTCAGCGGTGGCAGTGGAAGAAGACTTCTGCGCGACGAGCATATATTGTATGGAGCCGGGATCTGCCGCTCGAACAGCAATGTTAAACAGGTTTGTACAGTGAGTAAGTTGACTGTGGTTATAATTAAGCCACAAGATTATAGACGTCCAGAGTCGTCGCTATACCAAGAGTCCAAGACACACGTTGAATACATGTCGGGGACGAACGCTCACTTCTACTTCACTTAAACAGCGAACGCGACACGAAAGTCGTTCCGACGATCAAACTCTGGACAGCATATCCAACTCGGCATCATGTCGTATGGCTGGAATTCAACCCCAAAAGAATAATGTGTGGAATTGACCTTGTATACTGCATGGTATTACCACCTCAATTCCTTCCAACATAGTTTACACAATCAATTTGTATCCAGATCCGCAAACACACAGCCATAATCTCTCCTTGATTCCCCTTAAAACAAGCCGAACTAATTCAGGTACACCAGAATCAATAAGTTACCCAAATATATCAACAACATGTCTCTGTTCATGGCCAAATCTATCTTCCCCTGTCATCTTTGCCCTGTCCCTATCGGTCGATTGTCATGCCTCTGCTATAGCCTCCTCGCAGTCAGGGCACTTTGCGTGCATTGGCACCTTGCAGTGGACACATTTCTTCTGGCTCATGTTGTGAGCCTGCTGGTTTGATTTATCGAAGACTCCCCGCTTGAGGCATTCGCAGCAGAACCAGAGCTTGTCACCCGGCTTAGTCATGATTGCGAAAGTCGGCGTTGGGTATGTTTTAGAGTATGTAAGTGGATTGAAGGTTGAGGAAGAAAATGTTCTTAAATGGTCAGTGAGAGTTGATGGATTGCTTTGAGATTGATCGCTTTGGTTGTGATGGAGAAGGAAATGGATATCAAGGGAGCTTCTTCTTATAGCTAAAAATCGCTTCGGTACAAGACCTCACGAAGTCGCAAACTGAGAGATAACACGACGCGAAACATGACATCAAAGAATAGGGACAGAAACGTGGATGCGTTAGAGAGCAGAGAGCAAGGTTGAGCTAAGCGAAAAAGGTCACATTCTGCATTGCCTCATGCCCCATCTGGCGTGGACCGGCCCGCTTCGCCAGAATGTCGTCCAATGGGAATGAGTTCCCTAGAATGGACCAATGTTGTTGGGTTTTTGGAAGAACTGCCGTGTGTCGAGTGTAATCTACAACGTTTTGAAACGTGACGCCTCATGCGTGCCAAGACGGCATAAGCACTTGTAGTCTTCAACTATCCACATCTTTTTGACATATCCATTTCATAAACTGGGGCTAGAGCATGCATGTCCTTAGAACAATAGCCGGATACCAGGAATTTTCCAATGTGACTAATGTCGTACAATGTGACTAATGTCGTATAATGTGACTAATGTCGTATAATGTGACTAATGTCGTACATTGTGACCAACAGGAACTCATTCAAGGCCGGCATGACCATTGTACTGGTAGCTATTCGCATTCTCGTTGCAATCAGCTGCTATCGACCAGCAACCGGAGTCTCAGAAAAACGAAACCCGTCGCGAGTGCACAATCTAGCATAGCCATGACATTGGCCCTCCCATTCTGTCAGTTGGTGTGGTGTCGGGACCTGCTCCTGACTGCAAGAATAATTGGTTCCCAAGAGGTGGAATGTATCCGGTGCATACGGCTTGCAATCAAGAGTACCCGAAAGACTGGTTTGCATGAAAAGTTGAATACATCCCATGACGCTTCATCCAGGCGTGATTCGTGATGGCATGATTCGTGATGGCGTGTTACGGGAATCCATGATGGTGAGTTGATTCTTAGTCCTGGGTACTCGATTGATTTCAGGAGCGCTATCCAATCGGTCTTAACCCATCAACTCACATGCTTGGACCATTTCCACCTTCCTTGTTATTGAAAAAATGGTTTCCCCGTCTGCTTCGTCGTCAATGGTGCAGCCGGGGTAACCATTACGCAGTTTGAAATTTGGATCAGATCCGCAAGATTCCAAGCAATGTTGTTGCCAATGGGGTTGGCCCTACTTGCTTGACCGAACTGAGCGCTTCGTGGCGAGTCAACGATCTGATGATCCGGCTGTGGACTTTGAAATGGCTTATGGAATGCAACTCCCGGTGAGGTGATCTTTGGCAAAGACTCACTTCTAGCACTCAGCTTACCTTTTCAAACTCATCGTCCCAAGGTTCGACTCTTTGGCTAGGGGAAAATAGAACTTGTCTTGCCCCCTCGAAGTGCCTTCTTCAAGATCTTAGACCTGCTAGTGACCAATAAGTCAAGTCTTGCAGCATGATGGTTGGCGAGAAGGAAGTCATGATGGTGATACTGGCCGTTGGAATGTCGAATTAGATGGAGGTTGGTTGGTGTTCTATCCACAACAAGTCAATAAGACTACTCTCACTTACCCAGCCCAAGAACAACACCTATAGCCGCACAGTCTCGATTGATGCTACACTCCTCCAGTGCTACACGTGATAGCTCCATCCACGACCAATTGTGTACCGGTGATGTACTTTGCATTCTCACTCGCTAAAAACACGACCGCATTCGCGACATCGAACGGACTTCCCATACTGCCCATTGGTACCTGTTCATTCCTCGATTTCACTAAACCTTCCAGATCACCTCCAGCATATTTATCTGCCAGCGAGGAAATCAAGGGCGTGTGCATCAATCCCGGCACAACGACATTCAACCTTACACCTTTCGGTGCATAAATGACTGCCGTCGCTTTGGTGAACTGTATCACCGCTGCTTTGGTGGCCGAGTACGCGACTTGCGGTTTGCCTATGTAGCGCATTCCCGCTATCGAAGAAATATTCACTATGGAGCCCTTCCCTTGCTTCTCCATGATGGGCAGGACGAGGTGTGTCATCAGATAGACCGATTTGAGATTCACGTCAACCTGCTTGTCCCATGTCTCCTCATCCATACTCGCCGGATCCCCCTTCATTGACATTCCCACATTATTGACCAGCACATCAATTCTGCCATGTTTCTTGACACAACTGTCCACCAGGTTCTGTACGTCGGAGGCTTTTGTAACGTCCGCGCTCATTACAGAGCAACAATCTTCTCCAAATTCTCTTATGAGGCGGGTTTGCGTCGATTCAGCCGAAGGGAGATTCAGGTCGCAACCGAAAACTTTTGCACCGTTGGCGATGAAGATGCGAGCAGTTGCCGCGCCATTGCCCCACATTTTGGGGTCTCCTTGTTGCCCTATGCCTGTGAGAAGAACGATTTTGTCTTTGAGGGAAGCATAGGTCGTGCCGTGGCATTCTGAGGGAAGGTCGCTTGGGGAAGCCATGGTGGAGGGCAGAGGTGGAAAGTTCGTGTGGTGGTGGTCTGGCTATGGTAGTGATGAGCAACATACGGGGTATAACCTTCCAGCGCAGGCTGTACTGTGGGAACGAAGCCTCCCAATTTTGCGATTGGCTTCGCGTCAAGAAGCTCCGCTATGAGAAGGCGAACGCTCCCGATGCCGGGTGCCGGGTGTCTGGGGTTGATACTCTGAGGGAAATGTGACGCAGTCATGTAGAACTAATAGTAGGGGGATCATGTTGCGCCTCAGGAATCAGAATGAGGATGAGGCTGAAGCTAAGGCTAAGGAAGTGGAGAGGTTGTTCGACCATCCCTCACACCACAACACTTATTCCTATGATTCGACACAGACCACTCGTGGAGTACCAACACCATCCTCGACGCATCTACACGCCCTTCGATCTCAACGCCCTTCGAGTCTCAATGCCCTTCGAGTCTCAACGCCCTCCGAGTCTCACGCCATCGTCGAGGAATCATATCTGATAAGGCAAGTCATGAGATCCTAGTACACCTTGGAAGAACCCTAAGCCCCCGACTTACTGTATAGACGCGGAGGCGGAGGATCTACCAAGGCTGCTGATAACCTGATGTGCAGCCAATTAGATAGCTTGAAATTGGCCAAAAGGAGTTTATAATCTCCGGTTCTTAGCATCAATATGTTTAGATTGGTACACATACGCTTGGCGCTATACGAAAAATGGCGGCAAGAAAAGGAATTCCAACTTCGGGCCATCATTCGTGCGACCTTTTAGTCGTTCTGCAATCATTTGTCCTGCCAAACTAGGTTCTAGCGGCCCCAATAGTACACAGGCCACGCCGCCTGGAATTTGTTCGCTCGTGCGGAACGACATGGTGTTAATTTTGAGCGTTCGCATTCTGTCGTATTCATAACCCCGGATTTAACAGTACATCTTTCCGGATTGCAACGCTAGATATAAACCTACGTTCGAGCATCTCGATGAAAAATCCGCGAGCAGAACGTTTTCATCATTAATTGCTAGAGGTCCATATTCCTGGAACAATGCGTCTAAACATCTGCTATGTAGCTGTTCTCGGCGCAGTAGCGTCTGCTTCACAGGCGGACTTTCACTGGGACAAGCCTTTGGTTGAGTCGGTAAATCAAGAATTCCACTGGCAATCAGCATTAACTAATCAGCCAGCGTGTGCTACAATCGCTCCTCAAATTAGACGACTTGATGGACCATGCCAAAGCCCTAGAGTCGATCGCGTTCAACACCACTGCCCGAAATCGCGTTATGGGCTCTCCTGGGGACAAGGCCACTGTCAAGTATATTTATGATCGTCTCACAGATGTATCGCTCAAAGATTACTATAATGTGACTCTACAAGAGTTTTCTTTTCGTCTCAGCGAAAATGCTACTGGAACTCTGTATGTCAATGGAAAGAACACATCTATCAGAATCGGCGATTATTCACCGTCTGGCACAGTCAATGGTTCTCTCGCTTTAGTGAACAATCTTGGCTGCAATGAGGTCAGTAATCTGTAAACTCAGAAGAAACGAGGTGCTAACTAAGACGCAGACTGATTATCCATCGCCCATTACTGGAAAAGTTGCCCTGATCTCACGCGGCATTTGCAATTTCGCCGACAAATCCGGCATCGCTGGCAAAATGGGCGCTGTGGCGGCAGTCATTTACAACAATGCCCCTCCGGGCACTGGTCCCATTACTCTTTACGAAAATGCCTCCATGATATGGCCAACCTTGGTTCCAACAGTATCTATCTCGGGCACAGAGGGCACCTCCTTGGCAGATGCCATCAAATCTGGAAATGCACCCTCAGTGGCCTTGAAAGTAAACCTAGTCATCAGAGACGGGATCACGTGAGTTTCGACCACGCGTCGTCCATCATGGCAAGTGCTGATATTTGACAGGAACAATGTTTTCGCCCAAACCAGAACCGGCAGCCAAGACAATATCCTCCAACTGGGCGCGCATAGCGATAGTGTTGCAGCAGGACCTGGCATCGAGGACAACGGCAGTGGGGTATCCGCTCTTATTGAGATTGCCAAACACCTATCCAGCTACCGCATCCGTAACAGCGTCCGATTTACCTGGTGGGGTGGCGAAGAAACCGGTCTTCGGGGCTCGAGACATTTTGTCGAGAATCTTACCGCTGCAGAAAAGAAGAAGATCAGACTCTATCTCAATTTCGACATGATTGCTTCTCCTAATTACCAATACGAAATTTTCGACGGCAACGGTGATACTTTCAACAAAACCGGCCCACCTGGAAGCGAGTTGGCGGAAGAACTATTCGAGGATTATTTTGAAAGCCGAAAGCTCAATTACACCGCCACCGCGTTCGATGGACGCAGTGATTACGAACCTTTCCTGGAAGCAGATATTGCTGTCGGTGGACTTTTCACTGGTGCTGACGCGAACAAGACCAAAGATGGTGTCGCACAATGGGGGGGATGGGAGGGGAAAATCCTGGATCCGAATTATCATCAGCCTGGGGATGTTGCTGCGAATATAAATACGACGGCTTTCCTGGTTAACGCGCAGGCTATTGCACACGCTGTTGCGACGTACTCGAGGAGTTTTGGCAGTCTTCATTCTAATAAGACGGTTATAAGAAGGAGAGCCACGCACCCGACGGGTATACAAAAAAGATCCATGCACTCAGACACGCATCCAAGTTCTGGAGGATGTGGAGGAGGTGCACCCCATATAGGACGGTAGCGAAGATGAACTGGAGAAGAGAAAGAGGGTTGTTGTGTGGACGACCAAGGACAAGTCTAAAGAAGTTTGAGGTAAGTAGAATGGGATGAAGGGGGATTTCACCTCCCTGAAACTCTCATTTACGCATACAACTTCCTACTATTACTAAACCTAATTCGAATAGCGGGCGGTCCCGTTGAGTAGAATGGTATCAGGGCAGTTCGAAATTGTAGCCATGATGTCTTATCATGTGTAGTTCCTCGTGTAAGGCGCTTCGAGTATTCTACCATCTCACTCTTGGTACTGGCTCGCTGCAGTCGTCTATTCCTTTGAGCTACCTTTCCGCTGAAGTCTTGCCTTGGAGTGGATGATGATAGTCAATGGCGTGAGAATGAAGGGGGAATCATATGCGCTTCAAGATATCCTAGAGCACATGGATAAACTAGAATAAGTAGCTCGTAAACAACATTTCCCCTCAGAAAATCAACATCGCCGACGACAAGGGTCCAGAAATAATAGAGGTCCGGTGCCTACACATACTGAATAGTCAATTCACGAAAATGCTCCCATACTTCCATGATTTCATCGAAAAAGGGATCCAAGTCCCTGTTTTACGAGATTTGATGTGTACGAATCTACTGCTTGAGCAAGGCCGTCGTGCTATGCGTTCGCAGATACTCGCAGAAACCCTTCTGTGTCGACTGCTCAATAGCTATATCAGCGGGGAAATTCCGGAAGGTGATCTACAACACTTCAACTCACTGTATCTACGGTTAAGCAGCTCAAAGTTTCATGGTTTTCAGAATTACTGAAATCGTGCATCTTGTATGGAACTTATTCTCAGAGCAACTAGCAGTTTCAGGCCCTCCCCAGCCCGTAACTCTACAAGATCGCTTGTCCGTTGACATGCGAGCTAACACCACCTGGTACATTGGCAGGCGTGCTCGAGAAGAAAAAAGTATATCGCCCAAGTTCCTTGCACTTTTGAGCTAGTCTTTCAAGATCAAGCATCTCACCCAAAGGCATCCCCCAGAGTGCTAAAATGTGCTGTTAGAATAAGTTTCGCGGGATCATTGAATATCTCTTACCCAATATGTACTCGTGGAGATGAAATGACTCATGTGTGGGCCTGCAAGAGCTGTCAGTCGGTAATATAGCAAAGATGGTACAGGTGCATACCAAGCTTCGAAGGCCGGAGCATCTCCAGAGACAGCAGAGAAATAGCAGTCGTGGAGCCAGTCCAGAATCCTCTCCTCTTGTGCTAATCCTGCATATCGCTGCTCATTTACACCTTCAGGTCTTCCATGCGGTCTCAGCGCAAGACGCTTTCGATCCTCAGGAGATTTAAGATGATATTGTTGGACCTGAATATAGTTAGCCGCAGTCACAAGCCGAGATAGAAACGCATACCCAGCCGGCTCTGACAAAGAGCATGTCTCCGATCTTGATGTCACCACCTTGAGCAGCGGGACGAATGTCAATACCCTGGTGCTTGCCACAGTGATATAACTCTTCATAAGAGATGGGATAATAGTCGAAGGGATCATACTGAATGCCCTTTGCCTCAGCATAACCTCTGTAATCAAGCAGGACCCCACGACCAGCGATTCCATGTTCCGCCCAGTAGTGCATAGAGCATTTGAGATTGGCTGCTGGGCCTAGAATATCGCTTCCTTTGGCACCATTGTAGAACGAGGCAGATTCTGGGTGAGCGAAGTGTCGGAACCCGTCCCATTGGGTTCCAGATTGAGTGTTCAAATGATAGATATCATCGTAGGCATGGTTTTCTAGAAGCACTTTGATTTCGTGGCGGAACGGCTCACGCTTGAAGGCTGGAACATTGGGCACATTCAAAGGCAGGCTAGATTGTTAGTCTCGAAGCGCCGTACGAGAGATTCTACCTACTTGACCGGTACAATGTCTCCAGATGTAATCTCTTTCGACGCAGCAGCAACTCGAGTCGGTGTCAGGAGATTCAATCGTCCAATGCCATCATCTTTACCCCAAAACCAGGCGGCCTCTTTTGGGGCTCCTTCAATGGGTTGAAGCTCCTTTCGAGTAGGAAATATGGTGCAATCCGGATCCCAAGGAATGGTAGTGGCTGTCTTGTTCATGGTGAGGAAGTCTTTGACCTGGGTTAATCGTTGACCAACGATGCTCTTTTGGTCGGCCACGATTACTGGTACAATCCAAAGCAAACTTGATGTTGAGTAGAGGGGAGAAGTACTCCAACTGACACTTGAACTGGATCATCCATTTGTATGGTAGCCGCTTCCCATGGAGGGGTGCTCCAATGCCGCGGGAAAAACACCGTCATAATCTACTATTTCCCCGCCTGGACTCGATACTACCGGGCTGTAGGGTGGATATTCATTTCCGTGTAGATGGCATAGCTCTTGATTCCATACCGGGGACCATCTTTGATCTTGGTGTTGTGATGCATCTGCCTGAGTGTTGTTGTTGCTTCATGGACATGGAGATGCAGGACCTGTTGATTGTGACCTGGATGCCTCATATGAGCTCGAGAGGCCGCCCACCCTTCCTCCTCGGCAACCTATCCTCCTTTCCCCATTTCCCTACCATATCCTTGAATCATGTTTAAAAAGAAGCCAAATGTAAGAATGTCTGGATATACTGACTTTCTTGAACCGCTCTGACCTCACGTAGATCAAGCCACTCGCGCCATTGCGCTCGTCAGACCGAAGGAGAACAGCAGACTCGATTATCAAAGACCTTAACCTCGAAACCAAGGCTGCAGAAGATGGATCAAGCGACGAAGAGAAGGCCGCTGCCACTGCTGAGCGAGCTGCCTTGCGAAATTCTCTCCTCCCAGACAATGCACAATCTGCACGATTTACAACTACACATGGACCAGACTTGAAGCAGGTATCGGGGACTGTATTCGTGGGCAGTCATGGAGAAGAGCAGAGAGTTCTATGGGTGAAGATGGAGGAGAAGATGTATCCTACGGTATACACTCTGTGGCATAATCCCGGGATACTGCCTCTCCTCCACACCCACGAGATTGTTATCACGAAACTACAGGGCGGCGCCGACTTGATGATACCAGGCTTGGCTGGAGGACCTCCCTTTCCAGAAGGAGCAAAGAAAGGCGCAATTGTTGCTGTTGCTAGCACTCAAAGTCCTACTGTACCCCTCATGGTTGGCGTGTGTGATGTTGACGTGAGCGCACTCGGAAGAGTTCAGGGAGAAAAAGGTCACGCTGTTCAAAATATACACTGGTCAGGAGATGAACTCTGGTCGTGGAATGCTATTTCTGGAAATGGCGGGAGAGAGGCACCCTCTGAGCTAAAAGGTTGGTTAGAAGATGAAGACGAGTTCGAGAACCTCCAAGCTCAAACAGCGGCACTGGATGTGCAAGATGAAAAAGAAAATGCAGATGGTGGCGTTCCATTGACTGGCAGCGTAAATGGTGGCGAAGAACTAGAAGGAGAAGACTCAACATACGGCGAGATGAGCACGAAAGAAATCGATGATGCCTTCAGGAATGCCTTCCTTTTCGGTCTAGACCATCACAAACGGTCGAACCGACCACCGAATTTCGGACTCGACTTCCCGCTGAATATGTCGACGGTTATGGCTTCTCTTGTACAACCCTTCCTCCCGATAGACACGCCGAAGCAGGCTACGCAACTACAGATCAAGAAGACGAGTTGGAAGACCATGAAAAAGTTCATCAAATCTCTGGACAAAGACCAGATTATCAAGACGAAGGATCAAGGGAAAACGGAGGTTGTCATTCTTGACATCGACTTTAACGACCAAGCTGTTCTAAACTTCGTGCCCTACCGCTTACCGAAGAAAGAAGCGGCTGCATCTGTCAATGGAGATAAAGCTGCTGAACAGATCGATTCGAGTGACATATCGATAGGACAAACTCTAAAATGCGTCTCACTGCACAAGCCAAAGGACAAACTTGCGCCACTCTTTGAAGCCTCCAAGTCAGAACTCAGAGGCTACTACGTCTCTTCTGAGATACGAGACATCGTAACGGCCTACATTGAGCACGAACAACTCGTCAATCCCAAGAACAAGCGCATCATCAGCCTCGACCCTTTTCTCGCCAATGCAGTATTCGATGGCAGAGGCGCACAGGATAAAGAGGTGCTGGCCAAAGGCACAGTACCACGCGACATCCTTATTGAGCGCGTCATTGCTGGTTGCTCACCTTACCACATCATGCAACGCACCTCCACTGTCTCATCAGAAGCTCCGAAGCCCAAATCTGGCTCTCCTCCCAAGATCACGATTCTCCTCGAAACTCGGTCTGGTAACAAGACTGTGACGAAGGTCTCGGGCTTGGAAGCCTACTACATCAATCCTGGTCCGCTGGCTGAAGAGCTGAGAAAGACATGTGCCGGTAGTACGAGTGTCGAGAGATTACAGGGGAGCAGTCCTAAAACTCCGATTATGGAGGTCATGGTTCAAGGACCACAGAAGGATGCTATCACGAAGGCATTGGAGAAGCGAGGAGTCGAAAAGAGATGGATCGAGGTGGTGGACAAGACAAAGAAAAAGAAATGAGTTGCACGTTGGTCAGGACGAGCTTGAGCGATCGACAGTCTGAATAGTTGTGGCTTCTGGATTGCACCAGTTGGTTCTTCATTGACCGGCAGTGGCTGGGTATAGGTAGTAGAACTACTAATCGCTGTTGGGATCCCTTGGCTCAAAACAGGGTGACTTTCCCACCGTTTCCGCGAGGCTAAGATGTCCCCATTGGACGTACTTTGTGACCGTCTCATGTTGGAGCATAAGAATCTCGACGAGTCAAGCCTTGGATAACTTGCTACGGCCTAGTGAAGAATGCATTATGTTCTGTCCTTGCAGTTCGTGATGGTATATGACGATACTCATAAGTCAGCTTCATTCGCTCTCATTTCCTAGCTTTCCGCAGACCATCGTATCCCTATTATTGCCTCAATATCCCAGGCACAATGAAACACGCCGAGTATTTAACAGCCCTGGCACCTGCATTGCCAGCAACACCCGCACTATTCCATCCTTCAATTTTGCATGACTAGATGAAAAGCGGCGTCAGGCTAGGGGCGCGGTAGTCTGTGAAGATTCATCCAAAATATCATGAATACAAACATTGATGTAGACATTCATCGAGGCCAAGGAAAGATCACAGACGGAGTTGTAATAGTCGGGACTGGGACGGGGGTACAGAGTACGTGCAAGGTTGAGACCCACTGACTAAGCCGCAAAAGAGCCGATGATATGGGCCCTGGCCTCTAATCGTAGCTCCGCCGACCTGCACCCTCTTCTCGCGGCAATGATATGCTCTACAATTCCATCTCCCTCACCTTAACAACCAACGCCCATTCTCAGACGGCCCCAACATCTCATACCAAACAACCAAGAGACGCTATCAATGTATAGGCTCCAGACTGGCTCGTACCTTTCTATCTTCGCCACCCGGCCTCTTAATGCCATTATCTGGGAATACGAAAGGAATTGCTAAATCTGCTCAGAAATGCTCTATGCAGGCCCTATTGAACTATAGATAACAGTACGTGTCTATTGAACTCGTGTATCCAGCACTCTTCCAACAATTGTCCATAAATCCAGCTCCACGGACGTGGAACTGAAGTCAATTGCTGAACTCTTAGCTATCTAACCCCGACTCCAACGTCCCCGTTTCGGCGGCACGCCAATAGAAGAACAACAAGACAGCAGACACTCCAGCTAAGGGGTGCCATATAATGCCGTGCGGTTGAACGTGGCTACTTGGAACACACAGAAGCTGTCCAGTCTGCGATAAGCCCCAGAACACAGCTGCTACCAAACCAGATGCGCATGCACACCACCAAAATCTTGAGCTTGAGCTCCCCGACCGCGTCTTTCCTTTTCTCCACATGTGTAACTCAAGGAGCGAGTACGCAATTAATGACGCGATGACTAGGAACATTGTAGTCTCCTCGTACCTAGGTTGCGCAAGAGCGTGGACGATTGTCAGAGCAGCGACGAGCAACCAGTATGCAATCCAGAATAGCGCGGGTGTTTGATTGAAGCTTCGCTGCAATGAAAAGACAACCAGAAAGGCCATCAAAGCGTAAATCGACAGCGCGTCCAGTATTCCGCCCCAGGTCGTCAATGATGCATGAAACCACATACTTCCCAATCCCAGATATAACACCACAAAAACGTACAAATCCGCGACCCAGGTATCCGAGCCTCGGATCAGGCTCTTGCTTCCAGCACTTTGAGGTGAATTGCGAGTTTCTTGTCGATCCAGGCACACCACTGTTGCAACGAGGAGAGACGTGAACAAAGCGTAAAGGTTCGACCATGTATTAACCGATTGCCGGACGCCTGGCGTACCGATATCTGAGGGCTCGAAAGCCTCGCACCAGCATGTATTTGTTGGCTCGGCGGTTGTACATGGATCCGGACTGCCAGGCCAGCCGTATCGGACGAACAGGGAGAAGAGGAGGAGAATGGTGACTGCGGCTGTGAACCAGACTATGAGGCTGCGGTAGGGAAGAATGCGGGTTCGGCGGGGCAGCGGAGATGAACGGGTTCCTGATATAGGGGTGATAGCTTCGACTTCGGTGGTAGGAGCAAGGATTTGGAGGTCGTACATGATAGGTTGATAGGAGATAGAGGTTGTTGAATGTATACAACTAACCGGAGCTGTGGCGGTGGGTAAACAAACAAGACGAGAGGCAGCGGTAGGCAGGAACGTTGAAGAAGGAAGGTTGTCGATTCTCTTTGGTACTCAGCAGTGTTCGATCCAGATCGATATTGATAAACTTCTGGTCGACGATCAAAAGATTTTGCCAGAAATTTATCGATATCGATTCATTTTGGAACATCAATTTTGGAACAGTTGAAGGAACATAGTATCGATGTGTCGACTGCGCGGGAATTCGCGGGGAAGTCGTCTACGATCAATTTGTGAAATCCCTCGAATCCGCCACCATTCAACTAGATGACTGAAAGTCGAAATGGGTAGACAAAATCCCTAGCCTCATGCTGCTTGAGACGGCCTGGTCCTATGGAATTGATGTCATGCAGCGGAATCGTCTTGTTATTGGGGATTTCCAAGAGGAACAATTGTCTCTTTGGCTCGACAATGCGGGGTTCATGCAGTTGAGAATGTTGGTCGCATTTTCCCTCGTGTTATCGTCAAAGAACGCGGTCGTTAGCGTTCATTGGAAGCAAGAACGGGAGGGACGCTAACAATCTGAAGTCAAAAGCAGTCAAGGTCGATGTTGATAAGTATTTGGAAGATATTGGCAGAGATCGCCAAAGATGTATTGATTTCAATCCTGAGTTCAATGACCTCGAGGCCAGCGGTTTGCTCGATTTTCAGATAGTTGGAAAGGGCCTCCGGAATACCGAGCTGAGTACCCTTTCTTTTATCACACGAGATATGGCCACTTCAGGGGGCTATATTCTACAGCGCTATACGTCTTATTTACCTGGGTTTTCCAATGCTAATCTTGGTGAGATTATAGCTCTTTTGAGTATGTAGTAACTCACGGCGTATCAAAGTCGATTGATCTCAAGCGCGTGATTGCCAAAATGAGATTGCTAGACACTTATCTATATCCATTTCAAGTAATATCATTTCGTAGTACAAGTCAAATCTTCTTTATCTTATAAGAGGCGGAAGTTACGATAGACTGATATTCCCTTAGCCTTGTTCAAGATATTCACGTGTTTCTACGACTTTCATGCCAAGTATTGTCTGGAGTCGGCAATAGTTTGAAATGAAGAAAGAAAAAGTAGTATTAGCAGGGAGTATAACACTACTATATATCGATTGCGGACCCATAATTCCTCTGTCTACTTTCGATACTAGTAGAACTATAAGTCAGCATGCTTGTAGATCGGGGACCGATATTACTGGTTGCTACTATTTAAACCCACTGGCAACCAAGCTGGCCGTAGGTTTATTGGTGTTGAAGTTTTAGAAACTCGGTCGCGACACGCATCTATCATCGTCATGACTGTCCAATTCGCGCTCCATATGGTCCACTCCAGTTGCTGGTAGGACACAGCCTTACCAAAACGCTCACGTGATACGAAGCTTTGGACCTCCGGGAATTCAAGGCTTCCTCGTGTCTGGAAGAATATTTGGGCTGTTTCTCTCTCCGAAATGAACAGATGGAACCGAGATCTAGATTCTTAGCACATTGCGAGCGATGACGACTTCACTTACTACTAGTAGTAGTGGTTCCGCTATATCGCCGTCTGTTATGTCAAGCCCCCGTGCAATATCCGTAAGGCTAGTCAGGCATATTTGGAGTATCGCAGACATTTTAGCCAGACACCGCGATTAACTTGGAAACATTGCAAGATCAGATCCTCAATAAGCTCGGGAAAAATTTGATGTACTCAAACTGTGGGGGCAAGCGTCACCAATAACAAGCAAAGAGAGGGAGAGAGAGAGGAGGTGGAGAAGGAGAAGGCCTTGTGGTCAACCACCACGCTATCGGTCCGTGGTTCGCAGATCTCTAGCTTGACAAAGAAATATAGTGAAATCATATCTAGGGCTTGTGGGATCTTTCAGGCCACCAAGAATACAAACCCAAGTCATCTTATCTCGAGGTAAGTAGAATCATTGGCGCATCGCAAACATCGTCGGCTTTAGGACTACATCGTCGTCGGTGTCTTCGTCGGCAACTATGATCGGAAGCGGCATTTGCGCCGAAACTTCTACACCAACTTAAGGCGCGTGGCTAACCCCTGTACCCCAGGTTCTCTGCCGGGTGGAGATTGTATTACGAGTAGAACGGTTCTCTTCATATACGAGTAGTAGACCTGTGACGAGACTGGGACCGCAACCCTTCCTCTCCTATTCTTACTCCAAAGCTGATCTGTTTATCGGTATCTTACACGTGCTGCTCGCCGCAATCATGTATCAACCCCGTGGAAGAGCGCTTCTGGCGACAGTCACGGCGTTGACTTCTTTGGGATTTCTGTTGATTGGGTATGATAATGGTCTTATGGGTGGTTTGGGTAAGTGTTCCAGTTCTATACTTTGTGGAAGGACATTTTTAACAGATACACAGTCAACGGGAAGGCCTTCAAAGACACTTTCGATACACCTAGTTCGAAGATGATTGGTGTCATCGTAGCTATATACGAGGGTAACTGATTCTACTGGAGACGATTGAATGGTTTCTGATCGGGAAATAGTCGGTGCTTTTCTTGGTTCCATCTTCACGTCCGTGGTTGGTGAGAAACTGGGTCGCAAGAAGAGCATCTTGATCGGAATCGTAACAATGATCATCGGTGCTGTTTTGCAAGCAACAGCATACACTCGCGCCCACATGATTGTAGGCCGCATTGTTTCGGGAGTCGGTATGGGAGCCATCAATTCGACAGTACCCGTCCTTCAAGCAGAGTTCAGTCCCAAGGCAAGTCGTGGTATATGTAAGTTCTCGTTCCACCCTCAAACTTATGGTGTTGAATTCCTGACTAATGAGCATGAAGTTGTTTGTGCGCAGCTTTCGACGTTGAACTTTGGAATTTTCCTCGTCTACTGGATCGACTATGGCTTCTCTTCCCACAAGGGAAGCCATGCCTGGAGAGTTCCTGTCATCCTCCAGTGCATCTTCCTAATAGGCATGCTTTTCATCCTCTTGGTTATTCCAGAGTCTCCTCGATGGCTTGCGGCTCATAATCAACCCAACGAATGCTTGGCTGTTCTCCAACGTCTTGCTTCTCATGATGACGATGAAGAGACCGTCAGACAACTCCACCAGACAATTGTACAGACCGTGGCTTTGGAACACTCGCTGCATGTGGGTTCATGGAAAGATCTATTGCAGAACGACCACATCAAAAGTCAGCAGAGATTATTGATTGCATGCGCTATACAGACTTTTCAACAACTTGGAGGCATCAATGCAATCATCTGTAAGCCTTTTCTACCTAATTTGCCATTGGCACGTCTCTTAATTGTTTGTAGATTACTCCGGAACACTCTTCGAACAGAGTCTTGGATTTGACTCGCATACTTCGGCTCTGATGTCCGGCGGTCTTCAGACATGGTTCTTTGTCGCTTCATTTATCCCATGGTTCTTGATAGACCGTGTTGGGCGACGTCCTCTGGTCAGTGAATTGCGATACATGGCTACCGATCGTGCCTGTTACTAACATGGTGAAATAGTTGCTCTCCATGGTCAGTCTCATGGCTATCGTTATGGCTGTGCAAGCCGGACTGATACACCAAGTCGAGCATAAAACTAGCATCGCGAGAGCTTGCGGAGCTGCAGCTGCAGCTATGCTTTTTATATTCCAAGGTGCTTTCACTATTGGGTTTCAGGCGACTGTGTACGTGACAACTTGTGTCGTACTTGATACATCGATAGCTAACAAGATGACTAGATGGGTGTATCCCTCCGAAATCCTTCCACTACGACTTCGACAGCGAGGCTCCTCTTTGTCCACGAGTTCAAATTGGATCTTCAACTACATGATCGTACAAATCACGCCCATCGCAATCGACAACATTGGCTGGCGCACGTATATCATTTTTGCGGTACTGAATGCTACTTGGGTCCCGATCATGTATCTCTTCTTTCCCGAGACCAAAGGTCTCGAGCTGGAGGACGTCGATCGTCTGTTCTCTGGTGACCAAGATTTGGCTCAGAGTGACTTGAGTAACAAACCCAAGGTTAACGAGGTTGAAGATCTGCAAATACATGGCAAAGGACACGACAACGGTGGTGTTTAGGGACCCGGCGGTCGATGGAAACGACCGATGAGTTGCGCATGGCGTGGATAAGGATCAAGGTAGCTAGCCAAGAGCAAGTGAGGGTACCTGTTTCGACTCTGTACATTATCCGGTTGCGGCTAGCGCGGTCGTCGCTCATGGTGTACCGATTTCGACTCTGTAGATTATCCGGTTGCGGCTAGCGCGGTCGTCGCTCATGGTGTACCGATTTCGACTCTGTAGATTATCCGGTTGCGGCTAGCGCGGTCGTCCGAAAAAGAGCTTCCATGATGTCATCTATTACAAATCCTTCCCTTTCTGTCTATTCCATCTTTCCGGCATTGGTCTGCCACCAGTTCATTGATTTAGTTTGCACATGTTTCTTCAATTCTGCTCTACAATTCTGGTCTACACTTCTGCTCTACACTTCTGGTCTACACTTCTGCTCTACACTTCTGGTCTACACTTCTGCTCTACACTTCTGCTCTACAATTCTGCTACTTATGGTTGATACCTCCAGCAAGGATAACACTCTGTCCAGTCGCATATCCCGTCTTACAGAACATGTCAACAACGTTGGCCACTTCCTCGGGTTCTCCCAATCGTCCCAGAGGCAGCTCCGTCGCCGTTCCATTGAGCGAATTGATGCTGGGAAGCATGCCAGTATTTCCAATCATGGCTGGAGCTACATCGTTGACCGTGATGCCGAATTCTACGAGGCGAGATGAAAGATTCTTCATCATGCCTATCGAGCCGCCTTTGGAGGCTGCGTAGTCTGTTCGGAAGAGTAAGCGTTCTGAATCATGGAGGGGAGAAAAGTACTCACGGCATCCGTTTATACCTGCCCCGTATGCTGCGATGGAGGAGATGAAGATGATTCGGCCCCAGTGCTGAGCTTTCATGCCTTCGACAACGCCTTTTACGAGCAGGAAAGGGGCGCGCAGGTTGATTTGGACCATGCGGTCGAACTCATCGAGCGGGATCTCCCTGGAGTGAGGGTTAAATTCGGTAACTCTGAGACTCGCAGAGATGGTTGAAGTGACGAAGCTTACCAAACATCTCTTATCCGTTTACCGTATCCAGCGTTGGACACTAATATATCAACAGCCCTACCATGATCCTTTGCCACTTCTTCACACAGTTTACTCGTCTCCTCAGAAGAAGCTAGATCGGCTTTGTGCACCGAGACTTTCAACTTGTACTGGTTTGCATACTGTTTTCGCAGCTGCGCAGCTAATTCGGAGACAGATGTTTCGTTGGAAGAGTAGGTGAGAGCCAGGTTGATGCCGTGGGAAGCGAGTTGGCGAGCGCAAGCTGCACCGATACTGCAGGAATTGTCAGCGCTTACGCAGTTCTGAGACATGTTCGGAAGCAGTAGAGACATGCCCGCCAGAAGCACCTGTTATCAGCGCAAGCCGTCCTTGCACGGAATTGTCTGCAGCCATGGTGTGTGTTGAAATTTGCGAAGGAGCAGGAGAGGTCTGGATCAATATTTCTGTACGGATAGACGGTACGAGGAATTCCATTCGGTCATAGAGTCCAAAATACTATGTATAGATAATCCACATGACCAGACGCCATCCTTGCCGATATCCTTGTCCCTATCAGACGCCGACCCGACGCGCTCAGGCCATCGGCAATAGAAGTCACTCCGCGGTTGGGGACTTCTTTCTCCGCATCTTCTCTCCTATCGCGAGCTTCTGTGCAACACCAGTCCTGATATGGCCCTGTCTGCCTGCCCAGCGGCTCTGAATGCCGAGCTTTTCGTCGCTCGGCAGAATACGAGGGGAGTAGAAGAGGCAAGGGCATGCACCGACTGCTATACACCGACTGCTGCTATTGCTTTCCTACATCAAATCATGTCAGCCAGACAACATCCACCTGCACACTCTCAAACCAAAACATCCACACTCTCAGATCAAGAAAACTTCCGCACCCTCAGATCAAGAAAACAACATCCACGCCATCAAAGCAAGACACTGTCAAGTCACGATAGATACCATACCATGTCTGGCCAAATAATTCCCAGATTTGTTGGAAGGGAATTTCTCTCCATATCGAGCCCAGCCCAAGAAAATCACAGTCTCAGATACCCGCCAATGTTCTTCGACAAAATTCTCGACATCATGGAACAGAAAACCCCGTTCCTGACGTTCGACGCCTCGTTCCAGGATATCACCGGCCCAAGTCCCAGGCTCGAACTTCTTTCGGAAAACACCGATTACCCCTTCGCTCACGAAGCCGGCATCTTCATCCCATCCACCAACGAATTGTTCATCACCAGCAATCGACACCTCGACAATAATGGAACCATACAAATCAAGATATCAAAAGTGAAAATCTCCCCCGAAGCAAGTTCTTGCTCTTGCTCATGCTCCGAACTCGAAACCGAAAATGTGCCAATGGCCAACGGCGGCATCCACTACAAAGACGGCATCTTATTCTGTGCCCAAGGAACCCTCGATCAACCCGGTGGTATCGCCTTCATGCAATCAAAGCCACCTCACAAATCGCATCTTCTAGTCCAAAGCTACCATGGCAAACCGTTCAATTCGCCGAACGATGTTGTCGTGCACAGCAGCGGGTCTATCTGGTTCACAGACCCCATATACGGGTACGAGCAAGGCATCCGACCACCCCCAGAACTGCCAAATCAGGTATATTGTTATGAACCTGAGACTGATGATGTACGAGTTGTGGCAGATGGATTTGGGAGACCGAACGGGATTTGTTTTTCGCCGGATGAAAGGGTTGTCTACATCACCGACACGGATCGGATTCATGGGGATGGGAGTGTTGACCCCGATCGGGAGGCGAGCATGTAAGTTCTCTCATTTTCTCTCCATCTTCGAGCTGATGCATGTTTTTGTGAGACAACCTAACAACACCAACCACGCAGCTATGCATTTGACGTCGTCGATAAATCTGGACAGCTTACCCTCATCAACCGTCGCCTTTTCGCCAGAGCGGATTGCGGAATCCCTGACGGCATCAAATGCGACACCAAAGGAAACGTATACAGTGGATGCGGCGACGGACTACACGTCTGGTCACCCTGCGGGGTCCTACTAGGTAAAATACTCGTCCAAGGCGGAGTGGCAAATTTCTGTTTCGGAAGGGGCGGCCAAATCTTTCTACTAAACGAGCATAAACTGTGGAGAGCGCGACTGAGCGCATCTACAAAGGGTGCTTTACTCAAGATATAGGGTGAAAACAAAACAAAAAAGGAACAAAATCACGCTCTGTATTGTAGTAAGTTCTCTATAAACGCCGAAAAAAATAGCTAATAGATTTCCTTCACACCAAACTTTGGGTCTTTGATACTTGTCAGTATCATCTCCCTCTAGTAGTCTCGCCATGATCCAATTGACGCAGAGGAGAGAGAAGAACGACATAAAAAAATGCGTGGACCGAGAATCGAACTCGGGGCCCGTGCATCTTGCTACTTTGTGGCAAGCACGGATTTTCTATGGAGATGTTAGTATTCAATGACCTATATTGTAACTGAGGAGGGCTGTAC
The DNA here is from genome assembly GCA_004522665.1 of Venturia nashicola. Taxonomy (NCBI): domain Eukaryota; kingdom Fungi; phylum Ascomycota; class Dothideomycetes; order Venturiales; family Venturiaceae; genus Venturia; species Venturia nashicola. Next base: position 1,160,030 of record SNSD01000011.1, read on the forward strand.
TGACACCACTAAACCACCCACGCTGATTCATGCACTAAGAACGGGCAATGTGAGTTCTATTGCGGAGAAAAACAGTGTGGGATGGGGTAGGTTATCGATTGAAAAGTGGATGTTGTTGCTGGGTTCAGTTATCGATTGTAGATAGGAAACATAGGAACCGTGTTGATAGCTAATAGTTGATTGTACTATTATATATTTAAAAGAATTGGGCATGGGATTGATGTGATGTAGAATTATCTTTTGGGTGTGGTAAGAGGTATTCGGAAGGGTCTGTGGAGCGTTTATGTGCTATTACCTACGATAGCTTTGGAGAGCTTTAATTATAAGCGTGTATATGATTTAGATGATGCTCGACATGCCATAATAGTTTTTCTGAATAATTAGAACCGTATATTATTCCAGTCGAGGGTTGAAGGTGTGTTCTAGGGCGATAATCTAGAAACGTACGACCAGAGATCGAGACCCCTAATTCTTAACAATGCAACAAAAGAACAAACTCAACTCTTCCCTATCCCTTGCACCTTCCCACCCTTTCCATACACAAAACCAATCCTACCCAATACCGCTTACTCCACCTTCACATGCCCTCCCAACCAAATCATCTCTCCCGTGCCCGATACGCCTTCCCCAACAACCCCGCCACCTTCTCATGCAAACTCCTCAAAGCCAAAGTAACCCCCCTCACCCCCTCATTCAGCTTCTCGTCCTTGAAATCGTTAAGGAGTTGTTTTTCCTTTTAGGTTCCATGACCGTGCGCGGCTGCAGCGTCGGAGCTATGATAGATTGCTGCTGTGATACGGCCTATGACATGCGCGGCCCAGCCTTGGTCGGTTAGTGTCACGGCGATGACGAAATCAATTGTTCTTCCATCTTGGGCGGCGGAAAGGGCTTGTGCTGTGTCTGAAGGGTATGTTGGGGTTAAGGTTGAGGGAGTTTTTTGGCATAGCATGAATGGCGCACGGGAATTCTAGGCCACTGGGGCTGCTTTGATCTTGTTGCTTTGATCTTGTTGCTAGCGGGGTGCTGCTTTTGCTGATGGATAGCTCGATTTTCCTTACTGGGAGTTTCGAACCATGATGGAATATCTTGATAAGGAGGAGCTATTTCTGTGCAAGCCTTTGGGTTCATTTCGAGCTCGTAGCTACTAATCAGGACAGTAACCTTGACAATTCTTTCCTTTAGCCATTAAACTTGTGCAGCAATTCCTCGTGGATCGTACCGCATTTCGGTGCAATCGGTGCAGTAAACGGGTTCATATGGTGTGGGATTCTTGGCTATGTAAACATCCAACTCATTCAGGCTAGAAAACTCGCGAAGAAGTTCCAAACCATGTCTAACATCGGAATCGAACCTCTGATTAAACGTCAGAGAATCTCTCTCAGATGGCCGATGGGTGCCAGGGCTGGTCATCATTTACAAAAGGCATGCCAATGCGTAATTACAATCCTACTTTGTATATAAGCTCTCCGGGCTTGGCTCCAGTATTGTCGTGGCTGTGGTTGAACAGAGGCTGTCCGGATTGTACGGATTGAAGTTATTTTTGTTGCGGCCAGTGGCCCAACTACGCGACATCTGAAGGGGCACATCCGAAACGTATAGGTATTCATAGATCGTGTCCACACGTTCGCGAGAGACTTTGTACATCCCGGGTGGTGTGGATAGCATGGAATAGGCTACTGGAGTGCTCTTCATATTGCCTAAGCATTGTTAGCCTCCATTCCTCGATATATCTAAGGTACTTCTGACTGCTCAAGGCTTCGGAGTTTATTCTCCCTTTCATCGGCTATACTTCTGTATTTCACGTAACAGCTGAATCCTCGCGTCTTTCCCATAGTTATGATGGACGCTGAAAAGGGAGTGAATGAACTTGAGCAGAGAAGCCTGAAAGACGCGTCTCACGGCGGGTCACCGTGGCGCTACTAAGATAGCGCGCTGATTTTCGCTAGCACCCGTGTCTCTTACAGGGAAGCCCCAATTTTTAGCGACCTATCCCCCGCAATTTAGAGGATCCGCCTAATGACTACGGGAGTTAACCATCGGCTCGGTTATACCACCACCACCATCGGCCCAACTCCAATAAGCGGTCCCACCCCCGCGAAACGGAAGCTGCACATCAGGCTGAACGGGCACACACCCAAAACAACAGTTTTAACTACGATAAATATCAAACAGAAACAGCAAACCAGATACATGAAAATCATTAATAGACTACTTCCCTATCCATCCATCCATCCATTCACTTCAACAATAGAACCCCCCAACCCCCAACCCCCAACCCCCCCCCCATTGTGCATTCAGAAGATATAATAAGATCGATTATTGAACCCTCCCCAACAAAAATGTTTCCAACCCCCCCTTCCACCCACCTCTTCACAATCTGCGCTCCCTCAAACTCCCTCGCCCAAAATCTCGTCGCATACTTTAAATTCCCCTTCATAGATGCCAGTGGAGATACGGTATATCCCATCCCTCACACACCGATAACAGAGTACAGGCTAACATTAGTTGGAATAGGTGCTTAATACCTCAAACCCGCAAACCACAGGCCCACCACCCACAGACGCGGAAAACTGGGAACGTCTGATCCAGCTACGAGAACGCGCGGCTCGATTTTTGGAGGAAGGGGCCGAGGGCGTTGTTATAGCTTGTCCTTTGTTAGAGGAGAAGTATAGGGATGTTATTAGGATTGTTGGGCTAACGAGGAGTGTTGGTGTGCATTTTATTCATGTGTGTAATGAGGTTGATCTTGAGGTGGCGATGGGTAAATTTAGATGCGGGGGGAATGGGTCTATGGATACTGTGTTGACGAAGGGAAGACTTGAGATTCTGGGGAAGTCGAGGGGTAGGAAGAATTATATCCATCTGCTCATTTCTACCGGCGATAACCTAGCTGATTTCGATACGGCGAGACGAATCATCGGGGAAGTATTAGTCGAAAATCAATGACCTCGATTGTCTAAACTCAATCATGACTTTTCCAGCCCTTGATTCAGTTCAATCACTACCTTGAGTACAGTACTTCCCTCATCATCCTCTTTTCGCGTAGCCATTCTGAAAGCATCCTCCACTGCATCTAAGCCAACGAAACGGTGCGTTAGGAGACTGGGAAAGTCTGGGATTTCCGGTCCTTTTCGAGATAGAATTTCGATGCCCACTGGGTACGTATCAGCATATCTGAACACACCACACAGATCTACTTCTCGCAGAGCAGCGGCAGATATTGGTAAAGTCTGAATAGGGATACCCATGCCAATCATCATCACTTTACCGCCAGGTCGGGTTGCCTTGGATACGCCGTTAGCTGGCGTTGGACGGGGATGAGATATTGTAACGGCCCTCATCACAACGGGGGCAATTGGCGCAAGGAATGCCAACTTCAAGGGCAACGCGATCCCCAAGGGCGGGGAACTTGACATCGCTTCCGGTAGCAACGACCACACCAGCGGACTCATGTCCTAGCGATAGCGGCTGTTTGACTTGAATGTCACCATTACGGTAGTGTTGACAATAATGGACGTCTGACCCGCAGATGGCAATCTTTCGAAGAGAGACCTGAACCTCTGGTGGCCAGGGGGATATAGAGGACGAGACTCCTGTCCATTGTTAATTTCGGCAACCAAGGATCGAGCAGGACCGGACTGACAACTCTCAAATCCTTGGGGCCATGGAGCACAGACGCCCTGCAGTAGTTCGGCTGAGTATGTGGGTTCATACTGCTCAATGGTGAGTCACCAATGAAGATCGTCCGTCAATCACGCTTTCCTTTTATGAGCATACTGGGCAAGGCTGAAGGACATACCGGAAATCGGACCGAGGGAAGGCCGAGCGGTCTATGATTCCTCCTGTCGTGGACCAGATGCCGAAGTCGTCGGTGGATAGCCGATCTTAAAGTGTCGCAAATTGCATCGACTAGAATGTGAAATTGTTTCCTGAACAGAGAGCATCATACCAATCAACAGTGCCCTCTGCCTCCCCCGGAATTCCCATTTGTTCGCTCTCGAAGCCGGGACTATGGAATATCAAACCATCATTAACACTGGTATCGTTGGTGATGAAGTGACCCACGGCCTCCAAATCTCTCCAAGAAAACCCAGCAAATGGATCCAGCTCCGGCCCAGATATTTCACTCGCTCTGGCGAAATTCTGTTCTGAACCGGTTGGGTCCGTGTTAGATGTTGCTTCGGTATGGGAGGCGCGATTGCTTTCCTGTTGTCGCTCGATTTGTTCAGGCGACTTGCGCCAGAGTAGGTAGAGAAGGCGAGCGTAGCGACGGCCGAGGCTATTGGGACCAGTTGCTGAGCGCTGAAGACGATCTATCGTGACTTTGATGCTGCGAAGGACTCCCGCGCAAGCTTCGACAGACAAAGCACCTGAAATTCGTGCCTGAAAAAATAGTCAGGCTCCTTTTTTGTCCATAGAGTTAGCATTTGCTTACTTTGTACAGAAATACTGCTGCATATATGACGTATAGGTAGTACTTCAATGGCATATACCGTAGTCCTAACACCGGGTCTATGTAGCTGTTCAAAGTTTCCAGTAGGGATGACGCTGAGTCGATAGACTCGTAGATAAATCGCGCGTCAGGTGAGCCAGCAACATTGGGGAAGAGTGAACCTCTGACTGCGCTCGAGGACGAACTTTGGCGTGCTCGATCGACGGCACGGTTCAGCGTTGCCTGAAAGGCAAAAGCATTTATGTAAAGGCGCAGGAAGTCGTACGATAAGTTGAGCGTCGCTTTGACGTGTGGAGTGACTGGAATTGTTCATAAATTTTGGAACAATTTTGGGATGTGGAGTATACGTACAGCTGAAACTCCCATTTACCAGCTTCCACCTCCGTAGCATTGCAGTGAAATCGTCCTGCCAAATATTTAGCCACAACTTTATTTTGCAAAAGGGCAAAGTGAAAAAGATCTCACAATGTATCGCACATATTCACCACCGACATAAAGATGCTCTCGATGGCTCGAAGAGGAATACAGGATGTCATGAGCATTGCTAAATAGTTGGGTCAATTCCAAATGAGCCTGGAAAAGCTGTGAGAGGTCGTCCGATCTGCTACCGTCTGTCTGCAGTGATGGGAAATCTGTAGCACGGAGAAGTTGCGCAGGCCCAGGCCCCCTCGACCAAAAGGCTTTACCGAGACGAATCGATATTTGTCGATCGCTCATGTAACAAGCTAGACAGGTTGAGAGTCAGATTGATAGAAGACGATATGGGATTCTTACCTGCCCAAGCTATTCGTTTCCGGCCAAGCTGCTCGTCTCGATTCTCGGTCTCTTGTAATAAGCCTGTCTGCTCCAATCTTTGCAAGTACCCCAACCTAATGGCACAACCAACCTGCATCCAAGCGCCATAATCTTCCTCGCCACGGCCGATGGTAGATATTGCTTGAGCTCTCTGAGGGGCCCATTCGGCGAGAATCAGTAGAGCTTCGACAGCACCGACACTCATCGAGCCTGAAAACATCAATTTCGAGATCAGAGACTCCATATAACGAGAGCAAGCATCGTGAGCTGCGGACCAGGAAGACTCGTCTTTGGTGACCACAATTAGAATTGCGGTCATAAGGTGCGGCTCGCGTTCCAGAAAGTAAGGAATGCATGCGTCGTTGAAGACGTCCTTACAAGCAACAGGAAAATAGGCGTGATATCGTTCATGATAGCTACGAGATAGGCATCAGCCGCTAAAGCCAGAAAGTGAGGCCAAACTCACAGGCTCAGGAGGTGCGAGACATCAGCACGAGTGAGAAATCCGTCCACAACGGGGGTATAGACAATTGAAGTCGGCATAGCAGCAGTCCTAGCCAAATGCATTGTGTTTGGATTTGTTATTTGCGATGCACTATTCGATCCCTCAGCACTGCGATCTGCGACTTCGGCCAATAGATCCAATGCATCGGCGGGATTCAAAAGGTCTTTAGTGTTGAGGTGATTTTCAATGCTATTTGGTACTCGCGATGGACGTCGTGACAGCGTTGAGGCAGGGCTTGCAGCTGCTGAGCCAGACCAGTTTCTCTGCCATTCTCCAGCGGGAGGAGGCTCCCTCTGATTCCCTGGTGACGGCCAAGTTGGTTGGTCCGCAGACTGGAATGTCTCCATAGCGTTTGCCGCAGGACTCTCAGCGAAATTTACTGGGCGTGAGGCAGACCGAGCGGCATTTACAGTCGAATCTCTAGTCCGGGCTCCTCCTCTCCTTGAGCTTACGAGGATGCATTCGATCTTTACTTGAGAACATCGACGACATGGAGGCCCTTTTGAGCCATCTGATCCCCTTCAGACAATTAGCAAGAGATGAAAACAAGACCAGACGTCGTGTTCCAATCTCACGACGGCCGATCCAATCTCACGACAGCCGAAGAGTAAGGCCGCCGCCGAGGGAGCTTACAGGTCGCAGCGCGTCTTCCTCGCTCGGCATGCCAGACAAGCCCGAGAGGTCCTCTTCTCTTTCCCTTCGGCTATGGTCCTCCTAGTGGTCGTGGTTTGGTCGCCGACGACGCTCATGGTCGCTTTGATTGCGCAAAAGTGTGTCGGCAGGTGTGCGTGTTTCTTTCAAAGGCCGTCCCCGCACTGTCGTCCTCTCGGTAATCGTACTCTCGGTACTCGTCCTCTGCCGAGCTCGGCTCGGCTACCCTCGGTACTCGTCCTTAGCCGAGTTCGGCCTCTCGGTACTCGTCCTCTCGACACCCGTCCTCTCGGTACTCGTCCTCTCGGCACCCGTCCCCTCGGTACCCGTCCCTTCCTCTCGGTACCCGTCCCGGCCCCTCGGTACCCGTCCTCTGCCCAGTTCGGCTCGGCTCGGCTACTGAACCAAAAGTATACCACGGTAGAATAAACTAAGCAGATAAGCTTCGGCAAATGAGCCGCCACCTGCCTGATCATATTGTGTACTGTGTACTGTGTACTGTGTACTGTGTACTGTGGAGTTCTCCCCTACACGAGCGAAGTAGCAAGTAGATGAACGGAGGCGGCTAGCCATGGTTATTACTATTATTACTTTTGGCCATCGTGAAGACACTCAGCAGCACTCTGGCTACCTAGCTACCTCGCTGGGTGTCCCCTTTTATATCAAGAAGTGAGCTCGAGCTGATCTGAACCCCGAGCGTGACCTTAGAGCGGAGACGAGTCCCTCTGTCCAAGTCGCCGTGTCCAGTGTCCCCAGTCAAGACTGCTGCGATTGCGGGGTGAGGCTGGAAAACTGATGATTCATGATCGGGCTGTTGGAATTGTTGCTTGGCCAGGTCTCGGCGACCCGTGGGCGATTACGCCTTCGCCATAGATACAGCTTGTCGCCTTCGCCATAGATATAGCTCGGCGCCTCCAGAACAAGCTTGGACAAGCTTTTGCGTGCATCTACTTCCAAAGTCCTTGTCTGACTTCTCTCTTCTCACCATGTCTGCGTCCAAAAATCAACCGCCGAGCATTTTGATGCTGGGTGTCATCATTCACGCACACGCAGAATTCGACGAGTTGAGCAAAATTGCCCATGTCCAGGTCCGTATATGCGAGCAAATTAACTCCGTCGATCGAAATTGATAACCTGCAGCAAGTAACGACTGGATCTCGAAGCGATTTCATCCAAGACTGCAAGAAAGGCGTCTATGACAATGTGGTAGCAATCTCAAGAACGTTTGATTCGGTTCAGGTAGTCTTTCTTGCCTCAAACACAACCGATGATTTCTTAATCCTCTCTTTCTAGATAACGGGTCCATTCGATGCTGAGCTCGTCTCATATCTGCCTTCTTCGCTAAAATCAATCTCTCACAATGGCGCTGGCTACGATCAAATCGATGTGCCCAGTTGCACGAAACGGGGCATCATGGTCTCCAACACTCCCCAAGCAGTGGACGCCGCAACAGCGAACATCGCCATCTATCTCATCCTCGGGGCCCTCCGTTGTTCGTGGATCGCAGAATCCGCGATCCGAAATGGTCTCTGGCGAGGTGAGAGCCCTCTCGGTCATGATCCCGATGGCTTGACCTTGGGAATCCTCGGTATGGGCGGTATCGGAACAGCGACAGCACAAAGGGCTTCTGCGTTTGGCTTCAAACTACAGTATCACAACCGCTCTCCTGTTCAAGACTTGGAGAAATCTTTCGCATCGTCTGCTCAGGTACCGAAGTATGTTTCTTTCGACGAGCTGTTGGAGACGAGTGACGTTATTTCTGTGCATCTACCTCTTGGGCCAGCTACGAGGAAATTGATTAGCGCAAAGGAGATTGCGCGTATGAAGAAGGGTGTCATTATCGTCAACACGGCACGAGGATTGATCATTGATGAGAATGACCTCTACAATGCACTGGACGAGGGACATGTCGGGAGCGTAGGCTTAGATGTTTACGAGAAAGAGCCTGAAGTTCACGCGGGCCTTCTGAAGCACCCAAGAGCGGTGCTGCTGCCGCATATTGGTACAGCGACCGTGGAAACACAGGTAAGAAGATTTTACAAGTCCCTTCTACGCGCAGACTTTGTACTGACCATCGACAGAAAAAAATGGAGGTGCTGGTGATTGACAATGTCAAGAGTGCCATTTCAAAGGGCACCCTTCTGACGCCAGTCTCTAAGTGATAGGGACAGCTTGGACTAGAAAACATTTAGGTGATAGCACTGGCTCTTCAAGCGCGGTTTGCAAGGCACTGTTCTTTGAAGAGGGCTAGATCTCCTCGAGGAATTTTTCGGAGCATCTACACGCGGGATTTCGCATTCATGTTCCTGCAACGGACGACCGAAATTACCTTGTCATGACCAATAGGATATCGAGATCATGTCTACACGTTGCTGGCAGAAGAGGTTAGAAGTATCACCAGATATTAATTCATCGCCATCTCGAGTGGAGAAACTGCTCGAAGACCTCTGGAACCTTTGGTTCATAGATCTTGTGAAAGGCACACCAACGAGACCACTTTGTACCTGATTCTGATGACTTTAGACTACAGACTGAAGATTCCCCCACTTTCTTAACCAGCAATACATATAGGCCACATTTCCCCTTCAAACGAGAATGACACGAGACTACGAAAGTCAACCATGCATATACCATCTCCCACAGCAGGCCAAAAAATCGATGCCAGAAGGAAAGAAGAATGATCATCACAATCCAACAATCCCTCAACCCCAAGACCAACCCTAGATCTCGATAACCAAAAGCGAAACTCGCCATCACCGAGCCCACCACCTGAAAAGCTTTTCCTATGGAAGAATCTTTACAGCTCGGCCTCACCACCATCCGAACTCTTCGCCAGTAAGAGACCAGACAGAGTACCTTCCACCATCTATATGAATACTACTCTCATCCTAATACAATAACGTATTCCCTTTCTCCCTCTCATACCTCCAAATTCAGCTATCCTAACCATAAACTTTTTAAATACGTTAAACCAATAGAAGCTTAAGCTTACTCTTACTCTTACTCTTACTCTCCAATCTCCATCCCCCCGTCCAAAAGAAAAAGCAGAAAAGAATAAAAGACTACAAAACTCCCTACCACAAAGCCCATCCCCAAAAACTCCCTCTCCAATCTCCAAGCCGAAAAATACACAAAACCACAAAACCACCTACATACAGCACAACATCCCCCCTTCCCAGTTCAAACCAAACCAAGCCAAACCCTTCCATCCATCTTCACCACCTCAACAATAATCAAAATAAAGCTTAGAGATGTACATACCCAATTACTTCATTATTGCATGAGTTCCTCATCCCTCCATACGCAACACAAACCCATCACAAAATCCAAACAACCCAATTTCCTCATACAACCCTCCACAGAAAAACCTCAAGTACCATAAATAAACCCACACCCCTCTGCAAAGCCAAATCCAATCTCCAACATACCGAACCCAGAGTTCATCACGAATACATTCCGGAATAAATCATCAATCGGAATTATCAAGGCTTTCTTTGTATATAGAAAAAGTCATCACGTAGATTCAATACCCACTACCATGCAGACTCGCGCAGAAACGGTTTTTTTTTTCAAATACAAAAGACTGTATATTAAATTCAGGTAGATAATCTATGCAAACATGCAGAGCCCATACCGGCCATGTCGACCAGATGTTCCTGGTCCATTTACAGGACCAAACCCAAAACCAGACAGTCATCCCATTCGTAAGCGTCGTTCCCAGGTCATTAGATGTGATACAATAGTATAAAAATGATGCTCAAAAGGTGAAAATGCGACAGTCCATCGGATGACAGGTGAGTAGAAAACGCCGTTTTTGTCTTCCACTTTCTCCAAATCTTGAGAGTTCGCCAAGTCCCGGATATCATGAAGACGATAGCGATTCGTCCCGGAAACTGCTAAAAAGACGATGCCGGAGAAGAGAGCCGGCAACAGGAAACACCAAGAGCGCCAAACCAGACCCCTCCAAGAAAAGTGCAAGAAAAAGAGGTTGCTTTTTCGGCAACTTAGGCGTTCACGCGTCACCGCCTCTGTTCAAACGTCCTGACCGCTCCCCAAGACGCGCCAGATGCTCCACTTGTATTCCTCCCCGCCACGCTTGTCGACCCATGCTTCACCGTTGGGAAACCACGCGCCGGCCCACTTTCTCCATTCCGCCTCTTCAGTCCGCTGCCTCTTGATAAAAGTGGGTCCAAGATCAAATTCTTCGCCGAGGGCCCACTCGTCACTCATCGAGGCGCCCGTGACAGAGCCCTCGTTTTCTTTATTAGCACCGCCAGCTCCCGGAGTGATCTTGCGATTCTCATCGGCCAAATCTTCAATTCCAGCGAATGGGTCATCGTCTTCCTCGACGGAAACGGAGCCAGGGGACAAAGGCTTATCGGGGTCAGCCAAGGTTCTTGGGTCGACTTTCAGCCACTTCATTCGATCTGGGTCAAAGACCATGCCTCGTTCTATCCTTGGACCTCGTGCTTGGGTGACTTGACTGATCAGGGCGGGTCGAGGAGGACTGCCATGGCGTGGGATTGCGTGTTGGTCACGGATGCCGAGAGCGAGCATAGAGGGAAATGAATGGGTGTGGTGATGGTGAGAGGTATTCGCACTGTGGGTAGGATGGAGTGGGAGAGTAGTGTTGGAAGGATTGCTAAAATGAGTGAGGGCACTTTCATTGCCTTCCCATCGCTGGAGAGCCGCATTGTAAACCATTCCTTTGTCATCTACATTGTTGTTAGCATGATTCACTGAACATGATGAAGGTAACTCACTCTTGAGGCTGGTGGTCGAAGTCATAGTTTTGATCAGTGTCGGGCCCTTGATATCTACAGATCGTTTCTTGCTTCGCAATGCCGTCGGGCTGTGATGTGGACTTCGCGCAGCAACTTGAGCCTTCCAATTGATGTTCATCGCAGGCGGCATAGTTCCATCACTTTTTGGCCGTGGCATGGAGCCCCCATTGTTTAGTCTCTGCTCCCGCGCTATTCGACTGGCAGCAGTATCTCGAGCAAAACGTGGTAGATTTTCCGTTTTGGTGTGTGGAAAATACCCCCGGCTCGACGGCGTCTGAGCTTGAGGTGTTGAAGGAACTGCTGATGTAGGTGCAGGTGTGACCATCTGCGATCTTTCTGGCAATACGAGGTTCAGGTTTGCTCGACTCTCCTTCCGACGCAGAGTCCTGGGTGGTCCAGCAGAGACTGGCGTTTTCATGTATTTCTGCTCCTTGGTTGCTGATGTTGGTAGATCGTCGAAAGAATCGAGCTCATTGCCATGACCAAACACTCTCTTCTTTTGAACATGCAGGGTCCGCTGGTTTGCTGCCACCCTAGCAAGTGCAGCGGGAGCAATCCAGGACTTTCGGTTTCCAATACGACTCGGAGTGTCTCTGGATTGTTCCGTGATTGACATGCGCGAGAAAGATCGTGCAGGAGGAGAGAGAGGTCTTGAATAGTGGTCTGACGGCTGGCGAAAGTGCGTGGAACTTTTGGTCTTTACATGTTGCGACTGGTTTGTAGACACGCCAGCAGGGAGGAAGGGAACGGAGGGTCTTGAAGCGAGGCTCGTAGGTGGGCGGCCAAGCACTGGAGCCGACCGTTTTGATCGCAGTAGTTGGGAGTAGTTTGCGCTCGTCGTGTTGGGTGTGCGACCGAAGCGAGTGAATTGTGGTTGTGAAATTGGTGGTTGGGAGGTGGCGCCAGATTCGTATACAGGATCCAGAGATTTGACTTTAGACGCGGAATTGCTAGGTCTTGGTATTCGTGATACAGACGGCTTGTCAGTGAATGTGAGCGATGTGGTGATAGATCTCGGCGTTGGGGCTTGCACCCGGGCAGACTCGATCTTGACGTTGCGATTGATTTTACGCTTCTTTGGGTTTTCGAGAAAGTCGCAGGTGTCGTCGAAATCAAGACCAGCGAGCATGTCATCGTCTTCACAGGCATCTGTGCGTCCTGGCAGTCCTCGTGGCTCGTCCCATGCAGCTGCGACTGGTGCTGAGGTGGGAATCTCTTTCCTCTCCTCCTGCTCTTGTCGCTGCCGCAGTTTAGCAGCAAAGTCGATGGGTTCAGTGGGCAGTACCAGTCCGCCGAGCTCATCATCTTCACTTTCCACCGTCATGATGCTTCCAAGACTCGGACTCATTGCCGATACGGACGAACTACGACCGCGCAAATCTCGTCGAGTGCCAGCAAAGCGGATTCCCAAGCTCCCTTCTGCCCATTCTGTATCAAAGTCGTCGTCGGGGGTGCTGTTGTTGGAGGGTGTGATCGGGGCCTCGATCCGGGGTCCGACCTTCAATTGCAATTTACTTCCACCATCATCCCCTCCTATATCGAAGTCATCACCCCAATCGTCGGCGACCTTTGCTTTTGATTTTGATTTTCCGAGTCGTTTGATGGTACCACCGAGGAGAGCCGACTGTGGGACATTCTGCGGGATGGGAATGCCAACCTGCTTCGCCGACGAGATGGCCTTGGAAATGGAGGATTCGTCGTTTGGTGTGATGAGCACTTGCCAGTCCTCGTCGGCGGCATTTGACTCGGAGCGCACTGATTGTCGTGAGGATAGACTGGTTGGCTGTGTGCTGAGAGACTGCGAGAAAGCTAAGGCACCTTGTTCGAAGTCTTGATCGTCGTCCCAACTTTCGACCTCGACTTGGGCCATTGCAGCAGGAGCAGCAGGTCGCTGCGGGACTGCGTGAGTGGATAACGGGTAGGTGCTCGTGATGCTGGAGTCGGTGAAGTAGGTAGGGGGAGTTGTGTTGTTGCAGACGTAGCCAATTCTTGGGGAGGCTGGAGAGGCTAGGTTGCTCGCAGACGGGCTAGGTTGTGAAAAATCCACAGGCAAGGGTCCCGTGGAGCGTGTCTGACAGGCGATTGACGCGACTTGACAGCTGCAGCTCGGATGGAGGTGATGAAGATGGAGGCGGGACAGGAGAGGCAGACAATGGACGGGATAGAGTAGAATGTGGGATGGGATATCGATTGTCGCACTGAATCGCCCTTCTTTGGATAGGCTTCCAGGCTTCCAGGCTTCCAGTCAGACCAGCGAGCACTCACTCTACACCTACGCATACGAATACGCATACCCATACTGTCTACACCTACGCATACGAATACGCATACCCATACTGTCTACACTCGCACCTACGCATACGAATACGCATACACTCTGCACCTACGCATACGAACACGAATACGCATACCATACTGTCTACACTCTACGCACACCCATACGAATACGCATGCCCTCTACTCCCACGCACACCTCAAAGCTCATCAATCCACAGTCTCAATTACAACACGCCCTCGTCCCCTTTATCGAGCCCCATGCCGTCAATCGACAACGCGTTCTGAATCTGACCTCAATCTTCAGCGTTTCACATTGCCCGGAAAGGGTCGCGCAATATCGTAAAAAGGAATACCCCCGGTCAAAACAAACATCCCTTTCCCGCCGCCATCCTCTAGGGCGCCAGCAACATGACAATCGAGCGGATCCTGCGTTTGGACTTCTTGGAGGGGAAACCTGATTCGTTTGTGCTGCTGCACGTTGTGGGAGATAACAATCCACCTTCCCAAGTCAAGCTCACTGCGTCTGACGGAGAAGAGACTTTCCGCATAACAAGTGAGTAGGTACCTCGTTTGGACTTCAATCCGCCTTCATCAACCATGTCTCCCCCCTCGCCCGAGCTGTAAGAAGCAATACTGATGCGAAGTCCTTATCACAGTAAAGCTCGATCAACTCTCAAAGTTCCGAGATTTCGAATATGCTGGCACAGGCGATGATTTCGCCTCTGTGCTACGCAAAACACTGCTTCTGGACAGCCAGCATGCACCCTTGTTACACGGTCTGGAAAAGATAGAATTTGTGGCTGCAATCAACCAGCCCATGAAAGGCGCGAAAAAGCCGCTCACGACTATGAGCCTCATATGGAGACGTAAAGTCGATGGTTGGAATGTGCGTTGTCAACCCTCCCCACGACCACTTCCAAAAATAAGCTTGGACGCGTCGGGGAACGCGTCGAGGGTCTAACTCCGGAACTCCGCAATATAAGCTGCAATATTGTAGAACCATATACATTCCCAGTCTATACAATCTCGAATGAGACGCGTGCTAATGCAGGCCTCCACAGCACAAACTTGGCCAGATCGACCTGCCCGTATACACAGGTCGTGAACAGCCCGACGCGTTCGAATGGGCCGAAATTGCCGCAAAGAACTCCAACGACTTGCGCCAACATGTGGAGACACTGGAAACACAGCTCGCCGCGCAAGCAGAAACAATCGACAAGCTCCAATCTCAGCTGGACAGCATTGTTAATGCCAAGTCTGAGCATGAAGGCGTCCTGTTACATAAATTCGCACAACTCATCAACAGCAAGAAGGTCAAAATTCGCGATCAGCAGCGATTACTGGGCACCGCAAAATTAGACCCCGATGCTGGTAAGTACTACGTGTTTAGAAACATACCCGTGATTCCTTCCTGGAACCCGTACGGCTCATCACTTTATATCTCCACACGCTAACCTGTTATAGTGGCACGCATAGCACCTGTTACTTCCAGTTCCCACAAAGCCGCCGAATCGCGTTCATCTAAACGCAAGGCCAACGCTCGTGCAGAGCCGTCAGACGACGAGTCCTCGGATGGGTTTGAGGATGTCGTGACGGTGATGAATGACGCTGTGACGCCGCAAGATACCGACGAAGACACCGCGGACGAACAGCCCGCGCCCTCACCTGTGAGAACTGGCATGCGCAGGAAAATTGGAGGCAGGGCAGCTGTGGCTGAGAGGGAGACGACCGAGACGCTTGAGCCAGGGACTAGACCCTCGACACATGAAACGAGCAAGGTCCCTCAGAAGATGCCAGATGAGGACCTCCCTCCACCGAAGCGGGAACTGCCGTTCGAGAAATCGAAGTTGGCAGCTCCCGAACCCAAACCTATCGAGGACGAGGACGAAACCGACGACGATGATGAATTATGATAGCGACCATCATACAAGAGCTCATTTGAAAGTCTTGGACTTTTAGGTAAAAATGAGTTTTGATTACACGCTCCACCACCTTCCACCTCCAGACAGCCACGATGTGCCTGCAGCAGAGCTACATGCTCCACGATTTATCACTTGGTACTCGCTCGTCCCCAAACACGCCATCATGCAAGCTCAAATATCGCTCGAAATCGTGGGCTTGCCGTTCTCCTTGCCCCCCGTCTGGATTGACGTCTACCAAGTAATTTCTCCATGCCCCGATTCAAAGCCAGCATTTCTTCATCAGGCGGCCCAAACTACCAGATGTCTAGGATGTCTCGGATTGCGGACATCATTCGCTCGAGATTTCCCAGTGTCTCCACCATTGATCCAAAGACTCTTATACGCGTTCTTTCTCTATAGCACCGGTCGAATGCCAGCAATGCAAAGTATAGATGCTCCGTTTCGACGGTTTCATCGGAGTAAAAGTATTGGAAAAGTACTACGTCGATGGCCTCTAGGCCTTCTTTGATCTCCTCACGGATGTCCCTCACCATGTTGTAGATGTGAGTGTATCGATACTTACTTGCTATTGCTATGTCAATGATGCCGGAAAGCTGCTTAGTGCTTAGAAAGTTATCGTGAGGAACCCTTTTATACTTGTTCTTACTGCTCGCCGGTATAACATTGAGGTCACTCAGTACAACATTGCGGTCACCGAGTACAACATTGCGGTCACCGAGCACAACCTCACGGTCACTCAGCACAGTATCACTGTCACACGCTTTTTCGTCGCTGGTCATAATCGCTGCTGATGGTAATTGATTCTACGGTATCACTCTCTCCAAATCCTCGGTCTACAAAATCTTTACCCGCGCAGCACAATCGTAATCGAGATCCAACTCCCCATACTTGCCTCCTTCATATGAATTCATCCCTTTTACTCACGTGAATAGCCGCCGCCTAGAAGCTCGTCCAATTAAATCTCACCTGGCGAGTACGATTGGATTAACATTTTTGACCACTCTTTCACAACCCGGATTTTCAGCTTTCGCATCAAGTCGGTCAAATAAGTGATTTTTTTGGTAGCGATCGAGTTCAGATGAGATATTTCATGGGGAATGGTTAAATATATGTTGTGTTGTGATTTTGTGGATGGAGTTGTACTATGGATTGGTTTTGTGAAGAAGGGAAGTTATCTAGTTTACATTGTCTATCTTTTAATCAGAAGCTTACGATAAAAGCAGTTGACCGGTATAAAGGCGACTTTTATCATTCACTCCCCTTTACCAACAATACACCTACATCTTCCCTCTACCTACATCTCCCCTCCCCTCCCCTCCACTCCGCCCCATCCCCTCCCACATCAAGGATACATCTCCATCGGACTCGGCCCCTGCGCACTCCCAATTGTCGTCTCAAACTGCAACTTCCACCATTCCACCTCCGTCCTATCCGCCATAAACTGTCGAAAACCACTCGTCTGCGTATTATTACTCAACATGACCTTTCCCTGATCGAAACTCTTCAAAGGCGAAAAGCCAGCACCAGTCTGCCACTCTTTGGACGTAATCCAACTCAAAAACAATTTTGCAGTCTCGGGACGCTTCGTCGAGGCAAACGCGGCCGTCGTTTGCGCCCATGCCATTTTCTGTTCTGGTGCAAGGGGGGCTTGGGAAACGAGGAAGGATGTGTTTCCAGAGGAGATACTGCCGGTTGTGAAACTTAGGATACGGCCTTTGGAGGGACCGGCGGAACAGGCTATGGTAGATGAGGAGGTGGTGTTGCGGTTGTTGTCGACGATGACGTAGGCTGGTGTTGCTGTGCCGCGGACCCACTGGACGTCTTGTTTCGAGAGGGCGTCGAGCCATCCGAAGCCGTATTTTGAGACGATGAGGGTGAAGAGGTAGTTTATTGCGTCGTCGTCGTTTGGGTAGGTGAGGACTAGTTTTGATTTCCAGAAGGGGTCAAGGAGGTCGGCGTAGGATGTTGGGATTTGGCTGGCGTTTAGTTTTGTGGAGTCGTAGACGAAGTTTCCGAAGCTGTCTGGAGTGGGTGTTAGATGGGGGGTTCTTTGTTTCTTTCTTTCTTCATTTTCTTGGACTGAGTGAGTGGTTGGGGAGGGGAGGCTTACACATTCCCATTGGGAGAAAAGCGCCGTCTAGATCTTTCTCTCCGCTGTAGAGATCGTCGAAGGTGGGGGTTTGTAGTACATGAGTCGATCTTGTTGCTTCCATCGCTTGAAATCATGAAGGGTTTGAAGGGTAGCGATATCAACCGTCTCATTCTTGATGAGCCATGCACGGTCGATTCTGCTATCGTGGTACTTGGACAGGTCGACAGAGAGATCAAGGGTGATCTTGGGAAAGCGAGCTTTCCATGCTGTTCTCAGGGAGTTTCCTTGAGGTCCGGCTGATGCACGATTAGCATGAGGTAAATAGTAGGAGGGTCTTTAGAGTATCAACGAACCGTCTCCTCCCCAGACAACAACCAGATTCCCATCTTCGCCTTGAGCTGCCTCGTAGATCTCATCCAGAGAACGGGTTTCCACTGGTACATTAGCAGTGTAACAGTTTACGGCCCTGGCAAACAAGCAAGCATAAACCAAAGAATTCGGAAACATCATCTTGTCAAAGTGAAGATGCAAGAAAAGCGTGTAAGCATGTAGGAACGGGGACATCAATCCTCCTCTATACACATTTCCACAGAACCCCGATCCCGCACCCAAGAGTCAAGACAGAACCAACCTCCACGCAAACCCTCGGAAATCATGCTTATCCATCATCCCCTCGCCCAAAAGAAACCAACAACAATCATTGCAATGGAAAATATCATTCTTCTCCTGAGCTGTCTCCACAAACCCGACCAATCAACCGCAAACGGCTCGATTGTCATCGCGGCCTCGTGCATCGAACAAGCAGGAAAACACAAATCTGGACGTTCTTGCTGAAAAAGTCTTGGCTTGTGGAAATTGGGGTGTAGTTGTCAACGCTGAGAAAGCCGTTCGTCCTCGTTGCGAGGTCTGCCTATCCAGCGTGGAAGCAGATTCGAGCTCAAGCGCGCGGGATCTCTCTGGTGCGGGTCAGCTGAAGGTACCGAGTACGCAATTTGATGGAGTCTTCGATCGGTATCTGGCTCGATTCTATGCGCAATTTTGGGCAAGTCGATGCCATCCCAGTCGTCTCTCTTGTGTGATAGGTAAAATACACCCGGCACTGACTAAGCAACATGATTTATTTGCCATTGGGAAGAAAAATGTACTACATATCTTTGAAAGCCAAGTCTCCAAAGCTTTACGAGAGAAGAATTCCAAAGAGATTCGTGGGATCAGTAAAGTCGGTGCTGAGAAAGTGGTGAGTGGGAATCTCCGAGTCATTTCGGAAGAGAACAAGGGACCCACGCCCAAGAGAATACCCGAAACCAGGTTTATCAGGCTCAAATGGAGTTCGTAGCCTGGGGTGCTAAGATTTGAAAATTCAAATGCGACTTCCATGCTCTTCCCATTTATCCATTTCGCTCGCGAAGACTCCAACAGAGAAAAACGGCAATGGTTGACGAGATATGACGATTCAATAATTCATTAATTTAATACAAGCTACACAGTACAGAACAGGAACGCCAAGTCCGTTTACAATAGTAGCAATCGAGGAATATCCTGACTAGATTTTGCCCACGATGCCTAAAAAATGCAGAGTGTATGGCATGGACCACACTCGATAGTGCAGACCGAACCAGCCAGACCACCGCCTCTCCAATAACCAGGCTCGGTAATATTTTCCGAAGCACCAGCCAGATCGCGCGCGACGGACAGCACGATCCTGTTCAGAGAGGTTGGTATAGCAGCACAGCTCCTATACCAACCACGCCTCCGCGAAATTCGCACTTGGCCAATATCTAACAAAAATGAGAACAATTAGGAAACTCGTGAGCTGCATATACGCAAGTAAAACGGTAAATCATGCTTCTTTCTCGTCGTCCGTAGGCAAATCTACAGTCTCGAGACTCTAGAAGCCGGAGCTGGAGATGCGATATTCTCTGGGACCCGTATGCAGTTATGCGCCTTGTGACATTGGGGGTTCCATCCCTTTCGGCGCTGGACGACGGCGGCGGAAAGTGTACATGCCTGCCCAGGCTGTTGAGATGGCGAAGAGAAGCCTACAATATCGTCGTTAGTACCTGTATCACTGTCTAGAAGGAGATGAAGCGGATCGCGTACCAGTTGAAAGCGCCGAACGCGACAGATGCTTTGGCGATATTGCAGACGTTTCCGAAGCAGACGCGGCTGCTGAGGAAGACGGCGAGAGCAATGAAGCCTGCAAACCAGAAGGTCATGGTCATGGCATCAGCAGCGAGGAGGGCAAAGCGATTGTTTGCGATGGCAGGGAGTTTATTCAGCGCGGCAAGGCTGAGATAAATTGTCGTGATCAGAGAGAAGACGCTGGAGAAGAGGAGGAAGTTGATCTCAGTGGGTGACATGTCGCGCCAATAATTGGCCCACCAGTTGGAGACTGTTCAAAATGTTAGATTCTTTCGCGCAAGCTCGTTACACAGATCCACTTGGACTTACCATAGGCAGTGAGTCCCAACACAACCACAGTAAAGACTGCCTGAGCACCACGGAGCGGGAGCATAAAGTTCACCATTTTGACGATGAGATTTTGTTGAAGTGGACGATGGAATTGAGGTGAAGATTAGGTTGTGTAATATCAGAGGCGGAGATGAGAAGTCATATAATATCGATTGTTAGGGCAAAAACTGGAGATCAGAAAACTAGAGTTGCCAACAAGACTAGTCTTAAGGACAAGAGAAAGTGGAGAGGACACCACAAATACTTACGCGTCCAAGAGTACCTTCGTCGTGGCTCAGAATATGTTTTGCTTGCTCAAACTGTGCCAGCTTCAAACGTCGTCGCAAGTGACCACAAAGACTCAATAGACCAGTATTATAGATGTTTTCGTAGGAGAAGACACCCTCAGGCCTCCATCGTTGCGCGAACTGTTTGACGGCATCCTGGCTGGGTGTACGAGGTTGATGATGTTTCATCCTTGCAGCAATATAGAGAGAGGTTCATGAGAGCAACTTGCGGCTAGCCTCCGGTTCGGTGGGGCCGGTTCAAGGAAGAGAGATGGCTGGATTCTATTTGTGTGATGATAAAGTGGTGGCCCATAGTCAGCCGCAGTCGTGATGGTAGAAGTTGGGCTGGCAGTGCTAGATGCAGGGTGACAATGTTTGGTGTTTTGGAGTGAGTCGTTAACGAGAGGGAAAGTCGACAGTTCGATATGCCCTGCACACACGAGTCATGCTCCCATAACCTGCCTCCTCTTCTCAGCCGCGTATCGCACCCTCGCCCTTGTTTCCTACAAGCGTTTTACACAGTAGTCACCGAAACCTTGTCACAAGGCTGAGTCAGCCTGGGTGGAACGTACCTCAGATCTTAAGACAAGTATCGCGTCTTATCAGAATACGCCACACACATATCCGGATTTCAGGTCGCCTTCTGTTCGAAAGGGTAACAAGTTTCGGAGGCGTGGCTCGATATACTTCCAAACATGGCCAATAACGAATAAGAGGGCTTTTCACAACACAAATCATTCTTAACGAAATCGAGGTCCTGACAGGTCGAAATCTGACCGATAGAATACTCTTAAACCCCTTGATCCCTTTTTTGTCTACTTCAATTCATCAACTCACCATTAAAAGCGATACCTGTAAACGCTACTCTCACATATTTCCCAATCAGTATGTGGAAGCCATACCCACCTTCGAAGAAATCACCGTTGTGCGAGACACCTTGATAGGTTGTGTCCCTCAGCTTCTCTCAGTCTATGGATGAAGCTCTTAGAAAAGGGGGAAAGGAAATTATGCTGCAAATCTAAGTCTATTAATATCAGGAGTCTATTTGGTAAGCAAAGTGGTTCAAATACAATTAAGGACTCAAACTCGTGCCTTGTGGTTGTCGTCCATTTTTCAGGGAGTTAACACACCACTCTTCGTATGGCGACAATCGCTCAGTGCTTCGCGGTGACCTTGTCACCGGTGAGCTTCTCGACGTATTGCTTGGCGCTGTTAAGTAGTTAGTAAAGTGGTCATAGAGCATGAGGTCAGAAAAGGAACAACATACATATCACCAAGCGCAACCATGCACACCGTCTGCCACACACCCAGCGCAATACGAGGCGTAACACCACGGTACAAACCCTTGAGACCGTTGCTGTCATAGATGTATCTGAAGGTATTTCCAACAGTCATCTTCTTTGGCCTGTTAGGGTCCTCTTTCTTACTCTGCATCTCAACCCGAATGACCTCAATAGGTTGATTCCAAGCACTCAACCCACCACCAATAGCAGACGCAGAGATCTTCTCTGCAACACTCAACTTCGTATTGTCGTCCTTGCCCGTCAGACTTCTGATGCCGTTCTCTGCAACACGGGAAAGACCGAAGCGGGATCCCCAGTTGGTGACTTGGCGCACAGCAACGGCGTTGACACCCTTGTTTATGCCTCTGATACCTTCAGCGCGGTAGATGGCCATGAAGGTCTCGAGGGTTCCCGGTGGTGGTTTTCCACCAGCTGCGACCTTGTGTTTTGTGATTTCGACCGTTTTCATGCATGTGCAGAAACCCATTGTTGCGTAGGCTTGGGCGAGACCACCTGCCATGCCACCGCCTATTCCGGACACGAAGTTGGACGCGCCGAAACTTTTGGCGTAGTATTCGGCTTCGGAGGCTACAAAGAGGAGGACGGCGCCTTTGGTGGAGGCTTCGATCCAGGCCCAGGGAATGAGACCTTGGTAGACTGTGTGGTGATCTCGTTAGTGAAGGATCTTGGGAGATCTGAAAGGGGTGACAAACAGCCAAAGACACCGCCGCGACCCCATACCCGCTTGATCGAGCCAGCGAAGCCATCGGCTCTGTTGGCAGCCATGGTGGTCTTGGTGACTTCCAGAGGCTATACAAGAAATGTTAGCAATCTAAACATCACTCTCACGAAGTCATTGTCTCCATACCTGTCCCAATGTCGTGACCCTTTTCCCAACATGTTAGCATTGATCTCACTCCCTATCGTGGTATGATTGCTTTTAGAACGTACTCGAACATGTTCAGGCCGGCACCAACTGTGGACAAATGTCAGTCGCCTAGGTATCATCTCGCACTCTACATTGAGATGACTCACGTAGCAAGTTGCTGAACTTGACGGGCTGCTTCTCAAGCTTTGCAGGCTGTCCTGCCATCTTTGCGGTGGTTGACATTCTCTGGAGTTGATTGCTGGGTATGGGGCCGGACCGAGGCGATAATGCTGCGTCTTCGCAAGTGAAAAGGATTTGTGAAGAGGAAGAGAAGGAAGTGGTGGTGAGATTGTTGATAGTCTAGTTGCCTCAACCAGAGTCCCTGTTCGCTCAACTGCTTGAGCGTTGATGGCCGTCCGAGCTCTCGGCGCGCCGACCCCGGATCGGGGTGGATACAGGTCCAGACAGAGCAGCTGTTGAGACGATGAAGATGGAGGAGTTGAGGGCATCAGTCAGTCAACATGTGTGGATTATCTCTACGCAGTGCAATACAATGCTATCACCACCACCACCACCACCACATTTTGATATTATATAGAACTACCTTACCCAACGGGACATCTGTTTGGCAAATCTCAACCGAGCCTCAACCAATCTTCTCCCGGCAGACTTCACACCGTCAATGCTCCAAACCCGCCTTTCGGACTCCGAAAAATCGGGTCAGCCGTATGGCTGCTATTTTTGACACTCCCGGTCTCAGTGCTGAACTGCCGATGGCCTGTGGCGCGCTGAGATGAGATAAGATGCAGCTCTTTGATGCAGTCTCATCCCCCGTTCTGATCGTCAAGTGAATCCCGACATTCACGTCTTCTTACAGCTCGTCAGGGGCAAACAGTGGCATTAACAACTACATAGTTACCGTATTCAATTCGCAAACAACATTCACCAGCCAAGGATATCTACCGGGCAATCACAATGTTCGATCCGGGGCGCTAGAGAGTCAAGAGGTTCTTCGATTACAGTCTTACACTTCCGAGCAAGCTAAAATCGAACAGAAATACAAAGGAAACGGAGAATTTCCCAGAGCGGCAAAAACAACAGAACGCGACGTACAATAATCCTACACGCTGACCAATCCCTGCAAGCTTAACCAGCAACATTGGATACGAAGTACGCGTTTGTGTATGCAACTCCCCCATCCAGTATGTAACGTGCACAACGAATTTTTGGTTCCCTCCTTTCTTCCCACTGCTCACTAAGTCACGCACTTATTTCATATGCTTGTGCTTTTGTGACAATCATATCTATTTCAACAGCTCGTTGGCACCGACCAACTTGCACCAGGCGTCAGTGCTGAAAGACTTGGGTCGCTCAATTGGTGCTCCGACAGCACGGTCAATGATAAGTTGAGGAAGGACACCGATAGCACGCGACACACCGAAGAGGACAGTGTAGTAGTTCTGCTCGGTAAGGCCGTAGTATTGCAGAAGGACACCGGAGTGGGCATCGACGTTGGGGTATGGGTTCTTGGTTTTTCCGTGCTCAGTGAGAACACCTGGGGCGATCTTGTAGACCTGGGAAACGAGCTTGAACATTGGGTCGTCTGGGAGATGCTTCTGGGCGAACTCGCGCTGGGAGACGTATCGAGGATCGGTCTTGCGGAGGACGGCATGGCCGTAACCTGGAACGACTTGGCCAGCCTTGAGTGTTGTCCAGAGGTAATCCTTGATATTTTCGTCAGAAAGATCGGAGCCGACAGCGGCCTTCATTTTCTGGAGCCAGACAAGGACTTCCTGGTTGGCGAGACCGTGGAGAGGACCGGCAAGACCATTGAGACCAGCAGCCAGGGAAAGATAAGCGGAGCTCAGTGCGGAACCAACCAAGTGGGTGGTGTGGGCAGAGACGTTGCCACCCTCGTGGTCGGTGTGGATAGTCAAGTAAAGACGCATCAGCTCAACGAAGTCCTTGTTTCCAGCGAAGCCGAGCTTGTTGGCCAAGTTGTAACCATAATCCTGACCGGACTCAGTTGGGGCGACCTTGCCATCCTTGTAGACGTTGCGGTAGATACGTGCGGCAATGTTAGGAAGTTTTCCAATGAGGTCCATAGAGTCTTCAAAGGTGTGTTCCCAGTATTCTGCCTTCTTCATGCCCTTGGCGTAAGCCTTAGCGAAGGCGGATTCACGCTCGAGAGCAGTGACGGCGATCGAGAATTGGGCCATTGGGTGGAGGTCGTTAGGGCAGCGGTCAATGAGCTCCTCGACGAATTTTGGGAGCTCTGAGCGAGCGGCCCATTCTGCGGAAAGGTCGCGAACTTGCTGTTCAGATGGAACTTCTCCGGTCAAGAGAAGCCAGAAAAGACCTTCTGGAAGAGGTTCGGTGCCACCTGGAGCTTTTGGGAGGACCTCCTGGCATTCTGGGATCTACTGAAGTCAGCCATTGTTTGACTTTGACATAGTTATGTTGAAACTCACAGTCTTGCCACGGAATCTAATACCCTCTTCCGAGTCGAGAACTGAACCCTGAGCGCAAAGTTAGTCGGAGAGTGTTGGAGGGAAAGCACTGTACAAACCTCCCAGACGAGAGACTTGATGCCACGAGCACCACCATAGACTTGATCGAGTGTCACTTCACCGATGACCTTGCTGCCATAACCCCTGCGAGATTCCCGTCAGTCTGGTCCGATAACCGCAGTTGTAGCACGGATAAGTGTATAGAGCTGCGGAATCAAGCATAAAGCATCTTGAAACGACATCGCCTGATTAAGCAAAGCAACGAGAGCTATGCGGATGAACAATTGATGGGTGGGATATGTGTGGTAGCTGTGGAGAGGCGTACTTTCGTAGGGCCTTGATCTTCTCGACCTCAGCTGGGAGCTTTGCCGCGAATGTCTCTTTCAATGTCTGTGATGGGACGTTAGTACTCTATTCATTGGCTTGTCGATAGCCCAACGCTCACCTGTGTCTTGCTGGAGTATGCTCGCAGTCCATTGAAGGCAGCGTGCTTCAATGGCGCATTGACGGCCGTGGACGCACGAAGCGCAGACGATGATATTCTTAACGCTGAAGCCATTGTGAAGGTATGGATGGTGATGATAGCCGTCCTAGGTGTATTTAAGCTGTGAGGACTTTGTCAAATAATGTTGAAAGTTCACGATCTCCACAAGGCGCCACAAATTGTGGTTGAGCGCTAGGTTTTTTGCGATTTCGTCTTGCCCGGACTCCGAAGCTACCCGATGTCAAACAGCGGTGATATTTTGAGGACCTCAGGTCAGCCTTGGACGCCTTGGTAGTATCGCCGGCTGATGAGCAATGGAATTTCTCGCGGTTTTCTATGCTTTGTCCGCCTCAGATTGGCAGCAACTTGGAGTAGTAAGGTAAGTATGTACATTCGTTCTTCACACCTTCGGACAGAGTTCGGAGGACAGTTTACATGATATGGACCGCGAACAAGTTTTATACCGTCTAAGAAACTTGGATGGGATCACCGAAATAGCCCTGGAATCGTCTGGTAGAAACTTCTATCGTTGGTCTGGGATTCTCCTCCCGCGTCGCGAGGCTGAAAACTGCTACTACTGTTGGCTGGGATGATATGAGTATCACGTGACCGATACAGTACCTTGCTCCCAAGAGACTCCGAGTCAAATTGAAGATGCCCGTGTCAAAGAGAGGAGCCATATGAATTGTTGAATAATCAGGCACTGTGATGGAAATGGTGTACTCCTTGACACATGTGACGTGTGCTCCACTGCCGAGTCGAGGCTCAGCTCGACCAAGGTTTCATTTCGTTGCGAAGGATCTGTCTTCTTGCAACACCACTGACCACCCATACAACCCCAAGCGCTGCTCTATAGACACTCGTCGTCTCACCAGACAGAGATACGTATTGTCGCGTTGGGTACTTAGACGCCCTTTCGTGCTACAGGTATTGGTCGTGCCAGGTCGCTCCTTCAACCGCTCTACTCTTTCACTGCCAGCCATCCTTCTTTCTCCTATACCTCCTTAGTTGAATTCGAGTGTCGAGGCTAAGCATCTTGTCGTTCAAAGCAACATCTCCTCGACTCCAACGCCGCGACCCGGATCACTCTTTCGTAGCAGCAGGCTAACACTTTGCGCGCCACCCACTCCTATATAAACCGCCTGGACTTTGCGCTCTCTCTCCTTACAACTTCAGCTTTGCTTTATACAACTCACATTGACTACTGAAGGCCCTTGAAGTAGAACAAAGTAATCATGGCGAGTCCAGTTGTGCAAGAGTTTGCCACCCTGCTGCAGTCACTGCGGAATCTGAAGCCCCCGGGCGTGAATAAATCAAAGGTCGAGGCCATCACCAAGATTGCCACCAGCAATGAGAATCAGAACGTAAGACGAGGCCATCATCTCAACTACAACGCGCTTTCACTAACGGATCCACCCATCGTAGATTGACCGCCGTACTCTCGTTGACGAAATCGCGTCCGCCTTTCGAAGCAGTCCTCCAACACACAAGCTAGGAGTCTTTTACATTGTGGATTCTATCACTAGACAATGGATAGCCACTACTGGTCCACACTCTGCAGGCGTCGTAAGAATGACAGAGGCTCTACCTTCAATGATCGAGGAACTTTTGGCGACAATCCCAGAAGCTCAGAAGGTAAGTCCTTGAAAAGCATACTGGGAACATGACGCGATGGTGGGATCCTTCTGGCTCCCCTTTGAATATTGCTCTACAGAATTCCATGGCCACGCATCCATACTGCTTCGCATTCACACAATCTCTCGGATACTTACGCGCACTATCAGGAACGTACCGGCAAGCTCGTTGACATTTGGATCAGCAGCAAATCTTTTCCGGCCGACCTCCTCACCAGCTTTAAGCAACGTCTCGCAGGTGGTCCAGCTCCAGGTATGTGTTTTGCAAGCGCATTGCACGAAAGAATACTGACCACTCCAGCCGCCACCAATGGCTTCGCAGCTCAACAAGGTACAGCTCCTGTAAATGTTTACGCTCCGCAGGCGCAGACTTATCCGGCTCATCAAGCTGTGCCACCTCCCACTAACACAGGTGCGACTTCATATTATGGCGCCCCGGCAAGTATCCCACAAGTAGCGCCTCCACTCGTGCCTTCAGTAAGCTTGCAAAATGGTGCCCCGCCACCTCAGCAGCCAGCGATGATGCAATACTCGCAACCTGTAAACCAAGCTCCGCCCACTCAGTATCAAAGTAATGCGCAAGCTCCTCCACACATTAGTGAGCAGAAGGTTCCAGTCGTGCAGCCTGCTCCTGCCCCTCCGGCTACAGGCACCACTGATCCCCAACAACAATTGCAGTTGTTACAGCAATTGGCACAGATTTTGCCGCCTGAGCAGCTTGCGGCCGTGATCACCCAGATGGGCTTTCAGCTTCCAGCTCCCGCTGCAGCACCTGTTCCTCAAGTCGCTCAACCAGTAGTAGCTCCACCGCCACAAAATGGAGGATATGATGCAGGTCAAAATGGACACAATGGCTATGATCAAGGGCGTAACAACCAGGACAACCAGGCTAGATTTCATGATCGAAGTCGCTCTCCAGATGCTAAGCGTAGACGAGTCACACCTCCCAACCGGCGAGATAGTCCCACTTATGGGGTATATGATCCAAATGTTGCACAGAATGACTCTGGACGCCGTGGAGATGAGCGTCGTGGCGATCGTGGTAGAGGTAATCGAGGAAACCGAAATGAGTTTCGTAAACGCACACCACCTAGGGATAGAGCAGCAAGCCCAGGCATGGTCCCGCGTCCAATGCAACATAAGCTTCCGGGAGCATCGAAGCCGGTCGGTCATGATTACAACCTTGGACCAAACCGTATCAAAGGTGAATATCATTGTCTACGTGTGCTCTGTATATCACACTAATTATCCTGTCCAGTGCTCAGCAGGACTCTTTTCATCGGAGGCGTAAAGTAGGTTTTCAATTCTTCGTTCATCCGCAGGTAACTTATACATCATAAAGCAGATCAGACGAAAATCAACTCATGGACTTCATGGCTCGTTTCGCGCAGGTCCAGTCCTGCATTGTCAATCAAGACAAGCGACATGCCTTCCTCAAGTTGATCACCCACCAGGACGCCATTGCTGCCAAGACAGCAGTTGAGCAGCTTCCAGAGCCAGAGTACCGTGCCATGTTTGAACGCGTAAGTTAATTGTTCAATTCGTCGATGAACGACTTGCTGACCCAAACAGATCAACTGGGCCGTAGGATTTGGACCAACTCAGTATGCGGATTACAATCTAGGAGAGAGCGTTCTACCCATTGACGTTCTCACGGATGCCGACAAGAAGTGGCTCCGCTCTGCAGAGTATGGTGGCACTGGTGGACCGGAAATCACACCGGGCATGGTTGTGGAAGAGCCAGACATTGAGATTGGCGCCGGTCCATCCTCGAAAGGTTGGTATTTATCGATTCTGAAGTTATCACCAATACTAATAATTCCACAGCTATCAGCCGACGTGGCAATCGAGGTGGCTTTGGCAACCGGGGCGGCAATCGTGGCGGCCGTGACAACCGTAATGATGAACAGCAACATCAACCAAGACGAGAACAACGCGAACGTCGTTACGAAGATCGACCTCCTCCACCACGCCAGCAGCGAGCGGAGCGACACCAACAACCCATGGACAACTATATGCCCGAACCGGTCACCGTTGGTCCTCCACCGCCAGTCCCAACCTTTGGCGCACCTCTGCCGGGATTTCCCTACAATTTTCAATAATGGCTTAAATAGTTCAAGGCAACCTGGAACCCGAACCAGGCAAGGCGATTTTCTCTACCACTTACGGATACACGTGTACCGGCCTCGACCTCTCCTGATTCATTCTATTCACTAGCACATCCACCGGTGCCAGCTACTGGCGCAGCTCTTCTTCCACTCCCAACAATACGAGTTTTCAGCCCAGAAGACTACGCGGCGGATGCGGACATATTTCTGTCCATCTTCTCTCACAATTCGATTGATGACTTACACCTTCTTAGACAAGTTTGGCAACAAATAATATCAATGAAGATAGTGACAGGAAGGATTTCGAGAAAGTAACGGATCATTTTAAAGTATGATGAGCCTAGACGCGTCTTGGCTACTGGTTTTGGAGATTCGACTTGACCCGAATGAATCGACGGATTGCCTCTCATCATACGTCCAAGAAACCTTTTTTCTTGTAAACATATTCAAAACTCGTCGGATTGAGAGAGGGCAAGCGGAGGTCTTATTTCTTTTGTAATCGTGCACTTGTAACATCGCCTGAAAATTCCGGAAGATGATGAGATGGGTTAGAGGTTATGCGTGTGAGAGATATTACATACATACGACTTAGCTCGCGACATCCTGAATTATGCTACCACCTAATTCTGCTACTCTTCCCTTCCGGGAACGTTTTGTTTTCTATACTGTCGAGGTTGTGAGATCTATGGCTTCAAACGTCGGACCATCTTACGACTGCAATTATCATCACTAAGGCGATCATCTCTATTTTTCCGTTTTCTCTTGAGTTCTGTTTCGCTGTTTCTACCGTGTGGTTTTGTGGAAGTTGGGGGTTGAGAGTGTATGGTGCGTTTTATAAGATATAGGGAGTGGGTAGGTGGATCATCGCGTTGAAGTAGTGGATAGAGATTTACCGAGAACGGTGGGGAAGACGGAGGTTGATATTTTGGAGGGGTTGAATTTGTGGTGGTAGATTGTTCGGTTTTTATGACTGTCTTGTCTTTGTGTTTGTCAAAGGAGTTGTTTGGATAGAATGATGGTTTATTGTGTGGTGAGTTGCTGTTGTTGTCTTCTTCTTGTTGTTACTCCAGATTGTACTTCGTCTTCTTCATCTTCTTCGTTACCCTCCTCTTCCTCGTTCGCATCATAATCAGCTCTATTTCCGTCTTTTCCCCTTTCCGCTTTCACGCCTTCCCACGTGCCATTGTTCCATTGTTCTTACGGATAAGAGCAAATAACTTACCGCAGTTGTGCGTTGTAACCCAGGAAAAGACGACATCAAACTCGACACAACTGCCAGGGCCTACATACCAAGTATCAACGTTCCAATCCTTCAAGATTCCTCAATAATCTGGGCTCATGGTCATCTGCACCAAGGAGGCGACTCCATGGAACTTAAAATCAACAACATTACAATGTGTGTTTCGAAAGCTGAATATGGTACCGAAGTCGGTGGTGATATAAAAAGTATGTCTCTTTGTCCAACACCCATTAAGCTGGTCAAAGGAGATGTGATGCAGATTGTTTCTGTTTATGAAGTACCGAAGCACCCATTGTGAGTTTTCCCAATCTAGTCTTTTTTGTTTTTGGTCGGACTGACGGCTGCAGACAAGAGTGATGTTATGGGTATGATGATGTCGGATTCCTTATGCTTTGGGCGATGTGAGCAAGGCCACATAGATACGAGCATGGCTTCGACCTCCCGTGATTACACTGCTTGATCTACATATGATGTCCTTCTCATACAGCAGTTTCTCTGCATTCGCCAATATCCTTCCCCGTTTGTATAGTTTCGAGCTCTTGGTGTGATGATGATCTGAAGTGTCGTATCGAGAACCCACAAAGAGTGGTGTGAAAGTAGAGGTCCCGGCTGGCTTAAACAGGCAGATATCGAATTTAAACGAAGGCGTTCTCATGCCAAAAGATCTGGATGTTGTTTTGAAAGTTGTTGTTCAAATCTCGTGTTTTGATAGGCCCAGTCACGTGCGAGCGACCAAGCGCGTCGAGTGTCGGGCTGAAGAGTTTATACAAGTTAGGTAAACAAGACGGAATTCCTCCCATTGATACCCGCAAACGACTCCAAACCCCTTTCCCACCACAATGGCACCAGCAAACAGCCCAGGACGCAAGAAACGCGAGCGCGACAACCAGTTTTTCGAGGTAGGCGTACAGGGACGGTTAGTTTGCCTACAGACACGCTTTTACACGGGCGCATAGCTGATGGAATCATCAGAAAGACGGGAATCACACTGCCAGTGGGCCAAAAAGATGAGCACGGTATCGAAGATCTGGATGGCATCTTCTCGTCACCAGAAAAGGGTTCTCCCAGGCGCCAGAATGGGAATACTACTCTCAGTTCGTCCAGTATGGACCTGGCGCAAAGTATGTGCCATGATATATGGAATAACCCGGCATAATCAGTACTAATCGCATAATCAGGTTCTGTACCGGAGCCTACAGAGGTCATATCGACGCGCCGCATCCTGAAATCATCAAAAACCACATTTCCTCTGCCCATGAGCCGGTCTCCATACAAAACAAACATTGGTTCGTCTCCCAGAAGGCAATCATCTGTCGCGCCCATGTCGCAAGCGCGCCATAGCCTAGATCGCGACGATCGCGCGTCTTCAAATCCAGCAGTAAATCGCAGACTAGACTTCTCAGCCGATGATACAAGCGTCGCGCAATCGCCGCTTCGGCAGCCAGCGAGACGAGGCAACGGGCGCCCGAGAAAGGACCTATACCGTCTCACAGCTTCTCCTACCTCCCCTGTAGTACGCAGTCAACAGCAGGTCATCGCGGAAGAAGAAGAGGAGGACATCACGGCCCCAGAAGAGACAATGGAACCAACAGTGGATAATGGGGAGGTCACCGAGATGCCAGTGAACGGAAATTACGAGGACGAGGAGCCTATGTTTGACGATTCCATGCAATTACTGAACGAGGAACTCGACGAACCCGAGCAATTGCCTCTCTCATCGCCCAGTGTGCTTAAGAAGAGCCGCTATCATGCTGCTGAGCCAGAAACGACGCTGGATCAAGCTGAAGGCGGCGAGGAGACATCTATACACTCAGATTCGCGGAAAAAAGGGCGCACGAGGAATTCATTGGCAAACAGCGATTCGGTGTCCGCACCATCCATTGTCGGAAAGAAAGCGCCGGCCAAAAAGGCGCCCCTGCAACAGATGGCAGCTGGCCCTGGCCGAGGTAGGAAAGGTAAAAACAATTTGCTGGTGTCTACGTCCGTCCAGCCTGTGGAAGACTCTTCCGCATCTCCAGAGCTACCGGAAGAGGTCGAGGAATCGGAAGACGAGGCCCCAGTTGCGGTTAAGAAGAGAGGGAGGCCTGCAAAGCATGACGAATCCATTGCAGAGGCAGCACCGCCTCCAAAGAAACGAGGAAGAGCGCCAAAGGCATCTGTTGAGACACGCGCAGAGTCTCCTCCCGAGCCACCCAAGACCAAAAAACGAGGTAGACCAGCCAGAACGCCTGATCAAAGCATTCTTGAAGCCGCCGAGCCTGCTGCAGATGATTCTATTGCTGAATCTGCCCAGAAGAAGAAACGCGGGCGGCCTGCCCGGACGGATGAGGAGCCGTCTCGGCCTGGTAAGAAGGCCAAGACATCTGCCCAAAAGCCCGCTGCCAGAGGCTCGAACATGGGTCCTCCGGCCTTGAAGAAGACTACTGCTCGTTCTGCGCCTGGAACTCCGTCTAAGCGTTTGGTGAGAGCTTCTTCAGTGGCATCAACTGCATTCCCAGGTGGACGATCACACACGTTGTTACGAGAAGCCACACCTTTCGAGGAGGCAGGAACACGTCAAACTCGATCAGGCCGTTCCATCATTGACCCTCTTCAATACTGGCTGGGCGAGAAAATTGAATATGAACGTGACGGCGCCAAAAAGATCCTCAAAAAGGCCGAACAAGTGGATCTTCCGAAGATTGAGAGAACTAGAACAGTGTCTGCAGCTTCTCGCAAAAAGCGAAAGGCAGCTGCGAATATGGACGTCATTGAAGAAGAAGAAGAGGAAGAGGCTCTCGAGGATTGGGAGGAGAGGGAGGAAACCATCAGGATATTTGTGCAACAATGGGACCCCGTGAATGCTACCACCACAGATGGTGAAGAGGAACAAGCCATCGCCTACGGAGTCAACAGTTTACCTATTGAAATGGTGGGTGGTGGAGCCAAATTCGCATTCACGAAGACACATAGCTCGCATTTCTTTGGCACAGGAATCATGGAGATACCTCCTGGTGGGTATAAGATGAAGAAGAACTCGAGAAAGATGACCATGGCTTTTTTCATGCACACAGGGAAGGTGGATGTCATGGTTGCGGAAGATGAGTTTACCATCAGCAAAGGGGGCATCTTTCATGTTCCGAGAGGAAACACTTATTCAATTCATAACCCACGGGAGCATACGGCGAGGATTTTTTTCGCGCAGGGGTGTCAGGTTGCGCCGGATGTTGTGGAGTGAGAGGGTAGATTGGAATTGGCGATGCTCATGAGGCGGGGAATTTCGAGTATGCCTATTTCATTCTGACTTGTGTTCGGGGTTTGACGGGCCTGCTTGGGTTTTCTGGCGATTTTTTGGTCTATCACTGCCGGAAATTTTCATCGTCTTCATTCCATTGGTGTTTGAATTGTTTACGATAACGTTTGCGAATTTCTGGCCATTACTTCTATGAGCCGATTCTTCTTCGGTCTTGTGGATTCTTTAAAACTTGTCTCTTGCATAACTGCACCCGTCTTTTTCTGTCTCGCTCGAGATATGCGAATCCTGTCGTTTTCACTATCTACTTTAACGTGTCCTCATCAACCCCATCCGCTTCTTTCGTTGTTTCACTCATAAACGAGATAGGCTTATTTATACATCTTTTTACTTTATCTACTCTATTACCGTTGGAAAAAGGGATAGTGATGTTTTTCTGGCTATTAGGTTTTTTTGAAATATTTTTTTCGGTCAGTTTGGTTAGGGAGATATTGCAGATTTT
Source organism: Venturia nashicola (assembly GCA_004522665.1). Classification (NCBI taxonomy): domain Eukaryota; kingdom Fungi; phylum Ascomycota; class Dothideomycetes; order Venturiales; family Venturiaceae; genus Venturia; species Venturia nashicola. Next base: position 1,194,108 of record SNSD01000011.1, read on the forward strand.
TTGGAAGTGGTGATGGGAGTTTAGTGGAGTTGTTGGGTTTTGAGGGGTGGAGTATTTCTTTTTGGGGAATTGGGGTTTGGAAAAGGGATGTTTTTGTTTTTGTTTTGGGACTTGGGATTTGGTTTTGAGGGATTGGTGGGTGTGTTTGAATTGATGCTGGTAGATAATGGGATGGTGTGTTATTTGGGGTTGTGGTTTATCTTGTTTTTTGTTTTTGTTTTTTTTTGGCTTTGTAAGTCTTGAGGATCTATAATTTTTGCGTTATTTGTGTTTTGGATTTGTTGGTTGTTGGTTGTTGGTTGTTGTTTTGTTCTGTTTTCTCTCTCTCTTTTCTCTGAGAAGGGAAGGGAAGAAGATGAAATGGGGATAGTGGAGAAGTAAGAGAATGAAGCTCTTGCGCCAGTGGTAATTTATTCCGAATGTTGATTTCGAAGTTTACAATTCGTAAATAAACTGTCCTTTTTTGTCTTACTATGAAGAAGTAATGATATAAATCCATATCGTATATATGATTAAATTCCTCATTAGAGGATTTGCTTCTCTGACGAGTCCTATCTCATCCAGAGCATTAACTTTCAAATCTACAACTCGTAAACAAATTCGCCTTTTTTCTCAACATAAAGAAGCAACGATATAAACCCATACCACGTCGATTACTAATCTTCTCCGCAGACCGAAAAACCACAATTCACTTATTCGAGGATGTCCTTCTTCCAGAAAGGATATCTATCTACAACGAATCGGATTGATTTGGAAAGGGACATCGCGTTTCACTGTCGTCTGATTTAGCTCCTCAACGTTGCTGTTGTACTACTGCCGGTACGGAGTAGTTGTGTCATGGTGCGTTTGTGTTTCGTTGCACTGCGCATGTTGTAGCTTGCACAACCAACGACGACTAAGCATCGAAACGCATGAGAAGTTTTGGTGATGGGGATTAAAGGTGATGGTGAAGTGAGATCAATTCTTGTTAAATGGAGTTGGAGTATTATCGAGGTTGGGAGAAAGGACTTTGGGTGGTACTGTGGTTAGATACATAGCTGTATTAAGGTCGAAATAGGGGCAGTGTTGTTGTCTCGAAACGGATGCGGTTTGTGATGGTATATGCTGTTCGAAGGATGTTTTGGAGTTGTGAAATGTACGTCCATATTGGTTTCTAGATTCAGTACGATGACTTTCCAAATAGTATGTATAAGGTTTCGAAAGGAGCTCGTGAGGGGAGATGAAGCGGAAGATGTGGTGTTTAGCAGACAAATCAGGAAAGATGAAATAATGGAAGAGATCAAACATGAAGGACATGGACATGGACGCGGATGATATCGACTCATCAAATATTCGTGAACAGCTTCGAGATCCTGCTTTGGGAATTGGTCGACAGATACGAGTTTCTACATTACTGTTATGGGACGAATACGTCGCTCAACGCAAACAGGTGAGTGAGGATGGCGTGAGAAATACAATTTACTAGGTAAAATCATGGTTGCGAGATTGTTTATTGCCATGGTCTCTCTTTCTCCTGCCTGAGCTGGAAGAGGAAAAGGAGCATCAGAGATTCTCAAAAGTGGCGAGACAGAAGCTGAGAGTGGAAAGGAGAAATCTCGCTAAGAGCGTGAGGGTGAAGTGAGTCGCATACCATACTGTAAGACTGGCTGCCTGTCGACGAGGAGGTAGAAGCAGGAATGTCTCAAGACAGGTTAGTGAGCGATCAGCAGGATATTGTACAATGTGTGAACAGGACGCTGGGAAACTGTAGTGATTCCAAATTTCTCGCTGGCGGTGTCTTTGACGATGCCTTTCACCGCCAGCCCTTCACCATTGCAATAATATTCCTACGCGCTCGGAAGAAGACCCGATAAACATCCATTGTCATCAATTTAGTGACGAGGCGTCGTAACACTCAGGAACTAATGTTGTGACCAATAGGCGGAGATCTAACATAGGAGGCTAGGGACGGCACGGCGTCCCGAAAGCATGAGAACAAAGATCTCATCCACGATAAGATATCGCTTTGTGTGACTCGAGTGAGGAGAGCCTGAAGCCATTCCAAATTCCTTACCCTTGGAGGAGAACCAGCCACAAATGCGGCCTCCCTCACCGCCACCACTTCACCACTAACGGTTCCTCTCCAAGCGCCTGGGATCATGTGGTTGTAGATGAGGTGGTACTGATATTCGGCCTTCCGTGGATCTGCTTTGTTCAGCGAGGCGAGGTGGAATCTATAGTCGGCGAGTCAGTGAAGTTATCATCTGAAGAAAAATGGTCTCTTGTAATGCAGAGATGCGTAGAGTGTGTAAATAACACGAGTAGCAGCTCGTTAGATTATGCAAGCAAGACAATATCGACAATACCTGAACACTGTGTTCCTATCATCTCTCTTTCAGCACCAATCAGCCAGATTCAGGAAGTCATGCAGAGCCACTTGTTCAGTATTGATAGCCCATTTCAATCGGCCGAACCCAGACTCGATGGGCTTACTCTTCGCAATGTCCAACTTGTGGCATGGCATTCGGTTGCCAACTCATGTTGCTACATTCAGAAGCGATACAAAGTATATCGAAGAGTGGGAATACCACAAGACAGATACGCGATACGCACTCACGACTGCGCTGCATCGAGACAATGAAGAGAGATGTCGAACCCCAGCGTCGGATGAGATAGCGTAGTATATTCTGCGCAAAGTTGTACGCGAAGTAAGGATGTCTAGGGCCACTCAAATTATTACTGATTACTATAAGCTCCTTGTCTACTAGGGAATACCCGCTGCAATGAGTCTCGACGAGGGGCTCTCTGAGTTTAATAGAGCCTACCTAGAAGACGATTATATATCCCTCCGTACCCACTTGCACGGACTCTCCACCAATCTTTCTAATCCTTACCTCGCGTACAACTTCGCACGGAATTTACGGGAAGTGGAGGTTGAGATCGGAGCACCCGAGAAAGGGAAGCTGTGACCGGGACATCCGAAAAAGGTAAATCTTCGTATGCTTTCCAGTTCAACGCAGAGAATTCCTACTTTACGAAAACACCGAGGAAAGAGAGAGGTCCCACATGGCTCGTATCCACTTAACATAATTGCCGATAGTACTTGCAGAGTGGCTTTTAGAGTGTATACGCCGTCTTGGCAAATGGATTCATTGCCCAGCCTGAGGGGCCACTTCCTACCCATCTATACTTCAAGTATAGGAAATAGATGCTGCCTATGCTTGATGTATACGGGATACGCTAAGCAGTATGTATATCCCTGTACGCGTTATTATAGAGCAGAAAGTGTGCCTTGCCAAAAAACAATATAATATTGCAAATTCTCCACAGCCAGAAAGATAAACAGCGAGAAGCGCATTCCTACCAGTCCTTCAACATGCTCTCGATCCTGGGAGATAGCTGCCCAATCTCTTCCCGCAGGGTATCTCGTGTCCACAATGATCCGATTATGATCCTCGTTCCGAAAGCCGCAAGTTAGAAGATGGAAGGCTTTGGTTGGCAGCGGCTGATTGCGAAAATCGTGGTCGCGGGTGCAGAGAGATGGTTCTTCGAATCCGGTAGCGAGGGCGAACAGGGTTCCTGTTGTAAAGAGGTACGAAGACCCAATTTTAGCAAGCTAGGGACGGCGCGAACTTCCGAGGGGACGTTCTATAATCTGTTTGCGCGCTGCAGAGGTGAGCAGGCAGATATCCGGCTAGACGTTGTGTAACGCAGCACGAAATACCGATGTCAAGTATTTGAGATATCAGAGGCAGACCCTGGAGACCTTTAGGTTGATCTTTAAACCACTTTTGACTACGTACATTTTATTGTGCCTCGCTACATGGTGGAGGTTGTGCCACGATCCATTCTGCTGCTTCAAATCTGCCGACGGAGTGAAGGTCGTAGCGGATGGCGTCCTGAGAACGTGCCGAATCTCTTTCACACAGTATATTCTATTCAGGAATCAGCCTCTCGATGCAGCCTCCCTCACCGTCACTTCTTCAAAAGCGTGTTCCAAGCGCGGGGCTCGCAGACTCATACGCGCGACCTGATCAACACACGCCTGTGCATTTCCACGCGATGCGACCTGTCTGAAACCGGACTCACGATGACTACATCTCCTCCATTTCCTCTCCGAAATCGTCAGCAGCCGGGAACTCTCCTATCTCGACCCGCTCAGGTCGCACGAAGACACCGCACTTTGGTAGGCACTGAAAGTACCGTGCACCCCCAACGAACCCGTCTTCGCCTTCTTTGCCTTTCGAGGAAATCGATCCGTCGTTCTTGCCTGTTGGTTCGTCGAGAGTGATACCAATCCAAGAACCTAGACTGCCGGGGATCTGAGGAATTGGACCAATGTAGGAAACAGTACCAAGACGTGCGTCATTGGCAGGAAGTAGGCGTGCGCGAGCGTTCAAGGTGATTCCTGTCACAGAAGTCAGTAACAAGGTTGAGGTTGAAAACATGCTTAGAGTAGCGGTCAAGGTCAACGCGACATATTCACACATTTGTCTTGTCGACAAGGAATGATGGTCAAAAAATTCTGCTGTGCAGCGCACCTCTCTCTTCAATTTCTCTCTCCAGTGCTTTGATTTTCTGCTGCTCAACATCTGGTGCGTTTGGATCGAACCGTCCTAGCTTCTGATTCTTCTTCCATGCTAGCACGCTGTTCGGAAGCGTCTCATACTCTTGCGCTGGCATCACATATTTCTCAACCTTGGAAACATCGGTGTAATCGGTACGAGAGCCAGGAGGTCTTGTATCAGTGACCTGGATACATGTTAGATTACAATGCTCGTATGGCTGCGTATTCGCAGCAGAAAATAGCGACGATGAAATTTCAATGAGCAATTATTATCAAGTGTTGGGAGAGACCGCTGATGACATCGGAATCTTGGAAAATGGCTTTGATAACTCGGGCCGGTCAACGAGGACCTTTGTGGCCTTCTCTTCTGCCTGTCTCGTTCATCATCCGCAGCCCAGGGATGAATAAAAGATCAGCTTCCAATTTGCTGAAAATCTCCAATGAGACATTTCGGAAATCTGGCGCGAACGGATGGATCAGTGGATCCGCAGTCTCAGCTGTTCGTTCAGTCATCCGATCCGGCGGTGGCCTGACAGCTGGCGAGCAAAATTTGAGGCAGTATGACCGCAGAACAGCCGACGATGAGATGCGTTGCTAGCTAGGCAACCGGGTTGTCGTGTGGACAAGAGACGGTAGACTTATCGCCCCATTTCGAATCTCTGTTGGGTTTCTTTTGGGCTACTTGCGTTTTCATGTACGGAGGCCCAAGGTTCAAGGGAGGTTTGCGACTACATCAATAGACCGGACTAGGAGCAACCACCGGGTGACGAGGCGTCACTTTATTTTTTCGTGATGACGCGAATAGAACTGAGACATGAAGACCAGAAGCCAGTGTCCACTTTTCCCATGGCCAGCATACGGCAGGATCCAAGGCTTGAAGCGTAGAGTTTCTGGGCCAGACAAAGGAGAAATATCTTGAACCCTCATGACTAAGAGGATTGGAAGGCTTTGAGGCAAGTGTTTGGGCGAATGAAACGTCGTAGCCAGGATGACAGGTCGTGGCATGGTGACCCTGACAAGCTGCGAGCCTGCAAGGCAACGGCATGTGGCAGAGCATCATTTGTCGCGCGAACCCATTGAGAGATTGGCTTGCGAGCATCGGAGATTCGGATACTCGAGAAGGCAAAAAACGAAAGAGAAAGTGTGTCAGGATTGAAAAGCATAGAGCGACTTACAAATAAGTCGGCGTATGGCTGTAAGTTGAAGCTGTGAAGCTGAAAACTCTCCTCGTCGGCAGCCTGGATAGGCACAGCATCTTGCGAGCCGATGCGTAGCGAGAGGCCCTGCGCAGAAGCTGGAATTCCGGTGATGGGTTCGAGGCGCGTCTTGAGGTGTGCGATTGTCCAG